>CM035437.1:56385557-56605557 GCA_020310875.1 Ceratopteris richardii | reverse complement strand
AAAGAAGGAAAAACAGAAGAAAGTAAAGAGCAGGAGACAGTACCTGCAAAAAACATTAGGAGAAACTTGAGCTCAACACACATTTAAATACATACACAAGTCCTTCCTAATCCACTCTTTTGGTTTTAACTTTTAATCTACAACCACACTTTAATCTCCTTACTTTCACCACACTTTAAATTGACTTTATTTACACAACTCACTTACTCCATTCTTTTAACCTTTTTCATATACACCATTCATTTAAAGTTTCTCTTTAACTTCCTTTAATTGCATCATTTATTCCAACCACTCTTTCAATCACTTTAGTTACACATCTTCTATAAACCATTCTTTTTCCTAGTACTCATATAGATCACTAGTTATTTATCCATTTAATTTACCATTTTTAATTTAATTAGCCTATATTTCTTATTTTAAATAAATCATTTAATTCAATCTTAGTTTAAGGGTTTAATTAATTAGAACCTTAGTATTTAAAAGTATACACACTATTAAATTAACAAATTAAACCATAAATTAAATTTGTAGGTTAACCAATGTTAAATTATAGATTAATTTCATTAAATATTATTTGTTTCAACCCTTCAAACTAAGGCTAATCTTCATTCTTGCACACTAAACCCCTTAAAACCCTTTTGGAATCCTACCATTAGCTCATTAACATTTAAATAAACCCTACCATTAACCCTTTGGAACATAAATAAACTCTAACATGAACCTATTAGAACCTTTTGAGACCCTTCAAATGAACCCTATTGTCATAAATCATATGAACTAGAGTTATATACCCATGTTTCTAGCATGTATAAATATAAATACTCATTAATTAAGTACTTAGGGTAAACCCTAATATGAACATATGTCCTGCTTCATCCTTCATACCTGATAACATTTTCAAAATAGTTAATCCAATTAGCACAACTGATCAACAGTGATATAAAAGAGGTTTAGAATTCACCAATAAATATTTTAATTTTTCGGGCCATCAATTGGAAGATGCAAATCTTCCCGACACCGCTCGTAACCTCGTCTCACCTAAGCGTTCTAGATCAAAGATCCTATAGGACAACTCGTGTCCATTCCACATGCTTTTTTGCTACTTTTAAGGCTGTTATTAGGAAGTCCAATGGTAGCATGACATTCTATTTGAAGACCATCTGAAATGGGGTAGCATTGAGTACCGTTTTGTAGGCAACTCGGTAAGCCCAAACATCATGATGAAGTTGTTTATCCCAATCAGAGCATTTCTATTTACCAATTTTTTCAATACATTACATAGGATCTTATTTGCCCTCTCGGCTTGTCCGTTATCTTGTGGATGATAGGGGGCAGACTTCTTATGTATCACCAAGAATTTTTGGAGAAGGTTTTCAATCACTTCGTTCAAAAATTGCGTACCTCTATCACTTACTAACTCTATTGGTAACCTGTATCTAGTGAACACATTCTCAAATAAGAACTTCGCTATCATTTGAGCATCATTCTTTGTTGTGGATTTTACTTCTACCTACTTGGTAAGGTAATCCGTGGATATAATAATGTATTCTGCATGGGAGTTTCTAGTTGGTGGGTTAATAGGACCTACAAAGTCTATGCCTCAATTCGAGAATGCACGTCCTCCCATCATTGGCCTCAAAGGCATCTCATCTTTTCTAACTGGGTATTGTGCACATTGGCATGTGTCACATTTTTTCACATAGGTATGTGCATTCATATGAAGAGTGGGCCACCAAAGTCCTGAGAATAGAATGGTCTTAATTACTCAGTCATGTCACGAGGAAGGAGATAAGGAAGGGATCTTCTTCTTCTTCTTCTTCTATTACATAAAAAGGAATGTACAAGAATGACCTAATACAAGAATACAACAAGTGCAATATATAAAGACCAATACATAAGAAAAAACCTAATGTCCAGGAGTGAGTGAGCTAGCAAGAAACAAATGTGCCATCACTCTCGGTAGATAAATCTAATAAAGCTCAATGAAGTATCCCTGACATATATCGGTGTGACCACTATACATGTCAGAGAAATGAAAAACTGATACGTGTCATGCTGGATCATCACATGTTGAGCTTGATATCTCAACACTCCCCCTCAAGCTCAATGTCATATCCTATTATCCAAGCATCTCCCGAAACTTCTTCAACTTCTCAGGTCCAAGTGCTTTGGTGAAGATATCAACAACCTGCTCATTTGTTCTCACATAAACAAGAACAATATCACCTGCTAATACCTTCTCTCTCTGATGAATTGATAATGTACCTCAATATGCTTCCTTTTGGCATGAAAAATAGGGTTCCATGCTAACTGTATGTTGCTAAGATTATCACAATAGATAGTGATAGGCTTTTGCACATGATGCCTCACATGTTGCCATTGTAGCACCTCTATACTTAGCCTCTATACTCGACAAGGCAATAGTGGGTTGCTTCTTGCTGCTCCATGCAATAGCTTCACCTCCAAGTGAGAATAGAAAGCCACTAGTAGATCTTCTATCTAGAGTACTGCTAGCCCAATCTGCATCGGTGTATCCATGAACGTGCAAATCTACACCATCTTCATAAAACAATGTATAATTCAAAGTAGAACTCACATAATGTAGAGTGTGCCTCAGAGCATCCAAATGTGGCTTCTTGGGAACCTACATAAACTAACTTTGAAGTCCAATAGTATAGCTTAGATCAGGCCTTGTAATTCTGAGATATATAAGACTTCCCACAATTTTCCTATACATAGTAGCATTTTCCAATGCTTCACTTGATGTAGAATCCAACTTCAAATTCTAATCTAATGGCATAGAAATTAGCTTACAATAAGCCATACCATACTTTTGTAGCATATTCAAGGCATATTGCCTTTGTGACATCCATATACGTGTTTCTGTATGTATAAACTCAATGCCCAAGAAATAGCATAGCACACCAAGATCTTTCATGTCAAATTCCTGCATAAGAAGTTGCTTTACCTCTTTTATGCTTTCTTCGTTATCACCACCTACAATCAATTCATCAACATAAATAGCACACCCTTCCTTGCATATAGTGAATGATCGGCATCACACATAGAAAACCCAATGGTGGTTAAGTAATCAGCAATCCTTGCATGCCATGCACGAGGAGCTTGCTTTAGCCCATACAAAGCCTTTTGCAACTTGCAAACATATTTTGGATGCTTTGAATTTTCATATCCTTGTGGCTGGTCCATGTATACTTCTTCCTGTAACTCACCATATAAGAAAGCACTCTTCACATCTATTTGATGCAAAAGTCCATCCTTTTGTTGAAGCTAATGCAAGAAGTGTTCTGATAGTAGACATTTTAGCTACATGGCTTAATGTTTCCTCATAATCAATACCATATGTCTGTGCATATCCTTTTGCTACCAATCGTGCTTTGTACCTACTTATGCTACCATCAGCATTGTGCTTTACCTTGTAAACCCACTTGCAGCCTATGGGTTACTTTCCTTGTGGCAATGGAACTAGCTTCCATGTATCATTTCCATAAAGTGCAGCCATCTCCTCATCCATAGCTTTTTCCCACTCTGGATTACCAATTGCATCTTCAAAACAAGAAGGTTCAGCATCTTGTACTACCTTTGTCATGTAGGCACAATGGCGAGCCATGTAACTATCATATGTCAATCGTTGCACTGAATTACGCATCCTCCTAGATCTTCTTGGTCCTGGGTCACTTCTCCTTGTATCACCTACATGTGCCTTTTTTTACTCTTGGAGTCTTTACAGAGGGCCATCTAAGTTCCTCATCAAGACTCTTTTCTGAACTGCTTGAATCTCCATCAACATCTTCAAAACCTACACATGTTTTATGACTAGCAGAAAGCTTTTCTTTACCTTTCTTGGATGTATTTGATGAATTTCTTGGACCGAAATTTCCACGCAATCTTCCACTCCATGGATTTGAAACTATTGCTTGGTGATGCATCCAGTCCACTCAAAACTTGAGATTCTGCACCTGATTTTTCAACATTTTCTTTTTCATTTGGTTCAAGATTCAGTCCTTCTTTGGCATCTGCATAGAAGCTTGACATTTCATCAAATACCACATCTCTGCTCACCTTCACCTATCGTGTGAGTGGGTTATAACATTTATATCCTTTTTTCTCAAGGGAGTATCCGATGAAGACACACTTTTCTGCTTTTGGATCAAGCTTCATCCTCAATTCATCTGGAACATGTACATATGCAATATAGCCAAAAACTTTGAGATGTGATAAGTTTGGCTTTTTACCTTTAAACTTATCTTTAGGTGTAACTTGATATACAGCAGCAATTGGAGTTCTGTTCATAATGTACACAACAGTATGCACATCTTCTACCCAATAACAATGAGGCATATTCTTCTCCGTCATCAAGGTTCTTGCTATTTCAGCAATATGTCTATTTTTGTGTTCACCAATGCCATTGTGTTGTGGTGTGTACTTGCATGAAAACTGACGCCGAATTTCATGATTTTTTAGAAAAGTGTTGAACTCATTTTACATGTATTCACCTCCTCCATCCGATCTTAATGTCTAAATATACTTCCCTGTCTGCTTTTCCACCATAGCTTTAAAATTCTGGAAGTGAATGAACACCTCACTCTTCTCTTTCATGAAATATACCCATACTCTGTGTGTATGGTCATCAATGAATGTAACATAAAACCTGCAACTGCCCATAGATGTGGTCTTTGCTAGAGCCCAAACATCTGTATGTACTATTTCTAGTACATTCTCACTAACATGCTTGTCATGTGGAAATGATGCTCTTGACTGTTTACCAAATTGACATGTTGCACATACCTTTTGCATTTCTGCAACTTTGAAATTTGGTAGTCCATGGACAATCTCCTTCGACTACATCAATTTCAACCTTTGCAAGTTTGCATGTCCAATTCGTTTGTGCCACATCTCTATATATGCAATATCTCCTGCATCTTTTGCAAACATGGCTGCATTCATTTCAAGAATCTTCACATTTAAGTTGAACATCTTACCCAAATTCTTTCCTTTGGCAACCAATCATCCATCTTGCTTGTACTCTTCTACATATAATCCATCATCATTGAGCCTGACTTGTAATCCCTGGTCAACCATTTGTCCAACAGAAGCAAGATTCTTTGTTATATTTGGAACATGAAGCACATCAGCAAGATGTTTTACCTTTCCATCCTCCATAGATAGTGCTATGTTTCCTATATGATCAATAGGATGTGATGTGTCATTACTTGTTTCAACATATCTAGGAACTGGCAATTTCTACAAAGTACTAAACCATTCCACATGATTGGTCATGTGATTTGAAGCACCTGAATCAACATACCAGACATTATCATTCCATTTTGAAACACCAGCAGACATCATATTCATCATGTGATGTTCAACCATCAATAGCTTCTCAGAATCATCTTCACTTGTGGATGCATAGTTCTTTTGCTGCCTTCTATTATTTTGATTCTTCAACCTGCAATCACGTTCAAAGTGTCCAAGTTTACCACAATAGCAACATCCTTTACTATCATTACCTGAATCATTTCTTTAGAAATTTCAGCGACCTCTTTGGCTCCCCCTACCTTGAAATTGTGCTCTTCCTCCTGCATGATTCTGTTGTTGACCTTGGTCTTGGTTATTATTTCCTCTTCCACTTTCAAAACCTCTACCTTTGTGTCTTCCTCTGTTAGAGTAGAATACCTGCTCAGAACTGGGCTTACCTTGGGAGTTTGAATCCTCACCAAGATTCTTTTCTTCAATAATCAGCATGGAAACCAAATCAACAAAATTCAAAATATTTTCCCTGGTCTGTATAGAAGTTCTGAGGTGCTTATATGTAGCTCCTAAACCACGAAGGCACACTTCCACCTTATCATCATCGTCTACATTCACAACAATAGATGCAAGTGACTCACTTATGCTTTTGATTTTCAGAGTGTAGTCACTTACCAACATGCCCTTCTTCTCCAATGTACGCACCTTGTTCTTGAGTTGCAATTTCCGTGCCTTTATATTGGTCTCATACAATGTGACCAAACTGTTGCAAGCCTCTTTCGAAGTCTTGGCATCCTATATGTGCTCAATCATGCTATCTTGTATGCTAACAGATAGCCTGTACATTACCTTTCGTGCTCCTTAACTCCATTCTTCATATGCTCTTAACTAGTTTGCAGTCCGATTCCTCTCTGGCAACTGCGGAGCATTTTCATTCTCTCCTTCGATGTATTTCCAGTAGCCTTTTCCCATTAGGAAATTTGTCATTTTGAATCTCCACGCATGGAAGTTGTTCTTGTCCAACTTAATGCTCATAAGCTGACTCATTCCATCTACGCTTTCCATTTCTGCAGCAATTCACAACACTACAAAACACTACAAGCAGCACTTCTTCTTGAACACTGTCACACTATGACGTGACAGTTTGATCTAAAAAAAACACAATTTTGATGTATCAACAATACACGGATTGCTTGAAATTCTGGATCTAGAATATATGAGTGTTGCTGAACACGGAGCAAGTTATAGTTTCTGAAACTAACCTGGTTTTTCTATGGGCCTCACCTTGCGGGGTCGAAACGGAGGTCATTTGTGAATCGCGTTTTCTCCACGCCTTGCTGCGTACTCTTCACTACCGCCTTCTCCGTGAGCTCTCTATAGCCACTAGCTCTGATACAATGTCACGAGGAAGGAGATAAGGAAGAGATCTTTTTCTTCTTCTTCTTCTTCTATTACATAAAAAGGAATGTACAAGAATAACCTAATACAAGAATACCACAAGTGCAATATATAAACACCAGTACATAAGGAAAAACCTAATGTACGTGAGTGAGTGAGCTGGCAAGAAACAAATGTGCCATCACTCTCAGTAGATAAATCTAATAAAGCTCAATGAAGTATCCCAAACATATAGCGACATGACCACTATACATGTCAGAGAAACAAAAAATTGATACGTGTCATCCTAGATCATCACATGTTGAGCTTGATATCTCAACAGATCAGGGCCGAAGTGCCCACCTACAACACCATTATGTGCACTTTCTAAGACTTTCAAATAGTCTGATTCGTGAATGCACAATCTTAAGTAACCATCTTTGCCCCTCCGGTATAGGTTGTCTCCTACTAAGGCATAGTCTCGAGCCTCTTGTTCCATGCTACATTTCCTTGCTAGACTAGTCTCACTCCGTAGTGTTCCTGATCTCATAAATTCTACCAATGGTGTGCTCCATTCTGGAATTAATAACACATGATAAAGGGTATCATGATCCACTGGGGGTCTCATCTGACACACTGGACAATTCTTAATCCACTCATGTATTTCTTTATCCATGCTTGGCCAATATAGTCCTAAACATTTTAGATTCTGCATTGTTCATTGTTTAGAATAGTGATTTCCTAGCATTCCTTCATGGGCTTGTTGCAACCAACTGCTATGTTCATCATCCTCGACACAACAAGCTAACACACTGTCAGATGATATTCTCATTGAGTGTGAACCTCCTTTAGAGAAGGATGCCACATGGCATCATATGGGAGTACAAACATATATGGTAGAGGAATAAAGGAGTCTCTTATGTGAGACTCAAAAGAGAGGAAGCATTGGGCGTGGTTGGGTGGCAAAACGAAGGAACTCTCTCTATGTGTTGACGGGTTGTATGGACCGTAGGCTAAAGCAAAAGAGGATGATGCAGACACAAGGGACTGGTATCAGAGCAATGATTTTGGCCGTCTTCTATGACTGCATGAGACGGGTATTGAACTCGGGTGGCAGGGATAAGAGGGAGATAGCTTATCCAACACACCATGCCTTGTTGGTGAACATAGTTCGGCAAAAATTTGTCATTATCTACACTGTATCGAGAGAATAAGTTCTCTGTAGCTCTGTGTGCGATGTTGCTTGATTCTGTATTCTCTCTCATGCTGAGAGAGAGAGAGAGAGAAAGAGAGAGGGATAGATAAAGAGAGAGTAGTGTTTCTCTCTTACGACAAAGAGATAGGGGAAACGATGAACCTTTGTGCCATTTTTTCTCTATCTGTCCTAAGAAAAGGATTTGAACCCATGATTCAGACATTTTTGGCCGAGCCTCCTTGGAACAAAGCATAGAGGGATTCTTCGTTTGCTATGTATTTTGGTTTTGGAGCTTCAAAGTGCAAAGGGAAGGAGTTAAAGAGCGACTTTGAATGGGATTGAGAACACACAGAGAGATTTCCTTCGTTTTGCCACCCAGCCACACCCGATGCTTCCTCTCTTTTGAGTCTCACATAAGAGACTCCTTTATTCCTCTACCATATATGTGTGTACTCCCATATGATGCCATGTGGCATCCTTCTCTAAAGGAGGTTCACACTCAATAAGAATATCATCTGGCACACACCCTCTGTATCTTGTTTGTACATGCTTCCTGCCAAGATGTGATACTTTTGTGATTTTACAATTTCCTCTTTGTTCGTTCTCACATTCTTATTTGCAGGTTTGAACGTTAGGACATGTACCAACTTATTTAGCCATTTAGGAACAACTTCTAAATTGAACAAATAAGCATCAGGTAGTTCATCAGACACTCCTTGCGGTGGCTCTCCTAAAGTGATGTGAGAAAGGTGATCTACCCTTTCCTAACAACAACTTCAAAATCGTATTCCATTAGTAAGAGGAACTGTCTTACTAAGTGCCCTGTATTGCAAGGTTTATTGACCAAATACAATAAGGCTTGATGATCAGTGAAAAACTTAAAATTGTTGGCCAATAGATAGTGTCTAAACTTCTTCATGGCATATACCATGCCTAAAACTTCTCTTTTAGTTATTGTGTAGTTTCATTCAGCTGCGTTTAGCTATTTACTAGCATATGCTATGGGCAAATCTAGATTTCCTTCACATGTGGGTTGTGCTAGCACACATCCTATTGCATGATTGGATTTATCTACATGGACATGGAATGGTCTATTCCAATCAAGAGTGGTTAGTATTGGTGTTGTGCACAAAGGTCTCTTCACCTCATTGAAGGAATTTTCACATTCTTCGTTCCACTCAAAATTTATCAACAAGGTGTAAAGAGGTTTAGTTATGACTGCATAGATAAACTTGTAGTAATATCCACAATGGCCCATAAAGGCTTGTACCTCTATAACATTCCTTGGCCTCGAAAACTCCTCTATGGCTCTTACTTTATCCTCATCTATGGATATTCCATTCTTCGAAACAATATGACCTAAGATTTTACCTTGTCGTACCATGAACACACACTTTTCTGGGTTCAAACACACTCGATATTCTCTGCACTTGTTGAAGATTTGTCTGAGCTCAAGGATGTGGAGTCTTCTTTCTTGGGAATGAGCACATAAATCATCCACATATACTTCTAAGCTCTTTAACAAGAACTCTTTGAAGACATGACACATGAGCCTTTGGAATGTTGAAGGTGTATTGGTGAGTCCAAATGGCATCACACAAAATGCAAAGATTCCCCATTCTATGGCAAAGGTTATCTTGTGTTGATCTTTTGGGGCAATGGCTACTTGGTTCTAACCTGAAAATCCATCAAAAAAACTATAAACTTCCTTGCCTACAACACGCTCCAATAAATGTTTGGTGATTGGAAGCGGATAGCTATATCTTATTGTAGCGACATTAACTTTTTTAAGGTTAATACACACTTGCAACTTTCCATTCTTTTTGGGAACCACCACAATGGGGGACACCCATTCAGGATGCTCAATCTCATAGATAAATCTAGCTTCAACTAGCATGTCAATTTCTTCTTTTATTTTAGCTACATAAGTGTCATTATGGGCTTTTGTTTGGTGGGCTTGGCATCAGCTATCATGGGGATCATATGAGGGCATATCTTTGGATCTACTCCCTTCAAGTCTCTATAGTGCCATGCAAACACATCCGTGTATTCCCTTAATAGAGCTACAAGCTCTATTTCTTCTTCTGCACTTAGGTCTTCTCCTAGGTACATACATCTCTCTTCATTCTCTTCAATGGTTACAACAATTTTTTTGGCCTTTTCTTTATTATCATATGCGTCTCCTATGATGGCCTCTTTCTTAGGCATCCATACCAAAATTTTTCGATCTTCAACTTCATATTTCTTGAAATTCTCTGGAACTTCAAACAATGATTCCTCTTCTTCTTGCTTCAATGATTTTCATTTCTTTTTCTTTTGACTATCTTGACTTCCTTCCTTTGAATTTATAGTTTTAATGCTTGTGATAGGTTCTTCTTCTTTTTGGGTAAATACTCCTACATTTTCTAGATAATGCTTCTCCAAGTGAAAGCAACTATCCATCACAATGGATTCTAGATCATCGATATCCTCTTCTTCTCTTATGACATCATTAGAGTCACACTCTTCTAGTAATGGTTGATACATGAACACAGAGATATCATAACCCTCCTCATCACAATGAGGTGTCCATTGTTCTTCATTCACAACAATGTCCATTGTGGCTAAGATTTCCACCCAGCCATGAGGCTCAAATTCCTCATTTGGAAAGATCATCGATGTGTAGGTTGGGTCTCTAACCAGTCTATCTTCTTGAGAAGTTCCATCTTCTCTCACCTTTAAGCGTCTTTCCTCTTCCTCTGTGACTTTGCACATCCACAAGTGAGTATCTTCATGCATCCACAGTGGATCAGAAGAACTTCCAGAATGCATAGAGATTGAATCTTCTAGTGCCTTGTGGATAGGATTCCACTATAGGGGTGGTACATCTATGAAGGTATAATATTTTAGATTGATCTTTGTTGTGATCCCTCAGTGCTACAAGTACAAGGAGTTGGTTCCCGAATCCTGTACTATTTGCATTTGTCATTTGAAGGGCCTTCCTAGGATCATCTCATAGACATTATTTTTGCCAAAGTCACATATAGCAAAGGTGTGTTCAAACTCTACCCCACAAGTGGTTAGAGTTATCCCTTCTAGCAATCCTAGAGGTCTTTCAACATGGCCGTCAACCATCTCAAGCTTCATTCTAGTTGGTCTTAATGCGGGTTTACCCCATTCCTTCCACAAGCAGGTGGTCGCAATAGCAACACTAGCACCTGAATCTATGATCGCTTTGGTTGTGTAACCTTGGTAGGTGATTGGGAGATAAGTATTACCTTCTTCACCTTCGCCCATGTCCCCTATTTTGTCTAGAGGTGTCTCTAGTTTTTTTTGCTTAGAGCCTGCTTTTGACACATTGGAACCAAGTTCTAGAGCTTGATTTGCCACATGTTTCCATAACTTAGGTTTTACCTTGAGCAGCTTTTCTAAGGTGAGATGACATTATACCTTAGTGTTCTTCACAACTTTAGTGTTTCTTGGAACCACTAAGTCTTCATTTCTTATCAATATTGTGGGAGCTCTGATATGAAGAGCTTCAGATTCCCATGGGCATGTGAATTGTGGCAACTCTTGTAAAGAATTAGATTCAAAATCTAATCTTTCATCTCTGTGTTGCTCAGCTTGGTCTCCATAAATAGAGGGAATGTCTTGGGGAAATTGACCATGAAGTTCATCAACCTCAAAAATAGGAGGGGGATTACCCTTCTCCTTGGCCCATTTCTCTTCTTGCATTTCCCAGAAGAACTCTTGAGAGTATCGTTGAATTGAAAGAGGTGCTCCATCATCTATGGAATCAGGAACATAAGCTTTTGTTGGTGGTGAGCTTTCTCTTTCAACAACTGGTTGAGCCTGTGGAGGTAAAGAAACATGCGGTTTGTTTACCAAGTGCTCTAATCTTTCTAGTAAGCCTCGAAAATGCAAACCCGGTTTAATAGAATTTGTCTAATTGAAAAATTGAATAGTCTCTAGCATATCGTGAGCTAGTTCTACCACTTTTATGCACATCTTTGTCCGTTCAAGCTCCAAATCTACTTTGGGGTAACTCTTGTCTAGGTTTGCAACTGTTGGCCCTTCTTGAAGTCGAGCTTGGTAGGCCTTGGACATCATGTCCAAGCTTCTAGGGTTGGACTTGCAAGAACAGAACCTGGTTGTGGTCTATTTACAATGGGTGGTGGGATGGGATAAGGTGGTGTGGATGGAGTTTCAACATGTGAGGGATTCTACGAGGCAATATCTTCTATTTTGCTTTTCACATCTCTAAGGCTTTCTCCTAGTTCAAACAGCCTTCAATTCCACTTGCGATTGGCTTTCTCTCTGGTATCCTTCCATGTTTTTGTTTTCCTCTTACTAGGCTCTTTGATTCACTTGACTCTGATTGTTTAGCTGGCTTATCTTGTTTTAAGGTTTGTGCTCTAGTGACTACTTGTATAGGAGCCATATGTTGGAACTCAAGGTCAAGCACAAGCATGAAAGCACATCAGAAAGGTGGACACACACAAGAAGAAGGAGCAAGTAGGGAGCTCCATGAACAAGAAGAAGGAGCAAGTGGGGAGCTCCATGAAGTACATGTCAACTCTTTAGAAGAATCCCCTACAAAACTATTGATTTCCATCACTAAAACCATTGTAAATACCATTTTCTATTTTTGTAGCTCCATTTTGTGCAAGCCGAGGAGTCCTCGAGCTTGAGGAGTATTAGAAGTACTATCGTACCAACTTTCATAATTTTTAGACTTCGTTTGAGCCCTCAAATAAGCCCTGGAACCTAATTTTTAACTAGGCCGGACACTAGGTCTGGACAGGGCCAAAACTAGTCAAAAAACTATATAAAGAGCTAGAGAGCTCATTTTTGGGGGGGTCAGCTTCTTGTAGATTTCAGTTTTGTAATAGATTTCTTTTTGTAATCAAAATCCTTCCATTGTTCCTCTCTTTGCTCTTACCTTGTGCGCGTGTGTGTGTATGTGTGTGCATGCTTGTGTGCTTTCACTCACGCACTTGTGCCATCACTTGCTCGCGGTCTTCATACCGGTCCTCACGTCTCCACGGATTGACATTTATGAGGTGTATCTCCTCACGTTGGTACTCACCATTGTGCTAGAGTGACACCAAATTTGGCGCCGTTGCCGGGGAGAGAGCTTGGAGGACGAGCGTGTGACGGTAAGACGTAGAGTAGCGACGTTGGAAGGTAAAAAAAAAATCATCATTTTCAGTTCAGTTTTTGAATTTTCCATCTTCACCATCATCACCATCTCCACCCACCTTCATCTTCTCAGTTTTTTCCATTTTTTAGAGTACATTCACCTTGTTTTTTGCTTGTGGTTGTGAACAAGAGGCTTAGAGGGGGGTGCAGAACTGAATCGCTGAAGAAAAACTCCTGAAACACTCTCCAAACACCAAGAATCTGAGCGGCCATTTTTGGAAGTGCTAAAACCTGCGTCAAGTATCGTTTTTGAGAAACAAAGCTTTTGGGAGCTACGCGGAGCAAAATAGGGTGCTAGGAGAGTTGGAAGAGAGTATCAAAGGTAAGCAAACCCACTTCATACTCACGAACTCTCAGGAAATCCAAGTTTTTTCAGAAAAAAAAGTCGACCTGCGTCAAGTATCGTTTGGGATTTACAGAGGTTAAACGTTGAGTTTTGGGTGATACTGAGAGTGAAGAAAGGGGAGGAGAGCTAGAACAACAACTGTATTGATTCAAATCTTAAAAAATTTCTTTCAAAATTTGTCCAAGGGTCAAGTATCGTTTTGCTCCTGCGGTTGAGTATCACGATACTTAGCAAGTATCGTGACCTCCTGTGGTTGAGTATCGCGATATTTCCCAGCGATCGCGTATCGTTTGATCCAGAGATCGTTTTAGCTCAGAGATCGGTATCGTTCCCATCAGAGATCGTTTAGAACAAAGATCGCCGATCGTTTCAGATCGCGTATCGTTTCGTTTCATGTATCGAGATCGTTTTGGTCGAAGATCGTTTTTGACCAGCGATCGTTTGGTCAAAGATCGTTTGTGAAAGATCGTCTCTCAAAGATCGTCTATAGTTTGGTTCAGCGATCGCGATACCTGACAAGTATCGTGTATCGTTTTGAGTGAGAGATCGTTTGCCAAAGATCATTTCATCAGCGATCGTTTCGCAAAGATCGTCGATCAAGTATCGTTTCGAGTTAGTGATCGTTTGCCAGCGATCGTTTTGTCAAAGATCATTTTGTCCAGCGATCGTTTTGTGAGAGATCGTGGCGCCAGAGATCGTGTATCGTTCGGCTTAAAGGTCGTGTATCGCTGGCTCAGAGATCGCTCAATCCAGATATCGTTTGGTCGTGTATCGTTTGGGGCTAGAGATCGTGTATCGTTTAGGGGAAGTATCAAGTATCGTTTTCCTTGAAATATCGTGTATCGTTAGTTCAAAGATCAAGTATCGTGTATCGAGTTCCTCAAGCATCAAGTATCGTGTCCTACAAATGTCATGTATCGCCTGATTTGAAGCAATTTCTGAGAGACCCTGTTTCCCTGTTTTAACCCCCAAAACCCTGAACTGGCATAACTTTCTCATACGAAATCCGTTTGCTGTGATTTTGGTTTTGTTGGAAAGCTCGTGGAGAATACAACCAAAACATCGACTGGTTATGGTTAAATTAATACCAGGATTATTAGATAGGGTATTTTGAAGTTGACCCTCAGGAAAACTGGAAAACCAAGGGGGCTCCCAAGGATTTTTGAGCAATACCAAGGGGGAGAAAATTGTGTCATGGGAAAGAAAAAAACAAAAGATAGAAGAAAAGGGGCTAAGATTGAAAAAAAGGAGGGTGATAAACATGAAATACATGAGATAATATCACATAAAGGTGAAACATTTAGAGAAAAACTGCAAGGAGTCAAGGACACGGGGGAAATGTCTAAGGGGGTTGGATCCTTATTTGCAACAAGAGAATATGATAATACTCTTGTGGATATCAGATTAGGATATGACTATAGAAGGTCGGGTGTTTATATCAATCCTAATTGTGAGTGGAATTTAATTCATATTGACCTAGTGACCATTATCTTTGCGCACATTCAACCAACAACTCATCCTTCTATCCTCATGGATGGGGAACATTGTGAATGCATGGGTAAAGTTGTGTTGCCTGTTATGGTGGATGATATGCAATTTTTGGAAACATTCTTTGTCATGGATTGTATAGATGAAGACTTGATCATTGGCACCCAAAGGTTCATTACACAAAATCATCAAGAATTTGAGGTGCCTTCTCCACCTATTATCTGTGCTTCTACATATATGTCTATGGAAAATCCTAATGACTATCCACCTTATGATAATTGGGGGCAAAATCATCTTTTCACAGAGCGTGCTTTTAATGAGAAAATTTTTCTTTCTACTCATGTTTTTGAATCTAATCCTTCTTTGAGTAAATCACAGGAAACCTTAGAAAATGGAGATATGGAGGACTCCAAGTGTTTGGGGGATGTGAAAGGACCCTCTCTTCCTGTAAATTTGGATTCCCCTCATGAAGCCATAAGTAGGGATGATCTACACTCAGATGGTCAAGAAGGAGATGATCAACCAATGTTGTGTATCACTGATGTGGAAAAAAAGGTCGACTCTAAGGTGAATCATGACAATCCATCACCCATTTGTACACCTAAGGATTCTATGTGTAATAAGGATAAATTTCTCGATGAATCTATAGATCAATCTCAAACCACACAACCCATTGATCCCTTGCATAAGTCTGATGTAGGTATAGAAGATCAACCCTTGTTGCATTCCCCATGTAAAGATGAGTTTTCTCAAAAAACTCACATAGAAGACCCAAAAGACCCTTACATCAAGAAACAGAAATCACATTTTCTTGGTAATGTCAAGCAAATTTGGGTGGCCAAGAAATTACTTAGAGCCCAACCAAATCGCACTATGATATGGGTACCAAAGAAAGCCCTTGCACAAAATCAGTCCCCTCACACTAGACTTCAAAATCTATGGTCGAGGCCTACCATGACTTATCCTCAAGAAAGACCACTTCCAATCCAAGGATCCCAAGCAATCAAGCCTAAGCTCAGACAAAATCCAAGGGGGGACTTCAAGGCAACAACCTGCACAACAAAGACACCAAGGCAAGGTAAAGAACTGAATCAAGCACAGAGCTCCAATACAGATCAAAGAACCTCTTCTGCAAGGATAAGGGTTTGGAAGACGAAAGTACCGATAGCATCCACCAAAATAAAGAGCCAGCCACGATGGATCAAACCCTCAGGAGATCATTCAAACACGAAGTGGCCAAAGGTGATCTCGACCCAGTCGCAGACTGTTCTCAAATGGATCCCTATAAGGAGGAATGATCAGTTGTCCTCTCGAGACACAATGGATACCTCCAACAAAGATGGCATCAATATCTGCAAATAACATCGAAAACCTCAACGAGCGACAACCATGTGCTCTTTGCACAACCCTGCCTCATGCACCATTCAGGTCATGCATTTCCAAAGTATGCATTGATATAGGGCCACATTACACGGCCGTGCATAGACACACTTGAGAATCCCAAGCACAAGAGCACATTGACAGATGTCAAATTTTTTTCTATTGATACTAACTTTTGTGTTCTTGTTTTGTGATAATTTTTCCCAAAAAAAAAAAAAAAAAAAAAAAAAAAGAAAGAAAGAGAGAGAGAGAAAAGAAAAGCGAGAGAGAGCTTGTTCCTAGGTTTGACTTATGGAACATGAATGAGTCATGCTTATATGGACCATCAACCAAGGCATTCATCGACAATGATTGGTCCATCATGATGAAAGATGTACAACACGAAGAGATCCGCATCGACTGACCTTTCCTTATGGTAAGAATCTCCTACTGGGGCCACATTATAACCATGATAGAGTAGGAAACCTTGTCATCAGCATACCCTTGAGCACTTAGCTCAAGACCCCAAATCTTTGCACCATACTTCTTCCAATGCATTTTCCAAGTAAGCATGCATAGGGCTACATTACAAGGCCGTGCACAAGGCACATACTTTTTTCAACCCATGCACTAACACACTTACCCATCATTCACTATGGGTTATGAGTACTGGCATGACTACTCTGAACATCATCTTTAGAAGAGCTAAAGGACATCCTGGGGGCAACATCAATACCTAGGAAGCGATTCGAAGCCAGTAGTTGCTCCACTCAATCTTGATAACCTCTTTTGAGCAACTCACAATCTTTGAAAGCTCACAACGATGCACTCATGTGGAATCCACGAAAGAAGCACATACCAAGGGACTACGACTTGCAAAGGCTTGCAGTGACAAACGAAGAACCGGACAACCAACGCTTCCAACTTTGGAAGATCGAGGGCTCTTGTTCACACAGAATGGATACTACCTCTCAAAGCACTACATGGAACAACCACTACAACAAGGGTCTGTCAGGGACGACAGACTCGAGAGGGAGGGGAGTGTTGGAACTCAAGGTCAAGCACAAGCATGAAAGCACATCAGAAAGGTGGACACACACAAGAAGAAGGAGCAAGTAGGGAGCTCCATGAACAAGAAGAAGGAGCAAGTGGGGAGCTCCATGAAGTACATGTCAACTCTTTAGAAGAATCCCCTACAAAACTATTGATTTCCATCACTAAAACCATTGTAAATACCATTTTCTATTTTTGTAGCTCCATTTTGTGCAAGCCGAGGAGTCCTCGAGCTTGAGGAGTATTAGAAGTACTATCGTACCAACTTTCATAATTTTTAGACTTCGTTTGAGCCCTCAAATAAGCCCTGGAACCTAATTTTTAACTAGGCCGGACACTAGGTCTGGACAGGGCCAAAACTAGTCAAAAAACTATATAAAGAGCTAGAGAGCTCATTTTTGGGGGGGTCAGCTTCTTGTAGATTTCAGTTTTGTAATAGATTTCTTTTTGTAATCAAAATCCTTCCATTGTTCCTCTCTTTGCTCTTACCTTGTGCGCGTGTGTGTGTATGTGTGTGCATGCTTGTGTGCTTTCACTCACGCACTTGTGCCATCACTTGCTCGCGGTCTTCATACCGGTCCTCACGTCTCCACGGATTGACATTTATGAGGTGTATCTCCTCACGTTGGTACTCACCATTGTGCTAGAGTGACACTATATGACTGCTACTTGAACTTGAATCAACCACTATGCCTACCACATTAATCGGTGTAACCTTATGCATACTAGAGGGGCTCCTTGGACAATCTCTCAAGAGATGTTCTTTGCCACACTCAGGGCAAAAGGCTTGTATTGTGATAGTCTATCCTTGTCCTCGAGTTGGTTAATGGGGGCATTCACAAATGAAATGGTCACACTGACATCTAAAACATGGTCCTCTAGGAGCTTGTGGTCTCATTTGTCTCGATTGGGGCCTAAGGTTAGGATTCGTATACATGACATTGGAGTATTATGGCTCCCAATTTTGTTCCATAAATGGTGGCTTGTATGGATAAGAATGAGCCTCACTATGCTCTAGTGACTCTATGTAATAAGCTTGTGGTATATCTTCATAGGAGTAGTCAGAATTTTGAGCATGATGATCATTTTCTGAGACTAAAGGGGTCATTGGTACCAATGCTCTATTCGGGTTCTCCTCTACCATTGCATACTTAACTGGAATCACGTTGGCAGGAGCTGGCGGTTGGTTTCCTAGGATCGGTTGTGGCCTATATGGTGTTTGATATTGTTGTTGGTATTGAGGTTGATATTGTTGTTGTGGTCTATAATACGGCTATTGGTATTGGTTCTGGTACCTATCCTATTGGTAAGGTTGGTGATACATTTTTCTAATAGCTTTCTATTGTAGGCATAATCTTGAGCCACATGGTTCGTGTATTTTCTCTCAATAGTGCAATATGGAGCATTTGTTTCTCTCATGTTTTGGTTCTGCATCGGGCATACATTAGCCATGTGGTCTCCTCCACAGGTATAACATCTCTTGAATGTGTTGAACCTTTTTGTTTATCTATTTTGGACTCCTAGCTTCTTGGAAACCTGATAAGCTATCTCATCTATCTCAATGGAGGTTCTGGATGTGTGACTAGCAGAGTTATCTGAATCCTTGTAGAGTTTGGACAATCCTAACTCCTCACCCAAGTTATCTTCTATGTCAATGCACATTTGCACATACTCTTTTATGGATCTAGGGTCTTTCAAGTACACATATGATCTTAACTTGGTGCTTAGTAAGCCATCTAAAAACAAAGCCACTTGTTTGGACGATGTGGATAACTCTGGAACACGGCATCTTTCCAACTATTATCTAAACCATCTTCTTGCAAGTGGAACTATTTCTTGGGATGTCTGCTTGAAGCTGTGGATCAAGGATGATGTGTTATGCCTAATGCCACTCTTGGAGAATTCTACAATGAATTCTTCTAGTAGTTGACCTATGTTTCGGTATTTGTGATTGTTTAGAGGGTGAAACCAAGCTAAGGCAATACCCTTGAGGGTCAAACTAAATGCCTCGAACTGGGTGAACAAGTCCTCAACTTGTTCAACTCTTAGCACTTGTTTGAACTCGGCCACATGATCATAAGGATCTCCTGACCCGTCAAAGTAGTTATTCATTGCCTTAACCACTTGAGAGGGTCTAAGGGTTCTTGGGTGCCTATCATGCTCTATTACCAAGAACATTTTATCAAATGTGTTATCTAGGTAGACAACTTTGCCTGGTGTCTCAAGGTCTTTGAATTCATAGATGGTGATTACTAGGTTAGGTTGATTTGGCTTGCATCTCCAAACGGCTTCTTGGCATCTCCAAACAGTTGATTTGGAGTGATTACTCTCATCAAGACAGATTTTCCTCTAGGGGTCTTGGGTTCTTGTCCTAGGTCCCCTTGCTCTAGGTCTTCTATTTCATTTTGGGTATGATATTTCCACACTCATGTGTCCTATCGGATAAGTTGGTGACCACATACATGGTTCCTTCCTTATCAATGTACCAACCCTCTTCAAACTTGACCATTGGGTGTCCAAGTCCAAAGGGTTGATCGGGATTTTTGAGTATGACTACTGCTCACCTCAGGCCATCCTCATAGATGCAAGCACCTAATTGGATGCTCTGAATATACTATAATTGTGTCTTATAAGGACCTTCTGATGTTTGTAAACAGGTAGTTCTCGAGGTACCTGTGCGTCTCTCCATGCTAAAAAACATTTCTGAGTCACTTGTTTCTGAACTTAGTGTGTAGGGATAACCACTTAGTTGGTGTGTCCAAGACCTAGCTGTATGGTTGACACTAGCCTCAAATGATCTAATGCTTTGTCTATCCTTGCTTAAGTGTCTACCAGATCTCAGGTTCATAAGCTTTGTCTTCTAGTTCAAAATTTCCCTTTGTATTTCTCAAAAATCCTTTGGAGTCCCCTTGGTTTCCTAGTCCCACCTGAGGGTCAACTTCAAAATACTATATCTAATAATCTAACGAACCCGAAATCACAACAAACAAATTTTGTATGAGAAAGTTATGCCAGTTCAAGGTTTTGGGGTTAAAACAAGGAAATAGGATCTCTTTGGGAGTACCTCAGAACAAATGATACATGATATTGGGTCTAACAATGTGATACCTCTATCCAAGCACACAAGAGTTCAAAATTAATGACAAAAAATACCCCAAAAATTAAAAAAATTTTAAAAATCCTAATTTTAGTGTTCTGCTTGACCATCGCGATGGTCAGACACAATCATGATGGTGTGTCACCATCATGATTGGTGTGTCATCGCCGTGATGGTGTGAACACTAGTGATGATCAACCCACGATGGTCAGAGATCACGATGGTCAAACACAGTCGCAATGGTCAGACACAATCACGATGGTCAGACACGGTCGCGATGGTCACACACAATCCCGATGGTCAATGATAATCGCGATGGTGAGTCACAATCGTGATGGTCAGACACGGTCGCGATGGTTAGACACAATCGCAATGGTGAGTCACAATCGTGATGGTCAATCATAGTTGCGATGGTGAGTGACAATTGCGATGGTCAAAAAATCTATGATGATTAGGACCACGATGGTCAGCTAGATCGCGATTGTCACGCACCGTCGGGATGGTTTGTCATCGTCGCAATGATGAGACGTGATCACAATGGCCTGAGCCAATCGCCACGACAGCAAATGACCGTCACGATGGTCAGACACAATAACGATGATGAGTCACCATCACGATGGTCAGCCAAATGTATGATTTCAAAAAAATGAGCTTAGATCTGTGCAAGCCCTTACCTTAGCTCCTCTTTCATGCAAAAATCTCACCTAAATACGCCAGCTTCTATGGTAATTTTTGACAGAAATTTGAAGTTTTTACTTGTGTTTCTTGAAGATTCGTGATGTCCAAAGGTTGACCTGCAATGTTAGTGCACCAAAAAATTCAAACAAGCACGTGTAAAATCTCTCTCTCACAAGTGAAATGAGGGAATGGAGTGGGGAAGGTGATATGACCAAAGAACTGAAAATTCAATGGAGATGGAGATGGAGATGGAGATGGAGATGGAGATGGAGATGGAGATGGGAGATGGTGACGATGATGATGGTGATGATGGAAATGAAGTAAGAAAGAGAAAAATTAGGGAAAAGTAAAGAAATTACCTACAAATCCAATGTTGCAACTCTAGGTCTTACCATCACATGCTCATCCTCGAAGCTCTCTCCCCGAGAATAGTGCCAAAATTTGGTGTAGCTCAAGTGTAAGCACCACCTCCTTTACTTGTCAATCCACGAAGACGTGAGGACTAGTATGAACACCATGAGCAAGTGAAGGCACAAGTGCATGAGTGAAAGCACACAAGCATGCACACACGTACACACAAGCGCACAAGGTAAGAGCAAAAAGGTGGAAAAATGGAAGGACTTCGATTACATAAGAAATCGAATACAAGAGCTCCAATCTCTAACAAGCTAACCCCAAAAATGAGCTCTCTAGCTCTTTTTATAGTTTTTTTATTAGTTTTTGGCCCTTTCTAGATCTAATGTCTGGCCTACTTAAAAATTAGGTTCCAGGTCTTATTTGAGGGCTCAAACGGAGTCTAGAAATTATGAAAATTGGTAGGATGATACTTGTAATACTCCTCAAGATTGAGAACTCTCGGCTTGAACAAAATGGAGTTACAAAAATATGAAATGGTATTTACAATGGCTTTTAGTGATGAAAATCACTATTTTTATCAAGATTTCTTCTAACAATTTGACATGCACTTCTTGGAGCTCCCTATATGCTCCTTCTTCTTGTGTCTCCACTTCTTTGATGTGCTTCCATGCTTGTGCTTGACATTGAGTTCCAACATATATTTAGGTAGTAATGATGAACACTCTAGGACTGCCGAGGCACTTTTTTACCTCTTTAGGAGGATTCCCCTCCCCCTCCTTGTATATATGCCTATTGCCCTAGGGAGCTACTTATCTTTCTACATTCTAGTGGTAATACATTTCAACATTATGTGTTCTGCTCCAAGCTTCTTCTTCTTCCTTGTGTTGATCATGTGCTTTCACAGACTTCTAACTCCAACAATTGGTATCAGAGCAGGTCCCCGCTTCATCTAGGGCGTCGTCAACACCTCTCCGGTTGCAGTCTCAAATTCGCACGAATTTTGGTGAGCATACTCAAGCTGTTTTCAAAATCAAAACAACTTTGTTGTGTGACACCGAAATCACGATATGAGCTCGTTTCGGCCTCCAAATGCACTATCATAGTCCTTGTGCAGGCTATTTCATCTTTTTGTGCCAAAGGTATATACCAGTTTTGGTTCGCTAGTATAAGCGTCTCGAAGTCTGCTACAAGTTTAGCATAATTTTTCTAGGCAATATTGTTCAACTTTTTGAGATACAACCAATTTTTTGCATCAAGGTATTTTAGTCATTGACCATGGCTGAAAGCAATGATGTATTCTGTATGTTGGCTATTGAGGATAAGTTGGATGGTACCAACTACCCGTTATGGGCTTATATGATGTGACATGTATTGGTTGCAAAAGGACTGTGGACCATTGTGTAGGGTGTTGAAAGATGTCCTGTTACACTTGGGAACACAAGTACTGCAAATACAGGTTTTGGAGCTGATGGAGATGGTGTCGAAGATGATGATATTTTACAGATTCTTGTTCTTGCTATGGTTTTTGCTGCACCTATTGTAGAGAAAATTCGTTGGGATGGAAGATCTGCCCACGCACATGCATTGATAGCTTTGTCTGTCAATCGTGCCATTATTCCTCACGTTCGCTCTTGTAGAACAGCTAAGGATGCTTGGAGTACACTTACCACATTGTACTAAGCTGGGAATGAGGCTTGTGTCACTTACCTCCGAAATCAGTTAGAGAGTGAGCACATGAATGAAGGTGATTCTATGGACAGTTTTCTAACAAAGATCAAAGACTTGAAGGAACAATTGATTTCTATTGATGAAGTTATACCAGATAGCTCTCTTGTGCAGACCGTTCTGAATGGTCTTCCTGATTCATATGAGAGTTTTGCTTCTACTCTTTGGTTGATTATGAAAGGCAATCCAAATGCCTTGTCATTTGAGGAGTAAGTCTCTGTCATGTTGCAAGAAGATCAGTCAAGCAGAACAAGTCCATTATGCGTGTTGCAGATCGAGCTTTCCTAGCTAGTCAGAAGGGCAAAGGTAAATGGAGCTCATCTACTAGCAAGCAAAAATCTGCAAATGCTACACATTTGAAGAAGGAAGACAAAGATGAGAAGAAATCAGAAAAGCAGAAATTGTTTTGCAAGTATTGTAAAGGAAATGATCATACCATAAAGAACTATCAAAAACTAGCTGCTAAAGAGGCAAAGAAGAAAGAGGCTGGAATGGTTGTTGTAGAGGCCTCTACATTGAAAACAAAGTCTGCTAATCTTGTGCAGGAAGAAGAATAGGTATTTACTACTATTTGTAGTTTTGACCCGTCTTCTCATGAGCAGTGCATGTCTGTAGTAGACTCAGATGTTTGGTACTTTGATAGTGGGGTGACCAAACATATTACCTCGTAGTGTAGTTTCTTCTCTTCACTCGAGCATGCCCCTACAAGGAATACTGTCACATGTACCAACAACTCCTCTTATCCTACCATGGGAGTTGGTAAGATCATTCTGACTACTGTTGATGGTAGTTCTTTCACTTTGTCAGATGCTTTATTTGTACCAGGGATCAAGAAAAATCTTTTATCAGTTTCTACATTAACCAAGATTGGCTTGGTTGTGAAATTTGTTGACGACAGATGTACAGTTCATGATCTATCAAATGGTGACATTATTATTGCTTCTGGCATTTTATGTCGTGGGAAGTATAAGCTCATAGACTATGAAAGATCTATTAATGATTCAGCATGTGTAGTACATGATTCTTAGGCTATGTCAGAAGCAAAGCTTTGGCATGCATGCTTTGGTCATTTGAATTTTGCAAGTTTGTTACACTTATAGAAATCTGAAATTATGTCCTCTTTGCCCAAACTTGAGGCACCCGAAAAACATGTTTGTGAATGCTGTATTTTGGGCAAAATGCAATGTTCCTCCTTTCCAAAAGAATGTTCAATTCGGGCTACTCATAAATTGTAGCTCGTACATAGTGATGTCTGTGGTCCTATGCAGACACCTTCTTTTGGAAATTATCTTTACTTCGTGACTTTCATTGATGATTTTTCTAGGCATGCATGGGTATATCCATTGAAAGCAAAGTTCGAAGTGTTCACGTGCTTCAAACAATTTTTGGTTTTGGCTAAAAATCTGTCAACATGTAAAATAGGCACCCTCCGTTTTGATCGAGGGAGGGAATATATGTCTTCTGATTTTAATGCATTTCTGGCTGAACGTGGGATAAAACACCAATGTACAGTGCCGTAAAAAACTCAACAAAATGGAGTTGCTGAGTGGAAGAAGGGGTCACTCATGGAGATGGCGAGGTGTATGGACAAGAGTCAGGCTTTACCACAGATAAGTTTTTGGCTTGAGGTTGTCATGTGTGCAGCATATGTACTCAACAGGTGCCCCACTAAAGCATTGCAGTCTATCACTCCGTATGAGGCTTGTGATGACTGCAAGCCGTCTATTGCTCATTTGCGTGTTTTTGGTTGTCTGGCATATGCATTAGTGCCTGAACAACATCACAAAAAATTGGATGATAAAGCAGTAAAATGTATTTTTGTTGGGTACAGTTCTGAAAGTAAAGGCTATCATCGATCTCATCCACAGTCTAAATGCATTCTGGTTAGCCGCGATGTTGTTTTTGTGGAAGATGCTATTCAGACATTGCTTTCATGTACTAAGGAGACATTTGTTAGCGCCAAAGACATGTATGATACTTTGCTGCCTCTTTTTACAAGTGGATAGTCTGGTGTTGGTCCTAATGAGGCAACTTCTTAGCCCTTGCAGGTTTCAAGTGATGATGCAGATCATCCCATTTTTGATGCAGATTTACATGATGCACTTGTTGATGAGAGAGTTGATATTAAAAAGGCAAAAATTATGCCAAAATGGCTGGTGCAGACTTTGCGTGACAACAAATTAGATGCATCTCTATCATATCATACTTGATCAGGCTCTCATAGTGCCTCTTTTGCATCAAATCGCTATGCTATGGTTGCATCTAGTCTATGTGATGAGATTGAGCCTGTTTCTTTTGATGAAGCACAAAATTTAGAAAATTGGATGGCTGCTATGCAATGTGAATATGATGCTATAATGAAGAATGGTACTTGGCTTTTATGTGACTTGCCTCCTAGCAAAAAGGCCATTGGTACTAAGTGGGTATACAAGCTAAAGCGTAAGCTTGATGGAATAGTTCACAGGTATAAGGCTTGGCTTGTTGCAAAGGGTTATGCGTAGGAAAGAGGCATTGATTTTGATGAGACATTTGCACCTACTTGCCAAATGACTATTGTTCGTAGCATCTATGCACTTGCAGCTCATCATGGTTGGAATGTACATCAAGGGATATCGAAACAACATTTTTGAGTCGTGACTTGCATGAAGAAGTGTATGTTTTTCAGGCCCATGGCCTTGTGCAAAAAGGGCATGAGAACTAGGTGTTCAAGTTAAAGAAGGCATTATATCGTTTAAAGCAAGCACCATGTGCTTGGTATGAGAAGATACATGCCTATTTGAGTGCACATGGTTTTGAGAACAGTCCAACTGAAAGCACCTTATAAGTTAAGTGTGCTAATGATGTACTTCTGATCATTGGGGTGTATGTTGATGACATGCTGCTCACTAGTCCTCACAGGTTTATGATTGAGTCTTCATGATGCTAGAGATGCTTTTGATGATGTTCTCTATCAGTAGGCTATTGGATGCCTGATTTACTTATGCATTACTTGGCCAGATATTCAGTTTGATGTCTCACAGATGACCAGGTTTATGCATTTCCCAAGTGTCAAGCATTGGTAGGAAGTTAAGTGCATCTTTTGCTACTTGAGTGGTACCCAGCTACTTGGGTTGTTTTATCCCAAGGGGGATCACTACCACCAGATTTGCATGCTTTTTGTGACTCTGACTAGGCTAGTTGTTGTGAAACTCGTGTGTCCACTAGTGTTTTTTTGCTTCATGCTTGGTAGCTCATGCATACCTTGGCTAAGAAAGAAGCAACCTACTATGGACACTTCCAGTTGTGAGGCTGAGTATAGGGTAGCTTTCACAGTGATTGTTAAGTGTGTGTGGTTGAGATGCCTTATGGCTGATTTTGGTGTTGGTCAATCTTCTGTCACCACCATCTTCACTGATGGTCAGAGTGCATTGGTAGTTGCAAGGAACCCTGTGTTCCATGCTCACACTAAGCACATTGAGGTGCATTATTGTTATGTCAGGGAGAGGTTCTCTACTGGGGAGATCATCTTGGCATATGTGCCCACGTAGGAGAACATTGCAAACCTTTTAACGAAGGCTCTGCCTAGGGAGAATTTGCCTAGGGAGAAGTTTGAAGCTTTCGACAAAGCTTTGGGATTACTTTCTTTTGTGGAGTGATTTCCACATAGCTTGGCACTTCCTTATACATGAGTGCCAACTCCTTGTTCACTGCATCACTCCCAAGGGGGATTTGTTGATATATTTAGGTACTGATGTGTGTGAACACTCTAGGACCGTCGCGACACTTTTTTCCCTCTTTAGGAGGTTTTTTCCCCTGGCTTGTATATACGCCTATTGCTCTAATGGCCTACTTATCTTTGTAGATTCTAGTGGTAATACATTTTAGTATTGTGTGTTGTGCCCCAAGCTTCTTCTTCTTCTTTGTGCTTTTCATATGCCTTCGTGGACATCTAACTCCAACACACCCATCTGCAACTTCATCCTAGTAGGTCTAAGGGCTGGTTTACCCCTGTGCCTGTGTCTAAGATGGCTTTGGTAGTGTAACCTTTGTAAGTGATAGGAAAATAAGCATTATTGTCATCTCCTTCACTCACATCTCCCACTTTGCCTATGGGTATTCTCAGTACCTTTCCTCGTGCTCTTCGTCTAGAGGAAGTTGTAGCTATCTCTAGAGATTGGTTGGGTACATGTTTCCATAGTTTTGGTTTGATTTTCAATAGCTCCTCCAAAGTCAAATGGCATTGAAATCTGGTGTTCTTAATGGCTTCTGTGTTTGTAGGAAGAACTGAGTCTTCTCCCCTAACTAGAATAGTGGGGGCTCTCACTTGGATTGATTTGTCTTCCCAAGGTCCCATGAAGTGAGGTAACTCTTGCAAGGAGTTAGATTCAAAACTCATGCACTCAGTAAACCAATCATCCACCTGATCTCCATAGATAGATGGGTTGTCAGCATAGAACTGTTCTCCTGGGTCATCAATCTCTAGTATAGGTGGTCGTCTTTCCTCTTCTTGCCTCCATCTTTCTTCTTGAATCTCTCTTAAGATTGCGTGTGAATCCATGTAGCCCATTTGATGATCTTCCAAATCCAACCTAGCTCGTTTGGATAGAGTTGTCTCTAAGGGGTCCTTGGGCTAGTTTGGGTGCTAGAGATAACTTTTGTTGTGTTTGATACTACTTGCTCTAACCTTTCCAATAATCCTTGGAAATATAGCTCGGGTTTAGCCATAATTCCCCAATTGAGGTAAAGGGATGCCTCAAACATTATGTGGGCTAATTCTAACATGTTCATGCATAGTTTGTTTCTCTCTATTTCCAAGTCGGATCTAGGATAGTTCTTGTTGGATTCTCCTACATGTGGTCCTTCTTGTATCCTAATGTGATAAGCTTTGAGCATCATGTCAAGGTTTTGTAGGGTGGGGTCTGCTAGGATTGATCTTGACTTTGGGGTTACCACGTTTGGTTCAGCCTCTTGTGATGCCATTTCCAAAATCTTGGCTCTAGTTTCCCTTAGGCTTTGCCCTAACTCTTTAATCTTTTTGCTCCATTTTCTCTTATCTCGCTCTCTTGACTCTTTCCAAATTCCCATCTTCTTTCCTATTGGTTCTCCTACATCATTGGTTCTCCAAGTTCTTCCGGGGGTCTCTGGTTGCATCTGCCTTTGTGCTTGGGCTCTAGTTACTGCCTGGATGAGTATGTATTGGGGTATGGAACCTTCAGTGTGTTGCACTATTCCTATGACATTGATGGGGGTCACTTTCATGGATGTATTAGCAGGGTTCTTGGGGAAATCTCTTAGAACGTGGTCCTTCCAACATTCCGGGTAAAATCCTTGATTATTGAAATATTGTGGCTGCACAGTAGGTGTGGCATGTGGGCAGTCACATATGAAATGGTCTCCCTGACACTTGAAACATGGTCCTTTAGGTCCCTAGGGTCTTGGTTGTTTAGCTTGTGGTCGCGGGTTGGGGTTGATGTACATGACCTCAGTGTAATCAGGTTCCCAATTTGGCTTGTACCTAGGACCCTCATAATATGGATCTAGGTCTTTTAGTGACTTTGTATAGTATGCAGGTGGGCTATCTACATGGGTTGAGTCAAAACTGTTCGCATTAGGGTCATTTTTTTGTGATCAAAGGAGTTGTAGGTACGAATGCCATATTTGAATTCTCTTCTAGAGTGGTGTACTTCATAGAAACTACATTGGTAGGGGGTGGAGGTTGTTGTCCTAGGATAGGTTGGGGTCTAAGCTGTGCTTGATATGGAACTTGATACTGAAGGGGAGCATGATAGTATTGCTATGGTTGGTATTGTTGTTGGTATCTACCTAGCTGATATGGCTGAGGATAACTCTGTCTAACCACCTATTTATTATATGGGCAATCTTGAGCCATGTGGTTAGTGTACCTATGCTATATGGTACAGTATAGGCCATTGGAGTTTCATATGGGTTGCATTGTATTTGGACACATATTTGCCATGTGATCACCTCCATAAGTCTAACACCTTTGAGGAGGGGCTAATTTGATGTTAGGCTTACTAGAGACTCCCACTCATTTGGCCACTTGTTCTACTAAGTGCTCTATCTAATTGGAATGTTTGGATGAGGCCTTGGTTGTGATATCCGAATCCTTATGCACCTTAGAGAGTTCTAGCTCTTCCCCTAGGTTATCCTCTATGGCTACACACATGTGCAAGCATTGATCCAAGGTCCTTGGTTCCTTCCGAAATGCATATGACCTAAGTTTAGCACTCCATATGTCGTCGATGAACAAAGCTATCAATTTAGCTTGAGTGGGTACTTCCAATGGAGGGCATTGCTCTACATAGTATCTGAATCTACATCCCACCATCCTCACTATCTCTTGGGGTGTTTGTTTGAATGTGTGTATCAACGATGATGTGTTGTGTCTGATTTCACTCTTGGAAAAAACTGTAATGAAGGCCTCCATCATATGGTGGATGTCTCTAAATTGGTGCTGGTCCAAAACAATCCAGCGTGTCACCCTTCAGAGTGAGCCCAAAGGCATTAAATTATGTGAACATGTCTTCGACTTGTTCCGCTTATAACACGTATTTGAATTCAGCTACATGCTCATAGGGATCTCTGGATCCGTCAAAGCAATTCTTCATAGCCTTCACTAGTTGGGTGGGCCTCAAAGTCCTAGGGTGGTCTCTAGGCCTTGGTAGGGGAAAGTCGTCCCTACCCCTTTGAGCTCTATGGTCCCTAGTTTGTTCTCTTTCCGTTCTCCCACTTTCTATAGTTGTTCTTTCTCTCCCTCTGCGGTTGATGAAACTACTCTTGGGTCCTTCTTCGTTCTTCTCTCTGTGTCCTTGAGATGTGCCAATACCCGAATGCTCCTTAGACACATGCGATCTCAAAAGCAGAAAAACTAGTTCTCCTCCCCATGTATATGCATGACAACCATGTTCTGTGATTTTATACACCCTTTTTGAAGCATCATCTAAGTATAATGTTTTCCCTGGGACCTCTAGGTTCTTTAACTCATAAATCATTGTTGCTCCCATACACATCCACACACATTTACACACACACATACACATGCATATAGACATATATATATAGATACACACATATATACACACATAGACACACACATAGACACACACATATATACACACATACACACATAGACAGATACACACTTACACAGACACATACACACATCCACACACATTTACACACATACATACACATGCATAGACACATATATACATATACACACGTATATGCACATAGACACACACACACATAGACACACACACATACACACACATGGACACATACACACATATATATGCATAGACAGACACATAGAGACATACACACATATATATGCATACACACACATAGAGACACATACACACACATACACATGCATGCATACATAATGCATATGCATACATACATACTTACATGCATACACACACACATATACACACACATGCATACATAATGCACATGCATATGCATACATACATGCTTACATGCATACACACACTCACATATACACCTACATACACATATACACACATACATATGTACACGTATATATATATTGATTTCTAACCCATTTTGTTATATATGTACAGGTATTATGGATCCTAGTAGAGAGAGAAAGGGGAAACTCACTCTCATAAAAAGTCTTATGAGAGCAAGAGTTCCGCGTGATACTCTAGGGATCATCATGCATGAGTACTCAGAGATGCCTGATGATGAGCTGGATTATATGATCGAGATGCTTACTCAGCGATCAGAGGAGGGCTCTTCTGCGGCTCCACATGCAAGAAGATAGCTATCTGCTCATAGGTATGTTTTTCTTTATAAATTTTTTTAATGATATTATAACACATATTTTAATGTATTTTTATCTATCTATTTTTGGGACACCTATACCACCTCTAGATCATGATAGCAGAGCAGAGGTGCCTATGAGGACATGCATAGGCACCTTATGGCTTCAAAACTTTGATTTGAAAAAAACAAGTGACCCTAAAGGGATAACTCTCAAAAATATTTTGAGGTCTTCTACCTTCATGCCAATTTTTGTAGCAATCTGAGGTCCTTTGTGAATCACACTTTCGCCATGTCATCTCGTGTACTCTTCAATGTCGACCTTCTCCACGACCTCTCTACAGCCACACTGGCTCTGATTCCATGTCACGAGGAAGGAGATAAGGAAGAGAGCTCACACACACTCTCTCACAATCAAAGAGAAGCACACACTCATACTGAGGAAAGGAAGAATGATCTTCTTCTTCTTCTATTACATAGAAACAAATGTACAAGAACGACCTAAAAACAAGAATACAACTACTGCAATATATAAAGACTAGTACATAAGGAAAAACCTAATGTCCACGAATGAGTGAGCTGGCAAGAAACAAATGTGCCATCACTCTTGGTAGATAAATCTAATAAAGCTCAATGAAGTGTCCCTGACATATACTAGCGTGACCACTATACATGTCAGAGAAATAAAAAGTAATACATGTCATCTTGGATCATCACATGTTGAGCTTGATATCTCAACAAGGGGGAGACCCTACAACAACTCACCATGCAACATATGTGGTCTTAACAACCACACTACTGAAGAATGTTACAAAAATACAAGGAACCAAAGGGGAATAGGCTTCCATAGAGGAGGCTATGGTCAAGCAAGAGGCAGGTACAACAATGGTGGAGGCAACTACAACCACAACTACAATCAAAGCTACAACAACAACAACTATCAAGGAGGCTTTAGAGGAAGAAGGGACTTCAATAGCTACACGGAAGATCAGGAGGATTCTCTGCTCATTATGAACATGACATCCAAGCAAGGTAAAGATGATGAGCATCTCTTTTACATTGACTCAGGTTGTTCAAATCATGTGGCAGGGAATGTAACACTCTTACCTCACCTAGAAGAACCAAAGGGAAAGCATGAGGTACAAACGAGTGATGACACCAAGCATTCAGCCAAGAAAATTGGAAATGTTAAGACATCATATGGTAGTATGGACCTTTTAAGCAAAGTTATGTATGTGCCTACCGTAACCAAAAATTTAGTTAGTGTTGGGAAGATAGTAGAGAAAGGTCTACAAGTCAGGTTCACAAAGCACGGAGCATATGTGGAAGACCTCCAACAAGGATTCAAAAGGATAACCTATGGCAAAGATGCCAACAATCAGGGTATTGGTGAGTCGTGCTACATCATCCAAAAATCGGAACTTATATCAATTAGATGTCAAGAATGCCTTTTTGAATGGTTGGATATCAGAAGAAGTGTATATGGCATAACCACAAGGATTTTAAGATGAGGAAAAAGCAAGTTATGTATGCAAGCTAAGAAAAGCACTCTATGGTCTCAAGCAAGCTCCTAGAGCTTGGAACCATAGACTTGTTACCTATTTGCAAGATTTAGGCTTCGTAGCAAGCAAAGCAGACTCTTCTTTGTTTGTGAAGAAGAATAAGTCAGAGATCATCTACTTGTGTGTCTATGTAGATGATATCATTATTACAGGTAATGATTCAAAAGGAATAAAGCAAGTCAAGGTTCAATTTATAAAGGAATTTAAAATCAGTGATCTAGGGTTGCTAACCTATTTCCTTGGCATAGAGCTTGTGTTTAGAGGTTCAGGTACATTCATTACACAAAGAGAAGTACATAAAAGATATTTTGATCAAATTTAAAATGGAGAACACTAAAGCTCCAGGTATTCCTATGGAGATCAATCATAAGCTAAGTTCACATGAAGGTGAACCACTTGATGATATTACAAGGTATCAACAACTTGTGAGTAGTCTTAATTATGCTACCTTAACAAGAGTCGATATTGCATATGTTGTGAGTAAATTTGGTCAATTCATGCATGTACCAAGGAAGCCACACATGGAAGCTACAAAGAGGGTGCTTAAGTACCTAAAAGGCACAATAAATGAGGGGTTATTCTATCCCTTCACTTTTGACATAGATATAAAGTTATATTCTGATGCAGATTAAGCTGGCTCCAAGGATGATAAGAGGAGCACTTCAGGGTATCTATCTTTCATATCATGGTTATCCAAGAAGCAACCAACTATGGCCTTATCTTCCACAAAAGAAGAATATAGAGGTTTGCCCAATGCAACTCAGGAAGCTATGTGGCTTAAGCAATTGTATGCAGACTTGGAGATACACTATTACACTCCAACCATATTTTGAGATAATCCCAACTCACTTCATCTAGCTACTAATCTTGTGTACCATGCCAGGACTAAGCACATTGAAGTACATTATCATTATGCTAGAGAGAAATTGCTAAGTAAGGACATTCAGTTAGCATATGTATCAACTCATTTGCAATGTGCAGATTTACTTACCAAAGCATTGGATGGAACAAAGTTGAACACATTCAAGTTGATGATTCGACTGCAAGAGATCAAGGAGCAATGAAGATCAAGCATGTTAGGCTTGAGGGGGAGCTATTTGTGAAATTAAGCCCAAGCCTCTTGATACCAATGCAAGAAACTAACAAATACGACCACCACATGCTTTAGTACCTTCCACTAGACTCCACTAGTGGTTGGTGTACTCGCCACTCAAGTTAAAGCAACTAAACTCAAGTTAACTCACCTTAACTTGAGTTAGAAGGCTCTAGAGCTCCTTGGGCAAAACTCTCTCCCCATGCTCCCCATGGGAGTTGAACCCAAGACCTCTTCCTTCATAACCTTGAAACTTAACCACTAAGCTAAGTGGATCACTTGTTTAAGAGAGCACATGAACTTATGCTTACGTCTAGTCTCGAGATCTTTGGCCATACACATGAGTGATCAAACGGTGTTCGATCTCAGATCTGTCTGAACCGATCGGACCCTTAGATCATAGACTTACTTTATTACACCTACATACTTGATCTATAGACATTAACTTGATGTATTAGCATATCAATTGACAAAGTTTTATATGTACTACCTCTTGTAACTTTGAGTATAATTACTCTTAGTAAAAGTGAAGCATACCCATGAGGAGTTAGGAAGCATCAAACTTGTATCATTTGGTAGCTGAAGTCAAGTGAGAATCTATGACATACTTTAGGATCATTTTTAGGTGAGCATTTGAATTTGAATTCAAGTGCTTGCCTCCAAAAATGCTATAAAAGATGAGATGTAAATCCCACATGTTATCTCGAGGTTTAGAGATCATTCCTATGTACTTTCATTGTGAAGAGGAGCTCATACTATAGTTCTCTCTACTGTACTCATTGAGCAAGGCCTTATTGCCAATGATCTTGTAATTGTACATGAATTAATCTACACATGTTCATTACTTCCTACTCTCATATCTCTATCACACTCTATCAGAATAGGGATCTTGTATGAATTGGTTCTCACTGTGTGGTGCATCATTTTGCATGATTAAAAGCATGACATCTTCAGCATACTGTATACTTTACTCCTACAAAGTCTCATCTACTTATGTTCACTCAATCTTCAGATATTATTTAAAGATTGCTCATTATTTTGTGACTGTGTAAGCCCGTAAAAATTGGGAGTGTTGCTCTACTTGCTTAACATAATTCTCTACACATCATTCATCATTTTAGATAATTCCATTCATGAATGGTATCTTATTAAGCTAATTAAAGTTCCCCAAAAGGAATTTTGCTATTTGCTATTGTACACAAAGAATTAAGTGATACATTGAGCAGGTGTCTCAACCAAAATAGTAAGTTTTATGCATTGGATCATATGCCTACATATCTGTTTTGATCCTATCATTTGTGCATCATCTTCCAAGCGACATATATGACCGTTCATGCTTATTAGTTAGTTAAGGAGGCCCACAACACTCTCCAGCCATCAATTGTAGTAGGTGTGAAGCAGGATTTAGCTACACCATCTCATCTCTTGTGATTATCCACCATCTCTCTCAACATGATGAACATGGTTCTTCGCAATAACAATAGCACTATGACTATCTCAAGATATCTAAACCAGAAGATGAACTTGAAGATCAAGATAGGTGAGAATCTTCCAAAGCCAAATGGATTCAAGTGTAGCTATAATGGCAGCCGTATACTCTATTTCACTTAAAGATGTAGCAATTGTAGGTTGTTTCTTGGATAACCAAGAGATAACACAATCTGCTAGAAAGAAACAATAGTTAGCTGTTCTTCTTCTTGAGTTTTTATCAATAGCCTAATAAAAATTTGAAAAACCTTTTAAGTAAGAAATGTTAAGACTTCAGAAATAGCATATCATAATTGGAAGTTCCCTTCAAGTATTTGAAAATTTTCTTAATTGCTTTCTAATGGATTTCAAGCTGATTGTGCATAAATTTGAACTGAACTAAAAACTGAATATGTAAGTCTTTGAACTTAAAAATGTGTGACTAAATTGACTCACCAACTCTGGGCTTCAAAATGTGTGACTAAATTGATTCACCAACTTTCATCCTTGTATTGGCTAGCTGCCTCCTAAGATGAGCTTTCCTAGTAGGGTTTCTACTTGGATAGAGAATCTCTACCTCCAATCAAGCCTGTCCAAAGGTTCTGCATGTCCTAATTTGGGGTATAATATGCATCTTGAATCCCATGGCAATATATAAAGTGCTTGTGCATCCCTTGAATCCCATCTAGATTTCTCTTTTGTAGGAAGTAATTTGGTAGTAATACAGACTCTTGATGATGAAGAAGTTCCTTGTTCTTCACTAACCTGTTGTTGAGCAAAAATAAGAACAATAGGTCTTCTAGAAGATCAAGCAACATCTTCTCTGACTTGTCTTGGCCTTGGAGCTAAGAGAAAACTACACTTTATATTATTTTGTAGCTCCAAGTAGGTTCTTTTAGACACTTGTCTTAGCATCCATTGGAACTAGTATAGAAACATTTTGATTTTTCTTTACAAAGTTATGGGAAAAAAGGTGCTACGAATCAACTACCTACACTTTGAGGCTTCCTAAACTTCTCAAGCAAGAAAAAAATGAAAATAGGTGGAAAAGGGGGTATACAACACTTCGCAAAGCAATTGAAAGTCATATCCATGCATATAAGCACACAAGGAAGGATAAAAGAGTTCAAGAAGATGAAGTGATGGGATTTTTATTCTCCAAGGTAGTTCGATTCAAAATGGAAGAATTATTTATAATAGGATCACAAATGACTTATATACATGTGCCCATATATATGTCCTTTCACATTTTGGATGGGCATTGAAATATGACTCATCTTTCTAGGAGTTAGTTTGTTAATTTACAAGGTTGGGAGTGAGACACTTGAAGGAATCCTCCAAGTGCACGATTACAAGGCTTCAAGTGTAATTTAGTGTTATTAAAATATGAAGAAATATTTTAAAATGAAATTTTTGGGGCTTCTTTTTCATCTCTTCTTTGCATCATCCTCTATCCTTGATTTGCCTTTACTTTGCCTTCTCTTTCACTGCAACACTCTCCCCTCCTAGTATCTTGCATCCGTGATAAAGCTTCATTTGGGTTTTCCTAACATGCCACTTTTTGGTTAAGAATACTTACTTTTTATGTTGTACGTGTCCTTGGAGTATTCTCTCACATGATTATCTTCACCATTGTCTAGTCTTATGAAAGATCCCCTTTGTAGACTTCAATTAATCATTCTCTTTGGATCGACCCATTTCTTTTGAGTACCTTTTTGCTCCTCAAATATTCTCTTCCCTTGTATATATTCAAACTTGGTGTGTGCCTCCACAGGGCTTGGGGCCTTAGAGACATATTTACTTTAAGTAATTTCACATTTTGAGGGATTATTCTATTCTTCTTTTTTTATCTTCTATTTTTCTTCTTACTTTACTCTACCTGATCATGGATGCTTTTTATTGTTACTCATGTTGTTGCCTCTGTTTCCACACGTTCCTCCTATTGGACTCTATTGTCCCCGACAAGATAGTTTTGATGGCACATGTAGCAATTATAAATTGTCCATTCTTTTTTATTGATGTCATTGGCATGCCTCATAAGAAATTGTTTCCATTGCTCAAGCTTTATTGCATTATTAGGATCTTGTTTGTTGTAAGAATAAAGATGTAGCTCATAGGCAACAATCTGTGCATTCATATTAGAAATAATCTTCAATCATTTTTTTGCATTAGGGTATTTTAGTCACTAGAAATGGCTTAAAGCAATGATTTATTTGGTATGTTGGCTATTAGGACAAGCTAGATGGTACCAGTTACCCATTGTGGGCATATATGATGTGTAATGTATTGGTCACAAAAGGACTACAAATATTGTTTAGGGTATTGAAAACACCCTACTACACCTGCAAATATAGTTATCGAAGGTGATGCAAATGGTGTTGAAGACGATGATCTTCAGGTTCCTATTCGTGCGAAGGTTCCTACTACACCTACTATAGAGCAACTTCAATGGGATGGCAGAGGTGTTGAGGCACATGCATTGATATCTTTGTATGTCAAACATGCCATTATCCCTCATATTCTCTCATGCAAAACAACAAAGGATGCTTGGGATGCGCTTACCACTTTGTACTAGGCAAGAAATGATGCTTGTGTTGCTTACCTCTGAAAACAGTTGGAGAGTGATCATATGAATGAAAGAGATTCTATGGAATTTTTTTTGGCAAAAATCAAATATCAGAAGGAGCACTTGATTTTTTCAAATGAAATCTTGCTAGATAGTTGAATTGTGCAAACCAATCTTAATGGTCTTCCAAATTCATATTAGAGTTTTGCTTCTACTAGTGGGTTGATGACGTAAGGCAATCCAAATGCCTTAACATTTGAGGACATAGTCTCTATTTTGTTGCGAGAAGACCAATCGATGCATTAGAAGCCCATTATGCATGTTGTAGATCAAGTTTTTTAGCTAGTTAGAAAGGCAAAGATAAATGGAGCTCATCTATTAGTAGGCAAAAATCTACTAATTTTTTTCTGCACAGTAAAAAAGGGAAGACATAGATGAGAAGAAAACACGAAACAAAAATAATTCTACAAATAATGTAACGGAAATTATCATGATATAAGAGTTGTTCAAAACTAGCTTCAAAAGGGGCAAAGACAAAAGAGGCTTCAATGGTTGTTGTAGAGGTTCCACTCCTAAAAGAGAGTCTGTTAATCTTGTGCAAAATTAAGAATGGGTGTTTACTACTATTTGTAGTTATGACCCATCTTCTCATGGATATTCTATGTGTGCACTAGACTCAAATGTTTAGTACTTTGATAGTGAAGCAACCAAACATATTACCTTGCAACACAATTTCTTTAGTTCACTTGAGCTTGCCCCTATAGGGAATACTGTCACATGTGCCAACTACTCCTCTTATCCTATCATGGGAGTTGGTATGATCATTCTAACTATTGCTCATGGTATTTCTTTCACATTGCTAGATGTTTTTTTAATGCCAGGTATCAAGAAACAACTATTATGAGTTTCAACATTAGCCAAGATCCGCTTGGTCGTGAAATTTGTTGATGACAAATGTACACTTCATGATCTCTCAAGTGGCAATATTATTATTGCTTTTGGAATTTTATGTCATGGGTTGTATAAGCTCATAGACTATGCCAAATCTGTGAATGATTTTTCATGTGGAGTTCAAGATTCTTAGTCTATCTCAGATGCAAAGCTTTGCAATGCATGCTTTGTTCATCTAAATTTTGTTAGCTTGCCATGCCTACAAAAATTTGAAATGGTGTCCTCTATGCCCAAACTTCACGCACCTGGTAAACATGTCTATGAAGGCTCTATTTTAGGCAAAATGCATCCTTCCTCCTTCTCAAAAGATGGTTGAATAATGAGCTATGCAAAAATTGCAACTTGTTCACAATGTTGTCTATGGTCCTATGTAGACACCTCCTTTTGGGAACTACCTTTACTTCATGACTTTCATTGATGTTTTTTCTAGGCATGCATTGGTGTATCCATTGAAAGAAAAATCAAAAGTGTTTATGTGCTTCAAACATATTCTTGTTTTGGTTGAAAATATCTCAGCATGTAAAATGGGCACCCTCCATTTTGATGGAGGGGGAAATACATGTCTTCTAATTTAGAGTGTTGTATACACCTCAAAATAATGGATTTGTTGAAAGAAAGAACAAACCCCTTATGGATATGGTGAGGTGTATGGTCAAAAGTCAGGCTTTATCACATAGTTTCTAGCTTGAGGCCATTATGTGTGTGGTATATGTAATTAATACGTGTCCCACCAAACTAGTGCAGTCTATCATTCCATATGAGGCTTGGCATGGTTGCAAACCATTTGTTTCTCATCTACATGTCTTTGCTTGATTGGCATATGCATAAATGCCTGAAAAAAATGTTGAAAATTGGATGATAAAGTAGTAAAATGTATTTTTGTTGATTACAGTTATAAAAGCAAAGGATATCATCTATATCATCCACACACTAAATGTCTTTTGCCTAGTCATGATGTTTTTGTGGAAGATGCAATCCATACATTATTTTCATGTACTAAGGAGAAATCAGATTGCTACAAAGATGTATATGACATTTTCCTGCCTCTTTTTATAGGTGAATAGTCAAGTGCTAGTCGAAATGAGGCAATCTCATAACCTTTACAGGTTTCACATGATGATGCATATCATTCCATTTCTAATGCCAATTTTCATCATGCACTTGATGACAGAGCTGATATATAAAGAGGCAAAAAATATGCCTAAATGGTTGGTGTAGACTTGGGGAGATAGAAAATTAGATGCACCTCTCTTGTATCATACTCATTCATGCTCTCATGGTGCTTCTTTTGCATCAAATTTTTATGCAATGGTTGTGAGGAGAGATGGTTGATACACTCCAAAGATGTGCCTCGTGTTGCAAAAACCTGCTCTACACTTGCCAAGATCGCTTCATTGATGATAAATAGACACCTTGTGCCGGCTAAGGATGCATACAAACTATCCTAGTGCTTTGGAGCATCAATCTCAAATTGAATCATCAAGATAGACTACTTGACACAAAACAGATGGAGCACAACTTGGTATTTTTGGATGAGTTACACTCTGGAAATTAACCTAGAGCTCACAGCTTGTTGAAAATTGAACAAAGATATTTTACACACCTTTAACAATATACATAAAAAATCTAATGCACCAAATTTGATGACTTTTGATGAACCATATTGAGAGAAATAAATCTAGCAATATAGGGGTGTCATCTCGACATTTTAGGAGTTATCTGTCAAAATACATAGTTCACTTCAAAATAATGTAGCTAATAGAGTAATGAACCAATGATGATGAAAACTGATATAAATAGAGTTATCAAATTACCTACACCAATTTAAATCACAACAAAAGATAAAGTGTACACAGAGAAATCAATAACTGAAGTTGACTGAAAATGTGAATGTAAACCTCTAGCAGTAGATGAGAAGAACTCCAAGATGTACTTGAAAATCAATTTGTATTGTACATATTGTATATGATATGAATGGACATGAAGCTTGGGAAGGAGGAGCACAATGTGTGCTTCACTAATAGCTTGGTGTTTGATCATAACCTCCTCAAGATGTAGCTATAAACTCTGCTCTTTTTCATGACTACACATAGGTGTATATATAAAGATTTTTGAATTCAAATCTTGGAGGGATTGTACCTAAAAGTTCCCTCAAGTTTTGGAACCACTTAGCTAGTCAATCACTCCTAACTCAGCTCCTAATTTGTGCCTAAATAGGCCACAAAAATATCAAATGAATATTACTTTTTGATGTAGTTACTTTTCAAGTATTACAAGAATTTGCTTCTATGGCTCTCATTGAGAGTATGTTACACTTATGTGTTCCTCGAGTAGCTTTGATGTGAACCTTTTCCCTATACATGGGCACTTTTTACTCTAGTGCTGGCTAGAGGTTTTTTCCCCATGTTAACACATACTTGATACTCTCATATGTGGTGGTACTTTGTACTTAGGGATATTATTCAACTCTTACTTTAGTTCAGTTCATCGATCAATAGAGAGAGCTATTCCAACCATCGTCTTCTCCGTGTGTCTTTGCTGCATTTGTGCTGCTTGTGTGTGCTTCTCGTGTGTCTCTCACACTTCTACACACCCAACAGTGGTATCAGTTCTTCTCAAGTTTCAGTTTTTTGCGTCGCGGTGCACACGCACTTTAATAGTGCAAATCGACTTCGGAGCATAGAACTGTGAATTTGAGCAGCTCGAGAACATTTCCATCAGGTGCACTGGGGTTTTACCCCCATTTCAAAGCCAATCTTGCAGTCAGAATTGCCATCAGAGTGATGGTTTGTGAGCTGAAATTTCAGCACTCATTTCAACTTTCGTCGAAGTGAAGATTTTGTCACATTCTTGTTCCTTAGTGAAATGGCCGGCAGCAATGACTTGTTTGGCATTGTTCAAGCTGAAGATAAGCTTGATGGGACCAACTATCCGATGTGGTCTTACATGATGAAGCATGTTCTTGTTGCAAAACAACTTTGGAACATAGTGGCAGATGTAGATCGAAGACCGGCAGGTGCTTCTACTTCATAGTCTATTGTCACAGATGGAGCTTCTTCTTCGAGTACAATGGTTTCTCCTTCTCCACCTACATAGGAGCAGCTTAGATGGGATGGAAAAGATGCTCAAGCTCATGCTTTGATTGCGTTTTCAGTGAAGCATCATATAGATCCACACATTCGGTCATGTTCTACATCGAGACATGCATAGGAAACTCTTGCTTCTTTGTATGCCGTGCGTAATGAAGCACGTGTTGCATACTTGAGGAAGCAACTTGAGGATGTATGTATGGCTGAAAATGAGTCAGTGGATGTGTATGTGACATGCATCAAGGACTTGAAAGAGCAATTGGCAAACATAGATGATTTCATTTCGGATGCATCACTCATTTCTACATTGTTGAAAGGATTACCGGAATCTTTTCAAAGCTTTGCTACTACACTCCGTTTGGTTGCAAAAGGAAATCCTAATATGTATGCATTTGATGAGGTTGTGTCTCTTCTTTTGCAAGAAGAAACAATCTAGAGTGAATAGGAGTGGTTTGATTGAGGGAACGCAAGCACTTGCTATCTCACAAAAGGGGAAAAGCAAGTATGGTTCAACTTTGGGTTCATCAAAACCAAAGCCTCAAGCTTCTTCTTCCACTCATTCCTCTAATGATAGTGATTTGCAAAAGAAGAAGAGATGCAAATATTGCCGGAATGCCAGTCATACTATTGATGAGTGTAGAAAGCTTGCTAAACGCAATGAAAAGAAGAAGGAATTGGGCATCTCTATTGCTGAAAATTCAACAAATGCAAAGAATGATGAAGCTAACATGGCTCAAGATTTTTGGGCATGGGTTGTTACATGTCATTATGATGCTTCTTTACATTCTAAATGTATGGTTGTGAGTGAGGCTGATTCGAATTGGTTCTTTGATAGTGGTGCTTCAAAGCACATAACATCATGCAAAATATTTTTTGCCTCTTTGAAAGATGCACCTAAAGGAGGACATGTGGTGTGTGCAAACAATGCCTCTTATCCTATCATTGGAGTAGGAGAAATTGAGCTTATTGCTGCAAATGGAGGTGTGGTTCTCTTGAAAAATGCATTGTATGTGCTAGTTATCAAGAAGAACTTAATTTCAGTTCCGTTGATTGCCAAAGCTGGACTTCATGTACACTTTGTTGATGATAAGTGTATGGTTTATGATTTCAGCAATGGTGATGTTATCGTGATGCCCGGTACATTATGTAATGGTTTCTATCGCATGGATACATACAAGAGGGCTTCCTCGAATGCATTAGTTGCTCATACTTCTTCCATGGCTGAAATGGAGCTTTGGCATGCTCCTTTTGGTCACTTGAACTTCAATAGTTTGCTCTACTTGCAGAAGAAGGACATGGTTATTGGTTTGCATACACTTGAGTCCATTGAAAAGCATGCATGTGAAGGTTGCATTCTTGGAAAAATGCATCATGCTTCTTTTCCAAAAGATAGTCATACACACACTACAAGAAAATTACAACTTGTTCATAGTGATATATGTGGTCCCGTCAAGACTCCATCTTTTGGGAAGCATGTATATTTTGTTACCTTCATTGATGATGCTACTCGCCATACATGGATGTATCCTATGAAAGCAAAGAACGAGGTATTTTCTTGCTTCAAAGCATTTTTAGCTATGGCTGAAAATTTTTCTTCACAAAAGCTTTTGACTCTACGCACGGATCGTGGTGGTGGGTACATGTCACATGAGTTTAATGCTTTTCTTTGTGAAAGAGGTGTTTCACACCAATGTACGGTGCCATATACACCTCAAGAAAATGGTGTTTCTGAGCGTAAAAATAGAACTCTACTTGAAATGGCACGATGTATGGTTAAAGGAAAGCATCTTCCTCATAAGTTTTGGATGGAAACGGTCATGTGTGCAAATTATGTGTTGAATCGCTGCCCTACAAAAGCATTGAGAGTCATCACTCCTTATGAGGCTTGGAATGGTCATAAGCCTATGGTTAGTCATATGCGTGTGTTTGGTTGTTTGGCATATGCTCTTGTGCCATCACAACAACGTCACAAACTTGATGGCAAGGCAAAGAAATGTATATTTGTTGGTTATAGTGCTGAAAGTAAGGGATATCGATTGTACCATCCATTGATGAACACAATTATTGTGAGTCGAGATGTGGTATTTGCTAAAAATTCAGTTTTCCCTCTACTTGAATGCAAAAAACTGCCAACAGTTAGCTCACAAGATGTGTTCGATACACTCATGCCTTTATTCCAAAATGGTGCGCTTGACTATGGCCATGTAGACTAGCCAACTGAGGTTCAAAGGGCTGAAAAATTCCAGCCAAATAGGGCTGAAAATGTAGAGAATTCCCAGCCAAACATGGCTGAAAAAATTCAGCCAAAATTTATCAAAACTGGTGGAAATTTCCAGCCACATATGGCTGAACATTTGTGTCAAAATATGGCTGAAACTGAGCATGAAGTTCATGTAAGACAATAGTTACGCAATATAACACAGGAGCAATAGCAGTGCAGATAACAGATATAGGAGAATCTCAACAATTTTCTACTAGCAGCAAGTACAAAGATGATGGCGTTGTCCACCCGTGCGCTCTCAAGGTAGAGCTTAAATGGTGATCTAGACAACTCTAGATAGGGAGATACAAGGTAGAGGTATGCTGGCTCAACTCAGGTGTCTTAGGTAGTGCAGAAGTCATGTATATATAGGATCATGGGTGTCCTGCCATGGACGGCAATACATGGGCGGTAGAGCGTGGGCGGCCACCGCCCGCGTAATTGCCATACACGGCTTAGACTGGTTGAACCGACCTAACAAATATAAATGATTTCTGACTTCGACAGGGAATATTCCATGGAATATTCCCTTTACCGTCGCGCCGGGGGTGCTGCCCCCGGACCCCCACCAGGGGGCCCGCTGGCCCCCTGGGACCCCCCAGCCAGGGGGCCCGCTGGCCCCCTTGGACCCCCCAGCCGGGGCTGCTCACCGCTGCCCCGGACCCCACAATTGGGGACCCTGGTAACTCCCTTTCCTTATAATATCTTACATGGTCCAATATGACCTTCATCCAACATTCAAGTTGGGATTCCCATCAATTGGGTAATGCACGCTTGGCTTCTCCTCATAAAGGGGGCCTTACAAAATGTGCATACAATCATGAGGGGTAGACATTGATCATATACTAACACCCCCCCTCAATGTTTACCGATGATAAATCAAGTAGGTCTCGGTCCTATGCCCATATGTTGAAGATGCTTGTTGAGCTGCTCTCTTCCAAGTGCTTTAGTGAATATGTCAGCACAATTTGCCTCTGTTGGGCAATATTCTAGCTCCACAATTTCATCTTCAATTAGCTCACGAATGTAATGGTACTGTACTTCTATGTGCTTGGTGCGAGCATGAAATACTGGGTTCTTTGCAATAGCCATACAGCTTTGATTATCACACTTGAGTACAGTTGGCATATTTGATGGAAAGCCTAGATCTGCAAGAATTCTCCTTAACCAGACTGCCTCACAAGAAGCAAAACAAGCTGCTTTGTACTCTGCTTCAGTGGAGGAGAGTGCGAGAGTTGGTTGCTTCCTACTTACCCAAGAAAATATTCCTGAACCAAGTGAGAAACAATATCCAGAAACTGATTTTCTAGAATCACAATCTCCAGCCCAATCTGAATCACAATATCCTTGGAGTGTATCACCTGTGGTATACAAAATACCAAAATCCAAGGTTCCTGCAATGTACCTTAGAATTCGCATTCCAGCATTCCAGTGACTCTCCTTAGGTTTGTTGGAAAACCTGCTTAACACTCCAACAGCATAGCAAATGTCTGGTCTAGTGTTGCACAGAAAAATAAGACTTCCAACGAGCTTCCTATACTTCTTAGCATCTACATCAGGCATGTTATCATCCATAGATAGCTTATGATTTACCTCCATAGGTGTGCTAGTTGGTTTGCAGTCCATCATTCCAAATGCCTTGAGAATTTCTTTGGAATATTTTTGTTGTGAGATGAAAATGCCATCCTTCCTTTGCCATACTTCAATTCCCAGACAAAAATGGAGTAGACCTAAGTCTGTCATTTCAAACTCAGTTCCCAAGCTGATCCGAGTTTGATTGATGAGTTCCTGATGATCTCCTGTAATGATCAAATCATCTACATATACAATGACAACAACTAGCTTGCTATCCCTTTTCGTTACATACAAGTTAGCATCAGAAGTACTTCTTTCAAAACCCATATTTTTGAAAAAATGATCTATTCGTTGGTACCAAGCCCGTGGAGCTTGCTTAAGTCCATACAAAGCTTTCTTCAACCTGCAAACTTTATTTTCTGAATTGGGCACCTCAAAACCTGGTGGTTGAGATACATATACCTCCTCCTTGAGGTGACCATTCAAAAATGCAGATTTGACATCCATCTGGAAAATAGGCCAAGACATTTGTGCAGCTACTGCAAGTACCGTCCGAATAGTTGTCATGCGTGCTGTTGGTGCAAAAGTTTCTTGAACATCAAATCCTTGAATCTGTGAAAAACCCTGTGCAACTAATCGTGCCTTATACTTTTCTAATGTTCCATCAGCTTTATACTTAGCTTTCCAAATCCATTTAGTACCTATTACCTTCTTCTTTGGCGGCAAGTCGACTAGATCCCATGTATCATTTTTGAGTATACTATCATACTCAGACTGCATTGCCGCTCTCCAATCTGGATCATCAATGGCTTCTTCAATGGTGGTAGGTTCCTTTATCGAACCCATGATATCTGCCATTAGAGCCATGTTAACAATGTGTTCTGAGGCTCTTCTTTGCTCCTCTATTCTTTTTGATCTTCGTAATCCATCCGATGATGATTCTGGTACATCTACATGTGGATTGTGATCATCAAAGAGCTGTTGTGCCCACTTCGGTAGTGGCTTACGCAGTGCAGCTACAACTGGTTGGCTTTTTATTGAGGAAATTTCTCCATCAGATGTTTCCTCCTCCTCAACTTTAACCTGTCTTTTGATAGGCACAAGGTGAGATATTTCTCCGCTTGATGAGATAGTAGATTTACCTTTATCTTCTACTAAGTGTGGTCGTTCATCAAACACCACATCTCGGCTGACAAAAATCTTCCTTGCCTCAGGATCCCATAACCTGTATGCTTTAGACTCTTCACTATATCCTAGGAAGACACACTTTTTGCTTTTTGAATCCAACTTTGATCTTGTTGAATCAGGAATATGTGCATAACAGAAACAACCAAAAATTCTGAAATGCAAAACTGAAGGCTTTTTACCAGAATATGCTTCTTGAGGAGTCATCCCCTTCAGTGCTTTTGTGTAGCTTCGATTGAGAATGTAGACTGCTGTATTGACTGCTTCTGCCCAGAATGAATCAGGCATGTCTTGAGCCTTCAACATACAACGAGCCATTTCAACTACTGTCCTGTTCCTGCGCTCAACAACGCCATTTTGTTGGGGTGTATGAGCTGTGGTAAGTTGCCTTTTCACACCATGCTCCTTACAGTAATTGTTGAATTCTGTTGACAAGAATTCACCTCCTCTATCTGTTCTAAATTTCTTTAGTTTCCTTCCTGATTCATTTTCTACATACTTATGCCACGTTTTAAATTTTTCAAAAGCATCAGCCTTCTCTCGAATGAAATAAACCCACATCTTTCTACTATAATCGTCGACTAACAGCAAGAAGTAGAAAGATCCTCCTAAAGCAGGTGTAGACATTTTACCGCAGAGATCAGCATGTACCAACTCTAGAGGAGCTTGAGATCGATTGCTGGTCTCTCTTGGAAATGCCTTTCGTTGTTGCTTGCCCATCATACAAGCTTCACAAGGTTCCTGCAACTCTGAAAATGCAGGCATATGAGCAACCATCCCTGTTCGTTGCATCTCCTTCAAAACTGCAAATCCGAGATGCCCAAATCGTCGGTGCCATAACCTGCTTACATCTTTATCTTCTGTAGCAGTTAAAGCACTTAACTCATACAAGTTATCCCGTCGTATGCCTTTACCTACAACATTACCTGATGAATCCATGATTTCCGCACCACTCTTATTGAAGTGAACTTCGAGTCCACGATCTGTTATTGCAGAAACTGACAACAAATTTCTTTTGAGTGTAGGTACATAGAGAACATCGGATAACTTTTTCTCAACACCTGGAGAAGTGATAAAAGAGATGGTTCCAGTTCCTTCAGCCGGACACTTGGAGTCATTTCCCACCACTACATTGATGGATTCCCGCAGAGGCACTAGGGAACTATACCAATCCTTTTTACTAGTCATATGGCGAGAAGCTCCACTATCTAAAATCCATGGCTCATCAACACGAGCTTGAGCAGATGAACATACCTCTTCAATAGCTACCCAAAGTTCCAGCTCTGTGTTGTTTGCAGACTCTTTGTTCTTCCATGATGATTTTACAGTCCCATTCCGTTCATCAGCTTGCTTCTTTCTGCAATCCTTGATGGCATGGCCTTTCTTTTCACAATAGAAGCAACTTCCTGTGAACTTTTTCTTCTTTGGCTTCTTCTTTGATCCCTCTGAAGAGCCTTTACCTTTTGCATTTGCTGAGAATGCAGCATCAGTTGTACTTTGCCGATTCTTCAGCCGCATCTCTTCTTCTAAAAGCATGGCACAAAACTCTTCAAATGTAAGAGGAGTTGGCCTTACCTGAGTGTTAAGGGCTGTTACTAATCCATCATACTTTGCTGGAAGAACACGTACAGATCTTCGAGCCAGCTCTTCTGGTGTTATAACAACACCAACTGCAGCCAATTGATCTTGAAGATGCTTTATCCGTTTGATAAAATCTTCAGCCTTTTCAGAATCAGAATGCTTTTCATTTGCCAACTGATTTTCTAAATTCTGTATCCTAGTGTGGTTCTTGGTCTCATATTGTCGAGCCAATATGCCCCAAGCCTCATGTGCTTTAGTAGTATGTTGAACTAAAGTAAGCACAGAATCACTTACACTAGTGACAATCGCACATAATGCATCAGCATTCCGCCTCTTCCAAGCTCGTAGAAGATCAGGATCTGGCTGAATCATCAATCTTGAATTTGCTGGATCTTCAACTGGTATAGGCTCTGGATCCAATCCCATCGGTCCCATGACAGTGTCAAGTAATTCATAGGAGTCCAAAATTGCAGAAATTTTGAACTTCCAGAGTGTATAGTTGGTTCCATCCAGCTTCCCTTCAGTGAATGCAGGTGGACGAATTCGAATAGGTGCAGCATTAACATTAGCTGAAGCACCAAGACTATTGTTCGACGATGAAGCCATCATGTAATCACTCGAATAATCTACTGATATTCTAGTCTGCTAGTAGGCTAAAATAATGATACTTCTCAAGCTATTCGAACCTTACAGCTCTGATACCATGTAAGACAATAGTTACGCAATATAACACAGGAGCAATAGCAGTGCAGATAACAGATATAGGAGAATCTCAACAATTTTCTACTAGCAGCAAGTACAAAGATGATGGCGTTGTCCACCCGTGCGCTCTCAAGGTAGAGCTTAAATGGTGATCTAGACAACTCTAGATAGGGAGATACAAGGTAGAGGTATGCTGGCTCAACTCAGGTGTCTTAGGTAGTGCAGAAGTCATGTATATATAGGATCATGGGTGTCCTGCCATGGACGGCAATACATGGGCGGTAGAGCGTGGGCGGCCACCGCCCGCGTAATTGCCATACACGGCTTAGACTGGTTGAACCGACCTAACAAATATAAATGATTTCTGACTTCGACAGGGAATATTCCATGGAATATTCCCTTTACCGTCGCGCCGGGGGTGCTGCCCCCGGACCCCCACCAGGGGGCCCGCTGGCCCCCTGGGACCCCCCAGCCAGGGGGCCCGCTGGCCCCCTTGGACCCCCCAGCCGGGGCTGCTCACCGCTGCCCCGGACCCCACAATTGGGGACCCTGGTAACTCCCTTTCCTTATAATATCTTACATGGTCCAATATGACCTTCATCCAACATTCAAGTTGGGATTCCCATCAATTGGGTAATGCACGCTTGGCTTCTCCTCATAAAGGGGGCCTTACAAAATGTGCATACAATCATGAGGGGTAGACATTGATCATATACTAACAGTTCAGCCCACGCATGATGTACATATTGAAGATGTTTTACATAATGAACGCATGTCTATCAAGAGTGCACAATCTATGCCAAAGTGGCTGAAACAAACTTTGCAGGACAGCAAATTGAGTGCACTTTTACTTGGTAGAACAAGATCAAGCTCTCACCATGCATCAAGTAATTTTGTGGATTATTCTCTTATTGCTACAACATGTAATGAAGAGCCACTTTCTTTTAAAGATGCATGTGACGATCCACAATGGATGAGTGCTATGCAATTAGAAATGGATTCCATACATAGGAATGGTACTTGGGAGTTATGTGAATTGCCAAAAGGAAAGAATGCCATTGGTACAAAGTGGGTTTACAAGATTAAGAGAAAATCTGATGGTAGCATTGATCGCTACAAAGCTAGATTGGTTGCCAAAGGATATGTGCAACAATATGGCATTGACTATAAGGAAACTTTTACACCTACTTCACGCATGACTACCATTCGTACCGTGGTTGCATTGGCTGCCAATCGAGGTTGGAAAGTGCATCAATTGGACATAAAAACAGCCTTCTTGAATGGAGATTTGCAAGAAGAGGTCTATGTGAAGCAACCTCCTAGATTTGCTATGAAAGGGAAAGAGCATATGGTTTGTCGCTTGCATAAAGCTTTGTATGGTCTCAAGCAAGCTCCACGTGCATGGTATGACAAAATACATAAGCACTTGATTGCTCTTGGCTTCACATGTAGTCCGATTGAAGGCACACTCTTTGTACGCAAAAATGGGGCTAATCTTATAGTGCTTGTTCTTTATGTCGATGACATACTCTTGACTGGGTCATGTGATGCAAAACTTGACATTCTTATGGCTGATTTGCAGCATACTTTTGATGTCACTTATCTTGGTCTTTTGAGCTACTATATTGGCATCCAGTTTGTATCCGTTGAGGGGGGAATTATTATGCATCAAGCAAAGTATGTTGAAAAAATACTTCAGCGTTTTGATTTTGAGGATTGCAAGCCAGTTTCCACACCAGTTGAGACAGGATTCAGGTTCTCAGTTGAGGATTCCAGTGATGCATTTGACACTTCTCTTTATCAGCAAGCTGTGGGATGTCTTATATATGCATGCAACACAAGGCGGGATATACAGTATGCAATTTCCCAGTTGAGTCGATTCATGCATAGCCTTGACACTAAGCATTGGCAAGCGGTGAAACGTGTGTTTAGATATCTCTGAGGCACTTCAAGCTTAGGTCTCTTTTATGGCAGAGATGTTTAGCCATGCTTGCATGCTTTTATAGATAGTCATTGGGCTGGTTGTTATGATACTCGTGTGTCCACTAGTGGTAATTGCTTTTTCCTTGGAGACTCATGCATATCTTGGTTGAGTTAGAAGCAACCTACATGGCAACATCAAGTTGTGAAGCTGAGTACAGGGAAGTTTTCACAACGACAGTGGAGTGTATATGGTTGAGACGCCTTTTGATGGATCTTTGCATGGAGATTAATGCTGCTACGCATATTCTCACAGATAGTCAGAGTGCTTTGGATGTTGCACGAAACCCACTGTTTCATGCACGGACCAAACATATTGAGATGCATTATCACTATGTGAGAGAGCGCCTTCATGAAGGAGATATTGATTTGGTATATGTGCCTACACAAGATAATGTGGCAGACATATTCAGCAAAGCTCTTCCACGGGAAAAGTTTGAAGCTTTTCGCAAAGCTTTAGGCTTGTTACCTTGTGGGGGCTGATCTTTCACTCCCTGTATGTGTTCACATCATTCGCTCCAGGGGGGTTTGTTACACTTATGTGTTCCTCGAGTAGCTTTGATGTGAACCTTTTCCCTATACATGGGCACTTTTTACTCTAGTGCTGGCTATAGGTTTTTTCCCCATGTTACCACATACTTGATACTCTCATATGTGGTGGTACTTTGTACTTAGGGATATTATTCAGCTCTTACTTTAGTTCAGTTCATCGATCAATAGAGAGAGCTATTCCAGCCATCGTCTTCTCCATGTGTCTTTGCTGCATTTGTGCTGCTTGTGTGTGCTTCTCGTGTGTCTCTCACACTTCTACACACACCGAACAGAGTATACATAAGCAATGCTTTACATTAGTGAGTGATCAATCACTAGGCTTGGATGAAATACACCAACAACCCCCTCAAGCCTAATATGCTTGAGTTTTTAATCCTCCTTGATTTCTAGCAATCCAATCATGCCTTTGAATGTGCTTAGCTTGATACCATCCAATGACTTAGTCAACATATTTGCACATTGTAGATTAGTAGACCATAGGACAATTGAATGTCCTTGCTGACCAGCTTCTCTCTTACATAATGATAATGGACTTCAATATTCTTGGTTCTAGCATGGTAAACTAGATTAGCTGCTAACTGAAGTGAGCTTGTATTATCATAAAAATGTGAGGATCTAAGGTATGTAACCCCAAATCTGAGTATAAACACTTTAACCACATAGCTTCTTGTGTTGCATTAGCCAAACCTCTGTATTTAATGGTTGCTTCTTTGAAGATCATGAAATTAGTTTTGAACCTACAAAAGGAAAATAGCCTGATGTACTCTCCCTGTCATCCTTTGATCCAACCCAATCTGAATCTGACTAAAGTTTGAGATCCTTGGCTTATGCATTAATTGACTAAGTATGCTAACAGTATAGCATATGTCCACCCTTGTGAGAGTTGCATAGTTCAAGCTTCCTACCAAGCTTTGATAGCTTGTGATATCTTCAATAGGTTCTCCCTCATAAGCACTTAACTTATGATAAAACTCCATGGGTGTACCTACACACTTTGTATTCTCCATTTTACACTTAGAAAGCATGTAATGTATATACTTCCTTTGGGTGATGTAGATATCAGAATCTATATAAACAAGTTCAAGTCTAAGAAAATAAGTGAGAGGTCCAAGATCAGTGATCTTGAATTCATCCATCATTCCAACCTTTACCTGTTTAATTCCATCGGCATCATTCCCTGCAGTTATAATGTCATCTACATATACACAGATATATATGACCTCTAAACCATTTCTCTTGATGAATAATGATGTATCTGCTTTACTAGTTTTGACTCCTTGGTCCTACAAGTAGGTAACTAACTTATGATTCCAAGCTCTTGGAGCTTGCTTGAAACCATGTAGAGCCTTCTTCAATTTACACACATAATTGGGATGATGTGCATCTTCATAACCAGGTGGTTGTGCCATATAAACTTCCTCTGAAATCCAACCATTGAGAAATGCATTTTGTTTTACATCTAGTTGATATAACTTCCAATTCCTAGATGCAGCAATGCTAACGAGTACTCTAATGGTAGGCATTTTAGCAACAAGTGAGAAGGACTCTTCGTATTCTATCCCATGGGTTTGGACAAAACCCTTGGCTACTAATCTTGCCTTGTATCTATTGGTACTTGAATTCCTTTTTACTTTATAAATCCACCTTGATCCAATTACCTTCATTGATGGTTTACTAGGAACAAGTTCCCATGTGTCATTGTCCATGAAGGCTTCCATTTCTTCATCCATTGCTTCTCTCCATTCCTTCTTGCTTTGAGCTTCTTCATATGATGTTGGTTCTTCATTGTTGGAGTCACTAGCCATATAGATTGAATGCTTTGTGACCAAAGAGGTATTAAATCCATATCTCTCTAGTTTCTTCTTCTCCCTCATTGATCTTCTGAGTGGTTCATGAAAGCTTTCTGATCCTTGAGCTAGGTCTTGCACCTTAGCTTTCCCTTTGTTCTTCCATAGCTTCAATTTCTCTAAGTCTATCAACTCATCTTTAGAGTCATTGTCTTCATGATGCTTTGGTTCCTTTGTTGGAAGAGATGGAAAGTCTTCTTCCAATTCATAAGGTAGCTTCACTTTCCTATCATCATGAAACCAAGATTTATTTTCATCAAAGATTACATCCCTACTAATTAAGGAGACTTTTTTAGTGAATTATACAATTTGTATCCTTTTTGGTTTTGATCATATCCAGTAAAGATACACTTGTGTGCTTTGGGATCCAATTTCCCTCTTACTTGAGAAGGTATGTGAGCATAAGCTAGAGATCTAAAGATTTTGCAATGCTCTTGACTTGGCCTTCTTTCATTCCATACCTCATAGGGAGTCATACCATCTAAATACTTTGATGGAAGTCTATTTACAAGGTATGTGGCTATTGATATAGCCTCTTCCCAAAGATAATTTGGTAGACCCTTTTCATTTAGCATAGATCAGGCTACCTCAACTATAGTTTTGTTCCTTCTTTTAGCTACTCCATTGAGTTCAGGTGTGTATCTGGTTATTACCTCTCTTTTGATGCCTGTTTCTTGAAGGAAAGAATCAAATTCAATTGAGAAGTATTCTCCACCACCATATGATATGAGCTTCATGAGACATCTTCCTATTTGATTCTCCACAAGAGCAAGATACCTTTTGAAACAATTGAAGACTTCATCTTTATGCTTCACAAAGTACAGAATTTTCCATCATCCACAATCATCAATAAAAGATACCTAGTATTTTCAACATGAAATAGAAGGTTCTTTGCTTGGATCCCACACATTTGTGTGGTAAAGATCCAATAACTCCTTATGGATATAGCCTTTGCTATTGAAGGGTCGCCTTTCAGCTTTTCTAAATTGACAAGCTCCACACTTGTGTATCATATGTTGTTTTGTGATGTTGGGCAATCCAAGTACACTTTGATCCCTAAAAATTTGTTTCCAATTCTCTCACCAATATGAGCAAGCCTTTTATGTCATACCTCCAATTTAGAGAGTGTTTGAGATCCATAGCTAAATAATGCTATGTTCTTGGTGTCCTCCACTTCAAAGGTGAAGAGTCGTCCTATCTTTTCTCCTTTTGCAATCCTTCTAAATTCTTGCTTCAGGTCCTCCACATATGCTCCATGCCTTGTAAACCTAACTCGCAATCCTTTCTCCACAATTTGTCCAACACTTATCAAGTTTTTGGTTATTGTAGGTACATACAAAACCTTGCTTAGAAGATTCATGTTGCAATCTGATGTTTTGACATTACCTATCTTCTCCACTGATTGTCTTGTATCATCACCTATCTACACTTCATGTTTATTTTGTGGATCTTCCAAATGAGAGAGAAATGCCACATTTCCGAATACATGATTTGAGCATCCTGATTCAATATAGAGAACATGATCATCATCCTTACCCTACTTCAATGATAGGTTCATGAGAAGTAGTGAGTCCTCTTGACTTTGATCTTCAGTGTAGTTGTTGTAATCCTTCCTTCCTTTGTATCCATTTTGACTGTCATTATTGTTGTAGTAATTTTTGTTGTGTCGTCCATTGTATCTGCCTCTAGTTGATCCATAGCCACCTCTATTGAATCCTCTTCCTTTGTGATTCCTTGGGTTCTTGTAACATTCTTTAGTAGTATGATTAGAGTAACCACAAATATTACAAGATTGAGATGCTTTGGGTTTCCTCTTGCCTTCCTTTCCTCTTCTACGTCTGCCTCTAGATTTTCCTCTACCTATGAAGTTGGCTTGGAAAGTGCTACCTTCATCTTCATTCTTCTTAGACTTTTACTTATCCTTAGCTTTAGCTTTATCTGATTATAAGGTAGAAGATTGATTATCTCTTGAAGATACACAATTCTTGCTTATCTTTGCTTCATGTGTGAAGAGTTGGCGCATAAGAGTGTTGCGGCCAGGCACTTCCATGTCCATGTATATATCCATGGTAGTTGTGAATGATTCCCACTTGTCATCAGCTTTGATGCCATTGATGATTTGCCTTATGATTTCCGCTTCTTCAATTACCTCTCCAATGTTTTTTAACTGATAAGATGTTGGAAGCAGCCAGAGGCATAGAAGACGCGGAAGCATGTAACGACGGAGCAGGGAGCCAGTCAAATCTTTTTTCAAAGAATTATGTTTTCAAATACTTTCCAAAAACCTCCAATAGTGATTTTTATCACTATTGTAACATATGTAACATAGAAAACCCCATTTTGTAATCCATAGCTCCATTTTGTGCAAGCCGAGGAGTCCTCGAGCTTGAGGAGCTTACGTAGAACAAGCGTATCAATTTTCGTTATTTTTAGACACCGTTTACCCTTTCAAATAGCATCTAGGACCTATTTTTTAACTATGCCGGTCACTAGATGTGAAACCGGTCAAAACTAGTCTAGAAACTATAAAAAGAGCTAGAGAGCTCATTTTTGGGGTTAGCTTGTTTGAGGTTAGAGTTCTTTTGAGCTTGTAATAGTGTTCTTGAGTAATAGAGTTGATTTCTCACCTTCCATTGTGTCTTGCTTGTCTCTTCGTAGTGTGTGTGTATGTGTGTGTGCATTTCTATGCTTCTCACCTTCACTCTCACTTCATCTCACATTCACGATCTTCATATCACTCCTATCTCTTCCGCGGATTGACATTAAGAAGGTGGAGCTTCTTAACGTGGTTCTCACCATTGTGCTAGAGCAACACCAAATTTGGCGCCGTTGCCGGGGATCGAGTCTAGGACGAATGTGTGATGGTAAGAGTATAGCAAGAAGTAGCGTTGGAAGGTAAAAATTTCAGTTTTTGTTGTTGTTTTTACTTAGTTTTTAGTGTTTTTTACCTCCCCCACACTCCATCTTCATCACCGCATCATCATCTTCATCTCCAAAAAAATCAGAAAATTCACCATATCCACCCATTCTCCTCATTTCCCCTCATTTGTGCATGCGAGAGAGTGAGAGAGAGCTTTTGTGCTTGCATGTGCTTTTGTTTTCTTGAGTTTTCTTGCAGGTATAGAGCTCCAGTGCATCAGGAAAGCTTGGAAAAGGTAAAATTTTCAGTTTCTGTCAGAAATTTCCGACTGTGTCAGACCATCGCGATGGTCTGCAAAGTTCGGATTTTGAGGAAGGTGAGTTCACCACCGTGTAGGCGACCCCTACGTGTATAGGAATCCATAGCTGCATCTCAAAAAATTGCATTTTGGTGGACCATCGTGACAGTCTCAGACCATCGCGATTGTGTCACACCATCGCGATTGGCTCACGCCATCGCGACGGCTCGGCCGGACCATCGCGACGGTCTCATGCCATCGCGACGGTCTCACGCCATTGCGACGGTTCATTTGGACCATCGCGACGGTTCGTGGACCATCGCGACTGTTCGGTTGACCCCACACCATCGCGATTGGCTCACGCCATCGTGTCGACGATGCCACGTGGCAAGCTAGACCATCGCGACGGTTCACACTTCACGCCATCGCGACGACACCCTTACACCATCGCGACAACCCGAATTTTTGACCATCGCGATTGGCTCATGCCATCGCGCCCTGACCATCGCGATTGGCTCACGCCATCGCATATGTGACCATCGCGACGGTTCACTTTGGACCATCGCGATTGTTCACATTGACCGTTGACTGACGCCATCGCGATTGTGCGCCTGATCGAGCCATCGCGACGGTTCACACTCACGCCATCGCGATTGTCCACTTTCACGCCATTGCGACGGTGCACTTCAGACCATCGTGATTGTTCACCTTCACGCCATCGCGACGGTCCCAGACCATCGCGATTGTCTCACACCATCACGATTGTGCACCCCCATCGCAAATTTTAGGGTTTCATTTTTTGGCCTATTTTGGGGCTATTTTTGGGAAATTTTTGGGTGATTATATTCATAGGAGACCCCTTAGCTCATATTTGGAGAAAAACCTGTTTGTCAGTTTTTACCCCCTAGGGCCTAAACGGTCATAACTTTTTCATCCGAAGTCCGTTTTTTGAGCTTAATAGCTCGTTAGAAAGTTCTTTACGAGTACTACGTGACCTCAACTATTTTTTTCTTAAAGGATACGTCTATTTTTAGATAAGCTATTTTGAGGTTGACCTAGTTTGGGACTAGAAAGCCAGGGGGCAAGCATTGAAAAGTTGGGCAAAAGGGAAGGGACTTAAAAGGTGTATATACTCAAGTGCTTGATCATCCAACTGTGAATTGGTCTAATATTGGATTTTTCCAGGTCTAGCAAGGGCAATCAAGGGCAACCAAGGCAAGGTAGTGAAGGGCATAAAGCTTGGGAAGCGCGGCTTCTTGGGCATCAGAGCAACCAGAAAAGCTGACTCAAGGTTGGAAGATTACTCAACCCTCTCAGTCAATTCTTAGCTTAGGATAAACGGTAGTATTGTGGATTAAAGACGATAGGAATGCCTCAAGTTCAAGAGAATTAAATTTGTCAAGTCCAAGACTAAAGATAAAGGTGTGTGACACGAAAACCTAAAGGAAAGAACATAAGTCTGACGGAACGAGAACTCAAAGTACCACGGAAAGTCGAATTCCTGACGCATACATTAAGACAAGAATCTAAAGAAATTTAAAAAGAATCAAGAAAGTAATAACAAAGAATCGTTGACGATCTGAGCGTGTATTGAGTGTGCAAGGAACAAAATTAGTGAACCTTAGATCGGGCAAACATATAGGTAAGTCAGACCGACGAAGCCTTAGATCATTAGAGGCAAGTGTATGAACTACTGCACGATCGTGGGCTCAACAGTTGAACACTAGTTATCCCTACGAGAGCTCAGATACCAGCGAATCAGAAATGGCATTTAGCACAGAAAGACCAGAAGTAGGGTCAAATGTAGCATACTTAGAAAAACCAGAAGGACCGTATAGGACTCAACTAGAGTTTCTCCGAACCAACCGATTAGGTGCTCGCATCTATGAGGATGGTTTGCGAAGGCAAGTGGTGCAAATGCACAACCCCGATCAACCCATTGGATTGGAACATCCAGTGGTGAAATTCGAGAGAGACGCGTACATAGACAAGGAAGGAACAATGTACATATTAAGTACGCAGCCAAACAATACGAATGAGTTTGGCGTAATTCAATTAGAGACGGAAGCTAAATCTCAAGGAAAAGAACCATTAGAAGAGCCTAGAACACCTAGAGGGAAATCTGTACTGACACGAGTACTAATCCCGGAATGGATCCCTCAAGACAACAGAAGCATAGAGTTGTTTGTAAATAAAGAAACTGATGAAGCCTTTTGGAGATACAAGACCGAACTACTTAGTGAGGTAGGTATCATCACGATATACGAGTTCAAGGACCCGGATACACCTGGAAAGGTTGTATACCTGGATGAGACTTCAGAAAGAGTCTTTGTGGTGCCTGACCACGCTAAAAACACATACACATGGAGAGGTGAATTGGTATTCCCTCCATCTAGAACGAACATGAATACAAGTCAACAAGGGGCAGGAACATCATCAGCCCATGGAAATCAAAGAGAGAAAAATAAAGAAAGACCCGAAGTAAGCTTCACTCATCCCGTAGGGAGAGATAGAACAACCACAGACACTAATAGAGCGGATAGACAAAGAGATCATGGAATACTAGGTGGTAGAGATGATTTTCCTCTACCCAGACCACGTGAACACGCAAGAATATTGAGACCCACTCAGTTAGTGAAATCCATGAAAAATTATTTTGATGGGACAGGAGATCCCTATGACCATGTCACAGAATTCAAGCAAGTACTAAGAGCAGAACAAGTCGAAGACATGTTCACGCAATACAACGCATTTGGACTAACGTTAAAAAATACCGCTTTAACTTGGTTCCAACCTTTGCAACAAAGGCAATTTAGAGACATCCATCACTTTTTAGAGTCATTCATCACTGAATTCTTTAAAAGTGGGATTAGACATGACACGTCTTCATTGATTCATAGCTTTAAACAGACCCCTCAAGAAACAGTTAGACTCGCAGGACGTAGGTTTAGACAATATGTTGAATGATGTCCAATGCAAGAGCTACCCTCACAAGCTAAGCAAGTATCATTGTTTCTAGATGGCTTGTTGAGCTCTAAACTACGCTCCTATGTGTACCTAAAAGAACCCAGAACGCTAGAGCAATGTGTGAGAATATGCATAGACATTGAGGACAACTTAGGAGATGAGTTGGAACTCTCAAAGGTCTATAAGGACTCAGACTGTTCATCTCTAGCATCCACAAAATTGTCTAGCTCAATAGAAGACCTTGCAGAAAAAGTGGCCCAGAAACTAGGAGTTTCTAGTAAACCTAGGGTGCTAACAAACAAGCATTGTTACACCTGTGGTGGAAATGATTTGGCAAATGTGTGCCCCAATGCACCACAACCACAAGCCAACCCTAGTGGCCAATACTGTACAATTGAGAGAAGATACACGAATCATACGGCTCAGGACTACCCATACAACAAACAGACTGTGAGACAGAACTACCCGCAAGCATACCCGCAGCCAGGTAGGTATCAAGGCCAATACAATGCTCAGCCTTATTACTATAGGCCTCCTCAGAACTACCCATACCAGGCTCAACAGAGACCTCAACGTGTCTTAGCTCAGCAGCCACCCCCACCAGCGAATGTCATCTCAGTCAAATACGCTGCTGCAGAAGAGAACCTAAGTAGGGCCTTAGTGCCTTCTTCACCTTTGATCACAGAGGGTGACCCGAATTCGAACAGTTTTGACTCTACGCATGTAGATAGTCCACCCGCATATTACACAGAGTCACCAGAACACGTAGAAACATATCATTATGATAGTCCACCAGTGGAACCTAGTTGGGAGCCAGACTATGCTAATGTGATGTACACAAACCCAAATCCACGGCCCCAATTGAGACAACAAAGACCACAGGGCCCTAGAGGACCATGCTTTAGGTGCCAAGGAGATCATTTCATAAAGGATTGTCCACATCCCTCGATAGCAGGACAATCACAGTACTATAATATCCAAGGCTTTTGTGCTGATTGTGGCAAAGAGCACATAATCAAAGATTGTCCTAAAAATCCAGTTAACGCTTCGAATGTGAAACGGATCAACGTGATAGGTATTGTGGACAACGCAGATGGATCCAACCCTACATACGTGCCTATCCAAGCTATAACAAGAGCCCAGATGCTCTTACATAACCAACAACTTAATCAGGAGAAAGTAGTCGGAAGTAGTGAAGTTGCAGAATCTAGCAGTAAAACGACAAAATCTTGGAAAGATTCTAGAGAAAGGATAAAGAGAAAGTGGAGTAAAAAGATAACTGAGTTGGAAGGAAGTTTGAAGGAATCTAGAGCCAAAATCCTAGAATTGACTTCACAAGACTTGAATCAAGAGAATCTAGCTCAGAAATCAGGATCAGTTTTAGCGGAACCCATACCAGAAAATCTAGACATGATGTTTTGTGCATATCAGGCTAGATTAAAAGAGGGACCTCAGGTAGCTGAAATGAGCAAAAACTACCCTCGAGCTGATCTAGAAATTGAGAGAACTAAACTTTGCATGAAGATGGTAGAACTAGCACAAGCTTTGTTCGAAGCCTCTAGATATCTTAATTGGAATAACATGGCAAAACCGGAACTACACTTTCAAGGACTAATGGAGAGGCTAGAATACTTGATAGAGAGCAAAGAGAAAAAGGATCAGCATAGGAACCCCATTGTCCCAGAGACACAGGAAAGGAATGCACCATCCCTGTCTCAAGTACCCAATACAGAAAGTCAAGACAATTTGTCTTCCATACATAAATATTCACATGAATTTTTGAGAGAAATCCAAGAAGAGACATGGAGAAAAGAACAAGGAACTCATCCTCCTATTCAAGAAATAGACGACTTGCAAGAGCAATTTCCCCAAGACATTCCCTCTATTTACGATGAGGTAGAGGAGGAACAACTGAGTGAACACACAGCTTTTGAATCTAATTCTTTACAAGAATTACCTCAGTTCACAGGACCTTGGGAAGCAAAGTCTATTAGTATGAGAGCACCCACGATAATAGTGAGGAATGAAGAATCAGTAATCCCTAGAAACACGGAAGTGATCAAGAATACCAAAGTACAGTGTAATCTCACTCTAGAGGAGCTGCTGAAGATAAAACCAGAATTGTGGAAACATGTAGCAAATCAATTCCCTGAGCTTGCTACTACTCCCTCACAAATAGGATCACAAAATAAGGTACCAGAGATACCCGTAGAAAAGATTGGAGATGTAAGCGAAGGAGAGGAAGGTAACACTTATCTTCCGATAACCCATCAGGGCTACACCACGAAAGCCATCTTAGATTCAGGAGCCGGCGTAGCCATCGCTACCACCGCTTTATGGAAACGTTGGGGTAAGCCAGCATTAAGACCCACCAGGATGAAGCTACAAATGGCTGAAGGACACATAGAAAAACCATTAGGCTTACTAGAAGGCATATCTCTCACCACTTGTGGTGTAGAATTTGAGCATACTTTCGCCATTTGTGACTTTGCAAAAAACCATGCTTATGAGATGATATTGGGACGGCCATTCATGCGTCAGTTGCAAATTGTACAAGATTGGGGAACCAATTCTTTGTACTTGCAACATTTAGGAGTGACTACCAAAGTCAATCTTAAAGACTATTCACATCGAGATGTACCCCCAATACAATGGAATACCATCCATAAGACACCAGTAGAGACAGAATCCGTGCACTCATTAGAATCAGATCCTTCTTGGTTGCATGAGGATACTCATCTATGGATGTGTAAAGTTGCAAAACAAGAGGAAGAAAGATTAGAAGCAAGGACCTTAGGTGCAGAACAACATCCACGAACCCTTCAAGATCCAGCTTACACACCTGTAGTATTCCCTGACGAAGAGTTTGAACCCCATGGTTGGGCAGAAATCCTAGCAACCATGGATGTAGCCATCAATGAAGAACAATGGACACCCCACTGTGACGAGGATGGCTATGACATTTCAGTTTTCACGATAGAGCCAATCATGTGCGATGCAATTTTAGAAGAATGTGAACCTAACACTGATGCATTTGAGGATGCAAGCGATTTCGATTTAGAATCAATTATCATGGACCCACCCTTTGCATCAGAAGAAGAATATTTTTACGAAGTAGAAACTCATCCTCAGAAACAGGAAGAAGTTATGAATGGTGTGAGAATAGCCACTCAAGTGACTAGCAAGAGTGAAGGCAAGAAAAGAAAGAAGAAAGCAACCATGTCAGAAAAAGAAGAATCTTTGTTTGAAGTACCCGAGAATTTCAAGAAATATGAAATCGAAAATAGAAGAATCATGGTACGAATGCCTAATAGAAAGGCAAATGACGGACAAGTATATGATAACCGAGAGAAAACCAAGAAAATAATCGTAGCCATAGAAGGAGAAGAAGAAAAATGTACATACATAGGGCATGATTTGACAACTGAAGAAGAAGAAGAGCTAGTTGCCCTATTGCGCGAATATAGAGATGTTTTTGCTTGGAGTTACAAAGATTTGAAAGGAGTAGATCCAGATATATGTTCTCATAGAATCCCTATGACTCCAGATGCAAAACCGACAAAACAGAAACCATACATGTATAATGATAACTACGCTGCGAAGATTAAAGAGGAGATAGATCGCTTGATAGAAGCAGGATTCATTTACGAAATTGAGCATATCGAATGGGTATCCCCCATTGTGGTTGTGCCCAAGAAGAAGAGATAGTTATCCTCTTCCTATCACAGAACATCTATTGGAAAGAGTTGCGGGCAAGGAAGTGTACAGCTTCCTTGATGGTTTTTTAGGCTATAATCAAGTAGCCATTGCTCCAGAAGCCCAACACAAGACGGCATTTGCCACCGAATGGGGTATATTTGCATTTCGTGTGATGCCATTTGGCTTAACAAATGCACCCGCCACTTTCCAGTGACTCATGTGTCATGTTTTTAAGGAATTCTTACGCAAGAGCTTGGAAGTTTATGTCGATGACTTATGTGCACATTCAAACGTAAGACAGACACATATCCTAGAGTTAAGACAAATATTTGACAAATGTCGAGAATATCAGGTTTGTTTGAACCCAGAAAAATGCGTTTTCATGGTCAGACAAGGAAAAATTCTAGGACACATTGTGTCAAAAAATGGAATCTCTACGGATGAGGAAAAAGTGAAGGTAATTGCAGAATTACCTAGACCAACTAATGTGAAAGAGGTACAAGCATTTATGGGCCATTGCGGTTATTATAGGAGATTCATACACATGTATGCAATCATAGCCAAGCCTTTGTACTCTCTTTTAACCAACTTTGTATGGACAGATGAATGTGAAAATTCATTCAATGAACTCAAATGACGCTTGTGCTCAGCACCTATATTGACTACACCAAATTGGAGTAAGCCATTCCATGTACATGTGGATGCATCCAATTATGCCATAGGATGCGTGTTAGCACAACCCACGAATGAAGGTAACATCGATCTCCCCATAGCTTACGCGAGCAGACAATTGAACGCAGCAGAAAGAAATTACACCACGACGGAACGAGAAGGATTAGGGATGATCTACGCAGTAAAGAAGTTTAGGCACTACTTGTTGGCCAATAAGTTCAAGTTCTTTACAGATCATCAAGCCCTATTGTACCTAGTCAACAAACCATGTAACACAGGACGATTGATACGTTGGTTTCTATTACTCATGGAGTATGATTTTGAAGTCGTAGTCAGGAAAGGAAAGACACATCTTAGAGCTGACCACCTTTCAAGATTAACCTCAGGCGAAGCCCCTCAAGGAGTAGTGGATGAGTTACCAGATGCATATTTGTTTAACCTTGAGATAGCACCAGAATGGGCTAAGCCTATAGTCCCTATTCTCACATATGGACCCAAGAATCCTAGGATAAAGATCAAAGAGGGAGAGATTACCAAGTCTCAGAGATACCAAATAATGGCAGGAAGCATATATAAACAGGATAATCAAAAGATTCTTGCTTGTTGTGTAGATGAATCAGAACATGCGAATTGGTTGCAATTAGCACACATAGGTGCATTAAAGCAACATCATTCAAAACATCGAACATTACAGACTTTGCATAGATTAGGAGTATATTGGCCTACGATGGAAGCAGATGTCTACAGGTTGTGTAAGGAATGCAATGTTTGTTGTGAAAGACCACCAGTAGAGCATGCTACATTATATCACGTGTCTCTCACACCAGACTGGAGTGAACAATTAGTGACATACTTGAGGACGAAGACATTCCCTCAAGGAATGACCTTAGCTCCACAACGGAGTCTAGAGCAGGAAGCTCAAGATTATTCACTTATTGGCAATAACCTATACAAATGTGTTCATGAGAGCGATTATCTGAGCATACTAGAGACTGCACACCAAGGTGTTGCAGGAGGTCATTTTGGACCCGATAGGATAATCAAAGCCATCCTCTTTGCAGGATTATGGTGGCCCACTCTTCACATGGATGCTCATACCTATGTAAAGAGATGTGATGTGTGCCAAAGAACTCAGTTTCCTACTTGCAAAGATGAAATGCCATTGAAACCCATGATGGGCGGACGTGCATTTTGAAAGTGGGGTATAGACTTTGTAGGACCCATTAACCCCCCTGCAAAAGGTACACATGCGGAATACATTATTGTTGCCACAGATTATCTTACGAAATGGATAGAGGCAAAAGCCACGAAAAAGAATGATGCACACACAACTGCAAAATTCTTATTTGAGAATGTCTTTACAAGATATGGATTGCCTATAGAGTTAGTGAGCGATCGCGGAACTCACTTTCTAAACCAAGTCATTGAATATTTGTTACAGGATTTTATGGTGATTCACAAGAAATCTGCACCATATCATCCTCAGGCCAATGGTCAGGCTGAAAGCACTAATAAGATCCTTTGTAACGTACTGACGAAACTCGTGAACAACAAACGTTCAGATTGGGACAAACATTTACATCATGTTGTTTGGGCATATCGAGTGGCCTACAAGACCGTACTCAATGCAACTCCCTTTCAGATGGTTTTTGGTCAGAATGCAGTGCTTCCTTTGGACTTCTTGATACCGATCCTTAAGGTTGCAAAAGAACATCAGTGGACCGGCCATGAATTATCAGCAAGAATAATGGACTTGGAACGATTAGGAGAAACCAGGCTAAAGGCAGCAGCAGGAATATATGCAGCGAAGAAGCGACAGAAAGCATATTTTGATGCACATGTGAAAGATAAAGGCCTAAAAGAAGGAGATTTAGTTCTAGTATATACGTTGAAACAACACACACGGAAGTTAGAAAAGCGAGGTTATGGACCTATGATCATTAACAGACTCTCAACAAGTGGAGCAGTACAGTTAGCCACCTTAGAAGGAGACGTAATGCCTAATTATATTAGTGGCTGTAGAGTCAAGCTATATCAGGAACCTCTTACTGAGGATATGCTTAGACGACTCACGTTGGCAAAGAAGCGTAAGGAGGAAGAAAATAGAATACGATCGGAAGCTCAGGCAGAAGCAATAGAACGCATTAAACGCATGAAGTTAAGAAGGCAAGGACTAGGGAGAGAACATTATAACCATCTGGAAACTACACCCAGATATCCCATGGCCATGTGTCAAGTAAAGTCAACCACTCATCCTAGTATAGTGGACAGGAGACCATTCATTACAGTCAGGCTAGAGCACGACAACCCTTGCCAAGAGCTCAGGGCTTTAATTGACTCAGGTGCTGCGACTAGTGCGATTAGATGGTCCCACTATAAGGATTCAGGAATAGAAATGCGGCCAATTGAGGCATACCTCATAGGGCTAGGAGGCATGGAAACCCCTTGCATGGGTGAGGTGGACCTTCCTATCCTCATTAAGGAAGTGACCATGACAGCGAAGCTACTAGTGTGCCATGATGACGACCTGATAGAACCCCTAATCCTTGGCCAAGATTGGCTATACGATCACTCAGTGGACCTAAATCTTAGACAAGGCTCCTTACAGATTGGAACCTTAGAACAGAAGCGAGTGATACTGCTTGACTTCCCTAACGGCATTCCAACTGAGGTTTGTAACCCTAGACCCTATGAAATGCATGCGACGGAAGACCGGGAGATCTTGGGTCAGATCAGTCACGTTACATCTACACCAACCCACTCGGGCTTGGCTATGGACAGTTGTCAATCAGAAGGACGACAGGAGATCTTCCCTGGGGCTTCCTACAAACTAGAAGGGGCAGCTACCCAACCGCTAGGGCAGATGGACACAATAAGCGGTCAGGTGGGTTGCATCAGCGGCCAAATGAGCACAACACCCTACGGTGCTCATCCTTCCAAACTTGTTGCGGACTGGCCTAGATTAAAGATAAATAATGAATCACTTCCTAATGGGCAGGTCACGCAAGTGTTGGATCTCCCTTCTTTTCCAAAGCAAAGCGTCCAATGGACCTCTCAAACCCAACCACGAATGAGTCAACCACAACAGAGGAACCCAGACCGACGACACCACCAGACAAGGCAAAGAAAGCACCAGTATCAACATCACAGAACAAGTGGCACGAAACAAATATGGGTGCCAAAAGGACAGCAACCACAGGCTATTGGCAACACTACAGACGAGAACAGGACAAAGTTGCAACAGAAGCAGAGTCAGCATCCAAAATCCCCTCGATCTTCTTCCCCAAGTACAAATACTCGACAGATTTGGATCGCCAAGAAGTATCTTATCAATCGACCCACACCCATGCAGATTTGGGTACCCAAACAATGTATTATAGCCCAACCCTCAAGCCATGTAATATATACCCCTCAGAAATCTTTCCATCCTTCAATACCACCAAACCCGTTACCACTTTTCATCCCTCAGCAGAAACACACCACCCACTCAAAGACTCTTAGGAAATGGATACCGAAACGTATCTAGAAGTCTTCTTGTACCCCCTTATCTAACAATTCTCCCACCCCGTTTAAACTCCACCCTTGTAATAATTCACCCTCAACCAAACCTTGTATAAATTCATACACCAAAACCCCACATCATGCATAATAAAAGCTCATCAAGAAATGTATGCATAATCTGACAATGTAGGCGTCTAGAGACCTGCATTAGTTTTGCAAATAATCATTGCATCAATCACTTCATGACACTTGGCTACACGGGTTACACATCGGTTATGGAAAGGGATTGCGGTCTCACCTTAATGGGATCATAATTAATTTCAATACTAATGTGCTAATCTTTTGTAGCAGATCTTTTCCATTAGCTCGTCAGTCATCATGCAAACCGAAGAAGGACCATCAGAAGCTGGCCCAAGCACACCAATGGCCAATATTGGAGAATTACTCACGGAATCTTATCCTACGATGCAACCACCAGAGTTTCAAGGTTTTCCAGGACCCATGCCAATCGACGATCCTCCTAGAGGATATACTGAGAAGATTCATCGTAATTCTCACTGGTTTCAAGGCCTAGCAGGACCATTAGCAGAAGCTGATTTCATATTTGAGGCCAATTTGGCATTTGATCTTCGCACATGGACCAAGTACCAGTTCTTTTCAAGAGAATTTGAAGGACTGCAGAATACACAAGATTTAATGCACGTTTGGGCACGAGCGGGATTTACAGAATATTTTAGTGACCCTCTGCCTAAACCCGATTTTTACAGATGCTTTTACCTAGTAACCACCTTAACAGCTTCAGAGAACAAGGATCTACCCGGAACATTCATGTTACCATCCTTGGTAAATGACCCTCCATTCAGAAGGTTTCATTTGTCCAAAGATTTAATTTTTGCAGCTCTCAAAATACATGGAACGCATACTCCGACGGAGAGAGAACGGCTAGTCCCAGAGCAGATGAAACGTGGTGATGTTACTAAGTGGGAGGATATTTCAGCTATAACCCCTAAGCTCTCCAAGCCATTGCGGATATGCATGCAGCATTTTGCTTTCCCAGCTCATGATCGTTTTACCATGCCCCACAAGAGAATCTGGTTTGGTTTATACATAGCATGTACTGGACCCCAAACGGTTGATCTAGCTAGCTGGATAATTGATCAGCTCTATTTGGCACAACATAGATGGGAACGAAAGAAGGTCATCAATGGATGTTGTGCACTTACAAGGATTATATATATGTGTTTGGCATATGATTTACCCATAGAGCACGCCATGACTAGTGAGGAACTGAAGGCATTTAAAGGAACCACAAAGAAAGCTAGAAAGGCTAGCAAAGGCAGAGCCGGAAAGCGGATGAGAGGCACTATCCCATGCCTACAAGTCTTAGAATCACCCTCGCCACAACCATCTCCAGAGCAGTCACCGACGGCAGCCACTCCCACAGTACAACCTATTCGTATCAGATTATCAAGACCAGTTGTAACGGAGGGCACCACCAGTACTGTTGCACCCCAAGCAGCCACAACCACAGAACCTATCACCACAGCAGCTGAAATTCCCACCACCATTGGTGCGGAAGCGTTCTCTTTTCCAATACCCCATTTAGAAGCAGAACAAACAGCACCACTGGATCCAACTTTTGATTTTGAGATGCCCGATGCATTCTCCAATGAGTTCCAGTTTTCAGAAGGACAATTGTTTTCTCAAGAATTTGAAAGGCCTAGCTACCCTACCACACCCAGGGATCAGCCACAAGGACAGATTGTGTCTAGCTCTGATGACGAAAGAACAGCAACCGATGACGACGAAGGCGATGACGAAGCAAGCCAGGGCACTATCGAATCCCAAGAGCATGAACAGACAGATGGCCAAGGCCAACAAACAGACACACATGGTGATACAAGTACCCATGAAGATAAAACTTACGAAGCAGCCGCTTACACACTGGCTATTAAGAAGCTGTATAGAACTATGGAAAAGGTTTGGGCACGCAAAAAGCTGACTGAGGAAGAGAGTCAAGCGATAATAGAACAAGAACTTGTCACAGGCGGATTTGAAGACGCATACATCAAAAGATTCAGAGAGTTAGTCAAATCAGTAGGCTCCAACGAAGCACTTAGGTACTTGCAAAGAAAGCCACTACCACAGTTTGACCCCCGTAGAGTACGAATACTTTCAAAGCCCGGCGATTCGTGTACCAACAGGAGCACAGTCTTCAGAACAAGCCAGGGAGGCATGCCTGGTCCCCGAAAGTTTGTTGGCAGCAGGAACCATCCTTGTAGATTCCCCACCCCGCGCTACAACTGTACATACCTCAGTAGTCATTGAAGTACCGACCACCCCAACCGCTCCTCCATCACCGCCCATCCCTCCAGCCTCCCCTATTCACCCTCCTTCTCCCAGACCAACATCTTCATTCGCCGGTGGCGTAGCAGAAATCGTCTTTACGACCACTCACCCCACAATTCCTGCACCCATTAGACCCAGTCTACCCCCTCACACATCCACCTTTCCATTCAACCCATTCCTCCATCCATCTTTCCCGTCCTTCCCCACACCTCCACGACCCCTTTTCCCATTCCCACCACCATTAACCTTCTCCCCAGTCTCACCTCCCCGACCCACGGTAACCCCTATTTCCCCTTTCCACCAAGCTGCACCAGCCAGCCCCCCTATAAATTACTCCTCAACCTTTGTAAATCCCGTATTTACACCAGCACAAGCACCCACGGTCACACCCATATTCACGGTCACTCCACTGGACACGTCCAATGGCATGGACATCTCACCACCCACTGCATCATCACTCACTTCACTCACGGCACAAACATTTTTAGGCACATCACAATTTTCAACAATCACTACAGCATCCACCTTCCCACCCCCATTCCCGATTCCCGTTGCATCTACACCCACTGCATCTTCATTTAGCACCCCATTAATACTATCACCCACTGTAGATAATGCATTTCGACAGATGTTCATGTGTATGACGCAAGTCAGAGATGAGTTCACATCTCTTGGCGATAATTACCAGGAGCTGCAAAGGACAACCAATGACTTACAGTCGCAGCTTAATTTATTGTCTATTGAGAATGCCTCTCTGAACACCCGATACCAGGAATTACGCGAGGCATATCACAAATTGGAACTAGAAAGCGAAGAAAAGACCAAAGAAGCCACTACTGACCTGGATAACTTATTAAGAGCCCAGACAATGCGTAACGCAATGCTAACGAGAAATATGGGCTTACTCAGAAGACATCTAGCAGCGGCAAAGGAAGAAAACCAGCGCTTACAGGACCAGAATCGCGAAAACTTAGAAGCAGCCCTAGACCATCCAGACCAACCACTCAGTCCTAGCCGGTTCAAAGCCATTCCCTTAGACTCGATGAGGATGCTGCTAGAAGATCATGTAAGGCTGCTAGATGAATACGATCGCATGAATGAGGAGTTACAGAAACTCAAAGAAGATCATAAATTACTCCAGTTACGAGCACCGACACACCTAGACATACCAGCACCTGTGGAACCCTCTCCTGACGTCTTAGAGGAATTCAATGCATTAAGGGCCCATAAACCTTGAATCAAGGATCGCAGTATATGAAGCACCACCAAGGCTAGATTCCCCACCTGAGCTACCAGTTGAAGAAGAAACTGTCACCATCCCAATGGAGGAAACGTTTGAAGAGGCATACGAGCCACAACCCATCCCAAGCGGACGCGTCACGGCCGAAGGCCAGATGACTTACGAACTCCCGACCCCCGCGTGGATGAAGTCAATTGAGGAACTTGGAACAACGCACTCAGCTAGAGTAGAGGCACAATTACATGCCATGGCGATGATAGAAGAAAGAATTTTACAATCTCCATTCTTTGCTCATTTGGCCCCGCGACGATACATATCTGGGCACGAGCTACAGTATAAACCGTATTTTATGTTAATGGCCGAATACCAGTTAGCCATTGAGAAAGAAACAGGTAAGAAACCATTGCATGCGACTCAGTTCGAGGAGGATGATTTGCCACTAGATGCGCAGCAAGGAGAGATCTATCAACCAAAGTGGCGAAAAGATTTACTACAGAAGTATCCAAAAATGATGAGTACATGGGTAAAGGCACCTTTGCACTTAAAGTACAACCCATGTTGGGGACCAGTACCACGACGCTGCTCCTGGACTGCCTTTGCTATTAAGGTACAAAACAATAAGCAGTGTCAGGACTGGTTGAATTACCCCTATTTTAAGCCACCCATCGAGTTACCAACTGTAGGCTACATGATGGCTACAATTTGCCATTGGCTCCCTAGATTAAAGCATATGGACGATATAGCGGCGCATATGACTGTCAAAATCTTTGACATGATGCAAATGATTTTTAAAGTCTTCCGACGCGTCAAGGCACCTCATGTCAACACCCCGGGCTTTGAGCATGGCAATTTCGATCTGGTATATGATATGAGTACAACGCCATCGCTACGGGTGTGTTATGCCTGGCATTGCAGAATAAAATATCTACCGGCGTGCTACAAGCAGACATTCGAAGAGATGTTCACAACCGGCTTCTGGGAATACCATTCAGAGGTATTCATAAGCAGGCCTACACATTTATTACACTTATTTGCCTGGGAACGAATGGTCTATTCCACACACTATCAGCTCTCGCCACCGGAAGAACCGCAACCAATCGACTGGGAGAAACTCAAGGCAGATCTGGCCCAAGGCATTCGTATCTCCGAGCACACCCTCGCTCAAGACCTCCTACAAAACTATATCCGGCAGACCTCACAACAAGGTTCTGTCAGGGACGACAGAAGCGAGAGGGAGGGGGGTGTCGGAAGCAGCCAGAGGCATAGAAGACGCGGAAGCATGTAACGACGGAGCAGGGAGCCAGTCAAATCTTTTTTCAAAGAATTATGTTTTCAAATACTTTCCAAAAACCTCCAACAGTGATTTTTATCACTATTGTAACATATGTAACATAGAAAACCCCATTTTGTAATCCATAGCTCCATTTTGTGCAAGCCGAGGAGTCCTCGAGCTTGAGGAGCTTAGGTAGAACAAGCGTATCAATTTTTGTTATTTTTAGACACCGTTTACCCTTTCAAATAGCATCTAGGACCTATTTTTTAACTATGCCGGTCACTAGATGTGAAACCGGTCAAAACTAGTCTAGAAACTATAAAAAGAGCTAGAGAGCTCATTTTTGGGGTTAGCTTGTTTGAGGTTAGAGTTCTTTTGAGCTTGTAATAGTGTTCTTGAGTAATAGAGTTGATTTCTCACCTTCCATTGTGTCTTGCTTGTCTCTTCGTAGTGTGTGTGTATGTGTGTGTGCATTTCTATGCTTCTCACCTTCACTCTCACTTCATCTCACATTCACGATCTTCATATCACTCCTATCTCTTCCGCGGATTGTCATTAAGGAGGTGGAGCTTCTTAACGTGGTTCTCACCATTGTGCTAGAGCAACATAAGAGATCTCCTTAATTCTCGTGACATACTCAGTCACACTTTGCTTGGGACTTTTCTTCAAGGTAATGAACTCCATCCATAGCTAGTTCTTCCTTGCTCTCATATTTGAAGAGAGGAAAAAGGCAAGAGCTTTCCAAGTTTCTCTTGAAGTCTTGCATCCTTTCACATGAGGTAAAAGAAATTAGAGATTGAGTTTAAGATGTAGGGCCTATCTAGTGCATCCTTTGGACACCAAGTTGTAAGCCTTTCTTGCTCTTCACGTGATGGTTGTCCTTTGCTTCTCATTGTTGGCATGACTTCATCTTCATATATGTATCTAAATAGATTTGTCCCTTGAAGGTAGGCCTCCATCCTAAGAGTCCAAGCTGAGTAGTTGTTTCTATCCAATTTGTCAATGGTGGAAGGAAGACCATCTCCCAAATTGATTCATCTTTGCTCTGATACCATTGTGAGGAGAGATAGTTGATACACTCGAAAGATGTGCTCGGTGTTGCAAAAACTTGCTTTACATCTGCCAAGATATCTTCAAGGATGATAAGTAGACACCTTGTGCTTGGTAAGGATGCATATAAACTATCCTAGTGCTTTGGGGCATCAATCTCAAATTGAATCATCAAGCTAGACTACTTGACACAAAACAGTTGAAGCAAAACTAACTCAAAGCTCACAACTTGCTGAAAATTGAATAGAGATATTTTGCACACCTCTAAATAACTAAGCTGGACATTAGGTCTAGAAAGTGCCAAAACTAGTCAAAAACTATAAAAAGAGCTACATAGCTCATTTTTTAGGTTAGTTAGTGGGGCACACCAGTTTTTAGGTTTGCAAGCTAGAGAGAGAGCTTCTTGAAGAGTGTAATCAAGCTATTGAAAATCAAAGCTACCATTGTTCCCATGTTTGCATTAGGGGAAAAAATGAACCCTTCATGGGCCTTTTAGATTCTGAGGTGATTAGTGATGGGCCAATGAGAGGAGGGTGGTGGCCACAATCTATAGCCTCAATCAAGTAGGCTAGGCCTAGGTTTGTCTTGGTTTGGGCTGGAAAAAATAACCAAAATGTGATGACAAACATGGTATTTCCACCCTTATTGGTTTCATAGACCACAAAAGTGAAATTGTTCCATCTGAATTTGATTTGGGCCATTCGATGTAGAGGAGATCTAATGGTTGATGTTGAAACAAATAAAAAAAGGTGCTTTTGATCTTCCACCATTGGATCAACAAAAGATCCAACAACTCGTATTAAGTCACAGCCATGCGATAGCGTGCTTCAATTTCACCCATCGGATTTGAACCCATCTGACAGACGTTGGTCATTTGGGTCCCATTTTCAGTACTCTCTCTCTTACATTCACTTGGTAATACATTCAACATTGTGTGTTATGTTCCAAGCTTCTTTTTCTTCCTTGTGTTGTTTGTGTGCTTCCATAGACCTCAAACGCCAACAATTGGTATTAGAGCAAGTTTCCGCTTCATCTAGAGTTTCATCAACACCCCTTCGATCATAGTCTCAAAATCGCACGAGAATTGGTGAGCATATTCAAGATTGATTAGGAGTTCAAAACTGCTTTGCTTTGTGGTGTCAAAATCATGATTTGATCTTCTTTCAAACTCTGAGTGTACTATCAAAGTGCTTGTGTAGCTACTTTTGTCTTTTTCTTCCAAACATATATATAGGTTTTGGGTCCCCAATACAAGCACATTGAAGTCTGCTACAAGTTTAGTAGAACTCGAAAGGCTCTTGTTCAACTTCTTGAGATGCAGTTTTGTTTCTGCATCAGGGTATTTTATTTAGTGGCCATGGTTGAAAGCAATGATGTATTCCAATTGATGGTTGTTGAAGATAAGTTGGATGATACCAAGCATGGATTATGGGAATATATGATGCATCATTTACTGGTTGCAAAAGGAGTATGGAATATTGTGCAAGCTGTTGAAAAACCACATACACTTGCAAAATACAGTTATTGAAGCTGATACAGATGGTGTTGAAGATGAAGATCTTCAAATTTCTATCTGTGTTGTGGTTCTTACTGCACGTGCTATAGAGCAACTTCCTTAGGATAGCAGAGATGCTCAAGCACATGCATTGATAGCTTTGTCTATCAAGCATGTCATTATCCTACAGATTCTCTCTTGCAAAGTAGTTAAGGATGCTTTGGATACACTTATGAATTTATACCAGAAAGAAATGAGACTCGTGTGGCTTACCTCTGAAAACAATTGGAGAGTGAGCACATGAGTGAAAGAGATTCCATTTACATTTTTTGACAAAGATCAAAGATTTGAAGGAGTAGTTGATTTCTACAAATGAAGTCTTGCTAGATAGTTCACTTGTGCAGACTGTTCTAACAGTCTTCTAGATTCATATTAGAATTTCACTTCTACTCTTTGATTGATGATGAAAGGAAATCCAAATGCCTTAACATTTGAGGAGCTAGTCTCTCTTTTGCTGGAATAAGATCACTCAAGACAACACATGTCCATTACACATGTTGCAGATCAAGCTTTCCAAGCTAGTGAGAAGGGCAAAGATGGAGCTCATCTAATAGTAAGCAAAAATCTACTAATTTTGCACAATCAAAGATGGTTCACAAAGATGAGAAGAAAACACAAAAGCAGAAATTGTTTTGAAAATACTATAAAGGAAATGATCATGTCATAATGAGTTGTCCAAAATTGGTTGCAAAAGAGGAAAAGAATAAAGAGGCTAGAATGGTTGTTGTAGAGGCATCTACACCTAAAATAGAGTCTCCTTATCTTGTGTAGAATGAAGAATGGGGATTTACTACTCTTTGTAGTTATGACCCATCTTCTCATGAACATTGTATGTCTGCTGTAGACTCACTTCACTTAAGCGTACCCCTACAAGGAATACTATCACATGTGGAAAAAGCTCCTCTTATCCTGTCATGGGAGTAGGTAAGATCATTTTTACTAATGCTAATAGTAGTTCTTTTACATTGTCCGATGTCTTATTTATGCCAAGAATCAAGAAAAATCGGTCATCAATTTTAGCATTAGCCAAAATCATCTTGATGTCAGACTTGAGTCCCCTTGTAAACTATTTGTGAAGGTTGTATTTTGGGCAAAATGTAGCATTCCTCATTCCCAAAAGCTGGTTCTGTTTGAGCTAATTAGAAATTGCAACTTGTTCATAATGATGCATCTAGTCCTATGCAGACACCTTCTTTTGGGAACTACCTTTACTTCATGACTTTCATTGATGATTTTTTCCAAGCATGCATGGATGTATCCACTAAAAGCAAAGTTTGAAGTGTTTATGTGCTTCAAAAAATTTCTAATTTTGGATAAAAAGTTTTTAGCATGCAAAATGGGCACTCTCCCTTTTGATCAAGGGGGGAATACATGTCTTTTGATTTTAATGAATTTGTAGATTAATGTGGAATAAAACATTAATGTACAATGCCATATACACCTCAACAGAATGGAGTTTTTGAAAGGAAGAATAGGTCACTCATGGAAATGGCAAAGTGCATGGTCAAAAGTGAGGCCTGACCATATAGTTTTCTCGCTTGAGGTTGTTATGTGTGTAACTTATGTACTCAACAAATTTCCCACCAAAGCATTGCAGTCTATCACTCCATATGAGGCTTGGCATGGTCACAAGACATTTGTTGATCATCTACATGTCTTTGCTTGTTTGGCATATGCTTTAGTGCCTGAACAACAATGCAAGAAATTCTATGATAAAGCCATCAAATGTATTTTTTTCCAGTACAATTTTGGAAGCAAAGGTTATTGTCTATATCATCCATAGACATACATTTTGGTTAGCCATGATGTTTATTTTTGGTGGAAGATGCAATTTAGCCATTACTTTCATGTACTAAGGAGACATCAATTAGCTCCAAAGATGTGTATACCACTTTATTGCCTCTTTTTACAGGTGGGCAATCAAGTGTTGTTCCAAATGAGGCCACTCCCCAGCCTTTATAGGTCTTGCATGATGATGTAAATCATTTCATTTCTCATGCATATTTACATGATGCACTTGTTGATGCAAGGGTTAATATAGTGGAAGAAGAAACTATGCTTAAATGGCTAGTGTGGACTTTGCGAGATAGCAAATTACATGCACCTTTGTCATATCATACTAGTTGAGGCTCTCATAGTGATTCTTTTGCATCAGATTGTTATGCTATGGCTGCCTCTAGTTTTTGTGATGGGAATGAGCCTATTTCATTTGATGAAGCACAAAATTCAAGAAATTGGGTGGTTGCTATGCAATTAGAATATGATGCTATTCTGAAGAATGGTCCCTAGTCTTTATGTAATATACCTTTTGGAAAGAGGGCCATTGGCACTAAGTGGGTATACAAGATGAAGCATAAGCTTGATGGAACAGTTGATAGGTATAAGGCTAGGCTTGTTACAAAAGGCTATGCTCAAGAAAGAGGCATTGATTTTGATGCAACCTTTGGTACCACATGCCAAATGGGTACTGTTCATAGCATGTGTGCACGTGCAGCTCATCGTGGTTGGAATGTATGTTAGTTGGAAATTAAAACTGCATTTCTAAATGGAAAATTACATGAAGTGTATGTTTTTCATCCCCATGGTTTTGTGCAGAAAGGGCATGAAAAGAAAGTGTGCAGGTTGAAAAAGGCATTATATGGTTTGAAGCAAGCACCACATGCTTGGTATGAAAAGATACATGCCTACTTGATTGCACATGGTTTTGAGAACAGTCCAAATGAGAGCACCATCTAAGTTAAGCATGAAAATGATGTGTTTCTAATTATTGTTGTCTTTTATGATGTATGATACTCACTAGTCCTAATAAGAAGCATATTGCTGATTTTAAGGCTGATTTGCATTCCTCATTTGAGATGCTGGATTTGGGGCACTTGCATCATTATTTTGACATTAAACTTATGCAGATTAATGGAGGAATAGCTTTGTGTCAAAAAATATATATTGACAGATTACTATATCATTTTGGCCTTGAATATTGTAAACCTATTGCCGCCCCTATGGAAAAGGGTTTATGGTTGAGTCTTCATGATGCTAGAGTTGCATTTGATGTTGTTCTCTATCAGTAGGTTGTTGGATGTTTTATTTACTTATGCATAACTCGGTCTGATATTCAATTTGCTATCTCACAAAAAAGCAGGTTTATGCATTGCCTAAGTCTCAAGCATTGGCAAGAAGTTAATCACATCTTTTCCCTACTTGAGTCATACCTGGCTACTTGGATTGTTTTATACAAAGGGGGGATCACTACCACTAGATTTACATGCATTTTCTGATGGAGATTGGGCTAGTTACCAAGACACTCGTGTGTCCATTAGTGGTTTTGGCTTCATGCTTGCTAGCTCATGCATATCTTGGTTAAGCAAGAAGCAGCCTACTATGGCCACTTCTAGTTGTGAGGCTAAGTATAGGGCAACTTTCACAACAAGAGTTGAGTGTGTGTGGCTCAGATACCTTTTGACTAATTTGGGTGTTGCCACCACCATCTTCAATAATAATCAAAGCACATTGGTATTTGTGAGCAACCTTGTGTTCCATGCTTGCACAAAGCACATTGAGGTGCATTATCATTATGTCACAGAGAGGTTCTATGATGGAGAGATCACTTTAGCATATGTGTCCACACATGATAAAATTGTAGTTCTTTTCACAAAGGCTCTGCCTCCGAAGAAGTTTGAAGCTTTATGCAAAGCTTTTGGCTTACTTCCTATTGTGGATTGATCTCTTTCCACATAGCTTGGCACTTCCTTATACATGAGTGCTAGCTCCCTGTTCACCACATCATTCTGAGGCGGGATTTGATGATATGTTTGTGTAGTGATGTGCGTGAACACACTTAGGACCATCAAGGAACTTTTTCCCTCTTTAGGAGGTTTTTTTCCTTGGCTTATATATATGCCTATAACCCTAACAAGTTACTTAACTTTTTACATTCACTTGATAGTACATTCAATATTGTGTGTTGTGCTCCAAGCTTCTTCTTCTTCCTTATGTTGTTCATGTATGTACATTCACTTGGTAATACATTTAGTATTGTGTGTTGTGCTCCAAGCTTCTTCTTCGTCCTTGTTCTCTTTGTGTGCTTTGACATATCTCAAACTCCAATAGCTATATTATCCTCATTGTGCTAAATCATGATATTTTGATATTTCTTTTGTATGGGAACAAATGTTTTGTATCTAACCATGGTTAAATGAATCCAATTGTTGATCTTTTCCATACGTAAGCATCAGTCAAAAATTTATTTCCTCATTTTTTTATCATGAACAACCAATATTCCATAAGTCAATCATGGGAGGTAGAAAGAATTACTATAGTTTTATATCTTTTTTAGTATGTGAGTATATGTGTGTATGTTATATATATATATATATATATATATATATATATATATATATATATATATATATATATATATATATATATATATATATATATATATATATATATATATATGTGTGTGTGTGTGTGTATATATATATATATGTATATATATATATATATATATATATATATATATATATATATATATATATATATATATATATATATATATATATATATATATATATATATATATCTGTGTGTGTGTGTATGTATGTATGTATGTTGGAGTTAGATGTCTACGGAAGCACACGAATAGCACAAGGAAGAAGAAGAAGCTTGGAGGACAACACAATATTGAATGTATTACCATTAGAATGTACAACGATAAGTAACCTATTAGTTATAGGCGTATATACAAGCCGAGGGGAGAAAACCTCCTAAAGAGGGAAAAAAGTGCCCTTGTAGTCCTAGTCTGTTCACACACATCACTACCTAAATATATCAACAAATCCCCTTGGGAATGATGCAGTGAACAAGGGATGTGATGAAAAAGGAGCTAGCACTCATGTATAAGGAAGTGCCAAGCTATGTGGAATCACTCCACAAAAGGAAGAAAGCCCAAGGCTTCATGGAAAGCTTCAAACTTCTCCCTAGGTAGAGCCTTTCTTGAAAAGGTCTACAATGTTCTCCTGCATGGGCACATATGCCAAGGTGATCTCTCCATCAAAGAACCTCTCCCTGACATAATGATAATGCACCTCAATGTGCTTAGTGCGAGCATGGAACACAGGGTTCCTTGCAACTGCGAATGCGCTCTAACTGTCAATGGAGATGGTGGTGGCAGAAGACTGACCAACACCCAAATCATCCATAAGGTGCTTGAGCCACACACACTCAATAGTTGTTGCAAAAGTTGCCCGATACTCAGCCTCACAAATGGAAGTGGCCATAGTAAGTTGCTTCCTACTCAACCAAGATATACACGAGTTACCAAGCATGAAGCAAAAGCCACTCATGGACACACGAGTGTCATAGCAACCAACCTAGTCTAAATCAAAAAGAGCATGTAAATCTAGCAGTAGTGATCCCCCCTTGGGATAAAACACTCCAAGTAGCCTGTTACCACTCAAGTAGTGAAAGGTGTGCTTAACCGCTTACCAATGCTTGACACCTGGGCAATGCATAAATTTTCTCATCTGTGAGACAGAAAACTGAATATCTTGCCGAGTAATGCATAAGTAAATCAAGCATCCTATAGCCTGCTGATAGAGAACAACATCAAATGCATCTCCAGCATCATGAAGACTCAATCGTAAACCTATCTCCATAAGAGTGGCAATAGGTTTGCAGTCTTCAAGGCCAAAACACTGCAATAATGTGTCAATATATTTTGTTTGACACAAATCTATTCCATCATCAACTTGCATAAACTTAATGCCAAAATAATGATGCAAATGCCCCAAATCAGACATCTCAAATGAGGCATGCAAATCAGCCTTAAAATCAGCAATATGCTTCTCATGAGGATTAGTGAGTAGGATGTCATCAACATATACAACAACGATCAGAAGCACATAAGTAGCATGCTTAACATATAAGGTGTTCTGAATTGGACTATTCTCAAAACCATGTGCAATCAGATAGGCATGTATCTTTTCATATCAAGCACATGGTGCTTGCTTCAAACCATATAATGCCTTCCTCAACCTACACACTTGGTTTTCATGCCCTTTTTGTACAAAGCCATAGGGCTGAAAAACATACACTTCTTCATGCAAGTCACCACTCAGAAATGCAGTTTTAATATCCAACCATGATGGGTTGCAAGTGCACAGATGCGACAAACAGTAGTCATTCGGTAAGTAGGAGCAAAGGTCTTGTCAAAATCAATGCCTCTTTCGTGAGCATAACCTTTTGCAACAAGCCTAGCCTCATACCTATCAACTATTGCATCAGGCTTACGCTTCGGCTTGTATGCCCACTTAGTGCCAATGGCCTTCTTGCCAAGAGGAAAGTCACATAAAGACCAGGTACCATTCTTCATTATAGCATCATATTCAGATTGCATAGCAGCCATCTAATTTCTTGAATTTTGTGCTTCATCAAACAAAATAGGCTCATTCTCATCATAGAGACTAGAGGCATCCATAGCATAGCAATCTGATGCAAAAGAGGCACTATGACATCGTGATCGAGTACGATATGATATAGGTGCATCTAATTTGCTGTCAGGCAAAGTTTACACCATCTATTTTGGCATAGTTTTTGCCTCCTCAATATCTGCTCTCTCATCAACAAGTGCATCATGTAAATCTGCATCAAAAATAAAATGATCTACATCATCACATGAAACTTGTATAGGCTGAGAAGTTGCCTCATTAGGACCAGCACTAGATTGTCCACCTATAAAAGAGGTAGCAAAGTATCATACATATCTTTGGAGCTAGTAGATGTCTCCTTTGTACATGAATGTGAGGGTTGAATAGTATCTTCCACAAAAACAACATCACAACTAACTAGAATGCATTTAGTATGTGGATGATACTAACGATCGCCTTCGCTTTCAAAACTATACCCAACAAAAATACATTTCACTACCTTATCATCCAATTTTTTGTGTTGTTGTCCACGCACTAATGCATATGCCAAACAACCAAAAACACGCAAATGAGCAAGCAATAGCTTGTGACCATGCCAAGCCTCATATGGAGTGATAGACTGCATCACTCTTGTGGGACACCAATTATGTACATATGTTGCATGCATAATAGCCTCATGCAAAAAACTATGTGGTAAAGCAGGACTCTTGACCATACACGTCGCCATCTCCATGAGTGACTTATTCTTCTGTTCAGCAACTCCATTCTATTGAGGTGTATACATCACTGTACATTAATATTTTATCCCATGTTGAGCCAAAAATGTATTAAAGTCAAAAGACATATATTCCCTCCCTCAATCAGAATCAAGGGTGCCCATTTTGCATGCTTATTTATTTTTAGCCAAAACCAAAAACTATTTGAAGCACATAAACACTTTGAACTTTTCTTACGATGGATATACCCATGCATGCCAAGAAAAATCATTGATGAAAGTCATGAAGTAAAGATAGTTCCCAAAAGAGGATGTCTCCATAGGACCATAGACATCACTATGTACAAGCTACAATTTTTTAGTAGCTCAAACTAAATCATCTTTTGGGAAGGATGAACACTACATTTTGCCCAAAATATAGCCTTCACAAAAATATTTACGGGGTGCCTCAAGTTTGGGCAAAGAGGACACCATTTCAAATTTCTATAGGCATAGCAAACTAGCAAAATTGAGATGACCAAAGCATGCATGTCAAAGCTTTGCATCTAACATAGCCTGATAATCATTCACTGCACATGCTAAATCATTCATAAATTTTTCATAATCTATGATCTTATGCAACCCATGACATAAAATTCCAGAAGCAATAACCATGTCGCCATTTGAGAGATCGTGAATTGTACGTCGTCATCAACAAATTTCACAACCAAGCCAATCTTGTCGAATGCAAAAACTGATAATAGATTTTTCTTGATCCCTCTCACAAATAGAGCATCTGAAAATGTAAATGAACTACCATGAGAAGTAGTCAAAATGATCTTACCAACTCCCATAACACGATAAGAGGAGTTGTTGGTGCATATGATGGTATTCCCTGTAGGGACATGCTCGAGTGAAGTGAAGATACTACGTTGCGAGGTAACATGTTTGGTTGCCCCACTATCAAAGTACCAAACATCCGAGTCTACTACAGACATACACTATTCAGGAGAAGGTGAGTCAAAACTGCAAATAGTAGTAAACACCCATTCTTCATTGTGCACAAGATTAGTGGACTTTGTTTTTGATGTAGAGGCCTCTGCAACAACCATTCTAGCCTCTTTCTTCTTTGCCTCTTTTGTAGCCAGTTTTGGACAACCCTTGATGACATGATCATTTGCTTTACAGTATTTGCAAAACAATTTCTGCTTTTCTGTTTTCTTGTTGTCTCTGTCATCCTTCTTTGATTGTGCAAAATTAGTAGATTTCTGCTTACAACTTTACCTTTGCCCTTCTAACTAGCCAGGAAAGCTTGATCTGCAAGCAACTTGCATAATAGACATGTTCTACCTAGACTGATCTTCCTGCAACAAAATAGAAACTAACTCTTCAAACGTTAAGGAATTTGGATTGCCTTTCATCATCAAATGAAGAGTAGAAGCAAAACTCTGATATGAGTCGAGAAGATCATTCAGAACAGTCTGCACAAGTGAACTGTCAAGGAGGACTTCATCAGTAGAAATCAATTGTTCCTTCAAATTCTTGATCTTTGTCAGAAAATTGTCCGTAGAATCACCTTCATTCATGTGTTCACTCTCCAATTGTTTTTTGATGTAAGCAACACGAGCTTCTTTCCTATCTTGGTACAATGTGGTAAGTGTATCCCAAGCATCCTTAGTTGTTCTAGAAGAGTGAATGTGATGAATAATGGCACATTTGACAGACAAGGCTATCAATGCATATGTGTGAGCATCTCTACCATCCCAACAAATTTGCTCTACAATAGGTGCAACAAAAACCGTAGCACAAACAGGAACATGAAGAATATCACCATCTTCAATGCCTTTTGCATCAGCTTCAGTACCTATATTTGTAGTACCTATATTCCCTAGTGTAATACAATGTTTTTCAACACCCTGCACAATATTTTCATAGTCCTTTTGTGACTAATACATGATGCATCATATAAGCCCACAATGCATAATTTGTACCATCCAACTTATCGTCAACAGCCAACATACGAAATACATCACTATTTTCAGCCATGGCCACTGACTAAAATACCTTGATGCAAAAAAATAATTATATATGAAAAAGTTGAACATAACTACCCTAACGAGTTCTACTAAACATGTAGCAAACTTTGAGATGCTTATACTGACGAACCGAAACTTGTATATATCTTTGGCACAAAAAGACAAAATAGCATGCACAAGTGCTGCAATACTGCATTCGAAGGCTGAAATGAGCTCATATCTCAATTTTGGCACCACATAGCAAAGTTGTTTTGATCTCCTAATCACCTTGAGTATGCTCACCAAATTTCATGCGATTCTGATACTTTCATAGAGGTGTCAACAACACCCTAGCTGAAGCAGCAACCTGCTTTGATACCAACTGTTAGAGTTAGATGTCTCCAGAAGCACACAAACAACACAAGGAAGAAGAAGAAGCTTGGAACACAACACACAATACTAAACATATTACCACTACAATGTACAAAGATAAGTAACCTATTAGGTTATAGGTATATACAAGCGGGGGAGAAAAACCTCCTAAAGAGGGAAAAAAGTGCCTCGATAGTCCTAGTGTGTTCACACACATCACTACCTAAATATATGAACAATATATATATATATATATATATATATATATATATATATATATATATATATATATATATATATATATATATATATATATATATATATATATATATATATATATATATATATATATATATATATATGTGTGTGTGTGTGTGTGTGTATGTATGTATAATTGTGAGTGTAAAATCTATTGCTAAGAAGTTACATGTTCATGTGCATAAAGGTTTATATAAAACCTTATGAAAAATAAAATATTATTAGATAAATAATGCTTAGTCATAAGAGAAGCACAATTAACATAAAGAAAACAAAATATATAAATATACTATTATGTATAAAATTAATAAAAGTATTAATGGACCTTTGTTTCAAGTGTAGTCTCTACTATGTCCATGTGCATGCATATGTGAGTTGAGTGTGTACATGCATGGTGTGTGTGAGTGTATTTGTTTGCATGTTGAGTGTGCATTAAGTTAAGTGAAAGTTGTGTGTGTCCATGTGCATGTCTGTATGTGTGTATATATTTGTATGTGTTTGTGTGTGTACGTGTGTGTGTGTGTGTGTTTCTTTATGATATTCTTGTGTAGGTATGGAGAGAAATAGAGAGATCGATTTTCCTCATCCTAACTCCCAACTGATGCTTGGAGATTCATATAGAGAGAAAATTTGATCCATGAGCTAATGATTGTTTTGGAACATGATTGTTCACTAATATATGAATCCTTGAAGAGTGTTGTTTGAACTAGGCAAGGAAGTCACTACCTAAGGGGTAGATAGAGAGAGAGATGGAGGGAGAGAGAGAGAGACAGAGAGAGAGAGACAGAGAGAGAGAGATAGAGAGACAGAGACAGAAAGAGAGAGAGAGAGAGAGAGAGAGAGAGGGAGAGAAAGAAATAGGTAGACATGAGAGATGTACACATGAATTCAAGAAAGCAAGAAAGAGAGAGAGAGAGAGATAGAGAGAGAGAGTTGTAGATGTGCAAGTGGTCTGTGAAAGAAGTTGGAGAAGCTTCGAGAAGGTGGAAACTTGAGTTGCAAGTGATGAAGATGGTCCAAAAATCTAGCACAGAGCCTACCCTAGCTTATTGCGAATGTCAAAATGACCATGTACACTTGTGACTAGTGTAATAAGACCCAATAGACACTTTGGAACATCAATGAGAAACAACTGGTAAAAACAGATAGAGTTGCATTTTGAGTAGCTCACAAAATCTTCTAATTTGGGATGTATGCATCAACTTCAAATACTCAAAGCAACCAACACAGTCACAATTGGAACGATTCCTTTTTAGAAAATGTTATACATGAAGTAGTGTAGCTAAAATGCATAAAAGCCCTAATTTACATCAATCAATGAGAGAGAAATGAGTTTAACATTGCTTGTGTATATCCTCAACTTTTAGGACTATGCAAAAAATGACCCCAAGAGCTTTGAAAGAGGATTTCTCTCAGACTAGTGCCTCAAATGACTTCGAAGTTCATTCATGCAATTTCTAATGAGTTCTCATTCATGCAATTTGGAGCTCTCTAAAGAGAGAACCAAACTCTGCATGAATTTCTAGTGAGTTGTCATTCATGCAATTTTGAGCCCTCTAGTGAGTAATAAATTTCTAATGAGTTCTCATTCATGCAATTTGGAGCTCTCTAGAGAGAGAACCACACTCTGCAAGATTACTAAAACTGAGGAAGATGATGCAAAGAAGAAAAGAGGAACAAAGATGATGACCAAATTATATGTATATTGCTTCAAATATCATGCGACTTAATGTACAATGATATGAGTCATTATGTAGAATCTTTGATAGCTTTTCACTACTCAATCTAAATGAGTTTGAATTCAAATCCACACGTGATTGTTTGTTGTAGAGATGAATGTTACTTACCTATAATCTAGAAAAAGATACTAAAATCAGCTTTCAAGATGATTTGTGACTTGATTTGATTTTGTAATCTTACCAACCAAGACTCATGGATATTGAACCTTTTCTTCAATCTTTTACAAACATAATACTTTGGAATTTACAATGGTAAGTGACATAAGTGATCAAAAATTGATCCGCCTGAGTTCCTTTTTAGCTTGTACACCGATCTACAACCATTTACCTTCTTATTAGATGACATTGGAACCAATTCCCAAGTGTCTATCTCCTTCAAAGCATCTATCTCTTCTTTCATAGCTTTCTCCCATTTAGGGTTTCCCTTTGCCTCTTCATAAGTCGAACATTCTTCTAAAATTGAGTCTTTGGCTGGGTAAATCGAATGCTTTCTAAAGAATGTTGAATCATATCCATACCTCTTAGATTTCTTCTTCTCCATTGTTGACCTTCTAGGTGTTTATTTGGAGCATTTTGCACTCTTGCATTTTGTGTTTGCCTCTTGACTTTTGTAGCTTGTAATCCTTTTCCTTTTCATCCTACTCATCATCTAATCACTCCTTGGATCTTGGACATGTGTATCATGCTTGCTACCTAATTGCTGGAGATTAGTTTCAAGATCATATGATAGAGTTACCTTCTACTTGTCTCCATTGCAAAAGTGAAGTAGGAGAGAGAATCTGCCGCCTCCTATTGTTGGTGTGTGTAGATGTGATAGATAGAGAAAGGCATAGACACAAATCTGGCTAGCGCGTAGAGATGTCAGGGCAGAATCAGCAGCAGAGAGAGAAAGAGAGTTTTGGCTTGTCCCTTGTTGGTATGTACATATGATAGGTGGTGGTCGACTCTCCAAGCAGCGTAAGTCCTAGCGGAAAAATCACCCCCCATGGGTTTGTTGCCAGGCTCGTGTGTGAGCCGGATGGTTCTTTAAGTTTGATGCTTTGACATTGTAGCATTCCTGGTAAAGCTGGGACAGATCTAGATGTTGCTACACCTGCGTGCGCACCGTAGATATGTCTGAGAAAGAAAGAGAAAGTGCATGTAGCCGTTGACGCACAGACAAAGAGAGAGAGAGAGAGAGAGAGAGAGAGAGAGAGAGAGAGCATATGCATGAGCATGCATGTGTGTGCATAAATGCATGTGTGAGCATGTGTATGTATGCATGTTTGTTGCATGAATGCATGTATGTTTATGAATGCATGAGTGTGAGCATGTATGCATGTTTGTTGCATGAATGCATGTATGTTTATGAATGCGTGAGTGTGTGTTTGCATGTATGCATGCGTAATGTGCATGTGTACACATAGTATGTGTGTTGTATGCATGTGTAGGCATGAGATGTAAGATGCATGTGTATGCATGTGATGTACAAATGCATATGCATGAAAGTTAAGAAGTGATGAGTGCATGTAAGCATATATAGATATGCATGTGTGCATGTGAAGTATGTATGCATATGGTATGAGAGTATGCATATGCATGTAAATTAGAGTGAAATGAAATGTGCATATAAGTAAGTGAAGTATGTGCATGTACATGTATATGAAATGTATGCATGAATATGTGTGAGCATAAACATGTATGTTAGATTGCATGTATGAAAGTGCATTTTTACATATGCATGTGTGTGTGCATGTATGCAGTTGCAAGTTAGGAAGTGTGTAGTGCATGAATGCATGAGTGTGTGTATGCAGGTGCATAAGTGAAGTATGTGCATAAGTATGCATGTTTAGGAATTATTAGCATAAGTGATGAATGTGCACATATGCATATGAAGTAAGATGCTTGTATATGTATGTCTATTTGAGTAAGAGTGCATGTGTATGCATTTGCATGCTAAGATACAGTTAGCATATGTGCTTAAGTATGTAGTACATATGCATGTAGAAGGCATGAGAAAATGTATATGCATATTAGAGGTAATGCATATGCATATGAATATGAAGATAGGGTATGCATGAGAAATAAAGCACATATGTATGTAAAATGATGCATGTATCTATGTGCAGTGAATGTAAGTATAAGTATGCATGTATGCATGAGGAATATTGAAGTGTTGTTTGATATATGTTTGCATGTAAACAAATGTGTGTTTGCATGTAAACAAATGTGTGTTTGCATGTAAAGAAAATGTTTACATATGCGTTTAAGTTAGAGGTTAGAAGTGTTTGTATACATGTGTTAGTATAGATTTAAGTTATGTACTGAATGCTAAATTATTGAATGAGTGTTTTATATTTATTAAAAAACATACTTAATCTGCTAATGCTTCTCTGCAGATCGGAGGAGACATTACGAGCTTGAAGCAACTTATGATCATTTAGAAATGAAATTTTGTATAGGATTATTCTCAAGAAATTGTATTAGAACTTATCATAAGGTTTTGTATAGATTAAAATTGATCTTGAAGTTATTTATACTTTTACTCTGCAATCTAATTAAGCTCTTTACATTTTGATTTCATATGTTTAATGATTTAGCGTCATCAAGCGGTTCTGTTACTAATAGTGAAGAATTAGATAACTTTATTATAGGAACACTTCTTCCATTTTCTATTGATAGCACGAATAGTAACGAAAATAAAGAAAAAGAAATAATTAAAGCAAAAATAGTTGATGAAGCTTTACATACATTAGAATACGATCGTAACCTTTCCAGGATTTTACCTTTAATTTCTATAGTTTTACCGAAACCTGAGAACATAGAAGACTTGTTTCCACCTAATTTAATAAGAAATACTAATTCAAATCAAATTGAAAACGAAGTAGTTGATATAGTTAAAGATAAAATAACTAATGAGGAGTTAATATTTAGAAGTTGTAGCTAGATATAGGAATGCACTTCCTTACAACCCATTGTGCTCTATCATTAGAAACCTGTAGATAGCATGCCATTTATCCATGTCACTTCTCTTCATAGCCTCAGGAATGAGTCGATCTTTCTCTATGGGTGTATGATTACCATGAATCTTCAGAGTTGTTCTGATTAAATCCAAGGACAAAGTGAATTTCTTGAATGGGGAGTCATTTACAAATGAAGGAAATATAAATACTGGAGCCAACTCCTTTCTATCTTATTCATTGATAGATGCAACCAAATAATAGCATTGATAAAAGTTAGGTTTAGGAAGTAGTGCACTAAAATAGGTTGCAAATCCTATTCACTGCCAAATAGGCCTGAGTTCTTCATTTTTCTAGAGGGCTTCAAACTCTTGAGAGAAGAACTGATATCATTGCCAAACATTGGATCCGTATGTCAGATTAGCCTTGTCAATAAAATTTGCTTCGCCCAATGGTCTGACGAGTCCTTGGAACCAACGTGCTTTACTTCTCAATTTCTCTGTTTTACCCATGGGTGGGTCTTCAATTGGCATGGGGCCTATGAAACCTTGGAATTCTGGCCGCACCGCTGTTAACAGGTTCTTAATGGAAGTGTTGAGAAATCTACCACTGGTCATCCAAGTGCCGCACTGGTGGAACTTTTTGATTGCATGAAGAAGTCTTGTGAATGAACCTAAACTGGAGTGAAGAGGAAAACACATTAGTCATGGAAATTAATTAAGATCCCACAGAGATGAGACCTCCATTCCTTTCCACCACCAACATGCTTCCCGTGCAATGTGCGTGGTTTGAATGATGTGTGATTGTGAAGTGAATGTGAGTAGTGCGTGATTTGAATGTGAGTGATTGTGGGTGAGGTGCATGGTTTTACAATCGAAAACTTGTGAGCGCTTCCAACTAAGTTAGTGGAAGTTACAAGGTCGGTAGTTAGATGAGTTGACAAAGCTAGAGATGGATGGAGTAGTCAGTGGGTGCTTATCATCACAAGGTTATCAGTCAGGATTCACTTGGTGAGGTGCGGTCATGATGAGTGAAGTCTTGGGAAGCCATTTCTATACAATATGATGGGGCACAAAAGAGGAAATGGAATATACAAAAGAGGGTTTGTAGGGTGTTTGGTTACTAGCAAACAAGGTTTTCCTCAATTTCACTAAAGTTGATTTATAAGTTTCACAGTTCTTAGGTATCCAAATCTAGTGAGACTTGGATTGGGCTTCCATTAAGGTCTTTGGCACCCAAATCTGTCGAATGCACTGCCACTGTTGTGAGTGAAATTGATAGGGTTGTTGAAGATCCAGAGGGGTTGACTCGTTTGATGATGTAGTTTTTTGTACCCACCTTTGGCATGGGATTGCCTGAGTAGCCGGTCCATGGGGCCACCTAGATGTGCTACTCCTTTGAATACATGGGTGATGTGGCCGTGCTAGTCATCAAGGGTGTGAGGTCATGTCAACACTCTGCTTTGGAAAAGAAGGGAGATCCAGTGCTAACATGTCTAACCCATTAGAGAATGAGACATTCTATACCACAAATCTAGGTGGACACCGTGTTAGCAAGGGTGATCCGATGGAGGTTCCTGGATCTTCCCACATGTAGTTGTCTGATTGGGATGCCCTTCACCTCCTTGAGGGGTGGTGTCTGCTAGTTGTGTTTGTTAGAGCCAGTTAAACCACTCATAATTGGAGTTAGGCCACCCATATTTTGAGGGTCTTCAGTTAAGTCCAATACTTCAGGGTGTTGCGAACATTTGTTTTATGTAGGGTACAAGTTTCACATTAGTTAAATACCTTTGGGAAGTCTTCAAATACTTCAAGAAGGCTCATATTACTCATAAAAGATAGCAAGAATACCACGTGAGTTCGAGAACATGGTGAGTCAAATTAGTGAGTCACAAGGGAGCTGCAGTGGAAGGTGGATGTGGCTAGTTCTCAAAGTCCATCAATACTTTGCTTATTTGAGCACTTGAGTCATGTAATACCTCCACCCAAGTGTCTACCACGAATTTAGATGTATTAGGAAGGTTTTAGATTAGTTTCTCATGCTATAAAAAGAGGAGAAAAGTCGTGATCTTGTGGGAAGTCTGCTGTTGTAGTTTTGTATGCAGAGATTGCAGAGCTTGTATCTCCCTCATTATATATCCAAACTAAATGTTTGATAGCTCATTTGAAAGCTCTTACTGTCTACTTTCTTCCTCTAAATTTTTCATAATCATTGGATTTGTGAGCTGAGAGCACTACTCTCTGCAAGTGGTGTGTGTTCTCTGGTTTCACCTCTGCTGAAGGTCTCCATTAAACCTCAAACTTGCAGAGGTCATATCTCCTTGTGTATTTATCCAAATTGAGTGTTCTTTGGCTCATTGGAAAGCTCTTGCTGTTTAGTAGATGTCGTTAAAACAGGTTTAGAAAATTCTAATCCGTTAGAGAATAGTAACCACTGCAAGCATGACTAGTTTTCTATGATGAAGTTTGTGAGAAGGTCAACTTGTTCCTAGGGGGTTCCACCTACTTCTTACTATATTTTGGAGGTCAATAAACTCCAACATTGGTATCAGAGCAAGGAATTAAATCTTGGAGAAGGTTATAATACCTTGATCAAGAATTTGAAGCTATTGGAGAAGAGGTTCATCATCGACACTACACAAAGGTAGAAGGAGATAGCAAGGAAGCATCTCAAGCAACATCCAAGCAAAGAAAGGTGCATAAACTTTATAACAAAGGTAAATCTCATACTTATTCTTATCACACATATGCAAAAGGAGGGTTAAAGGAGGAAGTTTAGTATTTACACAATGGGCGATCAACATGCACAAATAGAGAAGCTTGATAAGAACAACTATCAAGCATGGCGATTTAGAATCACATCATACTTGCAAGGTAGAGGCTTGTATGGTTTGATTGATGGAATGGATATCAAACCTATATTACCAGAGGATCCAAATCAACAAGAATTGAGGGAGTTTAGACTTTGGAATGAAAGAGACAAAAGGGTTATATTCATTTATCACAAAATATTCAAGATTCAATGGTAGGACATATACAAGATCTAGACACAAGTAGAGATGTTTGGCTTGCATTGGAAAGGTTGTATGCTACAGGTACAAGAGCAAGGAAGATTCAACTAAAAATGAGTTGAATAACATAAAGAAAGATACAAGGACATCGGTCAATGATTACTTGTTGAAGGTTAAAGAGATTGCAGATCAACTAGGATCAATTCAAGCTCATGTGGAGGACGACGACTTGGTTGCACATACTCTCAACGGACTCAAGGATGATGAGAGATGGAAACCATTCATTACTTCAGTTTATGTTAGAGGAGAATTACTAGACTTTGATCAGCTTGTTGCTCTTATGGTCACGGAGGAGATGAATCTAAATGGTTCTACTTCAAATAAAAAAGGATCTCAAGGACAAGCTCTTTATGTAGGACCATCAAGAGGTGGGAACAGAGGTAGAAGAGGTTCAAATAGAGGTCGAGGAAGAAGGAGTGATGATCAAGGGACTTCAAGTGGCTTCTTCAACACAAGAGGAAGAGGAAGATCAAGCGCAAGAGATACGAGAGGCAACTACAACTACATTCAAAGACAAAGGAGTGAAGATAACAACAATTGCTATATATGTGGAAGGTATGGACACTATGCCAAAGATTGCTATCAAAATGAAAATAATCAAGGTGGTAATCAAAGAGGAGGCTATTCAAGAAGAGGTAAACAACAAGGAAATTATGTAGTTGAAGGTAAAAGTGAAGATTATGATTCTCTTCTTATGATGAATGTAGAAACTAAGATGAATTGCAATAGTGATGTATGGTATGTAGATAGTGGTTGTTCTAATCATATGTCACATGATGCTTCATGGTTTTCTAATATGCATAATCCTTCATGTAAAGGTCATGTTGAAACAGGAGATGATACAACACATAAGATTATGCAGGTTGGAGATGTTGTTATGCAAGATAAGAGCAAGACAAATTGCTTGAAGGATGTACTTTATGTGCCAACAATCACTAAGAATTTGATGTCAGTCGGTCAAATGGTAAAAAAAAGGTTTGCAAATAAGATTTAATCATGCAGGTTGCTTCATTGAGGATCCAAAGCAAAGGACGTTAATTGCTAGAGGTAAAAAACAAGGTAGATTGTTTACATTCAAGGTAAACCCAAATCATACAACCTATTTATCTTATGGTATGCATCGAATAGCAAAGCTTGATCTATGGCACAAAAGGATTGGACACATGAATGTACACAGGTTAAAGGAGCTATCAAAGAAGAGGATTGTTGAAGGATTACCTGATCTTACTAAGCAACATATGGTGCATCTATGTGAAGCATGTCAAATGGGTAAGCAGAGTAGACAACCTTTCAAGCATTCAAGCTATGTAAGCAGTGGACTGCTAGAACTTATACACACGGACGTATGGGGTCCTACTAAAGAGGCATCCTTGGCTAGTAATAAGTACTATGTATCATTCATTGATGATCATAGTAGAATGACATTTGTGTATTTCATTAAACATAAGAGTGAAGTCTTTGATTGTTTCAAAAATTTTAAATCATTTGTCGAGAAGCAAATAGGAAGATATGTTAAGAAGCTAAGATCTGATGGAGGGGGAGAGTATTTCTCTCAAGCTTTTACTGATTTTTTGTATGATGAAGGTATCAAAAGAGAAGTTACATGCAGGTATACTCCACAACAAAATGGAGTCCCAAAAAGAAGAAACAAACTCATAGCAGAAGCATCTAGAAGCATGCTAAATGATATGTGTTTTCCTAATTCCTTTTGGGCTGAAGTTGTTAGCACAACATTATGAATAGAATACCTACTGCTGGAGTTCATCATTTGACACCATATGAGGTATGGCCTGGAAAGAAACCAAGTGTAAGTCACTTGAAAGTATTTGGTTGTGTAAGTTATGCACATGTACCTAGTGAAGTGAGATCAAAACTTGATGTGAAATCAGGAAAGTGTATATTTATTGGTAATGAAGATACTCAAAGAGGATATAGATGTTATAATCCTCATACGAATAAGGTGGTTGTTTCAAAAGATGTAAATTTTGATGAATCACTTTCATGGTATGTAGATAAGAAAAGTTTGCAGGTCATAAATGGAGATGAAGAAGATACAGGTGAAGGAGATGAGTGCTTACCTCAGCCCACAAGAAGTTTAAGTGATGAGAAAAGTGGTTTGGATGAAGAAAGAGAGCTACCTTTCAATGGAAGATTAAGGCAAGATTCACCTCCTAGTGTTAAAAGTAAAGGTAAACTCAAACTTGTTGAACTTAACGATGAAGGAGAGGAAATTAGTGATGTATGTGACTATGGAGAATCATCAAAGGTTCCTAATAAGAAAGGAAGAGCATCTACTTTGGAGGTAAGAAGAACTTCAAGAGTGAGTAAGCAACCTCAAAGGTATACGTATGAATCTTTCATGAATACTCATTATGCTTTTATGACAAAAGTTGAGCAGGAAAATGAACCCACATGTTATGATGAGGCAAAAGGAGATGAAAAGTGGGAGAAAGGAATGAGCGAAGAAATGGAAGCACTACAGGATAACAAGACTTGGAATTCAGGTCCAAAGACACCAAAGCAAAAGGTAATTGGTTGCAAGTGGGTTTTTAAGATTAAAAGAAATAGTGATGGTAGTGTGTCAAGATATAAGGCTAGACTTGTAGCAAAAGGATATAATCTGATGGAGAGTGTTAATCTCCAAAAGAACAAGTTGTACTTGAACTTAGAACTCCTCTATATCAAGAACAACTTCTGACTCCACTTAATTTTGGAAAACAATCACCAAATTATCAGAATTTTGGCTAACTGTTGAAAACTGAAATTTCCTGGAAAGTCTGCTGCAGATTAATCACTCATTGACTAATCGATCCTGTAAAATTTTTAATAAAACTTTGCACAATACTTTGCCTTAAGGTTGCGCAACTTTGCCAAGTTAAATTTCTCAAAATGATTGTGTATACTGTGAGAAATGTGTGAAACACTTTACCTATGTCTGAAACAACTTCTTTGCAATGGCGACTTTGACACCTGTAATTTCTTAACACTGGTTCTCCCAAAGTAAATCCCGTTTGATCAAGATCTTTTAGCCATAGATGGCTTACCTTTCAACTTAGATTTTGAGCCCTCACTTGTGTAAAACTTTACACTGTGCACTGAGCAATCTTCATTTCTCTGAACATGAAATCTGCGCCAGTTTTGACGACTCTCAGAACATCTTCACATATGAATGTTCCTAAACTAAATTCTCTCAACCTGATTGCAATTAGCCTCTCAAATTCTAGTCATAGATAGATTAACTATGGACTTAGATACGTGCAAAAGGATTTCTCAAAAGATTAAGCACAGAAGGAGAATGGGAGAGAAGATCGACGCGTCATATCTGAAATTTTCACTTATCTGTTTTCTTCATACATCTGATGGATAATTTGTACAATGTACATCAACTAACTCCTTTCAACTCTCTTCTCTATCTCTCATCTATCACTACAAGCATGTACTTATATATATACAAGTCCTAACTCGTAACTACTTCAAGTATATTGAAGTATCTTAAAGGACTAATGTACATTTGATTAAAGAACTTTACTATCTGATTCTTTCCTTCAATTCATGACATTGATCTTCAATCTTCTCTTCATGTCTTTACTTCTACCCTTTGTATAATCACAATTTGTTGATTTTCTTGCTCCAACAGCTCCCCCTCAATCATCAATTGTGATTATCTGCATCCTTTTTATTCCTGCCATGTCTTTGAACTTCTGTAACTTTGGTCCATCTAAACTTTTTGTCATCATATCTGCAAGTTGATCTTTTGGAGGAGTGTGTATGACTTCAATTTCCTTATCAATGACCTTCTCTCTCAGAAAATGATATTGTATTTCAATATGCTTAGTTCTAGCATGAAACACAGAATTAGCTGCCAAGTATAGAGAACTCATATTGTCTCCACAAATAATAGGAGTACTTTGAATCACATCAAAAACCTTCATAAGTGTCTTTAGCCATATTACCTCCTTTGCAGCTTCCACCATACCTTTGTATTCTGCTTCTGTAGATGATAAAGCAACTGTATGTTGCTTCTTAGAACACCATGAAACCAATTTGTCTCCTACATAGCACAAATATCCATGTGTTGATCTTCTATCATCCACATTACCTGCCAATCTGCATCACTATATATCTTCACTCTTGTATCAGAAGTAAATCCATAGTACAGCCCTTCTCTGAGTGTACCCTTGATGTACCTAAGTACTCTTTGTCCTGCAATCCAATGTTCCTTTCTAGGACAATGCATAAATTGTGAAAGCACACCAACTGCATATGACAAATCAGGCCTTGTTAATGTAGCATAAATCAAGCTACCAACCAAACTTTGATAGAGCTTCATGTCTCTGAATTCTTCTCCTCCAAATCTAGACAATTTATGGTTCACTTCCAATGGTGTAGGTGCAACCCTGCAATCTTCCATTTTAAATTTGGTTAGCAAATTTTTAAGATACCTTTCTTGGGTCACATATACTCCATGTTGAGTATAAGAAATCTCCATTCCCAAGAAGAATGACAAGTTCCCCAAATCACTGATTTTGAACTCTTTCTCCATCTGCTTCTTGATTATTTGTATTCCTTTATCATCTGTTCCTGTAAGTATTATGTCATCAACATAAATACAAACATAGATGAATCCATCTTCACTTGCTTTTACTAGCAAGCTACTATCTGCCTTTGATGCTTGAAATCCAAGATCATTCAAGAACTTTACAAGTCTATAATTCCATGCCCTTGGGGCCTGCTTTAATCCATACAAAGCTCTCTTGAGCTTACACACATAATTTGGATTCACTTGATCTTTGAATCCATCTGGTTGCTCCATGTAAGCTTCATCTGAAATGTAACCATTCAAAAAAGCATTTTTAACATCTAATTGAGATAACTTCCAACCTTTGCAAGCAGCAATTGCTATGAGAGTTCTGATGGTTGTCATTTTTGCCACAGGACTATAGGTCTCATCATAGTCCACTCCATATGTCTGTGCATACCCTTTCACAACAAGTCTAGCTTTGTACCTAGACACACTTCCATCTGCAAATCTTTTTGTTTTGTAAACCCACTTACATCCAATAATTTTCTGGCTATTAAGTTTAGGAACCAGATCCCAAGTCTGATTCTCCATCAATGCATCATACTCCTCTTGCATGGCTTCTTCCCAATTTCTCTTGCCTTTCGCTTCATCATATGTAGATGGATCTTCGTCTGCTTTTACCAAATAAGCATAATCTTTAGTAGTCAAGAATGAGGTGTCATAGCTATACCTTGTAGGTTGCCATTTGTGCCTAGATGACCTCCTAACTTCTGCACTTTTTGAAGTCTCTGGTTCATCACATTCTGGATCAAACCTTGGCCTCTCTTCAACTTCAACCTGTACTTCATTATTCTCATTTTCATCAAGTAATTGAATCTTTGCTTTACCTTTCCTTTGATCCACTACTTCTTCAACATCTGCATGTATATTATATTTACCTGCATACCAAGTACCTTGCTCATCAAATGTAACATCCTTAGATACAAGGAATTGCTTTGTGGATGGACTCCACAACCGGTATCCCATTTGCTTATCATCATAACCAATGAATACATACTTTTCTGCCTTAGGCTCCAACTTATGCCTCAATTGAGATGGCACATATGCATATGCCAAACATCCAAATATTCTGCAATGATCCAAGGTAGGTCTCTTAGCCCACCAAGATTCATATGGTGTCATACCTTGCAAAGCTTTACAAGGCAATCTATTAACCAAATATGTAGCTGTATTTACAGCCTCAGCCCACAAATAATTTGGGCAATTCTTCTCTTTCATCATGGACCTTGCAAATTCAACAAGAGTCCTATTTCTCCTTTCTGCTACACCATTTTGTTGAGGAGAGTACCTACAAGTAACTTCTCTCTTTATACCTGCATTCCATAAGTAATCATTGAATTCATTTGAAAAATACTCTCCCCCTCCATCTGACCTTAGTCTCTTCAATTTTTGACCTGTAATCCTTTCTGCATATGCATGATAGTGTTTAAATGTATTAAACACTTCTGATTTTTCTTTAATCACATAAATTGTGATCCATCTGGTAGCATCATCAACATATATGACATAATATCTTGAACCATTTATACTAAAGTCCTTTGAAGGACCCCACACATCTGTATGCACCAACTCAAGTCTTTCTGAATACATAAATCCATGCTTGGAATAGGATTGCTTATGAGCCTTACCTAATTGACATGCCTCACATCTGTATGTCATGTGTTGACTTGCAATGTTAGGCAACCCAATCACTGAATCATTATTAATCATGTCTTTGATACCTCTTTCATTGAAGTGTCCAAGTCTTTTGTGCCAAAGATCCAATTCAGATACCTTCTGCTCTCCATATGTGAACATAGCATGTCCAACATTTCCTTGTACCTTCAATGTGAAGAGCCTTCCTTCTTTCTTTCCTGTAACAACCTGTTTATACCCTTGACTAGGATCTTCAACATAGACTCCATCATTGGTGAATCTTACCTCATATCCTTTTTCCACAATTTGACCTACACTGATCAAATTCTTTGGAATTGTGGGAACATAAAGAACCTTACTCAGAAGAGTGCTCCCATCTTTAGCCTTGACTGAACCAATTGACTTTACCTTATGCTTTGTATTATCACCTGTCTGAACTGTATGGTTAATTGCATTATGATCTAGATCAGTCATCAAAGCAATATTTCCACTTAAATGATTACTACATCCTGAATCAATATAGAACACTCTCATGTCCTCATGTGAGGTTTCATATGTTGCATTCATAATGAGAGTCGAATCCTCCTTCTGATCTGATGCATAGTTGTAGTAGGTGTTGTTATAGGATTGATTTTGGAAGCTTCTTCCTCCACCTCTTCCAAAAGAATTCCTACCACCTCTACCTCTGAAGTTTCCTCGCTGAAATCTACCACCTCTTGCTCTTTGATTAAAGTTCTGATAATTACCATTGTTCTGATTATTGTGCCAACAATCATGAGATAGATGATTGGTCTTACCACATATCCAACAAGCTCTTGCATTATCTTTGTTGTTTCTGCCTCTTCCTCTACTTCTGCCATTTCCTTTTCCTCTTATGAAATTTGCTTGGTTTGAAGTACCTTCTTTTTCACCTGATTGTTGCTTTCCTTTGTTAGCTTTCTTCTTGTCTTTAGAGTACATTGCATGACCTGCACTCTGATCAACATCTCCTTTGATATCATTCTCAAAAGTTAGCATATGACCTAACAATTGATTCAAATCAGGAGTGAAGTGATCTAATGAAAGTTCTGTAGACAAAATAAAAGGCTTCCACTTCTCATCTCCTCTTAGCCCTGTGAGAATTTGTCTTACCAATTTATCTTCTTCAATATCTTCATCCACTGCACCTAAAGAATCTGCAATGTCCTTCATCTTTGTCACATAATCAGAGATTGATTGTGAGGCCTTCTTCTTGAAAGTAGTAAATTCTGCCCATAGTGAAGCCTTCCTTGATTTGGTTGTATTTTGGAAATGCTCTTCCAAAGCATTCCAAATGTCACATGCACTTTCAAGTCCTCTAATGTGAGGAAGCAAATAGTCATTGACTGCCATGTAGATTATGCTCCTTGCTTGAGCATCCTTCTTCATCCAATTCTTCATGTCTGCAAGCTCCTCTCTAGTTGGAACACTAGAATCTCTAAATTCTGGCTTTTCTTCCTCTCCAGTGATGTATCCCATCAGATCTTTGCTCATAAGATGAGCTTCCATCCTCATTGACCATGCAGGATAGTTCTCTCTATCCAGCTTCTTAATTTGGAGACTATCTCCCATTGTTTCTTTACCTATATTGCCAATTTCTTTAATCTTTATGAGAAATAAATGTACCTTGACTTTGAATCTTACTCCTTCTGATCCTTTTGATAGCTTCAATGTGTCTACCTTCAAGTTTTCTTCAACCTTTATCCTTTTGCACCTTCGAGATGTAAAGATTTGTGTTTCTGCAGCAGTCGGAGTCTTCTTCACTTCAATTTTGACACATCCTGCTCTGATACCACTGATGGAGAGTGTTAATCTCTAAAAGAACAAGTTTTACTTGAACTTAGAACTCCTCTATATCAAGAACAACTTCTGACTCCACTTAATTTTAGAAAACAATCACCAAATTATCAGAATTTTGGCTAACTGCTGAAAACTGAAATTTCCTGGAAAGTCTGCTGCAGATTAATCACTCATTGACTAATCAATCCTATAAAGTTTTTAATAAAACTTTGCACAATACTTTGCCTTAAGGTTGCGCAACTTCTCCAAGTTAAATTTCTCAAAATGATTGTGTATACTGTGAGAAATGTGTGAAACACTTTACCTATGTCTGAAACAGCTTCTTTGCAATGGCGACTTTGACACCTGTAATTTCTTAACACTGGTTCTCCCAAAGTAAATCCCGTTTGATCAAGATCTTTTAGCCATAGATGGCTTACCTTTCAACTTAGATTTTGAGCCCTCACTTGTGTAAAACTTTACACTGTGCACTGAGCAATCTTCATTTCTCTGAACATGAAATCTGTGCCAGTTTTGACGACTCTCAGAACATCTTCACATATGAATGTTCCTAAACTAAATTCTCTCAACTTGATTGCAATTAGCCTCTCAAATTCTAGTCATAGATAGATTAACTATGGACTTAGATACGTGCAAAAGGATTTCTCAAAAGATTAAGCATAGAAGGAGAATGGGAGAGAAGATCGACGCACCATATCTGAAATTTTCACTTATCTGTTGTCTTCATACATCTGATGGATAATTTGTACAATGTACATCAACTAACTCCTTTCAACTCTCTTCTCTATCTCTCATCTATCACTACAAGCATGTACTTATATATATACAAGTCCTAACTCGTAACTACTTCAAGTATATTGAAGTATCTTAAAGAACTAATGTACATTTGATTAAAGAACTTTACTATCTGATTCTTTCCTTCAATTCATGACATTGATCTTCAATCTTCTCTTCATGTCTTTACTTCTACCCTTTGTATAATCACAATTTGTTGATTGTCTTGCTCCAACATAATCAAACTCAAGGATTGGACTATGAGGAGACATTTAGTCTAGTAGCAAACATGGCAATGGTGAGAACTTTGTTGGCTTTAGCTGGAAGTAAAAGGTGGAATATATATCAACTCGATATAAAGAATGCATGTGCAGGTTGTACCACTGATATATGGGGATAACTTGAGTAGCATTCATATGACCTCAAATCCTATCTTTCATGCTAGAACAAAGCATATAGAGGTTCACTATCATTATGTTTGAGAGAAGGCCATAAACAATGAAGTAAAAGTTTCTTTTGTGGGAACAAAGGATCAAGTTGTAGATATCTTCACCAAATCCTTGGATGGACCGAAGCTTCAAAGATTCAACTATATTCTTGGCATGAAGGAAATACCCTTTGAAACTTGAGGAGGAGAATGCTGCAAACATTTGTTTTATGTAGGGTACAAGTTTCAAATTATGTAAATACCTTTGGGAAGTCTTCAAATACTTCAAGAAGGCTCATATTATTCATAAAGGATAGCAAAAATACCACGTGAGTTCTAGAACATGGTGAGTCAAATTAGTGAGTCACAAAGGAGCTACAATGGTGTCCTAGAATACTTTTGTTGTAGGCAATGCAATAAGTGCTCTAAAAAATATCCATTTTATTTATAGGGCTGAAAGTTCCATCATAATCAATACAATATTTTTATGTGATTTATACATGCTTATGCCACCATCAACATTGTGCTTTACCTTGTGAACCCACTTATAGTCTATTGGGTTTTTTTTTTCCTTGCGGAAGTCGAGCCAACTTCCATGTTTGATTTCCAAAAAGTGCAACCATCTCCCCATCCATAAGTTTCTCCCAATCTAAATTTTCAATCTCATATTCAAAACAATAAGGTTCAACAACTTGTATTAACTGGGCCATGCGGGCATAATGACAAGCCATATAGCTATCATATGTTAATCGTTGCATTGAATTCCCCATCTTTCCAGATCTTCTAGGTCTTGGGTCACTTCTTCTTGTTCTATCATCTACATATGCTTTTCTTTTTTGTCTTAACAAAGGGCAATTCAAGTTCCTCATCAACGCTCTTCTCTATACTGCTTGATTCTTCATCAATGTCATCAAAACTTGTAGATGTTTTATTATCAGCAGAAATATTTTCTTTAAATTTCTTGGATGTAGTCAATGAATTTGTTGGAATGAAATTTCCATGTAATATTCCATTTGATGAGCTTGATTTGGAACTATTTCTAGCTGAAACATTTTGATCCACTCATAACTTGAGATTCTACACTTGACTCTTCAACATTTCCTTTGTCATTTGAGTCAACATTTGTTGATATATTCAGGTAGTGATGTGTGTGAACACTCTAGGACCGCCAGGGCACTTTTTTCCCTCTTTAGGAGGTTTTTTTCCCCGGCTTGTATATACGCCTATTGCCCTAATGGGCTACTTATCTTTGTACATTCTCTAGTAATACATTCAGTATTGTGTGTTTGTGCTCCGAGCTTCTTCTTCTTCCTTGTGCTATTCGCGTGCTTCCGCAGACGTCTATCTCCAATAATTGGTATCAGAGCAGGTCGTCGCTTCTTCTAGGGCGCCGTCGACACTCCTCCGTTTGCAGTCTCAGATTCGCATGAAATTTGGTGAGCATACTCAAGGTGTTTTCGAGATCAAAACAGCTTTGCTGTGTGGTGCCGAAATTGCGATATGAGCTCGTTTCGGCCTTTGAACGCACTATCGCAGTACTTGTGCACGCTATTTCATCCTTTTGTGACAAAGGTATATACCCGTTTCTGTTCGCCAGTTTAAGCGTCTCAAAGTCTGGTACAGGTCTAGCAGAACTCGTCTAGGCAGTTCCGTTCAACTTTTTGAGATACAGTTAATTTTGTGCATCAAGGTATTCTAGTCACCGGCCATGGCTGAAAGCAGTGATGTATTCCGTATGTTGGCTGTTGAGGATAAGTTGGATGGTACTAACTACCCATTACGGGCTTATATGATGCGACATGTACTGGTTGCAAAAGGACTGTGGAACATTGTGCAGGGTGTTGAAAGACGTCCTGTTACACCTGCGACTACAGGTACTACAAATATAGCTGCTAGAGTTGATGAAGATGGTGTCGAAGATGATATTCCACAGATTCCTGTTCATGCTGCTGTTTCTGTTGCACCTACTGTAGAGCAGATTCGTTGGGATGGCAGAGATGCCCAGGCACATGCATTGATAGCTTTGTCTGTCAAACGTGCCATTATTCCTCACATTCGCTCTCGCAGAATAGCAAAGGATGCTTCGAATACACTTACCACTTTGTACTAGACTAAGAATGAGGCTCGTGTTGCTTACCTCCGAAAACAGTTGGAGAGTGAGCACATGAATGAAGGTGATTCTATGGACAGTTTTCTTACAAAGATCAAAGACCTGAAGGAACAATTGATTTCTGCTGATGAGGTTATACCCGATAGCTCACTTGTGCAGACCGTTCTGAATGTTCTTCCTGATTCATATCAGAGTTTTGCCTCTACTCTTCGGTTGATAATGAAAGGCAATCCGAATGCCTTGTCATTTGAGGAATTAGTCTCTGTTTTGTTGCAAGAAGATTAGTCCAGGCAGAACAGGTCCATTATGCGTGTTGCAGATCAAGCTTTCCTGGCTAGTCAGAAGGGCAAAGGAAAATGGAGCTCTTCTACTAGTAAGCAGAAATCTGCAAATGCTGCACAATCGAAGAACCAGGATAACGATGAGAAGAAATCAGAAAAGCAGAAATTGTTCCGCAAGTACTGTAAAGGAAATGAACATATTATAAAGAACTGTCCAAAACTGGCTGCTAAAGAGGCAAAGAAGAAAGAGGCTGGAATGGTTGTTGCAGAGGCCTCTACACCAAAAACAGAGTCAGCAAATCTTGTGCAGGAAGAAGAATGGGTGTTTACTACTGTCTGCAGTTTTGACCCATCTTCTCATGATCAGTGCATGTCTGCAGTAGACTGAGATGTTTGGTACTTTGATAGTGGGGCAACCAAACATATTACCTCGCAGCGCAGTTTCTTCTCTTCACTCGAGCCTACCCCTACAGGGAATACTATCACATGCGCCAATAACTCCTCTTATCCTGTTATGGGAGTTGGTAGATCATTCTGACTACTACTGATGGTAGTTCTTTCACTTTGTCAGATGCTTTATTTGTGCTAGGGATCAAAAAGAACCTGTTATCAGTTTCTGCATTAGCCAAGATTGGCTTGGTTGTGAAATTCATTGATGACAGGTGTACAGTCCATGATCTCTCAAATGGTGATGTGATTATTGCTTCTGGCATCTTATGTCGTGGGCTGTATAAGCTCATAGACTATGAAAGATCTATGAATGATTCGGCATGTGCAGTTCATGATTCTCAGGCTATGTTAGATGCAAAACTTTGGCATGCACGCTTTGGTCATCTGAATTTTGCTAGTTTGCTACGCCTGCAGAAATCTGAAATGGTGTCCTCTTTGCCCAAACTTGAGGCTCCTGGAAAACATGTTTGTGAAGGCTGTATTTTGGGCAAAATGCAGCATTCTTCCTTTCCAAAAGATGGTTCACTTTGGGCTACGCGGAAATTGCAGCTTGTACATAGTGATGTCTGTGGTCCTATGCAGACACCGTCTTTTGGAAAACACCTTTACTTTGTGACTTTCATTGATGATTTTTCCAGGCATGCATGGGTATATCCACTCAAAGCAAAGTCCAAAGTGTTCATGTGCTTCAAACAGTTTTTGGTTTTGGCTGAAAATCTGTCAGCATGTAAAATGGGCACCCTCCGTTCTGATCGAGGGGGGGAATATATGTCTTCAGATTTTAATGCATTTCTGGCTGAACGTGGGATAAAACACCAATGTACAATGCCGTATACACCTCAACAGAATGGAGTTGCTGAACGAAAGAACATGTCACTCATGGAAATGGCGAGGTGCATGGTCAAAAGTCAGGCTTTACCACATAGTTTCTGGCTTTGAAGCTATCATGTGTGCAACATATGTACTAAACAGGTGTCCCACTAAAGCGTTGCAGTCTATCACTCCATATGAGGCTTGGCATGACCGCAAGCCATCTGTTGCTCATCTGCGTGTTTTTGGTTGTTTGGCATATGCATTAGTGCTTGAACAACATCGCAGAAAATTGGATGATAAGGCAGTAAAATGTATTTTTGTTGGGTACAGTTCTGAAAGTAAAGGCTATCGTCTGTATCATCCACAGACTAAACGCATTCTGGTTAGCCGTGATGTTGTCTTTGTGGAAGATGCTATTCAACCATTGCTTTCATGTACTAAGGAGACATCTGTTAGCTCCAAAGACATGTATGATACTTTGATGCCTCTTTTTACAGGTGGACAGGCTAGTGCTGGTCCTAATGAGGCAACTTCTCAGCCTTTGCAGGTTTCATATGATGATGTAGATCATTCCATTTCTGATGCAGATTTACATGATGCAATTGTTGATGAGAGAGCTGATATTGAGCAGGCAAAAACCATGCCAAAATGGCTGGTGCAGACTTTGCGTGACAACAAATTAGATGCACCTTTGTCATATCGTACTCGTTCAGGCTCTCATAGTTCCTCCTTTGCATTAGATTGCTATGCTATGGCTGCATCTAGTCTCTGTGATGAGAATGAGCCTGTTTCTTTTGATGAAGCACAAAATTCAGAAAACTGGATGGCTGCTATGCAATCTGAATATGATGCTATAATGAAGAATGGTACATGGTCTTTATGTGACTTGCCTCCTGGCAAGAAGGCCATTGGCACTAAGTGGGTATACAAGCTGAATCGTAAACCTGATGGTACAGTTGACAGGTATAAGGCTAGGCTTGTTGCAAAGGGTTATGCATAGGAAAGGGGCATTGATTTTGATGAGACCTTTGCACCTACATGCCGTATGACTACTGTTCGGAGCATTTGTGCACTTGTAGCCCATGATGGTTGGAATGTACATCAGTTGGACATTAAAAAAACATTTCTGAATGGTGACTTGCATGAAGAAGTGTATGTTTTTTACCCCGTGGCTTTGTGCAGAAAGGGCATGAAAACCAGGTTTGCAGGTTAAAGAAGGCATTATATGGTTTAAAGCAAGCACCACGTGCTTGGTATGAGAAGATACATGCCTATCTGATTGCACATGGTTTTGAGAACAGTCCAACTGAAAGCACCTTATATGTTAAACGTGCTAATGATGTGCTTCTGATCATTGTTGTCTATCTTGATGACATGCTGCTCACTGGTCCTATTGAGACACATATTGCTGATTTTAAGGCTGATTTGCATGCCTCATTTGAGATGTCTGATTTGGGGCATTTGCATCACTATTTGGGCATTCAGTTTATGCACGTTGATGGTGGAATGGCTTTGTGTCAAACGAAATATATTGACACATTATTGCAGCGTTTTGGCCTTGAAGACTGTAAGCCTATTGCCACTCCTATGGAGAAAGGTTTACGATTGAGTCTTCAGGATGCTGGAGATGCATTTGATGTTGTTCTCTATCAGCAGGCTGTTGGATGCTTGATTTACTTATGCATTACTCGGCCAGATATTCAGTTTTCTGTCTCACAGATGAGTAGGTTTATGCATTGCCCAAGAGTCACGCATTGGAAAGCGGTTAAGTGCATCTTTCGCTACTTGAGTGGTACTAGGCTACTTGGGTTGTTTTATCCCAAGGGGGGATCACTACTGCCAGATTTGCATGCTTTTTCTGACTCAGATTGGGTTGGTTGCTATGACACTCGTGTGTCCACTAGTGGTTTTTGCTTCATGCTTGGTACCTCATGTATATCTTGGTTGAGCAAGAAGCAACCTACTGTGGCCACTTCCAGTTGTGAGGCTGAGTATAGGGCAACTTTCACAGGGACTGTTGAGTGTGTGTGGCTCAGACGCCTTATGGCTGATTTAGGTGTTGGCCAGTCTTCTGCCACCACCATCTTCACTGATAGTCAGAGCGCATTGGCAGTTGTGAGGAACCCTGTGTTCCATGCTCGCACTAAGCACATTGAGGTGCATTATCACTATGTCAGGGAGAGGTTCTCTGCTGGGGAGATCAGCTTGGCATATGTGCCCACGCAGGAGAACATTGCAGACCTTTTCACAAAGGCTCTGCCTAAGGAGAAGTTTGAAGCTTTTCGCAAAGCTTTGGGCTTACTTCCTTTTGTGGAGTGATTTCCACATAGCTTGGCACTTCCTTATACATGAGTGCCAGCTCCTTGTTCACCGCATCACTCCCAGGGGGGATTTGTTGATATATTCAGGTAGTGATGTGTGTGAACACTCTAGGACCGCAGGGGCACTTTTTTCCCTCTTTAGGAGGTTTTTTTCCCCCGGCTTGTATATACACCTATTGCCCTAATGGGCTACTTATCTTTGTACATTCTCTAGTAATACATTCAGTATTGTGTGTTTGTGCTCCAAGCTTCTTCTTCTTCCTTGTGCTGTTCGCGTGCTTCCGCAGACGTCTATCTCCAACAACATTAAGTCCTTCTTTTGCATCATCATAATAACTTGTCATTTCATCAAATACCACATCTCAACTTACTTGCACCTTGCATGTGATTGGGTTGTAGCATTTATATCCCTTTTGCTCAAGGGAGTATCCAATGAAGATAAAATTTTCTATTTTTGGATCAACTTTCATCCTAAACTTGTCTAGAACATGTGCATATGCAATACAAGCAAATACTTTCATATGTGATAAGTTTGGCTTCTTACCCATAAACTATTCATGTGTAACTTGATGTACAACATCAAATGGAATTATATTCATGATTTATACATCAATGTGCATAGCTTCTATGTTATAACAATGAGGCACATTTTTCTCAACCATCACGGCTCTTGCTATTTCTGCAATATGTCTATTTTTGTGGTCAGCAATGCCATGTTGTTGTGGTGTGTACCTGCATGAAAACTACCTTCAAATTCCATGAACCTTAAGAAAATTACTGAGTTCATTTGATATGTATTCACCTGCTCCATCAGATCTTAATGTATAAATATGCTTCCCTATCTGATTTCCACCATAGCCTTGAAATTCTAAAAGCAAGTAAACACCTCACTCTTCTCCTTCATGATCTATACCCATACTTTCTGTGTATGGTCATCAATGCAAGTGACATTAGACCTCCAATCACCCATAGTTGTCGTCTTTCTAGGACCCCAAACATATCTATGTACTATTTCTAGTACATTGTTACTAACATGCTTATCATGTGGAAATGATGCCCTTGATTTTTTTGAAAAGTGACTTGTTTCACATACCTTTTGCATCTCTACACCCTTGAAATTTGGTAGTCCATTGATAAGTTCCTTTGACTCCATCAACTTTGGCCTCTACAAACTTACTAGTCGAATTTGTTTGCACCAAATCTCTATGTTAGCAATAATACCTATAGCTTTTGCAAACATGATTGCATTCATTTCAAGATTTTTCACATTCAAGGTGAACATCCTACCCACTTTCTTCCCGTTGGCAATCAGCCTTCCATTCTATTTGTACTCTTCTACATATAAACCATGAGAATTGAACTAGAATTATAGTCCCTAGTCAACTATTTGTCCAACAAAAACTAATTTCTTTGTTGTATGAAGCACCTAAATCAACATAGCAGACATTACCATTTGATTTTGAAACATCAGTAGACATCTATTCATCATGCGATGTTCGACCATGAACAACTTCTCTGAATCATTTGCACTTGTGGATGCATAGTTATTTTGTTGCTTTTCGTTGTTTTAATTCTTCAACCTACAATCACATTCAAGATGACCAGGTTTACCAAAATTCCAGCATCCCTTATTGTCATTACTTGAATCATCTCTTTGGAAGTTTCTATGCTAAGTGATCTTCTATACATACAACATTTTTATTCCATAGATCACTAGGTTTTGTGGTTTGATATTGATCTAGAGATTCATCAATACATTCATTCTTATTACACATAGAATCTCTAGAATTACAAATGGGGAATGGATCTTCATGATTTACCATAGAAACCATAATATCTTCCATAGAATTGGTACAAAATAATTGTTTATCTCCCTCTTGATGATGAATGTAGACCATCCTTGCTCATGGATTCATGAGAAGATTCCAAAATTAGAGGAAGAGAGGGCCCTTCTACATCCTCCAAGCACTTGAAGTCCACCATTGCTCCCTTCTTGAGAGATTCATGTGACTCAAGTTAATCAAATTGAGATGAAAAAATTTCTTTTAATTCAACATGTGAATCATTATGGACATTGCTTTCACTTATATGGGATGTGGATGATATGGACAATCAACAAACAAGTGATCATGCCCACATAGCTTATAATGAGGGTGCATATTAAGATCATCAAATATATCATAATTAGAAAGGTTTCAAAGTTTTCATAAATGAAGGATCTTTCATATTCCCTATATTTTGTGAGCCATATGGAGCCTAACATGACATCTTCATTCATATAATCCAAAACATAAAACCTTTCTATAGAGCATACCTCATTTACAACCACTTTTGTTTCTATCATCCCTATGCAATTCAAAGAAGATAAATTGGTAGGAAGAATATGTCCACTAATGTGGGGCACCACATCAATACTCATAAGGTTCCATTCACATTTTAGGTTAATTGTGGCATAAAACATTCTATAACAATTTCCTCATCAACGAATACAAGTTGGGATTTCTCATCTTCAATTCCATTTGATTTTTGTTTAGATGAGTTGTTTCTAACTCTTTGTTTTCTCTAAAAATTTCCAAGTTCTCTTTTTCCTCCACCGTTGTGTTCTTCTCTTCACCTTGATTTGTCACTTTAGCTTCTTTTCCCCCCATATTTTTATGAAACAATCTTTTTTGTTTTTTTTTTAATAGAAAGCTTTTAGAATTTATTGAGTTTTTTGTGATTTTGAATGTTTTTGGAGTTTTGGCTTTTCTTTGGAAATAACAATATGTGAAATAGGGGTTCACAAAAAAAAATCAATGGTGTTTTCATCATATTTACATTATCATAAAAAATTAGAGAGGCCAAAAAGTATGCTCATGATAAGAAGGCATGCCATTCTTCATCATTCATAGAGCTACATCATAAGAGAGAGGCATAGCATTTCATACCTCAAGTGTACCATGTCTTAAGTCAAAAAGCATGGGAACAACATTTAATTTAGTGAGTGAAAGAACAAATTTTCCATTGATGTGTTGCATTACCCAAAGTTATGTTTTTCAAGAGAAAAATGCAGGCATCATTCACACTAAGAGTTAAAATGCTATTTTGAGTTAGAGCTTGGATCACAATATTCATGGGATTGATAACGGTTGAATTGAGCTGTTAGAACCACTTTACAACATCTCATGTGCTATTTTCAAGAATCTATGTGTAGAAGTCTTGTATCTGGCTACACTTATTCATTCTCTCTCTCTCTCCCTCCAATGTTAGATTAAAACCTTTATGATCATCAAATTCTTTAGCTAGATTGTTGGAAAACATTAAACAAGCACCAATAGCTCCAATATCCATGATTAAAATTACTACCTTCCCATTAATAAACTTTGCTAGAACATGTGGCACATAATGAAAAACATCCACTACCACTTTAATTGACATTTCTTTTGTTTTTACAATAAATGAATACTATGCCAACTTATAGATGGATAGAATTCAATTCTTAGGAGACATCTCAACAACGCCACCATGGAACAAATGTGTCATGAGAAAGGAGATAAGGAAGAGAGCTCACATACACACACTCTCACAATTAAAGAGGAGCACACACACAGATTGTGGCAAGGAAGAATGATCTTCTTCTTCTTCTATTACATAAAACGAATGTAGAAGAATGACCTAAAAACAAGAATACAACAAGTGCAATATATAAAGAACACTACATAAGGAAAATCCTAATGCCTGCGAATGAGTGAGCTGGCAAGAAACAAATGTGCCATCACTCTTGGTAGATAAATTTAGGAAAGCTCAATGAAGTATCCCTGACATATACTCACATGACCACTATACATGTCAGAGAAATGAAAAAAAGATATGGGTCCTCCTGGATCATCACATGTTGAGCTAGATATCTCAACACTCCCCCTCAAGCTCAACGTCATGTCCTATAATCCAAGCATCTTTCAAAACTTCTTCGTCTTCACTGCTCCAATTGGTTTAGTGAAAATATCAACAACCTGCTCATCTGTTCTCACATAAACAAGATCAAGCTAATACCTTCTCTCTGATGAAGTGATAATGTACCTCGATATGCGTTGTTCTAGCATGAAAAACAGGGGTCCGTGCTAACTATATGCTACTAAGATTATCACAATAGATGGTGATAGGCTTTTGCGATTCCACACCTAAATCTGCAAGTATCATCTCCAACCATGATGCCTCACATGCTCCCATTGCAGCACCTCTTTACTAAGCCTCTGTACTCGACAAAGCAATAGTGGGTTGGTTCTTATTGATCCATGTAATAGCTGCACTCCCAAGTGAGAATAGAAAGCCACTAGTAGATCTTCTATCTAAAATGCTACCAACCCAATCTACATTAGCGTATCCATGAACTTGTAAATCTACACCAGCTTCATAAAACAATGCATAATCCAAGGTAGCACTCACATAACGTAGAGTGTGCCTTAGAGCATCTAAATGTGTCTTCCTGGGAACTTGCATAGATTGACTTTCAAGTCCAACTGTGTAGCTAAGATCAAGCCTCATAATTGTGAGATATATCAAACTTCCCACAATTTTCTTGTACATAGTAGCATTTTCCAATGCTTCACCTGATGTAGTATCTAACTTCAAATTCTGATCTAATGACATAGAAATTGTCTTACAATCAGCCATACCATAATTTTGCAGCATATTCAAGGCATATTGCCTTTGCAACATCCATATATCTATTTTGTATGTATAAACTCAATGCCCAACAAATAGCGCAACACACCAAGATCTTTCATGTCAAATTCTTGCATAAGAAGTTGCTTTACCTCTTTAATGCTTTCTTCATTATCACCACCTATACAGATATCAAGCTCAACATGTGATGACCCAGGATGACACGTATCATTTTTTCATTTCTCTGACATGTATAGTGGTCACGCTGGTATATGTCAGCGATACTTCATTGACTTGTACTAGATTTATCTACCGAGAGTGATGGCACATTTGTTTCTTGCAAGCTCACTCATTTGTGGACATTAGATTTTTCCTTATGTACTGATCTTTGTATATTGCACTTGTATTCTTGTTTTTAGGTCATTCTTGTACATTCCTTTTTATGTCATAGAAGAAGAAGAAGAAGAAGAAGATCATTCTTCCTTGCATCAATCTGAGTATGTGCTTCTCTTTGATTTTGAGAGTGTGTGTGTATGAGCTCTCTTGCTTATCTTCTTCGTCGTGACATGGTATCAGAGCGAGTGTGGCTGTAGAGAGCTCATAGAGAAGGCCAACAATGAAGAGTATGCGAAAAGGCATGGAGAAAGCGTGATTCACAAATGACCTCAGATAGCTATGAAAATTGGCATGAAGGTAGAAGACCTCAATATTTTTGAGGGTTATCCCTTTAGGGTCACTTGTTTTTGTCGGATCGAAGTTTCGAAGCCATCTCGACCTCAATTTTGAGCCCGCAAGGTGGGGCCCACAGAAAAATATGACTTGCGTTCTATTCAACAACACTCATATATTCAAGGTCCAAGATTTCAAGCGATTCTGTGTACTTTTGATACACAAAAATTGTTTTTTTTTTTGAGATCAAATTGTCACATTGTGTACATAAGTCATGAAGCCTTAGGGACTTGTGTCGATGAGATTGTACCTCAATCGCCCCACAAGTGCATATATTGTTGGATTAATACATGTTTAATTATCAATCTGAAGAATCACATGAACCAAGTGTATGAAGACGTGTGCACACATGATGGTAAGTGAAGTATCTAAGCTACAACGCATGTGACTAGTCTGAGCTACATCTCCAACTCAATAATCCTCTAAAAATGCATGCCCTGATACCATTTACAATAGTAAGCACAAATTCAAACTTTTCTCTTAGCTCCGGCCTTTGAATATGGTCAATAGTGGGTTCCTTTTGAAGCTCTCAACGAGACGCATCTAATTGTGGTATTCTCAATTAAATTTGACAAACAAGATTCAAGTTATGAGCAAAATAGTGAATGACAAGAAACACCAACACTTGCTCCACAACTCATAATGGCTCACACACACACACTACAGCAGTTCAAATACGATGGGAAGGGGTAGGCAATAGTCCTACACACACATTTCAAGCATTACACACACACAAAAGATCATGGAGAAAGAGGAAATCAATAGGAAAGAAGCAAATTCAAAAATCTTCTTCAAAGCTTACAATGGCAAAAAGTTCATTACAAGAGTCACAAAGTGACTTATATACATGTGCCCTAAAAATGGTCCTTTCACACAATAGACCGGCACTTTTATTGATTAACTCTAATTTCCTAATATCCTACAAGAGTTATGTTACAATGATTTGGGCTTATGCATCTAGAGGAATCCTCTAGTGCATTTACATAGCTTCAAGGGAGTTTCATAGAATTTTGAAGAAGAAAAATTGTGCCCATAATTTTGAAAATTTTGGGGCTCCTCTTTTGTGCTCTTTTACTCTACAACACTCTCCCCCTCTTTGTCCCTGTCGTCCCTTGACAGGCTTTGCTTCATGTCTTCATTTGTTGTGCTAATTCGGGCTTCCACACATGCATCTAGTGGCTAAGAGTGTGATATGCTTAGTCACTCGTTTTCGCTTCTCAGCCTCTCCCCTTTCTAGCTTTTGGTCTTCGGATATTGCATTGTTCTCACACATCTGACCCTGTTGTATTTTTTTTTTGGAGCCTGTTTACTTCTTATTGCTGCCCGCATCACTTGGTCAACCTTGCATCTCTTTTAGTTAGGCGTTCATTTCAAAGGTCCTGTTCTTAAATCTTCTTTTACATCCTTTGGGACCTGATGCATTATCTTTAGCCTGCTTATTTCTTTCCACCACATGCAGCTAGTGGATGAGGAAGTTGTGTGCAACCTCCCCTTGAAAGGTCCACTTCGTTATTCTTTGTTACCACTCTTTAGGACCTGATCCTTTGGTGTTGTAGCCTAATGCATGCCCCTACGGGGCTTTAGGTAGAGGGTGGTTTTTTCTTATTGTACTATTTTATTCTTTGATCTTCTTCTTCTTCTCTTTTTGCTTGATTCTCCCTCCACACATGTCATAGTGTGATAATGTTCAAGTAGAAGTGCTACTTGTAGTGTTTTGTAGTGTTGTGAATTGCTACAAAAATGGGAAATGCAGATGGAATGAGTCAGCTTATGACCGATAAGCTGGACAAGAACGAATTCCATGCTTGGAGATTTAGGATGACAAATTTCTTGATGGGAAAAGGCTATTGGAAGTACATCAAAGGAGAGAATGAAAACGCTCCATAATTACCAGAGGAATCGGTTTGTAGACCAATTAAGAGCGTATAAAGAATGGAATCAAGGAGCACAAAAGGTAATGTATTGCCTATCTATTAGCATACGGGATAGCAGCATTGGGGACATTGAGGATGCCAAGACTCCGAAAGAGGCTTGGAACAGTTTGGTCACATTGTATGACACCAATACAAAGGCACGGAAATTGCAACTCAAGAACAAGCTGCATACATTGGAGAAAAAGAGCATGTCGCTAAGTGACTACACTCTAAAAATCAAAAGCATATGTGAGTCACTTGCATCTATTGGCATGAATGTAGATGATGATGATAAGGTGGAAGTGTGCCTTTGTGGTTTAGGAGCTGCATATAAGCAGTTCAGAACTTCTATACAGACCAAGGAAAATATTCCAAATTTTGTTGATCTGGTATCTATGTTGATTATTAAAGAAAAGAATCTTGGTGAGGATTCAAACTCCCGAGGAAAACTTAATTCGGAGTAAGTATTCTACTCTGGAAGAGGAAGAGGTAGAGATAGAGGCTTTGAAAGCAGAAGAGGACACAATAGCCAAGACCAAGGTCAACAACAGAATCATGCAGGAGGAAGAGCACAGTTTCGAGGAAGGGGGAGCCAAAGTGGTCGTAGAAATTTCCAAAGAAATAATTCGGGTAATGATAGTAAAGGATGATGGAATTGTGGTAAACCTGGACACTTTGAACGTGATTCTAGGTTGAAGAATCAAAATAATTGAAGGCAACAAAACAAATATGCATCCACGAGCGTAGATGATTCTGAGAAGTTGTTCATGGTCCAACATCATATGATGAATACGATGTCTGCTTAAGCTTTAAAATCAAATGGTAATGTCGCGTATGTTGATTCAGGTGCTTAAAATCACATGACCAGTCATGCAGAATGGTTTAGTAGTTTGTAGAAATTGCAAGTTCCTAGATATGTTGAAACAGGTGATGACACATCACACCCTATCAATCATACAGGAAATATAGCACTATCTATGGAGGATGAGAAGGTAAAACACCTTGCTGATGTGTTGCATGTTCCAAATATAACAAAGAATCTGGCTTCTATTGGACAAATGGTTGACGAAGGATTACGAGTCAGGTTCAATGTTGATGGTTTATATGTAGAAGAGTACAAACAGGGTGGAAGATTGATTGCCAAAGGAAACAAAGTGGGTAGGATGTTCACCTTAAATGTGAAAATTCCTAAAATGAATGCAACCATGTTTGCAAAAGGTACATGAGTTATTGCAGATATAGAGATGTGGCACAAATGGATTGGACATGCAAACTTGCAAAGGCTGAAATTGATGCAGTCAAAGGAGATTGTCCATGGACTACCAAATTTCAAGGTTGCAAAGATGCAAAAGGTATGCACAACATGTCAATTTGGTAAACAGTCAAGATCATCATTTTTACATGACAAGCGTGTTAGTGAGAATGTGCTAGAAATAGTACATAGAGATGTTTGGGGTCCTACAAAGACCACATCTATGGGCGGTTGCAAGTTTTATGTGACTTTCATCAATGACCATACACAAAAAGTGCGGGTATATTTCATGAAAGAGAAGAGTGAGGTGTTCACTCACTTCCAAAATTTTAAAGCTATGATGGAAAAGCAGATAGGGAAGTTTATTTAGACATTAAGATCTGATGGAGGAGGTGAATACATGTCAAATGAATTCACCAACTTTCTAAAAAGTCATGGAATTGGACATCGGTTTTCATGCAGGTACACACCACAACAGAATAGCGTTGTTGAATGCAAAAATAGACATATTGCAGAAATAGCAAGAGCCTTGATGGTTGAGAAGAATATGCATCATTGTATTGGGTAGAAGCTATGCATACGGTTGTATACATTATAACAGAACTCCAGCTGCTGATGTAAATCAAGTTACACCTGAAAAGAAGTTTACAGGTAAAAAGCCAAACTTATCACATATGAAAGTTTTTGGTTGTATTGCACGTGTACATGTTCCAGATGAGCTGAGGACAAAGCTTGATCCAAAAGTAGAGAAATGTGTCTTCATTGGATAGTGCCTTCGGCAAAAGGGATATAAATGTTATAACCCACTCACACAAGAGGTGAAGGTGAGTAGAGATGTGGTATTTGATGAAATGTCAAGCTTCTATGCAGAAGCCAAACAAGGACTAAATCTTGAACCAAATCACAAAAAAGATGCTGAAAAATCAAGTGCAAAATCTCAAGTTTTGAGTGGACTAGATGCATCACCAAGCAATAGTTCCAACTCAAATCCATGGAGTGGAAGATTGCGTGGAAATTTCACTATAGCAAATTCATCAAATACATCCAAGAAAGGTAAAGAAAAGCTTTTTGCTGGTAGTAAAACATGTGCAGGTTTTGAAGATGATGGAGATTCAAGTGGTTCAGAAAAGAGTCTTGATGAGGAACTTGGATTGCCCTCTATGAAGACAAAAGTAAGAAAGGCACATGCAGATGATACAAGAAGAAGTGACTCTGGACCAAGAAGATCAAGGAAGATGCAAAATTCAGTGCAACGATTGACGTATGATAATTATATGGCTCATCATTGTGCCTACATGACCAAGGTAATACAAGATGTTGAGCCTTCTTGTTTTGAAGATGCAATTGGAAATGTAGATTGGGAAAAAGCTATGGAACAGAGAAGCTGAAGAAGTTTTGGAAGATGCTTGGATTAGAGGATATGACATTGAGCTTGAGGGGGAGTGTTGAGATATCAAGCTCAACATGTGATGATCCAGGATGACATGTATCAGTTTTTCATTTCTTTGACATGTATAGTGGTCATGCTGGTATATGTTAGGGTTACTTCATTGAGCTATACTAGATTTATCTACCGAGAGTGATGGCACATTTGTTTCTTACCAGCTCACTCATTTGCAGACATTAGATTTTTCCTTATGTAGTGATCTTTATATATTGCACTTGTATTCTTGTTTTTAGATCATTCTTGTACATTCCTTTTTATATAATAGAAGAAGAAGAAGATCATTCTTCCTTTCCTCAATCTGAGTGTGCGCTTCTCTTTGATTTTGAGAGTGTGTGTGTGAGCTCTCTTCCTTATCTCCTTCCCCGTGACACCACCTACAATCAAGTCATCAACATAAATAGCCACAATCATGATGCGATCATCACCCTTCCTTGCATATATTGAATGCTTTGCATCACACATAGAAAATCCAATAGTGGTTAAGTAATCAACAATCCTTGCATGTCATGCACGAGGAGCTTGCTTCAGCCCATACAAAGCCTTTTGCAACCTGCAAACACATTTTGGACGCTTTGATTCTTCATATCCTTATGGATGGTCCATGTATACTTCTTCCTGTAACTCACCATGTAAGAAAGTATTCTTCACATCCATCTGATGCAAAGTCCATCCTTCTGTTGTAGCTAATGCAACAAGTGTTCTGATAGTAGAAATTTTAGCTAGAGGGCTGGACATTTCCTCATAATCAATGCCATATGTTTGTGCATATCGTTCTGCTACCAATTGTACTTTGTACTTGCTTATGCTTTCCTTGTGGCAATGGAACCAGCATCCATGTTTCATTTCCATAAAGTGCAGCCATCTCCTCATCCATAGATTTTTTCCAATCTGCATTTCCAGTTGCACCTTCAAAACAAAACGGTTCAAAATCTTGTATTAGCTTGGTCATGTAGGCACAATGACGAGCCATATAACTGTCACATGTCAATCGTTGCACTAAATTCCACATTCTCCCAGATCCTCTTAGTCCTGGGTCACTTCTTCTTGTATCATATGCATGTGCCTTTCTTACTCCTGGAGTCTTCATAGAGGGCAATCCAAGTTCCTCATCAAGACTCTTTTTGAAACCGCTTGAATCTCCATCAATGTCTTCAAAACCTGCACATGTTCTACTACTAGTAGAAAGCTTTTCTTTACCTTTCTTGGATGTATTTGAATTTGGTGGACTAAAATTTCCACGCAGTCTTCCACTCCATGGATTTGAGTTGGAACTATTGCTTGGTGATGCATCCAATCCACTCAAAAATTGAGATTTTGCACTTGACTTTTAGCATTTTCTTTTTCATTTGGTTCAAGATTCACTCCTTCTTTGGCATTTGCATAGAATCTTGACATTTCATCAAATACCATATCTCTGCTCACCTTCGTCTGTCATGTGAGTGGGTTATAACATTTATAACCCTTTTGCTCAAGGGAGTATCCAATGAAGATACATTTTTGTGCTTTTGGACCAAGCTTTGTCCTCAACTCATCTGTAACATGCACATATGCGACATAGCCAAATACTTTCATATGTGATAGGTTTGGCTTTTTACCTCTAAACTTCTCTTCAGGTAAAACTTGATGTACAATAGCAGTCGAAGTTATGTTCATGATGTATACAACGGTATGCACAACTTCTACCCAATAACAATGAGGCATATCCTTCTCAACCATTAACACTCTTTCTATTTTTGCAATTTGTCTATTTTTGCACTCAGCAATGCCATTATGTTGTGATGTGTACCTACATGAAAACTTATGTCAAATTCCATGACTTTTTAGAAAATTGTTGAAATCATTTGACATGTATTCACCTCCTCCATCAGATCTTAATGTCTAAATATACTTCCATCTCTGCTTTTCCACCATAGCTTTAAAATTCTGAAAGTGAGTGAACACCTCACTCTTCTCTTTCATGAAATATACCCACACTTTTCGTGTATGGTCATCAATGAAAGTAATTTAAAACCTGCAACTACCCATAGATGTGGTCTTTGCTAGACCAAAAACATCTATATGTACTATTTCTAGCACATTCTCACTGACATGCTTGTAATGCGGAAATGATGATCTTGACTGTTTACCAAATTGACATGTTGCACATACCTTTTGCATTTCTACAACTTTGAAATTTGGTAGTTCATTGACAATCTTGTTTGACTGCATCAATTTCAGCCTTTCTAGATTTGGTGTCCAATTTGTTTGTGTTAGATCTCTATATCAGCAATAACCCCTACACCTTTTGCAAATGTGGCAACATTCATTTCTAGAATTTTCACATTTAAGTTGAACATCCTAAACTTGTAATCCCTTGTCAATCCTTTGTCCAACAAAAACTGTATTCTTTGTTATGTTTGGAACATGCAGCACATCAGCAAGATGTTTTACCTTCCCGTCCTCCATAGACAGTGCTATATTTCTTGTATGATCAATAGGATGTGATGTGTCATCACTTGTTTCAACATATTCAAGAATTGGCAATTTTTTCAATCCACTAAACCATTTTGCATGATTGGTCATGTGATTTGAAGCACCTGTATCAACATACCAGACATTACTATTCAATTTTGAAACATCAGTAGACATTGTATTCATCATATGATGTTGAACCATGAACTTCTTAGAATCATGCGCACTTATGGATGCATAGTTGTTTTGCTGCCTTCTGTATTTTCTTCAACCTGCAATCACATTCAAAGTATCCAGGTTTCGTACAATTCTAGCATCCTTTACTGTCATTACTAGAATCATTTCTTTGGAAATTTTTGCCCCCTCTTTGGCTTCCCTTGCCTCGAAACTGTCATCTTCCTCCTGCATGATTCAGTTGTTGACCTTTGTCTTGGTTACTGTTTCCTCTTCCATTTTTGAAACCTCTACCTTTGCCTCTTCCTCTGCTAGAGTAGAATACCTACTTAGAATTGTGCTTTCCTTGGGAGTTTGAATCCTCACAAAGATTCTTTTCTTCAATAATCAGCATGGATACCAAATCAACAAAATTCAGAATATTTTCTCTAGTGTGTATAGAAGTTATGAACTGCTTATATGCAGCTCCTAAACCACGAAGGTGCACTTCCACCTTATCATCATCATCTACATTCACGCCAATAGATGCAAGTGACTCACATATGCTTTTGATTTTCAGGGTGTAGTCACTTACTGACATGCTCTTTTTCTCCAAAGTATGTAGCTCGTTCTTGAGTTGCAATTTTTGTGCATTTGTATTGGTCTCATACAAAGTGACTAAACTGTTCCAAGCCTCTTTCAAAGTCTTTGCATCCTGTATGCGTCCAATCATGCTATTCTATATGCTAATGGATAGCTAATACATTAGCTTTTGTGCTTCTTGATTCCATTCCTCATATGCTTTTAACTGGTCTGCAATTCGATTCCTTTCTAGTAACTATGGAGCATTTTCGTTCTCTCCTTCGATGTACTTCCAATAACCTTTTCCCATGAGGAAATTTGTCATTTTGAATCTCCAAGCATGGAAGTTGTTTCTTCTAGCTTATCGCTCATAAGCTGACTCATTCCATCTGTGTTTCCATTTGTGCAACAATTCACAACACTGCAAAACACTACAAGTAGCACTTCTACTTGAACATCGTCCCACTATGACGTGAGAGTTCGATCTCAGCAAAACACAATTTCGGTGTATCAACAGTACATGAAATCACTTGAAATTCTCGATCTAGAATATATGAGTGTTGTCGAACAGGATGCAATTTATAGTTTTGCAAACTCACTTGGTTTTTATGTGGGCCCACCTTATGGGCTTGAAAGAGAGGTCGAGATAGCTCCAAAACTCTCATATGACAAAAAATGAGCGATCCTAAAGGGATAACTCACAAAAATATTTTGAGGTCTTCTACCTTCACACCAATTTTTATAGCAATCTAAGGTCATTTGTGAATCGTGCTTTCTCCACGCTTTCTCAAGTACTCTTGATCGTTGGCCTTCTCCACGAGCTCTCTACAGCCACATTGGCTCTGATACCATGACAGGAGGAAGGAGATAAGGAAGAGAGCTTACACACACACACTCTCACAATTAAAGAGGAGCACACACACAGATTGAAGCAAGGAAGAATGATCTTCTTCTTCTTCTTCTTCTTCTTCTATTACATAAAAGGAATCTAAGAATGACCAACAAACAAGAATACAACAAGTGCAATATATAAAGAACAATACATAAGGATAATCCTAATGTTTGCGAATAAGTGAGCTGGCAAGAAACAAATGTGCCATCACTCTTGGTAGATAAATCTAGTAAAGCTTAATGAAGTATCCCTGACATATATCAACATGACCACTATACATGTCAGAGAAATGAAAAAATGATATGTATCATCACATGTTGAGCTTGATATCTCAACAAAATGGAGGTCACATAAACCATCCACATTGTTAAGCAATTCATCCATGTTTTCCTCTATGAACATGGGATTGATTATTTTGAGCGGGCCAATCTCAAAGCTCTTTCACCATGAAAAAATTATGTCCTCATCACATCACTCCCCGAAATGTTAGTTGCATATAGCTTCCAAAGCCATGCATGCCTAGTTGGATTACCTTCTTTAGATTTATAGCCATGAAGCTTGTTCCAATATCTATTATGAAGTTCCTTGCTTCTTTTCCATAAACAATAAATCATAGCATGTAATGGCCACTTTTAGCATATGGAATCTAAACCGTGTTGATATATTTAGGTAGTGATGTGTGTTAACACTTTAGGATTGCCGGGGTAATTTTTTCCCTCTTTAGGAGGTTTTTTTCCCCTAGCTTGTATATACGCCTATTGTCCTAATGGGCTACTTATCTTTGTACATTCTAGTGGTAATACATTCAGTATTGTATGTTGAGCTCCAAGCTTCGTCTTCTTCCTTATGTTGTTCGTGTGCTTCCACAGACGTCTAACTCCAACAATTGGTATCAAATCAGGTTTTTGCTTCATCTAGGGCGTCATCGAAACCTCTCCCATTGTAGTCTCAAAATCGCATCAATTTTCGCTTTATGATGCCGAAATCGCGATCGAAACTCGTTTGGCCTCCAAACATACTATTGCAGTGCTTGTGCAAGCTATTTCGTCTTTTTGTGCCAAAGGTATATACCAGTTTTGGCTTGCCAGTATAAGCATCTCAAAGTTTGCTACAGGTTTAGCAGAATTTGTCTGGGCAGTTCTGTTCAACTTTTTGAGATATAGTTAATTTTTTGCATCAAGGTATTACTGGCCATGGTTGAAAGCAGTGATGTATTTTGTATGTTGTTTGTTGAGGATAAGTTGGTTGGATGGTACCAACTACCCGTTGTGGGCTTATATGATGCCACATGCATTGGTTGCAAAAGGATTGTTGAGCATTGTGCAGGGTGCTGAAAAACATGGTATCACACCTGTAACTGTTACAACTGTAGGTACTAAAGCTGATACAAATGTTGTTGAAGATGATGACATTTTGCAATTTCCTATTCGTGATGCAGTTTCTATTGCACCTACTGCAGAGCAAATTTGTTGGGATGGAAGAGATGCCCAGGCACATGTATTGATAGCTCTGTCTGTCAAACATGCCATTGTTCCTCACATTTGCTCTTGCAGAACAGCTAAGGATGTTTGGGATACACTTGCCACATTGTACCAAGCTAGGAATGAGGCTCGTGTTGCTTACCTCCAAAAATAGTTGGAGAGTGAGCACATGAATGAAGGTGATTCTATGGACAGTTTTCTAAGAAAGATCAAAGACTTGAAGAAATAATTGATTTTTGCTGATGAGGTTATACCAGATAGCTCACTTGTGTAGACCATTTTGAATTATCTTCCTGATTCATATCAAATTTTTGCTTCTATTCTTCGGTTGATGATGAAAGGTAATCCAAACACCTTATCATTTGAGGATTTAGTCTCTGTTCTGTTGCAAGAAGATCAGTCCAGGCAGAACAGGTCCATTATGCGTGTTGCAAATCAAGCTTTCTTGGCTAGCCAGAAGGAAAAGGAAAATGGAGCTTTTCAATTAGTAAGCAGAAATCTGCTAATTCTGCACAATCAAAGAGGGAACACAAAGATGAAAAGAAATCAAAAAAGCAGAAATTGTTTTGCAAGTACTGTAAAGGAAATGATCATATGATAAAGAACTGTCCAAAACTAGCTGTTAAAGAGGCAAAGAAGAAAGAGGCTGGAATGGTTGTTGCAAAGGCCTCTATACACCAAAAACAGAGTCTGCTAATCTTGTGTAGGAAGAAGAATGGGTGTTTACTACTTTTTGCAGTTTTGACCCATCTTCTCATGAGTACTCCATGTCTGTAGTAGACTCAAATGTTTGCCAGTACTTTGAAAGTGGGGTGACCAAACATATTACCTTGCAACACAATTTCTTCTCTTCACTCGAGCCTGCCCCTACATGGAATACTGTTACATGTGCCAATAACTCCTCTTATCATGTTATGAGAGTTGGTAAGATCATCTTGACTACTGTTGATGGTAGTTCTTTCACTTTGTCAGATGCTTTGCTTATGTTAGAGATCAAGAAAAATCTATTATCAGTTTCTGCATTAGCCAAGATTGGCTTGGTTGTGAAATTTGTTGATGACAGATGTACAGTTCATGATCTATCAAATGGCGACGTGATTATTGCTTTTGGCATTTTATTTCATGGGCTATATAAGCTCATAGACTATGAAAGATCTGTAAATGATTCAGCATGTGCAGTACATGATTCTCAGGCTATGTCAGATGCAAAACTTTGGCATGCATGCTTTGGTCATCTAAATTTTGCTAGTTTGCTATGCCTACATAAATCTGAAATGGTGTCCTCTTTGCCCAAACTTGAAGCACCTGAAAAACATGTTTGTGGGCATAATGCAGTGTTCCTCTTTTCCAAAAGATGGTTCAGTTTGGGCTACTCAGAAATTGCAACTTGTACATAGTGATGTTTGTGGTCCTATGTAGACACCTTCTTTACTTCATGACTTTCATCAATGATTTTTCTAGGCATGCATGGGTATATCCATTGAGGGTAAAGTCTAAAGTGTTCATGTGCTTCAAACACTTTTTGGTTTTGGCTGAAAATCTATCAGCATGTAAAATGGGCACCCTCTGTTTTGATCAAGGGGGGAATATATGTCTTCTGATTTTAATGCATTTCTAGTTGAACGAGGATAAAACACGAGTGTACAATGCCATATACACCTCAACAGAATGGAGTTGCTCAACAAAAGAACAGGTCACTCATGGAGATGGCGAGGTGTATGGTGAAGAGTCAGGCTTTACCACATAATTTCTAGCTTGAGGTTGTCATGTGTGCAACATATGTACTTAACAGGTGTCCCACTAAAGCATTGTAGTCTATCACTCCATATGAGGCTTGGCATGATCGCAAGCCATCTGTTGCTCATCTGCGTGTTTTTGGTTGTTTGGCATATGCATTAGTGCCTGAACAACATCGTAGAAAATTGGATGATAAACTAGTAAAATGTATTTTTGTTGGGAACAGTTCTGAAAGTCAAGGCTATCGTCTGTACCATCCACAGATTAAACACATTTTGGTTAGTCGTGATGTTGTTTTTGTGGAAGATGCTATTCACCCATTGCTTTCATGTACTAAGGAGACATCGTTTAGCTCCAAAGACATGTATGATACTATTGAGCCCTGGCAGGTTGAAACCAGCAAAGTCAAGGTCACAGTTATGCATAAGCAAGAATGAAGTCTTAAAATTCAAGGGTCAAAGTGCACAGGTAGTGCACCTTCAATTGTCCATATAAAGGGTAACTTTTGATTGTTCACAGACAAGAGGTATTGCAGAAGTATTTTTGCTGATTCCCTTAAGGTCAAAGGGTGTTCAAAGTAATCGGGAAGGTCCAGGTGAACCCCTCTTTGGGGCAAAAGTGACGAATTAAAAGGAAAAAATAAAGGTATGTGAAGCGGCTGTGTACGCACATGTGGAAATATGGCCGCCCAATCAAATTTTTGTTTTGGTCTAAAGTCACTACAGGACAAAGTAGTGAATCGTTGGCCGCCTCCTAACAAGACAATCTTGGGGACATCAAAGGAAGGCCAAGAGTCTAGTGCAGTTAGGAGCGTACGGGACCAACACACTTCAAGAAGGAAAGCAAAGGCTATTCTACACATGGAGAGTAAGCAAAGAGGAGTTTCAAGAGGAAGCAAGAAGGAGAAGTGGGGAGTCACTGGTGTGCAACGACACTAGGAAGTGGAAGTGAAGAGTGCAAGAAGGGTGGCTAAGGAAGGGTGCAAGGAGTGCGAAGCTAGACCCCACAGATCACAAGGTCTCTTACCGTGATCAGGCTGCAAAGGTATTCATCCCTCAGCTTGGTGGAAGCTTGGTGCAAGGTGTGCACAAGGAGAAGCTTGAAGCAAGTGAAGGACTGGTGCAGAAGAGACTGGAAGACTTTGGGATAATTGGTCTTTTGTGATTGAGCATTCTCTGTAGTTATGCCCAGAAGTATTAACTCGGATTGTACTAAACAGTGTAATTGTTCTACTGTAATTAAAACTCAAGATTCAAGGGTGCTTCTGCGGTTTGTCAAGATTATTTCCTCTCTTGTTCTTTTCTTTTTCTCCTACAAACCCTCAAACTCCTTCTCGTCCAAGAATCCCCAACAAATTTGGCACGCACGGTGGGACATCCAAGGAGATTTGAGCATAGGAGAAGATCTATTGCAATTGGAGAACAATATTCCAGTGTCGGCAGTAATGCTCCAGTTGACTAAAGAGGTACATACTTATATCAAGTGTCTCATATTAAGTGGACTATGAACAGCTCATGACCGCGACCCGGTCACAAACCTTGAGGGTCACGTGCAAGCAGACAAGAAGAAAGGCAGTCAGAAGATCATCGAGTCCACTTTCATCAACTTCATCGGTAAGAAGCATGGCAGGACAGGTAGACCTAGAAACCTTACTCTCCAGATTAAACATAAAATTTCCCTCTTTCAGAGGTTTAGCTCATGAGGATCCAGATGAGCACATTCAAAGATTTCTGGCATTATGCAAGACTAGAGGTCTAATGGGTAGGGAAGATGCCTTCTTGATACTCTTCCCTGCCACATTGGAAGGATTGGCAGACAAGTGGTTTAGCGAGTTTGCTGAAAACCACTTTACGTCTTGGGATTTGATGAAAGAGGCCTTCAAAAATCAGTTTCAGCATGACAACACTGCGGAGATCATTATAGAAGAGCTAGAAAACTTGAGATTGGGTCCAGGAGAAAAGTTCCCAGAGTTTGTGACCAGGGCCAAAGCACTAATGGCTAAACTACCAGATCCACCACATGATTTCTTTGTCAAGAAGTGGTTAGCCAAACCCCTACCTGTGGTCACCCAATGCAAAATAAAAGAGTTAGTGTTACCTACCGCCTCTGTTGAGGAGTTCATCAATACGGCCACACGCTTGGAGCAGATAAGGCACCAGTATGGTGCAACTTCTTCCCAACCAACCTATGGTACAGAACTGGAGGACCCAGTGATCCAGTTAAGAAGGGAGCTGGAGGGCTTGAAAAGGAATAAGCCCTACACAGAGGAGGAGACTGCTGTGGCTCAGCTGAGAAGGGAGATTGAAGCACTCAAGCTCCAAAAGGAAGAGGAGGCCCAAGCAGAAGAATTAGCTCAGCTGAGACACGAATTGCAAGAACTCAAAGGAGGCGGTGTCGGGTCGTGAGAGATGCTCGGATGGTGGATCAAGTCATCTGCCTAAATCGTTCGGCACACGCGGGGTGTCTGTAGCAAACTCAGGCTTATGGAATTAAGGGCTCTAATGACACAACCATTTAAATTACCTATTTCTATGACTAAAACTAAGGTCTTTAAATAGTTCAAATAGCTATGGACCGTAAGGACGGGCAGCCTCGTACATAGCAACAGCTTCCTGATATGAGATTGAAACTTCCATAATGGGTTCTTCTACTAAATTTTCAGGTAAGCTAGAGGGTTCTGGTTTGTCTAGAGTTGGCGGAACATTTTCAATATTTTCAATATTTTCAATAGTACTGTGATCAGACTCATGAACTAACTTAGAAGACATCAAGGAAAGTAATGGAAAAACTAATGAAACAATATGATGCTAAACTGTTTGAATGAATTAATTGATATGCTAATGGTTCTAATCTATCTAATACAACTGGAAGGCCTAAACAAATGGATAAATGTCTAGTCAATTGGATAGTTGACTAAATGAGAAAATAAGATTTAAATGGATCTTTAGGCTGTCGCTTCACTTCAATTGTCTTCACTTCACTTTAATTGATTGTAATCTTCAATGTTTCTGTAATGAAAACATTAGGTGTTAGTAAAGTTATAAGAACCATCAAGAAACTTAAAAGACATTAATTACATACATTAAACCATACACATGCTCATTTATGCTAATCATATATTCATGCACATGCTAGCATAAGATAAATGCACAATCATGCTCATACATTTACTTTCATACATATATGCCCATACATACTAACCATGCATACACATACATAATCATGCTAATGCATATTAACTAACACACTTATCATTATATAATCATGTATATTAGTATCCTAGTGTCTCTCAAGTGCCTCTTATGAATTCACACATACATAGATGTAAATATCTTTATGCATAAGCTAATCATCAAACAATAACTAAATGAAATATAAACAAAATACTAAATATGAAACTAAACACTTAATACAAATAATGCATTTAATCATTCATTAATTTAACTAACAACCAAATAAAGAAAATTAATATTTTCTCTCTCTCTATTTTTGCGCCTCTCCCTCTCTCTCTTTCTTTCTCTCTCTCTCTCTCTCTCTCTCTCTCTCTCTCTCTCTCTCTCTCTCTCTCTCTCTCTCTCTCTCTCTCTCTCTCTCTCTCTCTCTCTCTCTCTCTCTCTCTCTCTCTCTCTCTCTCTCTCTCTCTCTCTCTCTCTCTCTCTCTCTCTCTCTCTCTCTCTCTTTCCCTCTCTCTCTCTCTCTCTCGGACTCTCCAATCCACAGAATCAGAGACAGCCGGCACAGATGACGCAGACTTGGGGTGGAGATGCAGAGTCCTTCGAAGAGACCCTAGATTATGAGCGGGGAGCTTGAGGCCGAGTTGCCTGTTCCGCATAAATTCCTCCCGAGTCAGGTCTGCAAAGCGAGTGAGACCCAGCTTGAAAGTCGAACCTTCTTTGCTGTTGTGCGCCTCGATGCGCATCAAATTCTGTCTGAATATCTGGAATCTCTTGTGTTTTTCTAGCCTCTGTGATGCAGTATAATGCTTCCCATGCTTCAGGTTCCACGAATCAAAAAGACTCAGAAGCCTGGGTTCTGAATGAAGGTCGGAGGGCGAATAGCCTAGAATATGGGAATTCCTCGCAGCGAATGGAAGTGAACAAGCGAAGGCCAAAATCGCCAGAGAGGGGGGGGGAATCTCTCTCTCTCTCTCTCTCTCTCTCTCTCTCTCTCTCTCTCTCTCCCTGTCTCTCTTTCTCTACCGTTTCTCTCTCTCTCTCTCTCTCTCTCTCTCTCTCTCGCTCTCTCTCTCCCTCTCTCTGTCGCACGTATGCTGTAGTGCCGCCAAGACAGAAGTTGCCGCCTCTCCCTCTCCAGAGACCTCTGCCAGCGTGGAGAAGGGAGAGAATTGCTTCTCTCTCTCTAGATCTCTCTGCGTATTGCACGTGAGCCGTGGGAGAAGGGGAGCATCGGTGTTAGAAGGCCCCGCCAAAAAAGGGGAGCATCACCGTCAGAAAGACCTCCCAGAGAAGAGGAGCAATCTGTACTGACATATAAAAATGATCGCCTAAACTCTCCTCCTCTCTCTGTCAATAATCATGAGTTGTCATCATTGAGCTGCCAATCGCTCTCTCCATCGCACAATCTACCAGAAGAAGTTTTCATCAACAATACTCTCTCTACAGAATTTAGAACGAGGGAAAATGGAGGAAGAATTTGATACTTGTAATGAAAACATTATCAAAATATGGAGCAAAGCCCACATATTTATACACACAGAGATCATGTTTTTACCACTCTTTTGGATTTACTTTATTTCCTCATCCATCCTTTAACCCACACTTAATCACCACACTTTAATTAACTTTTCTCACATCACCTCTCTTTTAATTACCCTCACACTCACCACTCTTTGTACACACCTTTTTTACACTTTAAATGCATATTTTTTTTCTACCACTCTTTTAACTTGTACTCACAACTACCACACTTTGAAACTATTCACTTTAACCACTTTAGTTACACACTTAACCCACACCACTACCACACTTTGAAACTATTCACTTTAACCACTTTAGTTACACACTTAACCCACACCACACTTTAAACAGTACTCACATACCCCGCTCATTAATTATCCACTTCAATTATTATTTTTATTATATTACCTTAATTTAAATAAATAATTTAAATTAACCTTAGTTTAAGTTTTAATTAATTCAAACCTTAGTATTTAATTTCACATACACTATTAAGGTAAATAATTAAATCAGATTTGAATTTGTAATTAATTAATGTTCAAGTTATAGATTAGTTTCATTAAATAATAATTATTTTATCCTTAAAACTAATGCTAATATTCATTTCCACTCATTTTGAACACTAAAAACCCTTGGAAACCCTTAAAACCCTTCTGAAACCTGTCATTAACCCATTAGAATCTTTTAAGACCCTTTGGATTAACCCAACTGACATAAAATCATAACAACTTATAAAACCCTAGGGTTGGAAACGCATGAATCAAGCATGTATAAATATAAAATACTCATTAATTGAGTACTTAGGGTAAACCCTAATATGCACATATGTCCTGCTTCATCCTTCATACCTGATAACATTTTCAAAATAGTTAATCCAATTAGCACAACTGATCAACAGTGAAAAAGAGGTTTAGAATTCACCAATTAAGTTGCTTTTATTTCCTCTGGTTATCAACTGGAAGATGCAAATCTTCCCGACATCCACCGCCACCAAACCTGCACATCGTCCTCGATGGGCCAACTTGCAGATTAAGGGAAGCGGCATTTTCAATGATTATCCTCAAATTAAATCATAGAAAAGCATCAATTCTTTTTATAAACATCTTTTAACTTATCAAATTTTTAATCTTTTCAACATGCACATGAGGTTTCATTAAAATTAAATCTGGCAATGAAACATATTAAAGTATAAAGGTAAACTATTAACCTTTTCAGTCAACAAACATTAATTTACATTTCATCCATTTATAAACTATGTAAAGATTAGTTTAAAATAGAATTCGTTTTCATTCATTCAAATGCAGGTTTCGTCATATATATGCATTCACATATGAACAATCAAGCATGCCAAAGAAATCTACTAAATCTACTTGGACAGACAGCCGCCTTGTATGCCCAATTTTAATCACTAGATGTGTTTTTTCACAACTAGTTTCTTCATATAAATATGATATAAACTTCATATCGATAATAAATGTAAATACCTTTTTGGGATGGAAGAAGGTATAACTTCCATGTCAATATTCTTTTTTTTTTTTTCGCTACTTTTTTGTTTGAAAGGGGAAAGGCTTAACCCCTTAATCCGAGCTAAGGATCTAGCTGCATGGACAAGAAAGATCTAGGTTTTCACAGACATGTATCATGCAACAATATGCTCCTACATATATACAACTACTTTCGTTATCTAAATGAACTACAAATCCTTCTATTTTTAACAAATCTCACTTAATCTATAAATGTAGAAATATAAATTATGTTTATTTCCCTAATATGGTTAAATAGAGTCCTTTATAAATTAATATTCTTCATTCCAGATTTTATCAATTAGTTTTATATGAATGCAAATAAAATACGTAAAACAAAATTTTAAGACAAAGAAAAATACGACCTAAAAATCAATTTTATCTTCAATCTGCTTCATCTTCAATCTGCTCATCTTTATGCATCTTAATTTGTTCGTCAAAGACCTGTTAGAACTCGACCAGCAACAGCTAGACACGCAAAATTATTAAATTTCATATTCAAATCTTCTCTTGGTTTTCATGCAAAAGAAATCCATACTAAAGAAATTCAATCATACATAATTAATCATGCTCATCATCAACTGTAAGCACTCATAAAGTAGAAGCTACAAAACAAGTAATCTTCATGATCATTTATTTTGCAAATAGAAATTCATATATTCTATCAAATTCATCTTCATCATGTCACAAATTTCATCATAAAAAATTCATAGTAGTTATAAATGTCATAAATAATGCATTCTTAATTTTAAGAATAGGTTTTTCAACCTATGTAACAAAGTTCATAAATTTTAGGAAAAATCATAATGTTCATAGTATTTTTAAATTGTATCCTTATAAATGAGCATCATATTTTGATATCAATGAAAAAAATCATATCTAGATTATGAAAGTTCCTCTTACTCATCATATGGTATGACAATAAAATCATCATCTGATTGTATCATATTTTCATGTTCTTCATATTAATCATAATCATATTTATATCATGTATATTTCTTCCTTCTAAAAGTATACCATCATAATTACTATAAACAAAATCATTTTGATCAAAATATTTATCATTTCATTATAATAATGTTCTTCATAATTGTTCATCATAATAGATTTCTTCCTTTTTATGAAAGAAAAAAAATCATAAGTTCTTCATAAATTTAGGAAATGACAAGCATATTAATCATTGCAAGCCTAATTTCAAAACATGTTTTTGTTTAATTTGAACAAACTTTGTGTTTTCATATTTTATAATTCTTTTGATTAAACAAATCATAATGTAAACTTAATCATAAGCTTTTAACTAGCTTTTCAAGCATTAAACTTCATAAAACTAAACATTTTAGGTATATGTTTCTCAATCTTTAGGGAAACAGACATATATGCAGCAAGCAATATCAAAATTTAAAACGTTTTAACTTCAATAAACAATTTCATCATAATAAAACTATTCTCTAAAATTGTTTTTCTTTATCTTAACTTTAGATGAGTTTTTGGTATCATTTTCAATCTTCCATATGGCTTCTTGTATCCATTTTCCTATATTCTTGTCATATTCTAATTGAATTTGAATATTTTCATCTTCAGATGTTTGTACTCTTCTTTCATCATATTTCTCTTGGTCACAACCATTGTCATTTTCTATGGCTTTAGGTTCTGTTTTATCCACATAAATGTCTTCATTTCCATTAATGGATTGTTCATTTTCATCATCTTTTATCCTGACATCTTCTTCTTTCTTAAACTTTTTCAATGTATCTTGATCCTTAGATTTAATTTGAAGATCAATGTTATTCATAGATTTAGGTTTAATAAGGTTTTGATCATTGTCCAAACATTCACATTTAGGCACAATCTTGGTGTTCATAGAATGTAATTGACATACATTTCTTTTCTCCTTATGACTCTTAGGTTTCCATTGTTTTTGAAGTTTGGTTTTAGGACTAAATTTTCCTTGGTCAAAATAGTCTATCATTCCTCCTCTACCTAAGTTTAATCTTAATGGTAGATGCGTTTGATAATCACATATTTTCTGTTCACTTTCTAATGCCAATTGTTGGCTACATGCTTTTTCATAGGCCATACAATTTCCATAAGTATGACCTAGTTGGTCACACCAGAAGCATCTTACAGTTCTCTTCAGTCTTTGATATAAAGCCTTAGGATCAACTTTTCTATGATCGGGTAAAGGATTTTGGTCCATAGAATACATAGATCTACTTTGAACTCGTACTTGATATCTGTCTTTGCATTCACATGTAGCACTTTCGTGTATTTGATTGTTTAACCTTTCAATGTTCTCCTTTAAACTTGCAATTTCATGACCAATCGTTTTAAATGATGAAATTTCTTTTACATGATTTGCTATTGTTTCCATATTTTCATTCAAATTTGAGAGTTCATAATGAAGAATTCCTTCTAAATTCCTAAACTCGTGATCAAATTGAGTATCTATTGACTTAAGATTCGCATTAAAATCAGATACTACTATAGTTAAGATTGAAAGAAACGAGTTTAAGGACTCAAACTTGGAATTAAGCTTTAAATCTATAGATGAAATTAGAAGATTCTCTACATTAGATGTCATTTTCATTTAATTATGTGCAAGCAAAAGAATCCAAATATAAATACCTGGAATCTGAATCGAAGAAGAGGCTTTAAAGAGTGACTTGTGTATAAGTTTATACTATGCCAATATGCTTCAAGTAAAGCTATGATTAACGCTTAACCTATGATTAACAAACAGTTGCCTTTAACCTATACCAATAATTTAACCTTAAATAAAAATTTGCACCCAAGAATGTAAGGGTAAAGAAATTATACCAACTGCTCGAAGATGAGGCTCAAAACAGTGCTTTCTGTGAAATTCAATACATTTATTGATTTGAATCAAAACCTAAATACATAGTTTGCTAAAAATAGGTGCAAACGTTTTGTGCTTCAATTGTTGATGAAAGGGGTGGTGCGACGAGGTTCTCCTTCTTGCCAATCTTCGTGGAGGCGCTCAGGTCACCAGACCAGCCCTCGACACCAAGAAGATTGCAAGCTCACGTAAATGCCACAGCTTCCAGGGATGAAGACGCAGCTTCACTGATGTAAAATCGTATGAATGTATATGCAATGCAAAATTTAAAATTTATACCTGAGCTGCAACACCGTTTGTTCACGTCGGGTTCACCAATGTCGGGTCGTGAGAGATGCTCGGATGGTGGATCAAGTCATCCGCCTAAATCGTTCGGCACACGCGGGGTGTCTGTAGCAAACTCAGGCTTATGGAATTAAGGGCTCTAATGACACAACCATTTAAATTACCTATTTCTATGACTAAAACTAAGGTCTTTAAATAGTTCAAATAGCTATGGACCGTAAGGACGGGCAGCCTCGTACATAGCAACAGCTTCCTGATATGAGATTGAAACTTCCATAATGGGTTCTTCTACTAAATTTTCAAGTAAGCTAGAGGGTTCTGGTCTATCTAGAGTTGGTGGAACATTTTCAATATTTTCAATATTTTCAATAGTACTGTGATCAGACTCATGAACTAACTTAGAAGACATCAAGGAAAGTAATGGAAAAACTAATGAAACAATATGATGCTAAACTGTTTGAATGAATTAATTGATATGCTAATGGTTCTAATCTATCTAATACAACTGGAAGGCCTAAACAATTAGATAAATGTCTAGTCAATTGGATAGTTGACTAAATGAGAAAATAAGATTTAAATGGATCTTTAGGCTGTCGCTTCACTTCAATTGTCTTCACTTCACTTTAATTGATTGTAATCTTCAATGTTTCTGTAATGAAAACATTAGGTGTTAGTAAAGTTATAAGAACCATCAAGAAACTTAAAAGACATTAATTACATACATTAAACCATACACATGCTCATTTATGCTAATCATATATTCATGCACATGCTAGCATTAGATAAATGCACAATCATGCTCATACATTTACTTTCATACATATATGCCCATACATACTAACCATGCATACACATACATAATCATGCTAATGCATATTAACTAACACACTTATCATTATATAATCATGTATATTAGTATCCTAGTGTCTCTCAAGTGCCTCTTACGAATTCACACATACATAGATGTAAATATCTTTATGCATAAGCTAATCATCAAATAATAACTAAATGAAATATAAACAAAATACTAAATATGAAACTAAACACTTAATACAAATAATGCATTTAATCATTCATTAATTTAACTAACAACCAAATAAAGAAAATTAATATTTTCTCTCTCTCTATTTCTGCGCCTCTCCCTCTCTCTCTCTCTTTCTTTCTCTCTCTCTCTCTCTCTCTCTCTCTCTCTCTCTCTCTCTCTCTCTCTCTCTCCCCCTCTCTCTCTCTCTTGGACTCTCCAATCCACAGAATCAGAGACAGCCGGCACAGATGACGCAGACTTGGGGTGGAGATGCAGAGTCCTTCGAAGAGAACCTAGATTATGAGCGGGGAGCTTGAGGCCGAGTTGCCTGTTCCGCATAAATTCCTCCCGAGTCAGGTCCGCAAAGCGAGTGAGACCCAGCTTGAAAGTCGAACCTTCTTTGCTGTTGTGCGCCTCGATGCGCATCAAATTCTGTCTGAATATCTGGAATCTCTTGTGTTTTTCTAGCCTCTGTGATGCAGTATAATGCTTCCCATGCTTCAGGTTCCACGAATCAAAAAGACTCAGAAGCCTGGGTTCTGAATGAAGGTCGGAGGGCGAATAGCCTAGAATATGGGAATTCCTCGCAGCGAATGGAAGTGAACAAGCGAAGGCCAAAATCGCCAGAGAGGGGGGGGGAATCTCTCTCTCTCTCTCTCTCTCTCTCTCTCTCTCTCTCTCTCTCTCTCCCTCTCTCTCTTTCTCTGCCGTTTCTCTCTCTCTCTCTCTCTCTCTCTCTCTCTCTCTCTCTCTCTCTCTCTCTCTCTCTCCCTCTCTCTGTCGCACATATGCTGTAGTGCCGCCAGGACAGAAGTTGCCGCCTCTCCCTCTCCAGAGACCTCTGCCAGCGTGGAGAAGGGAGAGAATTGCTTCTCTCTCTCTAGATCTCTCTGCGCATTGCACGTGAGCCGTGGGAGAAGGGGAGCATCGGTGTTAGAAGGCCCCGCCAAAAAAGGGGAGCATCACCGTCAGAAAGACCTCCCAGAGAAGAGGAGCAATCTGTACTGACATATAAAAATGATCGCCTGAACTCTCCTCCTCTCTCTGTCAATCATCATGAGTTGTCATCATTGAGCTGCCAATCTCTCTCTCCATCGCACGATCTACCAGAAGAAGTTTTCATCAACAATACTCTCTCTACAGAATTTAGAACGAGGGAAAATGGAGGAAGAATTTGATACCTTTAATGAAAACATTATCAAAATATGGAGCAAAGCCCACATATTTATACACACAGAGATCATGTTTTTACCACTCTTTTGGATTTACTTTATTTCCTCATCCATCCTTTAACCCACACTTAATCACCACACTTTAATTAACTTTTCTCACACAACCTCTCTTTTAATTACCCTCACACTCACCACTCTTTGTACACACCTTTTTTTACACTTTAAATGCATATTGTTTTTCTACCACTCTTTTAACTTGTACTCACAACTACCACACTTTGAAACTATTCACTTTAACCACTTTAGTTACACACTTAACCCACACCACACTTTAAACAGTACTCACATACCCCGCTCATTAATTATCCACTTCAATTATTGTTTTTATTCTATTACCTTAATTTCCTTAATTAAATAAATAATTTAAATTAACCTTAGTTTAAGTTTTAATTAATTCAAACCTTAGTATTTAATTTCACATACACTATTGAGGTAAATAATTAAATCAGATTTGAATTTGTAATTATTTAATGTTCAAGTTATAGATTAGTTTCATTAAATAATAATTATTTTATCCTTAAAACTAATGCTAATATTCATTTCCACTCATTTTGAACACTAAAAACCCTTGGAAACCCTTAAAACCCTTCTGAAACCTGTCATTAACCCATTAGAATCTTTTAAGACCCTTTGGATTAACCCAACTGACATAAAATCATAACAACTTATAAAACCCTAGGGTTGGAAACCCATGAATCAAGCATGTATAAATATAAAATACTCATTAATTGAGTACTTAGGGTAAACCCTAATATGCACATATGTCTTGCTTCATCCTTCATACCTGATAACATTTTCAAAATAGTTAATCCAATTAGCACAACTGATCAACAGTGAAAAAGAGGTTTAGAATTCACCAATTAAGTTGCTTTTATTTCCTCTGGTTATCAACTGGAAGATGCAAATCTTCCCGACAACGGTATCAAGAGTGGACTCTGGTGCTCCATGTGCAGCAAGCAAGGGCACATAGTAAGTGAATGTCCTCTGCTAAACGTGACTTGTCAATTATGCAGGAAAGTTGGCCATGAGGCCCATGAATGCCAATCCAGGGGAATTCCTGCAACGACATACTGGACACAGCGAGGACCTCTGCCACCAGCAAATGTAATGGCGGCCGCAGCAAACCAAGGTAACAACTATAATCCTAGACCAAGGAATAATTTTGCAAATGGGCCTAGAAGGCCCATCATTTGTTTCAGATGTGGAGAGTGCGGGCACTACCAATCTAGGTGCACCCTCCCAGAAAATGCCCCTCCTTGCAGGAACTGTCCAGAGGCCAAGGATCACTATACAAACTGTTGTCCTAAGAATCAAGCCTCTACTTCTGCACCCCATCTCCAAATGATCTCTGTATACGAGGAAACATTACCTCAGGTCAATGAGCCCTCACCGTCTACCTGGGTGGTACAATTAGAAGAACTTGAATCTTTTACAGTGCAGACAAGAAGCAAGGGGAAGGCTCAAGTGGAGAGTCAAGAATCAATGATTAGGGGATTCAACAAAGACAAAGTTGCATCTGAAGACAAAGCAACCACAGGCGCAGACCCAAAACAAAAGGAAAACTTCATAGGCACTAGTGATGTCATTGCGCGTGCTTTCATCAGGGCTCAGGAAGAGTTGGATAAGTCAAGTGGAGCCCATTCCTTTAAAGAGTCGGAAGCTTCAAAACTACTCAAGTCTATGAAAAAGGAGGTTAGTATTTTTGATCTAATAAAGATGGATGGAAAATTCAGGTCAGAGTTATTGCAGATAATTGATGAGGCTTCTACTACAAGTTTAGTGGCCAAGACTGCTGTTTTACATAAAGGGATAATTATAGGGGAAGCACCCCTTACAGATTATAAAAGTCCTCGACTGACAGTATCTATTGAAGGTCATGAATTTCAGGGAGTTATTGTGGATGGTGGTTCTGGCATCAACTTGATGCCTGAACATACAATGGAAAAGATTGGACTCCACCCTTCCAGGCCTGCAAATTTCACCGTTACCATGGCAGATCAAAGCAAAGTAAGGCCTGTCGGAGTGATTCCAAAAGTCCCACTTGAAATACAAGGTAATGTGTTCATACTATTTTGTTGTTTTAAGATTGCCCGAGGTTGAAGGAGGATTTCCCCTCTTAATTGGGAGACCATGGTTGAGACACGCAAGTGTCATCCATGATTGGGGCAAGGATACTATGTGGGTACAAAAGAAAGAGCAAGAGCTGACGCAGCTTCACTTGGAAGAAGGCCCGGATAATCAAGGAAACAATAGCATGATGCAAAAGGTTGGCATTTGCATGGAACCAGAACTAGAAGATCAACCCCACATAGATTTTGAGGAAGAAGAGGATATTCTAAAGTGGCTACATGCAGGCAACTCTTCTTCTTGTTTTGGAATTTTTCTCAATAATTCTTGCACAACTGAAGATTATGATGAAGGTGACAAAAAAGTCCAGGTTGATGGATTGGGAGAGCCTATCACGGACCACAAAAGGGGCAGAAAGACACCCCTCAACTATAACTCAGAGGAGGATATTAAATCTACAAATAAGGCAGATGCCAAGGCTAAAGGCAAGGTAACGGACTCTAGTGAAGAATACTCTTTTCCTATTCAAGAAATACCTGCAGGATGGATGCAGGAAAAAGAGGAATACATTGAAATTCAGGAGACACCTACTTATGAAGCAATGCTAAGAAGACTAGTGGAAGAAGACAAGGAAGGAACTGAGCACAAAGAGAGTATGGTAGAGAGAGATCCTGTCAAAGAAATACATTTAGATACTCAAAACAATAACCGACCAGTTTTGGTGGCCACCTGGTTGTGGAACTACCTAGGGCTTCCGGAAAAGGTCAGAACATTCTTGAACCACTACACAAATGTTTTTGCATGGCATTATAAGGATCTAGAAGGAGTACCACCAAGTTATGGAGAACACAGAATTCCTTTGATAGAAGGAGCAAAGCCGGTGAGAGGGAAAAGTTATAGGTTGAATCCCAAGTATGCTGAAGCTGTCTATTCCGAAATTCAAAAAATGGAAGATGCAGGCATTATCATTCCTGTAGAACATTCGGAGTGGCTATCTCCCATGGTGATAGTGCCAAAGAAAAACACTAACAAGATCAGAATCTGTGTGGATTTTAGGGCATTGAACAAGGTCACGATTCCAGACAGATTTCCAATGCCATTTGCTGAGCAGGTCATAGAAGAAGTAGCTGGTCATTCCATTTATAGCTTCATGGATGGATTCAGTGGATACAATCAGATATCCATTCACCCTGGGGATCGGGAGAAGACAGCATTCATTACTTCTTGGGGAACTTATGTATATCTAAAGATGCCCTTTGGGTTAAGAAATGCTCTAGCTACCTTCAACCGAACAATTAATCTCATTTTTGGACCATTGCTACTAGAGTCGTTAAGAATCTTCATGGATGACTTTTCATCTTTTTCAGGTACTCTTAAAGAAACTCCATTGGACTGTTTAGAGAAGCATCTGCTTCAATTAAAGCAAGTTTTTGAGAGGTGTAGAGAAACGAAGCTGAAACTGAATCCAAACAAATGCCACTTTTTGGTGACCGAAGGTACTTTGTTAGGGCATGTGGTATCTTCCAAAGGTATGGCACCTGATCCACACAAAATCAGAGCTATATTAAAATTACCTAGGCCTAAATCTTCAAAGGAGATTCAAAGTTTTCTAGGCCATACAGGATACCACCGCAGATTTATTAAAATGTATGCAGATATAGCCAGACCTTTGGCTAGGCTCACAGGCAAGGAGGTTCCTTTTAAATGGGATCAAGAGGAGGAAAAACCATATCAAACACTACGGTCAAGGTTAGTGTCTGCTCCCATTTTGATCACACCTGAGTGGTCAAAAATATTTCATTTACATGTGGATGCCAGTGCATATGGAGTAGGGGCAGTTCTAACACAACCTAGTGAAGAATTTAAGATGGACAGACCGATTCAATATGCCAGCAGAATTTTGTCTAAGGCTGAAAGGAACTACAACACTACAGAAAGAGAAGCCTTAGCCACGGTTTTTGCTGTCCAAAAATTTCGGCATTACTTATTGGGAGTGAAATTTGTTATTATAACTGATCACCAACCTCTAAAGTACTTACTCAACAAACCACAAGCCACTGGTAGAATATGGAGGTGGTTATTGTTATTCCAGGAATTTGAATTCTCGATAATTCATAAACCAAGTAGAGAGAATGTTATGGCGGATCACCTGTCCAGAATAAGTATGGTGGATCAAACCAGTGGAATCAATGATAGTTTTCCCGATGCTCATCTATTTGCTGTACAAGCTCAAGGTTGGTATGATGATATTAAGCAGTTCATTAAGACTGGGCTGTATCCAGAAAAGGCTAGTGTTGTACAAAGGAAGAGACTGCTAATCAAGAGTAGACCATATACCTTCATTAAAGATAAATTATATAGACAGGGCAAGGATGACAGGGTTAGGAAATGCTTGGAAGAAGATGAAGTGAGGGAAATACTGCACTCTGCACATGAAGGAACAGGTGGTGGGCACCTTCCAGGGCATATCATGAGCCAGAGAATACTGGATGCTGGTCTATGGTGGCCTACAATATTTAAAGACGCAGATGAATGGAGAAGAACATGTGATGTATGCCAGCGGTGTGGCCCTAAGCCCACCAAGCAGAGGCATAATCCGTTGATTGTTTCCACTTCTTGGCAAACATTCGAGAAGTGGGGATTAGACTTTGTCGGGCCTATATACCCCGTGGCGGTTCTTAAAAGAGAAAAGTACTTACTGATAGCCACCGACTACGCGACAAAATGGGCTTAAGCTATTGCATCCACGGACTGCACTGCACAAACTGTGGCTGATTTCTTATACAGTAACATCATTTGCAGGTTTGGATGTCCACTTGAAATATGTACTGACCAGGGTACTCATTTTGTCAACAAAGTACTGCAGGAAATTTCCAACAGGTATCGAATTTTACATAGGACTTCTTGTGCATACTACCCACGAGCTAATGGTCAAGCCGAATCAACCAACAAAGTATTAATTTCAATGCTAAGAAAGGAATGTATGTTACAGCCTACTTCTTGGGGACAGGCTTATCTTGGTACATTATGGGCATACCGATTGGCCTATAAAGAGACGGGGTATTCTCCCTTTCAACTAGTTTATGGCCTTGTTCCCATTGAACCATTTGAGTTCATCAAGGGCTCTATCCGAACGGAAGGAGTTGAGAAAAATGGGATAGAAGTTCCAGCCCGACTAACTGCTTTGCATAAACTGGAAGAATCAAGGATTTTAGCCTCCAAACAGTTAGAGAAGATTCAGATACAAAGCAAGGAGACTCATGACAAAAATTTATGGCACATCAACTTGAAGCCTGGTGATTTAGCTCTACTACACAGACCACGGATATCTACTCAAACCAAAGGAAAATGGATCCCTCACTGGGAAGGACCTTTTCGCATTACGAAGATGCTGCAGTGGGGTGCTGTGCAGTTAGAAACACTCGATGGCGACACCCTGCCATTAGTAAATATTTCCAAACTCAAAGCTTATCATAAAATGTCATAACAATCGCATTTTCATAAATTTTGTTTCCTAATAGTTTTGGTTTTCTTTTAATTAAAAATAATAAAATAGCATAACTATAAATGCTAACGCATTTTGGGTGACATTTTTCTTTTTTTCATTAAGCACTCAATTCAATAAACAATCACTAAATGGAAATTAGGTGTCAATTTTTTTCATGGCTCTTATTCTACTCAACATCTTTAAATGAGAACCCTTTCTTTGTTTATCTATTGGATGAATGAGATTGAAGTTTGCTTCTCCTCTCTTTTGAGCACTCTTTTAAGCTGAACCATCCCTTTCTATGAGGTAATCGCACATTCCTCCTAGCTATATAATGAGACCTCTCATTCATTCTTGCTGACCTCAGCTTCAGCAGCACCACCCCTCAATATCCTCATCGATATCCACTGCAACAATATCATCATCAATGCTCAAGCCAAGTTTTAGCCTAGAGGAACTCTCTTGCCGACATGCAGAGTAGATCTCCAACATATTCTTCGACAGGAAATGAAGCAAAAATTTTCGAGCATTAATTCTCCTTCTCATCCTCTTCATACCGCAACCCCACCCTCCTTCTCTCCCTCCCCCTCCATCTCCCGCCGACAGCCCCCTATCCCTCCCCCTCCATCTCCCCACGCTAGCCCCCTCTCCCTCCCCCTCCATCTACCCCCGCCAGCGCCCTCTCCCTCCCCCTCCATCTCCCCCCGCCAGCCACCTCTCCCTCCCCCTCCATCTACCCCCGCTAGCACCCTCTCCCTCCCCCTCCATCTCCCCCCGCCAGCCACCTCTCCCTCCCCCTCCATCTCCCCCCGCCAGCCCCCTCTCCCTCCCCCTCCATCTACCCCCGCCAGTGCCCTCTCCCTCCCCCTCCATCTCCCCCCGCCAGCCCCCTCTCCCTCCCCCTCCATCTCCCCACGCATACCCCCTCCATCTCCCCCCGCACAAACCCCCTCCACCCCCCACCGCCGATAGCCCCCTCTCCCTCCCCCTCCATCTACCCCCGCCAGTGCCCTCTCCCTCCCCCTCCATCTCCCCCCGCTAGCCACCTCTCCCTCTCCCTCCATCTCCCCCCGCCAGCCCCCTCTCCCTCCCCCTCCATCTACCCCCACCAGCGCCCTCTCCCTCCCCCTCCATCTCCCCCCGCCAGCCCCCTCTCCCCCCCCCCTCCATCTCCCCCTACATACCCCCTCCCCCTCCCGCTCCATCACCCCCCGCACAAACCCCCTCCACCCCCCACCACCGACAGCCCCCTCTCCCTCCCCTTCCATCTACCCCCGCCAGCGCCTCCCTCCCCCTCCATCTCCCCCCGCCAGCCCCCTCTCCCTCCCCCTCCATCTCTCCCCGCCTACCCCCTCCCCCTCCCCCTCCATCTCCCCCGCACAACCCCCCTCCACCCCCCACCGCCGACAGCCCCCTCTCCCTCCCCCTCCATCTCCCCCCGCACAAACCCCCTCCACCCCCCATCGCCGACAGCCCCCTCTCCCTCCCCCTCCATCTCCCCCCGCCAGCCCCCTCTCCCTCCCCCTCCATCTCCCCCCGCCTACCCCCTCCCCCTACTCCTCCATCTCCCCCCGCACAACCCCCCTCCACCCCCCACCGCCTGACAGCCCCCTCTCCCTCCCCCTCCATCTCCCCTGCACAAACCCCCTCCACCCCCCACCGCCGACAACCCCCTCTCCCTCCCCCTCCATCCCCCCGCCAGCCCCCTCTCCCTCCCCCTCCATCTCACCCTACCGAACCCTTCCCCTCCATATTTACCCCACCCCCGCGCTATCCCCCTCACCCTTCCCCTTCATCTCTCTAGCCGAACCCCCCACCCCCTACCCCTTCCGCCACACCCGCCACTTCAACAGCCCCCCCTCCAGGGAATTCACGAAAATCAGGTTCAGCACCATTACGTTCTTCGCCAGAAACAACACAAACATCGAATCCATACCCTCGATGGCCGATCCCTCCGTGCCAGAAGATAATTCGGAAAGCACGCCTGCACAACAGCTTCCCAGCCTCATCTACCAGATCCCGACAGTGCCCGCACCCATTAACCCACCAAATGCATCGCCTTCACCTCTTCCTCCTGCCATTCTTACTATTCCTACTTATTCAATTCAATCTGAGTCCACCGACATATATTCTCCACCTTCCCTCCCTCGCCCTCCTTCTCCTTCCCCGTCTGCTTCTCTTACCTTAAACTCGCCTTCAGGAGATTATATGCGCCTTTTTCTTCCACCTGATTTAGATCTGCAGATTCGTATTCATTTATCCCTCCCAACCATCAAACTTCGTCATCTATTTTCTGTCGAAAATCTTCAGCAGGCGGGTCTCTGGGGCTTGGCCAATGTTTTCTTCAATGATCCCTCAAATTATACTGAGGTCTATGAAACTCTACGTCTCTTTCCTACTTTTCGCACAGGAACTCTCTCCATCTCAGATCTTGCTGCTAGTATTGGCTCCTCCCTAATCCACTTCAGTAGTCCTCCTTTCTTATATTCTAGAGTGTCAGCCGCTGCCACCATTGCCTTTTGTAGAGATCGCTTTGAAAATAATGCCCGTTTTTCCATCCGCATGATCTCCATCCTTAATTCATTTATTTTTTTCTTTTTGATTCGTAGTCCCACAGCTTCACTCCCATGGTCTGATATTCGAATTGCGGATCCCCTTTTTTGCTTCCTCAATAGTCGACCATACCCTTACGCTGCCCTCATCTATAGTTCCTTAACTTTACGATCTTGATGCCTTCGTGAAGCTATCACTCGGGGCTCTCATACATTTTCCATATATTCTGCACCATTCCTTGTTTGGATCTATCAAATACCAGCGCAATCTGCAAATAATCTCGTTATTCTCCCTCACAACCCTGTCACCCACCCGCCTAACCATCCCTGGCTACCTTTCATCTCACAATCTCCTCCCTCCCCTCCAATCTCAATTGACTCAGCTTCCGCTTCCACATCGACCTCCGCCCCCCCTGATATCACTTCCCTTCCTCCGCCCGCATCTACCATTATTGCGACAATTCATACTCCTAACCTTGTTCCTAGACCTTCATCCTCATCAGCTTTCAGGCCGCTCGTTCAAACACAGCTCAACCCCCACAACCCCACATGTACAACCCCTCGTCCTCCGGTTTCCAATTCGCCCCCTATCATTGATGTTCCCCTCAGCCAACCCCTTCCCTCGAACATTCCTACACATCCCACTCCCTCTACCGCTCCCACTCATCCTCCCGTTCCGCCTGTAGCCCCTACTCCGCCAAGTGACCTCCCTTCTACCCCTTCCTTTTTACAATTGCTCCGCGACGCAAGTGCAGTTGCTCTTGGTAGTGCTCACGCGTCCAAAGTGTCATTGGATTCTGTCTCGGCCGCAGCTTCTGTTCAGCAGTAGTATATCTCTACCATCGACAACATCAACCGCATGGCCACTTCTCAATGGCAATTGCTCAATGAAACGGCTCGCTTACTCAAAGAAGAGCGGGATCATTATCGAGATATGGCCGATTCTGCGTTGAAGGCCTTATCAGATATTCAAAATCGCTCTACCTTAGGGCTATGTGATAATGCTGTGTGCCGTCGTATCAAACGCGAACGGGACCACCTTAGGCAGTGCCTTAGTTCTCTCCAGCATATGATTGAGCAAGCTTCTGCTCCTCTGCCCTCCTCTCCACAACCCCCCGCTGCCGGCCTCAATCCACCTTCTCAATAATTTGCAAGCCAACTTCTCAATCAATTGCTATCGGCTTCAGTTTCCCTTATAGATTTGCAAATAAAACTCTCATCCTTCTGATTTTGTCATGATGAGGGATAATAAATATTTGTAGCGTGATTTATCGGGTTTTCTTGCTTAATCAATAATATCAATCCTTATCTATTTTCATGCCTCAGTTCCCTCTGTGTTTCTTCTGTTGTTCCACTCTGTTCTTGAGTTCTCCCTGTATCGTGTTGCTGCTGTCTCTCCGGGACGGAGAGCACATTAGGTGGTGGGCATCTGTTGAGCCCTGGCAGGTTGAAACCACCAAAGTCAAGGTCACAGTTATGCATAAGCAAGAATGAAGTGTTAAAATTCAAGGGTCAAAGTGCACAGGTAGTGCACCTTCAATTTTTGCCAATTCAAAGTAATTCAAAGTAATCGGGAAGGTCAAGGTGAACCCCTCTTTGGGGCAAAAGTGACGAATTAAAAGGAAAAAATAAAGGCATGTGAAGCGGCTGTGTACGCACATGTGGAAATATGGCCATCCAATCAAATTTTTGTTTTGGTCTAAAGTCACTACAGGACAAAGTAGTGAGTCGTTGGCCGCCTCCTAACAAGACAATCTTGGGGACATCAAAGGAAGGCCAAGAGTCTAGTGTAGTTAGGAGCGTACGGGACCAACACACTTCAAGAAGGAAAGCAAAGGCTATTCTACACATGGAGAGTAAGCAAAGAGGAGTTTCAAGAGGAAGCAAGAAGGAGAAGTGGGGAGTCACTGGTGTGCGATGACACTAGGAAGTGGAAGTGAAGACTGCAAGAAGGGTGGCTAAGGAAGGGTGCAAGGAGTGCGAAGCTAGACCCCACAGATCACAAGGTCTCTTACCGTGATCAGGACGCAAAGGTATTCATCCCTCAGCTTGGTGGAAGCTTGGTGCAAGGTGTGCACAAGGAGAAGCTTGAAGCAAGTGAAGGACTAGTGCAGAAGAGACTGGAAGACTTTGGGATAATTGATCTTTTGTGATTGAGCATTCTCTGTAGTTGTGCCCAGAAGTATTAACTCGGATTGTACTAAACAGTGTAATTGTTCTACTGTAAGTAAAACTCAAGATTCAAGGGTGCTTCTGCAGAAGTTTCTCAAGATTATTTCCTCTCTTGTTCTTTTCTTTTTCTCCTACAAACCCTCAAACTCCTTCTCGTCCAAGAATCCCCAACAGATACTTTGCTGCCTCTTTTTATAGGTGGACAGTCTAGTGCTAGTCCTAATGAGGCAACTTCTCAGCCATTGCAGGTTTCATGTGATAATGCAGATCATCCCATTTCTGATGCAGATTTACATGATGCACTTGTTGATGAGAGAGTTGATATTGAGGAGGCAAAAACTATGCCAAAATGGCTGGTGCAGACTTTGCATGATAGCAAATTAGATGCACCTCTGTCATATCGTACTCGATCAGGCTCTCATAGTGCCTCTTTTGCATCAGATTTCTATGCTATGGTTGCATCTAGTCTCTGTGATGAGAATGAGCCTGTTTCATTTGACGAAGCACAAAATTCAGAAAATTGGATGGTTCTTATGTAATATGAATATGATGTTATAATGAAGAAAGGTTCTTGGTCTTTATGTGACTTGCCTCCTAGAAATAAGGCCATTGGCACTAAGTGGGTTTACAAGCTAAAGCATAAGCCTGATGGAACAGTTGATGGGTATAAGGCTAGGCTTGTTGCAAAGGGTTATGCACAGGAAAGAGGCATTGATTTTGATGAGTCCTTTGCAGCTACACGTTGTATGACTATTGTTCGGAGCATCTGTGCACTTGCAGCCCATCATGGTTGGAATATATATCAGTTCAACATTAAAACTACATTTCTGAATGGTGACTTGCATGAAGAAGTGTATGTTTTTCAGCCTCGTGGCTTTGTGCAAAAAGAGCATGAAAAGTAGATGTGTAGGTTAAAGAAGGCATTATATGGTTTAAAGCAAGCACCACGTGCTTGGTATGAGAAGATACATGCCTATCTGATTGCACATGGTTTTGAGAACAATCCAACTGAGAGCACCTTATATGTTAAGTGTGATAATGATGTGCTTTTGATCATTGTTGTCTATGTTGATGACATGCTGCTCACTAGTCCTATTGAGAAGCATATTGCTGATTTTAAGGCTGATTTGCATGCCTCATTTGAGATATCTGATTTGGGGCATTTTGCATCACTATTTGGGCATTCAGTTTATGCAAGTTGATGGTGGGATGGCTTTGTGTCAAACGAAATATAATGACACATTATTGCAGCGTTTTGGCCTTGAAGACTATAAGCCTATTGCCACTTCCTATGGAGATAGGTTTACGATTGAGTATTCATGATGCTGGAGATGCATTTGATGTTGACCTCTATCAGTAGGTTGTTGGCTGCCTGATTTACTTATGCATTACTTGGCCAGATATTCAGTTTGTTGTCTCATAGATGAGCAGGGCAGCTTTCACAACGACTCTTGAGAGTGTGTGGCTCAGATGCCTTATGGCTGATTTGGGTGTTGGTCAGTCTGCTACCACCACCATATTCACTGACAGTCAGAGCGCACTTACAGTTGCGAGGAACCCTGTGTTCCATGCTCGCACTAAGCACATTGAGGTGCATTATCATTATGTGAGGGAGAGGTTCTCTGCTCGGGAGATCATCTTGGCATATGTTCCCACGTAGGAGAACATTGTAGGCCTTTTCACGAAGGCTCTGCCTAGGGAGAAGTTTGAAGCTTTCCACAAAGCTTTGGGCTTACTTCCTTTTGTGGAGTGATTTCCACATAGCTTGGCACTTCCTTATACATGAGTGCTATCTACTTGTTCACCGCATCACTCCCAGGGGGATTTGTTGATATATTTAGCTAGTGATGTGTGTGAACACTCTATGACCGTCGGGGCACTTTTTTCCCTCTTTAGGAGGTTTTTTCCCCCGGCTTGTATATACGCCTATTGCCCTAATGGGCTACTTATCTTTGTACATTCTATTGGTAATACATTCAATATTGTGTGTTGTGCTCCAAGCTTCTTCTTCTTCCTTGTGCTGATCGCGTGCTTCTGCAGACATCTAACTCGAAGAAACTGATGATGGATGATTGCTATCTAGAAGTATTTGAGGATGAAACTAAGAATCCCATGGTATATAGGAGAATGGAGCATTGCACTCAAAGCGAACCATTCTTGTTGAATATCCAAATGTTTCTAGGCTTCTTTAGTTACTCAAAAACATGTTTGGATCCATGTTGAGAGGAAACATATCTCAACGTCATCAAGCTCTAGCCTAAAACATGGACAACTGCATCAGCATGCCAAATGATCTTGCCATTGTAACCCCATTCAAATGGAAACTCCTCATTTTTTAACATCTCATGAAAAGATCCATTCATACCCCATTATAAAGTCCATTTGATTTGAATCCCGTAGACCATTACTTTGCCTCTCAACACTTTTACTTCATTAGCACAATAATGTTCCTTTTCCAAGTGCAGTAGAGATAACTGAATATTCTTTCTAAGTGTTCTCCATCCAATCAACTCCTATATTTTAAGACTCATTCTAAACCTAGCCACTAATGGAAGCTATATTCTTGCAATTAGTGGATGCATGAAACTCCCTTTTGAACACGCTCGGATGAATTGCATTGAAATCACTTGTGAACGAACAACTCCACCTCACATTGAGAAAAGGATTACTAGCATTGTGTTGAAGCATGCATAAAATGACCTTTCTATCTTAGATGCGTCCATTCCTATTTAGTCAACTATTTTCTTGCCCTGATTGCCCAAACTATCAACCTCAACTACGTAGGCTCCCTTTTCAACTAGCATATGCATGGATGCCTAAAAATCTGATAGCGCTTTCTTCACTTCTTGGTTGTTGCTGGAAAGGAGACCATCTCTACCATTTAGCCAACTGAAATTAAATTCTTAGTAATAATGGGAACATGCAATACCTCTTTAAGTGTAGTGCTCTTGCTATCATTTTGAAATCTAATGTCTCCAATATGTCTAATAACATGATGGGTATTATCACGTGTCGCAGCACACCCAAGTTTATCATTAGGAACTTGCAAATTAGTGAACATATCTATCATACATGACATGTGGTTGCGACAACCACTATCTATGTACCACTTTTCATCTTTTTCCTACAAATGATCCCTATAGGCATGACTCATGGCTAACACATGTTCATTACCTTCATTAGAAACATAGTTACCTTGATTCTTCTTTGAAGGGCATTCATTTACCTAATGGCCTTCCTTTCCACACACTCACCTCTCTTTCCTTGATTGTTCTAACCACCTGTGCCCCTTCCTCTTTGGTTCTTTCCTTTGCTTTTGCCATAGGATGTGCTAGCTTCATCTTCATTTGTGTCTTTGGACTGATTTTTCCTTCCTTTGCCTCTTCCCTTGCCTCTATCTTTCTCTCTAATTCCCACATGTAGCATAGATTGAGAACCTTTACCTTTGTTTCCTCCTTGAAGCATATCCTCACTGATCATGAGTGTGGTAAGTTGATCATGGTTAGGCATGTTCTCTCTAGCATACAAAGAAGAAGTGAATAGCCTCCATTTGTCATCTTCCTTGAGACCATTCAAACAATAGGCCACCATGCCATCATCATCCACTCTGGTACTTGTTGCTACAGGGGAATCCCTAATGTTTTTGGATTTCATAATGTACTCATAGACTAATAGATTACATGGCCTCTTGAGGTTGTTAATATCATTCTTGAGCTGCACCTTCCTAGATTTGGTGTTTATTGATATGTCCTCCATGTCTATTCACATGCTCTCCTTGTCTCTTTAGCTACCTTGTGACTTTGTCTCTTCATTGCAGTGTCGTTTGGTGGTTCAATGACTCCTTTTGGATAAGTTGGCCTTCAAACATGTGATTTGATTTTTCTAAGGTTCAAAAGCCTTCAAATGAATTTGTTTAGTGAAATACATATGCTTGAGCTTGCCCTAAAAAACACATAACTTTTGACAGGTATTGGGATAGAAAATTTGATATAAATGACGTGGTTTCTTACCCTTTTGAGATATATTCAAGAAATACAATTGTTCTCTCTTCTTATTTTTCATTGCATCATCCATGATGCATTTGAATGGACAAAAAATATTAGAGGGAATGCTTTGAGATTCTACTCTAAAACCTTGCACAGTGTGAGGATCCACTTGACCAACCTTAGGATCCTGATTATTTCGACTTGGACGGGAATGATGAGATTCCTAAAACAAATAATGAATGAGATTCATCAAAAATTCAGTCTTTGCATCAAGAAATGAGCATGCAATCTAGTGGCTTGAAAATCAATGCCTTGTCTCTTACTATTATCCCCGAGCAAGAGACTGAGAATACATGAAGTTTGTACCAAGGACATGCAACCATGGGAGACCTCCTTGTGCCCCAAGGTGCTTTCTAGGTGTCCTCATCCTAATCTACACGAAGGATCAGACTGTGATTCATCCACTTCTTCTATAGATCCAAGCATAATCATCAGAACTTCTCACCACAAGGCCATCAATGATTTAAACCAACTTGCATACATAGAGGAGGAGCTTTATGGCCTTGCATTGCGTTCTCTAATAAGGGAGAACACAAGTAATAGCTATGTAAATAGAGCTAATGGGTTCAAAGACTCCTCAATTTTCATGTTTAGCAAAGCTATTATGCTTATAACACTATACTAAGACATGGGTGAGGGGATAACTAAAACTATGAAAACTTGATTTACACAAGAATGGGTGCAATTGTTTTCATGGATACAAATCAATCACATGGCAAGAGAGTGAAGAAGGTAAGGAATAAGGCTATCCTAAATCTTGTATCACCTGGGGACCCATTATAGGACTAGGCTAGAAATCACGCTCAAGATTGCCATTATCACTTAATGAAGGTCATTCTCTCTAAAACACCTCAACAACAGATAAAGAGTTTGGACTAGCTAATCAAAGAATGATGACTCATAATTAATCTAACAAGGTAGATGGTCGGGGAAATCCACTAACCACGGATGTCAAGGACACAAGATTTTCAGGTAAGGATGCACATGCAACAGATTTTGAGCAGTCAAAATGGAAGGGTAGTAGGGACTCTAGAGCTCCAATTTCTAGCCAAGTGTTAGAGGAAGCATTTCTTGGAGAAAAATTATTTGTAATTTGTCAAAAATTGTAGAAATATATATACAAATGATGTAAAATTGAGGAAGAGTCTTCCTCATGTGAAATAGGATCATATGTATTTTCCTTAGAATTTTTGGAAGCTCTTTGATAGCATATTTTTAGAATAAAAGGTAAAGAGGACCAAAATTCAAGTTTGAAAAAGGACACTTGAAAAAGTATAAAAGATAATTTCTTCTATTTTGAAGAGGTTGGTTGTATTATTTTGATGCTATCCAAGTAATATGAAGAGCTTTTTTGCAGAAAATCGTGTTTTCTCCTTCCATGATCTTTCTCTTGATTTGTTGAGTCTTCTCATTGTATGATCCATGGAATTTGAAAGCTTTCCTTGTGTATTTCTGAGTGAGGTGAATGAAGATAGATGAATCTTACTGTGCTGAGCAAGATAGTGTAGAAGATGAAAGCTGGAATCAGAAGTTCTGACTTTTTACAGAATCACGATTGTCGGATCTGGGTGATATAGGTACTGGTTTGGAAATTTGACTTCATATTTGTATTCTACTATGAAAATGGCACACTTTAGGCACAAAAATCATTGAAAATGCTGTTGTAGAACTCAAGATAATCAAAACCCTAGTTATTTCCTTTTTTCTTCATTAATCTCTCAGAAAAACAGTCATGTCAACTCTTATTCTTGGATTCCATTAACTAGAAGGGGCTCTGGTCTTTGCATACTTCCCGGATTGACAATTTAAAGATGTGTAATTGATCTTTTGTGCTATAATGATTGGAGAGGAAACTCCAAAGGTTAACAACAAACATTTTTTGGCACCGTTGCCAAGGAACAAAGCAAAAGCTTCATTGAAGTCTTGGACCTTGCTGGACCTTCCATTGTTGATGGTATTTGAACACATTGAAAAGGTACTACTCTATAATCAAGAAAGAAAAATTGGAAAGGTAGGTTTCTTTGCTTGTCTTTTGGGAAAAGAAAGCATGAATTAACCTCTTGAGATAAAGAAGTTTGTGAATTTATGCAAATTAGTAGTTGTTCATACCTTTTAAGAATAAAGTACAGGTGTGTGAAAGAAAATGAATTAATTTGTTGAAGGAAAAGTAAAATGTGATTATCTTTGCATAAGTAGATTGCTTTTTGACAAAGTAACAAGCAAAATTTGTCAAATCTTGGAAAAGATGACATGGTTGCAATGAGGAAAGTCAAGTAAAGTAGCTATGTGCAAATTGATTGTTCAATTTGTTTATCCAAGGTAAAGTAATAGTCTTGAGGAAAGATTGATTTGTCACTTCAAAAAAAGAGGTGTTGAGTTTATCTTTGCATGAATTGATACTTGTACTTCTTAACACATATTTTCTTGAAAAGCTCTACTTCCAAATTGTGAGATTGTAAGCATAAAGAGTATATCCAATCATCAGATAAAAGATCAATGGATCTTGAAAACAAGAAAACCCTACATGAAGTGTTTTCCTTGATTTAGGGTTTAAAATACTAAAAACTTCATAAAATATATTAAAAATCCAAGCAAATTTCTTTTTACTAAGGAAGTTTTGCAGGAGGTTTGGTGTTGAATGGTGGAGGAGGAATAGTGAAAGAAAAATCTAGAAATTGAAAGAAAATCAAAAAATATTTAGAGTAAAGTTGTTGTCTATTTTTTTTCTAATTTTAATCTCTTTGAATGAGTTGGGTGGTGTATAATTGCAGGTGATAATTGATTTGGAGTTGCTGGGGGAACATTAGAGAAGGCTAGGTGGAGAGAACAATAAAAAAAAACTGGAAAAGTAGAAAAGTTCAGAAAAAACACGATTCTCATCACAGAATCGCGATTTTCAGTAAGATAATGAAAATGATCTAGGTGTATTGAGGTAAGCCATTTTAAGTTTTCAATAGTTGCACAATCAGAGATAAGCAAAATTTCAGTAAGAATTGAGCATTGGGTGATCATGTTTGGGAATTGGACACAAAATCGCGATTTTCATTAGTAATGGAGAAACATGAAAATTTTGCTTCAAGGGACAAGATTTTAGGAATAGAACAAAAAACTTGCACAAGAATAAGGCTCAGGATAGTGAGAATTCAAAATTGTCAAAAATCACTCACAATCGCAATTGTCTGAAGCCTATAAAAGTCTAAATTCACAAAAAATGAGGCATTTGAGTGAGAGAGAGTGAGTGAAGAGAGCTGTCAGAACAGTGAAAAACACAATTCTCACCAAAGAATCGTGAAAAACACAATTTTTAACACAGAATCGTGAAAAACACGATTCTCACCATAGAATAGTGAAAAACACGATTCTCACAAAAAAATCATGAAAAACACGATTCTTAACATAGAATCGTGAAAAACACGATTCTTAACATAGAATCATGAAAAAACATGATTCTTAACGCAGAATCGTGAAAAACACGATTCTCACGAGAAAATCATGAAAAAACACGATTCTCACAAACTCTAGTTTAAAAAAAATAAAATCTTTTCAGTTAGCCAATCAATTAAAAGTTAAATCTTGAAAGAAATTTAATATAAGTGAATGAATGATTTTGAGATCTGGTAATAAACTGTCTATACCTGAAAAACAAGAGTTAAAAAGGAAGGAGACAGTGTTTAGTGAACTACAAGAAAGGGATTTAGGACAGACAAATAACATGGAAAATTTAAATGAGACAAATGAAGCATATGAAACTAGTGACTATAGAAATATCCTCAAGTACATGTATACAAATAGGTTTGGAGCCTTTGTGTATCAAGATGGTATGCATAAGTTCATCATTAGGATGAGAAACTTAGAAATTCCTTTAAATATAATTCCAGTGGCACAATTGAGGGATGATAGATATGAGGATAGATAGGGATGTGTGTACATATTTTCACAAGATCCAGAAAATTCTAATGACTTAGGGCAGTGCGCAGACAAGAGACCTTGGGAACAAAACCTAGGGTAAACAGACTTGCCAAGACAAAATGAAAATCACACTACTACTGAACAACAACAAGGGAGGAGATTACACACTTCTCCAAATCCTTTTGAAAGAGAAACCGAAGGAATGACTGATTTTCCCATAAGAAGGAGACATCAGTGGCAAAACAATGGAAGAATGCTTAGGCCCTATCAAGTAGCAAAATGCATGAAGAATCAATATGAAGGGTATTCTGATCCTCATGCTCATGCTGTACAATTCAGACAATTGATTAGGGCAGAAGAGGTAGAAGATTACAAAGTGCAATTTGAAGCATTTGGTCTAACCCTAACTGGACCTGCATTATCTTGGTTCATTCCATTTAGAAAGGAAATGTATCCAGATATTGAATCCCTTCTTGAAGCCTTTATAGGGGAATTCTCCAAAAGTGGAATTAAACATAGTACAGCTACCCTGATACATAGTTTTAAACAACAAAAAGATGAAAATGTCAGAGAGGCTACCAGGAGATTCAAGCAATACATTGATAGATGTCCAAGAGAAGAGGTACCTTCAATGGCAAGACAAGTGTCTTTGTTCATAGAAGGATTGAGAAGTGCACAATTAAGAACCTTGGTGTATTATAGGAGATGTCCTGATCTAGGGGCCTATGTAAAAGAGGCAATAGACTTAGAGGATAATAGAGGGGCAAGATTTACTAGCATTTGATCAACCAAGAACAAATGAAGATAGAATTCCACCAGCAGAGGAATTAGCACAAGCCATTGTTAAAGCCCTAGAAGTTAACACCAAGACAAATTTGATGAATAATAGATTATCAACCAATAAGAAGTGCTATAATTGTGGGGAGAGTCATTTGGTTCAACAATGTCCTTATCATAAACTACAGCATTTACAAGACAGGAAAACACTCAAATATTGTACCTTAGAAGGAAATGGACAAACCATACTAGAGAAGAGTGTTTCTACAATAAACAACCCATCAAAGAAAGGGAATTTATGAACTGTTGAGCCCATAAAAGTCATGTTGGTCAAAGTCAACTGCAGTCAAAGTCAATAGGTCAAAGTCAATAGGTCAAAGTCAACAAGGTCAAGGTCAAAGTCAACAGGCGCAAAGTCAAAGTGCGTAAGTGCAGGTGTCAAAGTGCACAGGTAGTGCACAATGAATTGTCCACAAAGGGTAAATTGGAGAAAATAGGTTGCAGGTTGCAGAGGTACTTTCTCTAATTTCCCTAAGGTTCAAAGTGTGTTTTAAAGTGTTTTGGAAGGTTCAGGTGAACCCCCCCTTATGTGCAAAAGTGAAGAATTAAAAGGAAATGTGAAGGCATGTGAAGCGGCAAAGTGTACGCACAGGTGAAAGTATGGCCCCCCATTAAAATTTTTGGTTTTAGACTAAAGTCACTACAGGACAAAACAGTGAGTAGTTGGCTGCCACTTGTGAGAGCAATCTTGGGACATCAAAGTGAGCACCAAGATTCACTTGCAGTTAGGAGCGTACGTGATCGACACACTCAAATCAAGGCAAGAGCCATTCTTGGACCAAGGTTAGAGTAAGCAAGAGAGCATAGGCTAAGTGGAGCAAGAGAGAGAAGGGCAAGAGTCACCAGAGTACGTCACGTCGCACAGAAGTGAAAGTGCAAGGTGCATAGAGAGTGACCAAGGAATTTTGGTGCAGAAAAGTGCTAAGCTATAGTCCCCCCAAGTATCTCAAGGTCCTTTGGCAGTGTACGCTTGCCGACAGCAGGTATTCACTCCTCCCCCTTTGTGGAAGCTTGGTGCAAGGTATGCACAAGGAGAAGCTTGAAGCAGGTGGAGGTTTGTTGCAGAGGAGGTCGGCAGCAAGAGGACATTGGGATATTGGATATTTTGTAATTGGGCACTCTGCGGGATTGTGTACAGAGGTATTGGTGTATCTTGTATTTCAAACATTGTACTTTTCTTACTGTAATCAAACGGCAGAGACTTCCAAGGTGTATTTTCTCTTTTGGTCCTTCCATTTTCTCCTACAAACCCTCAAACTCCTTCTTGTCAAAGAATCCCCCAACAAATTTGGCACGCCCGGTGGGACTTCCAAGGAGCTTTGAGCATAGGAGGCTATATATTGCCATTGGAGGACAATATTCCAGTGTCGACAACATTACTCCAGTGGGCCAAAAGGTGCATACTTTTATCAAGTGTCTCATTTTAAGTGGACTATGCATAGCTCATGACCGCGACCCGGTCACAAACCTTGAGAATCAAGTGCAAGCAGACAAGAAGAAAGACGAACAGAAGATCATCGAGTCCACTTTCATCGACTTCATCGGTAGGAAGCATGGCAGGACAGGTGGACCTAGAAATCTTGCTCTCCAGATTAAACATAAAATTTCCCTCCTTCAGGGGTTTAGCCCAGGAGGACCCAGATGAGCACATTCGACGATTTCTTGCATTATGTAAGACTAGGGGGCTAATGGGTAGGGAAGATGCTTTCTTGATACTCTTCCCAGCCACATTGGAAGGACTGGCAGACAAGTGGTTCAGCCAGTTTGCTGAAAACCACTTTACCACTTGGGATTTGATGAAGGATGCTTTTAGAAATCAATTCCAGCAGGGGAACACAGCAGAGATTATCATAGAAGAGCTAGAGAACTTGAGATTGGGTCCAGAAGAAAAGTTCCCAGAATTTGTGACCAGAGCCAAAGCACTAATGGCCAAACTACCAGATCCACCCCATGACTTTTTTGTCAAGAAATGGTTAGCCAAGCCCCTACCAGTAGCCACTCAATACAAAATAAAGGAATTAGTATTACCTACAGCCTCCATAGAGGAGTTCATCACCACGGCTACAAGACTGGAGCAAATAAGGCACCAATATGGGACAACTTCTTCACCACCAACATATGGTACAGACATGGAGGATCCAGTGACCCAGCTGAGGAGGGAGTTGGAGGGCTTAAAGAGAAATAAGCCCTACAAAGAGGAGGAGACTGCTGTGGCTCAATTGAGAAGGGAGATTGAAGCACTCAAGCTCCAAAAGGAAGAGGAAGCCCAGGCAGAGGAATTAGCTCAGCTGCGACAGGAGTTGCAGGAGCTCAAAGGAGGAGGCATCAAGAGTGGTCTTTGGTGTTCCATGTGCAGCAAACAAGGGCATATAGTAAGTGAGTGCCCTCTGTTAAGTGTAACTTGCCAATTATGCAGGAAGGTTGGCCATGAGGCCCATGAATGCCAATCAAGAGGAATGCCTGCAACGACATACTGGACCCAAGGAGGACCCCCAACAACCACAAATGTGATGGCTGCACAAAATCAAGGTAACAACTATAACCCTAGACAGAGGAATAATTTTGGAAATGGGCCTAGGAGGCCAATAATCTGTTTTAGGTGCGGAGAATGTGGGCACTACCAAAGTAGGTGCACCCTACCAGAGAATGCACCTCCTTGCAGGAACTGCCCTGAGGCCAGAGACCATTATACATATGGTTGTCCTAAGAATCAAGCCTCTTCATCAGGGCCCCATATCCAAATGATTTCTGTGAAGGAAGAAGAAATGGCAAATCAAGTTAAGGTGCCATCACCATCTACCAGGGTGGTGCAGTTAGAGGAAATTGACTCTTTTACTGTGCAGACAAGAAGCAAGGGGAAAGCTCCAGTGGACATGGGTCAAGAATCATTGATTAATGGATTAAACAGAGACAAAGGTGTGTCCGAAGACCTAGCCACCACAAGTGCAGACACAAGGCAAAAGGAAAATTGCACAGGTACCAGTGATGCCATTGGACATGCATTCAGCAGGGCTCATGAGGAGTTGGATAAGTCAAATGGAGCCCAAGCTCTTAAGGAATCAGAAGCCTCCAGACTGCTCAAGTCCATGAAAAAGGAGGTTAGTATTTTTGATTTAATAAAGATGGATGGGAAGTTCAGGTCAGAACTCTTGCAGATAATTGATGAAGCTTCCACTACAAGTTTGGTGGCAAAGACTGCTGTTGTACATGAAGGAAAAATTGTAAGGGAAGCACCCCTTACAGATTATAAAAGTCCTCGGCTGACAGTATCTATCAAGGGTCATGAATTTAAAGGAGTTATTGTGGATGGTGGTTCTGGCATTAACTTGATGCCTGAACATACAATGAAAAGAATTGGACTCCACCCTTCAAGGCCTGCAAATTTCACTGTCACTTTGGCAGATCAGAGCAAAGTAAGGCCCTTGGGAGTAATCCCAAAAGTTCCACTTGAAGTACAAGGTAATTTATTCATCCTGGATTTTGTGGTTTTAAGATTACCCCAGGTTGAAGGAGGATTTCCTCTCTTAATTGGACGACCATGGCTGAGGCACGCAAGTGTCATTCATGATTGGGGCAAGGATACTATGTGGGTACAAAAGAAAGGGCAGGAGCTGACACAGATTCATTTAGAAGAGGGCCCAGATAATCAAGGAAACACTAGCATGATGCAAGCAGTTGGCATTTGCATGGAAACAGAATCGGAGGATCAACCCCAAATAGATTTTGAGGAAGAAGAGGATATTCTAAATTGGCTCCAAGCAGGCAACTCTTCCTCTTGTTTTGGATTTTTTCTTAATAATTGTTGTACAATTGAAGGTTATGATGAAGATAAGGAAAAAGTCCAGGTTGATGGATTGGGAGAGCCCATTACAAACCACAGAAGGGGCAGGAAGACAACCCTCAAATGCATTTTTGAGGAGGATATGACTACTACAGAAAATGAGGTTAATAAAGCTAAAGGCAAGGTAAAAGATTCTAGTGAAGAGTGTTCTTTTCCAATTCAAGAAATACCTGCAGGATGGATGCAGGATAAGGAAGAACAGATTGAAATCCAAAACACCCCTGCTTATGAAGCAATGCAAGAAAAGCTAGAAGACAAAGACAAGGAAGGAGAGGAGAAGGAGGATACTCTGGTAGAGAGAAATCCTGTCCAAGAAATACAATTAGGCAATCAAGACAATGATCGGCCAGTTTTGGTGGCCACTTGGTTGTGGAGCCACCCAGGGCTCCTTGAAAAGGTAAAATCATTCTTGACCAAATATATAGATGTTTTTGCTTGGCATTATAAAGACTTAGAAGGACTGCCTGCAACTTATGGAGAGCATAGAATCCCTCTGGTTGATGGAGCAAAACCTATAAGAGGGAAGAGTTATAGACTTAACCCAAAATATGCTGAAGCTGTCTATGTGGAAATCCAGAAGATGGAGGATGCAGGAATCATCATTCCTGTAGAACACTCAGAGTGGCTCTCCCCTATGGTTATAGTACCAAAGAAGAATACTAATAAAATCAGAATTTGTGTTGATTTTAGAGCACTCAATAAGGTGACCATTCCAAATGGTTTCCCAATGCCTTTTGCAGAACAGGTCATTGAAGAAGTAGCTGGGCATGCCTTATATAGCTTTATGGATGGATTCAGTGGCTATAATCAAATATCAATACACCCAGAGGATCGAGAAAAGACTGCTTTTATCACACCTTGGGGAACATATGTGTATGTAAAAATGCCATTTGGGCTCAGAAATGCCCCAGCCACCTTTAACAGAACGGTCATTTCTATCTTAAAGTTGCCTAAACCTAAATCCCCTAAAGAGATCCAGAGTTTTTTGGGGCATACTGGATACCATAGAAGGTTTATTAAAATGTATGCAGAGATAGCTAGACCTCTGGCTAGACTTAGAGGTAAGGAAGTACCTTTTAAATGGGAAGAAGAGGAAGAAAAAGCATATCAAACATTGCGGTCCAGGTTAGTGTCTGCTTCTATTTTGATCACACCTGAATGGTCAAGAATCTTTCATATACATGTAGATGCCAGTGCCTATGCAGTGGGGGCAGTTTTGACATAACCTAGTGAAGAATTTAAGATGGACAGACCAATTCAGTATGCTAGTAGAATTTTGACTAAGGCTGAAAGGAATTACAGCACCACTGAAAGGGAAGCCTTAGCAATGGTTTTTGCGGTCCAAAAATTTTGTCATTACTTGTTGGGAGTAAAATTCGTTATTATAACTGACCACCAACCTCTCAAGTACTTGCTCAACAAACCACAAGCCACTGGTAGAATATGGAGGTGGTTATTGTTATTCCAAGAGTTCGATTTTTCTGTGGTCCACACACCAGGTAAAGAGAATGTTATGGCGGATCACCTTTCCAGAATCAACATGATGGAGCAAGTTAGTGGAATCAATGATGATTTTCCAGATGCTCATCTGTTTGCTGTCCAGGCCCAAGGTTGGTATTATGATATCAAGAATTTCATTAAAACAGGGATGTATCCAGAAAAGGCTAGTGCTGTGCAAAGGAAGAGATTGCTACTCAAGAGCAGACCATACACCTTCCTTGAAGATAAATTATATAGACAGGGAAAGGATGACAGACTTAGGAAGTGCTTGGAGGAAGAAGAAGTGAGGAAAGTCCTTCACTCTGCACATGAAGGACCAGGTGGTGGGCACCTTCCAGGGCATATTATGAGTCAGAGGATATTAGATGCTGGTCTATGGTGGCCTACACTATTTAAGGATGCAGATGAATGGGGAAAGGCATGTGACGTTTGCCAGAGGTGTGGACCTAAGCCCACAACGCAGAGACATAACCCCTTGATTGTTTCCACTTCCTGGCAACCATTTGAAAAGTGGGGGCTGGATTTTGTAGGGCCCATCTATCCTCCGACAATTCCAAAAAGAGAGAAATATCTCTTGATAGCTACCGATTATGCGACCAAGTGGGCTGAAGCTATTGCTTCCCCCGACTGCACTGCCCAAACTGTTGCCGATTTCATTTATAGTAACATCATTTGCAGGTTTGGATGCCCATTTGAAATTTGTACAGATCAAGGTACACATTTTGTCAATAAGGTCCTGCAGGAAATTTTTAACAGGTATAGAATTCTACATAGGACTTCTTGTGCTTACTATCCAAGAGCCAATGGACAGGCTGAATCGACAAATAAAGTTTTGATCTCAATGTTAAGGAAGGAATGTATGTTACAACCCACTTCCTGGGGCATTGCTTATCAAGGTACCCTATGGGCATACAGGTTAGCCTACAAAGAGGCCACAGGATATTCTCCATTTCAACTGGTTTATGGAATATTGCCCATTGAGCCCTTTGAATTTTTACATGGCTCACCTAAGATAGCATACATGCAGGGCAAAAAAGACTGTGATGTCTCTCAGAGAATAGGGGCACTACATAAAGTGGAGGAGATTCGTCTCCTAGCAACAAAACAATTGATCGAGACTCAGATGAAGAGGAAAGAGGCACATGATCGACACCTGTGGAACAACAACATTGAAGCAGGCATGTTGGTTCTTCTCCATAGACCTAACCTTCATACACAACTGAGAGGAAAATGGCTTCCAAATTGGGAAGGACCTTATAGAGTCAAAACAATGCTAAACTTGGGTGCTGTGGAGTTAGAGACGCTGAAAGGAGAGGCCTTGCCACTGGTCAACATTTCAAGGCTGAAGGCCTATCATCAACACACTTAAAGACGTATGGATCACCTGGAACTGCCAAATATGTCCAGGTTGTACATAACTTTCTCATCATATTTTGCTCAGTTTTAGAAGTTTTCCTTATCAATTTCATCTTTGTTATTGGTTTTTTAGAAAACCTAGAGGATATTTCAAAACCACGGCCAAGCAAGCTCTTTTTTGGAAATTTTCTAGCAATTTTAGCATTTTTCTAGCAATTTTTATCCCTTTCCAATGTCTTTTTATTGCCCAATTTGAGGAATAAATGGAGGGTCTCTGTGGTTTGATGAAGGATTTTAGGCTCAACATGTAGAAAATTTCATCAGAATTTTTTCAGAATTTTTTTAGAATTTTTTGGCCAATTTTTGGCATTTTTTTCAGATTTTTCCTTGATTTTTCTCTAAATTGGGCTATTTAAAAATATATTTTAAAAAAAAAAAAAAAAAAAAAAAGAGCCCCCTAGGGAATTTGCGGGTTCCCAAAAAAAAAAAAAAAAAAAAAAAAAATCCCCCCAGCCCCCCCCCTCCCCCCCCCCCCCCCCCCCCCTTTCCCCCCCCCCCCCCCCCTTCCCCCCCCCCCCTCCTCCCCCCCTCCCCCCCCCCCTCCCCCCCCCCCTCCCCCCATCCCTTTCCCCCCCCCCCTCCCCCCTCCCCCCCCTCCCCCCCCCCCTCCCCCCTCCCCTCCACCCTCCCCCCCCCCGCCCGCCCGCCCGCCCCCCCGCCCGCCCACCCGCCCGCCCGCCCGCCCCCCCCCGCCCGCCCGCCCGCCCCCCCCCCCCACGACCATCCCCCCCCCCCCCCCCGCCCCCCCCCCCCCCACGACCATCCCCCCCGCCCCCCCCCCACCGACCATCCCCCCCCCCCCCGCCCGCCCCCCCGCCCGCCCGCCCGCCCGCCCCCCCGCCCGCCCGCCCGCCCCCCAAAAAAAAAAAAAAAAAAAAAAAAAATCCCCCAGCCCCCCCCCCCCCTTCCCCCCCCCCCCCCCCCCCCCTCCCCCCCCTTTCCCCCCCCCCCCCCCCCCCCCCTCCTCCCCCCCTCCCCCCCCCCCCCCTCCCCCCCCCCCTCCCCCCCCCCTCCCCCCACCCCTTCCCCCCCCCCCTCCCCCCTCCCCCCCCTCCCCCCCCCCCCCCCTCCCCCCACCCCCCCCTCCCCCCCCCCGCCCGCCCCCCCGCCCGCTCGCCCCCCCCCCCCCCCCCCGCCCCCCGTTCTGACAGCCCCCCCCCCCCCTCCCCCCCCCCCCCTCCCCCCTCCCCCCCCCCCCTCCCCCCCCCCCCCCCCCCCCTTCCCCCCCCCCCCCCCCTCCCCCCCCCCCCCCCCTCCCCCCCCCCCCTTTCCCCCCCCCCCCTCCCCCCCCTCCCCCCCCCCCTCCCCCCCCCGCCCGCCCGCCCGCCCCCCCGCACGACTGCCGCCCCCCGCCCGCCCTCCCGCCCGCCCGCCCTCCCGCCCGCCCGCCCCCCCCCCCCCCCGCCCCCCCCCCCCCCCCCCCCCCCCCCCCCCCCCCCCCCCCCCCCCCCCCCCCCCCCCCCCCCCCCCCCCCCCCCCCCGACCACCCCCCCCCCCCCCCCCCCCCCCCCCCCCCCCCCCATTCTGATAGCCCCCCCTCCCCCCCCCGCCCCCCGTTCTGCCAGCCCCCCCCCCCCCCCCTCTATTTTCTTTTTATTTTTTATATATATATATATATTTTTTAATTTATTCATTTTATTTTATTTTATTTATTTTATTAATTTTTATCTTTTATTTATTTTATTTTATTTTATTTTCTTCTTTATTTTATTTTCTGTCTGAGCGTTGGAAACGAAAAAAAAAAAAAAAAAAAAAAAGAGCGATCATTTTTATTTTTATTTTATTTTACTTTATTTTTTTTTTATTTTTTCATGGCTCAAAGCTATTGGCTCTGGATTGTGCCTCGGTTGGCCGTTTTTTACAAAAATGGAGTCATTTTCATGTTTTTTGGCACCTATGAACTCAGTTTTTGAATTTCTTTTTACAAATTCCCACTTTTTGTATGACTTTTGGTCTGAAACCACATGTTTTGAACACCTTTATCACATGTTTTTATTTCACAACATTGTCCAAATGATCTATTCTCACCTTGTCTTACCTTATGTTTAATAATCTCCCATATGTACCCTCTGTAGCCCTCCGGTTTGTTCACATTAGCCTCCTCCCGACCCCTGATTCCTACTCCCCATCTCTCCCTTTACCAATATGCCAGCCACATCCTTTCCCCTCCCTACCCCATCCATATTCGCACCCTCAGCCCTCCCTTCCCCTTCCTTTCTCCCCTTCCATTGCCCCCCCTTTTTGCTTTTCCATTCCAAAATCCCACTTTTGGTTCTTCTCTGGGGCTTGTTCTCTCCTGTTTTGGTGGAATTGGTTGCTGCTCAGATGTCCTATTCAAGTTTTTGCGGCTATATCTTCATCGTGAAAAAAGTTTAGCTATCGCTCTCCGGGACGGAGAGCACATTAGGTGGTGGGCAACTGTTGAGCCCATAAAAGTCATGTTGGTCAAAGTCAACTGCAGTCAAAGTCAACAGGTCAAAGTCAACAAGGTCAAGGTCAAAGTCAACAGGCGCAAAGTCAAAGTGCGTAAGTGCAGGTGTCAAAGTGCACAGGTAGTGCACAATGAATTGTCCACAAAGGGTAAATTGGAGAAAATAGGTTGCAGGTTGCAGAGGTACTTTCTCTAATTTCCCTAAGGTTCAAAGTGTGTTTTAAAGTGTTTTGGAAGGTTCAGGTGAACCCCCCCTTATGTGCAAAAGTGAAGAATTAAAAGGAAATGTGAAGGCATATGAAGCGGCAAAGTGTACGCACAGGTGAAAGTATGGCCCCCCATTAAAATTTTTGGTTTTAGACTAAAGTCACTACAGGACAAAACAGTGAGTAGTTGGCTGCCACTTGTGAGAGCAATCTTGGGACATCAAAGTGAGCACCAAGATTCACTTGCAGTTAGGAGCGTACGTGATCGACACACTCAAATCAAGGCAAGAGCCATTCTTGGACCAAGGTTAGAGTAAGCAAGAGAGCATAGGCTAAGTGGAGCAAGAGAGAGAAGGGCAAGAGTCACCAGAGTACGTCACGTCGCACAGAAGTGAAAGTGCAAGGTGCATAGAGAGTGACCAAGGAATTTTGGTGCAGAAAAGTGCTAAGCTATAGTCCCCCCAAGTATCTCAAGGTCCTTTGGCAGTGTACGCTTGCCGACAGCAGGTATTCACTCCTCCCCCTTTGTGGAAGCTTGGTGCAAGGTATGCACAAGGAGAAGCTTGAAGCAGGTGGAGGTTTGTTGCAGAGGAGGTCGGCAGCAAGAGGACATTGGGATATTGGATATTTTGTAATTGGGCACTCTGCGGGATTGTGTACAGAGGTATTGGTGTATCTTGTATTTCAAACATTGTACTTTTCTTACTGTAATCAAACGGCAGAGACTTCCAAGGTGTATTTTCTCTTTTGGTCCTTCCATTTTCTCCTACAAACCCTCAAACTCCTTCTTGTCAAAGAATCCCCCAACAATGAACCAACACAATGTACAACGAGAATCTGGATTTTCTGAACAACCAAGACCTGTACTGGGACAACATCCACCATTACCAACAAATGTAGTGACAGTAAAATACACACCATTAGAAGAAGAAAGTATAAGACCCAAATCATTGTACAAGGAGGATTTCCAATTGTGGGATGGATGTCAGGAGGATTGGGAAGGATATGAGCATAGAGAACCAGAACTACAAGCCCTAGACTTGGGAAATGGAAGAATTGAAATGGACACAACCACATTCATGTACATAACTAATAATTACATGTCCAATCAGAAACCCCAATTCAAAGGAGGCCAAAAGATAACCTGTTATAGATGTGGAGGGGAACATTTCATTAGAGACTATCCACAACCTCCAACATTAAGAATAGAAGGAGCCTATTTTAAGGATTGTGGTAGGGAACATTTAATAAGGGATTGTCCAAGAAACCCTCAAAAACAACAGAACACATCTAGTAACATACCATTAAAAACAATTAACATAATGGAGCAAAAAGAATTGAGTGATCATGATCAAGTAACTGTAAATGCCATAACAAGAGCTCAAGCTAAACAACAAGGCATAAAAAATGAGACACACACACAGGACAACAGGAAAAGTTCAATTGCAAGAGAAAAGAAAAACTGACAAAAAGGGAGATGGGAAAAAAAGATGAGGATAGGTAAAAACTTAGAAGAGGAAACTATAGGGAACTCAAGTAATAGCCAACAACAAATTACATAGACTCAAGAAGAGGTAAGAAATTCACAAAGTTTGGAGACTTTGATAAAAGCATAGAAAGGAAGAATTCAAGATGGACCAAACCCTACAGATCATGTGATGGCATATCCTATGCCAGATATAGAGGATGAGAGAATACAGAGATGTAAACAAATCATATAGGAAGCATAGCTCAAGATTGGGGAAATAGACAATCATCAAACAACAATTGAAGAGTTAGATGCAACAGAAAGCGGGAAACATCTTGCTCAGCAAGATAATTCACAAATAACCTTCCAAATCAATCTAGACAAACACTATACAATTTTATGTCAAACCACAATGGAAGAGTTAGTAAAACAAAATCCTCATTTACAACATAATATGAAAAATTGGGAAACAAATTCAAAGAGTCTAGATCCACAACAACAGGAATTGGAAGAATTGTTGTACATACCTATTGATAAAATAGGAGGATACTGTGAAGGAGAAGAAGGGAACTCAACTTTGAGAATACAATTTGGTGATAATCATGCCAAGGCCATATTAGATAGTGGATCCGGAGTGGCAATCATGACTAAACAAACTTGGGAGAAATGGGGGAAGGATGAGCTAGTACCTACTAAAATGAAATTACAACTTGCAGACGAACACATAGAAAAACCCCTAGGAATTTGGGAAAAGGTGATTATGGAAATATGTGGGATAGAGATAGAGCACACTTTTGCCATAGTCGAATTTCCACAATCTACCTCATATTAAATCATCTAGGAAGACCATTTATGAGACAAATGCAAATTGTGCAAGATTGGGGTAAAGATTGCCTATATCTTCAAAGCAAAGGGTAACTAGAGTCAATTTAAGAAATGGGTAGTATTGTGATATGTACCCTCACGAATGGTTCAAAGTACATCAAAATCAAGAATTAAGTGAAGAATCTGTGAGTGAAGATCAAAATGACACAGAACCATCAATTTGGAAATGTAATGTGATAAAGAACCACATATATAAAAAAAGAATGTTAAAAAAAGAAGATTGTCAAGGAGAAAGGAAGTCACAAGATGAAAGTTACATACCACAGAAATTTAAAGATGAAGAATGTGAGCCTTATGGATGGAATCAGATTTTGATGACAATGGATTTGGCCAATGATGAATATGTGGGAGAAAAATTCCAAAATGAGGAAGGAAATGATATTTTTCATATAGGAATGCAAATGATAAAGGTGTCAAAAACAGAAGAAGATTTGAAAGAAGAGATAATTTTAAATATTGGAAAAACACAATTTCTGGAAGAAGTGGAAGCTACAGATACTATAAAAGACAAAATCTCAGGAACCTATAGAAAATGTAAACACAAAGAAATAGAAAAAGAACAAAAAATTGATAAAAAATAAAAAAATAAAAAAAGAGGACCAACAATTTGATGTACCTTCAAACTTCAGGACTTATGGAGTAGAAAACAGACTACTTTTAAAGACGAAACCAAAAAGGGATAAGAAAAAGGGGGAGGCATATGACAATGAGGAACAGACTAAGAGGGTGGTGATCACTCAAGAAGAAGAGGAAGATAGGCACATTGTCATAGCTGATGACATGACAAATCAAGAGGAGGAGGCATTGATGAAATTGGCTGAAAATTCTAGGGATGTGTTTGCTTATAAATATAAGGATTTGAAAGGAATTGATCCTAAAATTTGTGAACATAAGATTCCTATTACTCCTGATGCAAAACCTAGCAAACAAAGACACTATACATTTAATGACAAATACTTTGCTAAAAAAAAGGAAGAAATTGGCAAATTGTTGGCTGCCAATTTCATCTATGAAATTGAGTACACTGAGTGGATATCTCCTATAGTTGTGGTACCTAAGAAGAATGGGAAACTCAGGGTATGTATTAATTTGAAAAAAGTTAATGTAGCAACTATAAGAGATAGTTATCCATTACCAATAACAGACCATCTCTTGGAAAGAGTCATAGGTAAAGAGGCTATAGTTTTTTGGATGGTTTTTCAGGATATAACCAGGTGCCAATAGCTTTGGAAGATCAACATAAAAGTACTTTTTCCACAGAATGGGGAATTTATGCAATTGGAGTTACGTCTTTTGGGTTAACCAATGCTCCAACAACCTTTCAAAGGTCAATGTGCCACATATTCAAAGAATTTCTTAGAAACATAATGGAAATCTATGTTGATGATCTTTGCACTTTTTCATTAAAAAGAAAAAATCATTTGAAAGATCCAGAAAATATATTCAAGAAATGTAGAACATACAGAGTGTGTTTAAATCTTGAGAAATGTGTGTTCTTTGTGAGGCAAGGGAGAATGCTGGGTCACATAGTTTCTAGAAATGGAATTTCAACCGATGAGAGGAAAATTAAAGCCATAGTGGATCTACCAAAGCCAACAAATGTAAAAGAACTTCAAAATTTCATGGAACACTGTGGATATCATAGAAAATTTGTGCACAAATTTGCAGATATTGCAAAGCCTCTGTATGCATTAATTACAAAATTTGAGTGGACCACAGAATGTGACCAAGCTTTTGAGATTTTAAAAACTTGTTTGGTGACAGGACCTATTTTAAAAACCCCATAGTGGGATCTAATTTTTCATGTTCATGTTGATGCTTGAAATTTTGCTTTGGGATGTGTTTTGGCACAACCAATAGAAGGAAGCAAATTAGACTTTCCAACTTCTTCTGCTAGTAGGCAATTGAATTCAGCAGAAAGAAATTATACAACCACTGAAAGGGAAGGATTAGGAATGATATTTGTTGTAAAAAAGTGTAGACATTATCTTTAGCCAACAATAAAATCTTTGTGGATCACCAAACCTTACTCTACTTGGTAAACAAACCATGCCACACAGGTAGGATAGTCAGATGGTTCCTACTATTGATGGAATTTGAGTTTGAGGTAGTGGTCAGACAAGGGAAAGCTCATTTAAGAGTAGATCATTTGTCCAGGATACAAGCTAAAGAGTCAAACTCACCCTTGGATGATGAACTACCAGATGCATATCTATTCAAAATAGAAAGTATTGGGCCATGACTTTGGTACCTTTGTTAACCATGGGACCTTGTAGAACACATGAAAACAACACACATTTTGGTATTACAAAGTAGGAACTTTGTATTACTAGCTAGGCATTTGTATCATCTAAATTATATGGGTATACTGGAATATTGTACTCTAGAAGATGAGCACCAGGAATATCTAGGAAGAGCTCATTGTTGGAATCCTTGTACTCATGCTTCCAAGATAGTCACCTTAAACAATCTTAATAGAATGGGTGTACATTGGCCTAACAAGATTCAAGATGTGGACAAATATGTTTCTAATCGTTTTAAATGTCAATCTTTGCAAAATTCAAAAATTACAACTTTGTATTGGTTCCAGAAAAATCCAGATTGGAGTGCAAACATAATTGAGGAGTTAAGAAGTAATAAAACATTAGAGCTAGTAAAAGCTAGTGCAGACTCTAGAAATTTACAAACAATCTCTGAGGAGTATCAATTGATAGGAGACCAATTGTACAATAAAGGAATGGATGGATATCTAAGAATATGTGTTCCTGAAAATAAATATGGAAATGTTAGAGATGGCACATTCTGGAGTAGCAGGAGGACATTTTTCAAGTGAAAGGACTGCTAAAATCATTTTATATTCTGGTTTTGGGTGGCCAACTCTTTTCCCGGATGCAAGAACATATGTGAAAAGATGTGACATTTGTCAAAGAATAAATCAACCAAGTAAAAGAGATGATATGCCATTAGTGCCACTTATTTCAACAAGAGCGTTCAGCAAATGGGGGTTGGATTTCATTGGACCTATCCATCCTCCTGCAAAAACAATCACATGCTGAATATATACTTGTAGCTACAGATTACGTGACCAAATGGGCAGAGGCCAAGGCTACAAAAAGAAATGATGCTCAAGCTACTGCACAATTTCTGTATGAGAATATTATTATCAGATTTGGGTTACCAATTGAATTAGTAAGTGATAGGGTGACTCATTTTTTAGATCAAGTAAATGAAAACATAACTGAGTACTTCATGATTAACCATAGGAAGTCACCTCCTTATCATCCACAGACAAATGGATTAGCAGAAAGTACTAATAAAGTGCTTTGCATTGTTTTGGCAAAATTGGTAAACATAAATAGGAATGATTGGGATTTACAACTTAATCATGTCCTATGGGCTTACAGAGTTGCATAAAAAACTGCTATTGGTACAACACCATTTAATTTGGTATATGGAAAAAATGAAGTCTTGCCATTAGAATTTCTTATACCAACATTAAAGGTGGGGAAACAATTCAAGTGGACAAGACATGAATTATCTGAAAGAGTGGTGGAATTGGAAAAACTTGGAGCTTCCAGACTTCAAGCAATTATGAGCATATATGCAGATAAAAGGAGGCAAAAAGCATATTATGATGTTCATATTAAAGAAAAATACTTGCAAGTAGGGGATTTAGTTTTGGCATATACCTTGAAAGAACATCAGAAAAAATTTCAGAAGAAGGGACATGGACCTTATATTATCAACCAAATCAGTAACAGTGGAGCTATCCAATTAGCTAATATAGATGGAGAAATTATGCCAAATTTCATAAGTGGATGTAGGGTAAAAAGGTATGATCTTCCATTAACTATTCCTGAATGGAGAAGGATACATCAAGCTCAAAACATGAAAAAAGAAGAGGAAAAAATCAGGTATGAAGCTCAACAAGAAGGAAAGGAAAGAATAAGAAAGGCTAAGGAGCTTAGAGAAGTTTTCTTATGTGAGACACCTTCAAAGGTGAGGGAGCATTTGCCTATTATAACAATGAATTTTTATAATGAGCAAATCAAAATGATAGATTCAGGTGCAAAAGTTAATTTGATCAGTTCAGTATTGTTGGATAAATTCAAATTCAAAAGGAATGAGAGTAAACCATTTATCAAAACACTAGAGGGTCAGATAATCCAAATCTTGTCTTCACTGTCTACTAGAGTTAAGTTCAATAATGAAAATATGAAAATATGAAAATAGATTGTGAAGAATGGCCTGATCATATGATGACTGAGAAATTGATTTTAGGACAACCATGGCTAAGGCAAGGTAAAGTAATTTTGGATTTTGAAAGTATGAAGCTTAAACTGACAATAAATGACAAAAGGTTTTTAATGTTTTTGTTGAGTAATGAAGAACAGGAAATTCAACAGGATATCTATGATTCAGATTTGGAAAGATTTACTTTTCCAATAGAGGATACAAAGGTATCACAAACAGAACTTCTCTATGAACAAATCTACTTCAGAAAAAAACAGGAGAAAATTGAAGGGACCAAATCTGTTCAAAAAACATTTGAAAGATGGAAAGTAGGGAATAAATATCAAAAAAATCTAGGCATCAAGACAAAAGGGATGTGGAAATCAAAGACATCCAAGCACTGTTCATCAAAAGAAGCCATCAAGACAAAATGGATGTGGAAACCAAAGGCATTCAAGTATTGTTTATCAAAGGAAGACTGTTTTACTCCAAAAATAGAGTCATCAAGAATCAAGTATTTTTGGGTGAAAAAATCAGATCTGCTTCAATGGATAGAAAATAAGGACAAAGATACTAAAACAGTTCAAAAGCATGAAGAGCCATAGATGAAGGAAAGGGCAACATTTTCATCAAATACACACGTTGGATTCTTATTTAAGAACTCAGAATTTCATGAAGATGGTTTTATGACACTCTTGAAATTATTTCCATGTACTTTACCTCATTCTTTTTTCTAGGAAAAAGAATAGGAGTGGAAGAGATAAAAGAGAAAATTATTATTATTAAAAAAAAAACAAGAAATTTAAAAAGAGAAAATTATTATTATAAAAAAAAAGGAAATTACTCTTTTTTTATATAAGTTATAAAGCACCAGCAAGATATAGGTTATAATACGGCAAGACTAAGCAGTCACTATTTAATTACTTTTTCTCTTGGCATTTTTTCTTCTATCTGTTTGATTCTCTTAATTCCATTTATTATTTTCTTATTTTTAAAACACTAGAAATCTTGCTACACATGTGATGATCACTTCAATTGTGTTGTACCTATGATGCAATAAGAAAATCATTGCTTATCTTTTAATTTTTTCTCAATATCATTCTCGCTCAAGACAAATGTGTTCTCTTTTATGTTTCTTGTGACTTATGTGGTGGGCGTTTTTGGTGTGATGTGTTATATTTTCTTCAGGATGGTAAATGCAAAAGAAGTACCTATTCATGACTTCAAAGCTGATTCTATGACATTGTCAAGAGGACACTGGTTTTTGGACAGTGAAGTAGTAATGGAAGATGTAGAGCTAGAATCTGATGAAGAACAGGATATCCCAGAAGCTGAGAAGATAGCCAAAGAGCTGAGGGAAACAATCAATATCATCGGTCAACATATCTTCACAGTGGGAGTTGGAGGTTACAAATATACCATGCTATGTCGAGAATTCTACAAAATCCAAAAAGTGGCTGCTAATTATAAAAGACGGAAGGCAGTAGGGCTACATAGACTATTGGATGAACCTCTCTTCTTTATAGACTTTGAGAGAGTATCACATGTCATGTCTAGTCTGTTGGAACTGGGCAAAGGCAATGATGCATACTTTAGATGCTCAGTTAAGGATAAGGAGAATAAAGATGTATAGATAACCATCAAAGCACAACACATCAGGGCTGCTCTTCAATTCCATACCATGGGAACCAAATTGGATGGTAACTTTGTCAAGAAGAATGCAGCAACATATGTTGGATACTCAAAATTTGTGGACTTCAAAGGAAAAGAGAATGAAGAATTTGCCACCAGGATGTTTCTTTTCAGTATTTGTGTTTCCCAAAATTGCCAAGATATACGATGCCGCATAAACCAATTACTTTGATTATGTTCAACAATAAAGACATGACTAAACCATTTGGAGTAATGGATGTAACTCCCTACATTCATGATCAACTAAAGGAGGCAGCAAAACACTGGCAACAGAAGAAGTTTATGAATGGAGCATAATTCTTAACAAGAACCATATACCATATTTTAGATATGGAGGATCAATTGAAGTTGCCCCCAGAAGTTCAGTATTTGAGGAGTTTGATGGCACTGATTAAAAGTCCTTCAAAGTTGATGTCAATAAGAGAAGCAGAAGTCCAAACAAGCATGAGGGGATCAGGAAGAAAAAGGAAAGTTGTATCAGAAGAAGTAATCCCAGTTAAGAAGAGAAGACTAGATCCAAGGAATGTAGTCTTCGAATAGGAAGAAGTGACAAAAGAAGAATATGAAGCAGCTCAGAAAGAAGTTCAAGCCTCAAAGGAACCCCATCCACCTCAAACAAGCAAGGAACAAATTTATTCCTATTTAACTCAAGGTAATGATAAGAGGGAAATATATGAAGCTCAGTATCAAAAAATGTTGGAAAATTATTCATGTAAAGCAACTTATTGGATACAAGAAGAGGTGGAACATTATGAAGAATTACATGATCAGATGATGGCTGCACAAAACTGAAGAAGTGTTTGTCAAGAAAGAAGTGGAATTATTGGCTTATTTTAAGGAATTACAAGGTCCTCCAGAGACTAGAACTACAATGGTGGTGAAAAAGAAAGTCCAGAAAAAGCCTGTCTAGAAAAAGAAGTTAACCAAAAAGGATAAGGGTAAGGCAGTTGAACATGTACATGTTGAAGAGTCAACAAAATTATCATCAGAAGGAAGGGATCAGAAAAAATCAATTGAAATGGAAGAACACAGAATGGACAAACAAGGAGTAGCTGCTTTTTCACAATTTTCTTCAGATTTAGAGAGTGATATTGAGAATTTCCTTCTGAAGGGTTTAAACCTCTCAGTACCTAGCACACCAGTTAAAATAGTACAGGCTTCTGTAAAAACTGAAACACCATAGGAATTGAGTCAAAAGTCAAAAGGGATATAGGTCTCTGAAGAATCAACAAAACAAGTTAGTCCTGGGGAGGAAAAAAGAAAACTGAAAGGTAAAGAAGTAATGATGGAAGAAGGGGGTGAAGCAAGGAAAGAACTCAGTAGTGGACTAATGGACACAGGATTCACAACTATATGGTCAAAGCCCTCACAAACTCATCATCAACCACATGAGGAAAAGCAAGAATTGGAAAGAAAATCAAATACATGCAGTCAGTTGTATAATCAAAAGGATAAAGACAAAGGGGAAGAAAAGGTTGAAATGCCAGAAAAGATAGATTTCAAGGAATATAAAGAAGGAAAAATAGAAAGAGAAATAAATCAGAGTATAGAGGAGGTACTCTTTGATCTAGGACATAATGAAGATTCCACACATATAGAGGATCACAGAGGGAAGGAAGAAGAACCGTATTTTATGGACATAGATGAACAAGAGGTGGAACAAAAAGAGAAGCAATTGAATGATCAAAAAGGGAATTCAACAGAAAATGATTCAACCTTAATACAGGAAAACAAAGTCCAGGAAGAGGAAATACAAGTTATTCAAGAAAAACAAAAGGAAATCGAGGTAGAAGAGGCAGAAAGATGGAAGAAGAAAAAGACTATGAGAAGGAAAAGAACCAGGTGATAGAGTATGAGGAAGAGGATGGAGAAAAAACTGAATACAAAGAGGAAAAGCAAATAGAATTGGAAACTGGCCTTGAAAGGGTACCTGAGGGCATCATATCTGCATGTAAAATCATTATGAGTAACATAGAACAATTCAGACCCTCCAGCAGAAATATGATTATATCAGGGATGGTGGCTGAGTCAGAATTTGTAAAAGGTAGTGCAATCATCAAAGAGCAAAAGAAAGAAAAGGAGTAGCTGGAAGATCAGATCAAGGTAATCCAGGAAAAGAATGAGATTTTGTCTAAAAGAATACTTTCACTAGAAGAACAAGAGATTCAAAGCCAGAACAAAAGTCAATTTCTTGAGAACAAATGTGCTAAGCAGTTGGAGCATAGTAATAAAATGGAGATGGAATTGAAGAAAATGTAAGGAAGATTTAGAACTCTTCAGAGCTCATATCAGATAATGATCAAAGCTAATGAAGACATAAACATATTGTTGATGGAGGAAGGTCCAGTGAAAGAGGAAAGTCACATTGTACAAATAACCCAGGATGAGAGGGAAAAGCTGAATAAGGAAATTCAGGGATTATAGGAAGAATTGAAAGAAGTCAAGGAAATGGAGAAACAAGCTAGTGTGCATGCTGCTAATGCAATGAGAGGATATAATAAATTGCATTTGGATGTGCAAAAAGAAAAGAGTGAATGGAAATCAAAGAAAGAGCTATTTGTATCTCAGAATCAGGGATTAATGTTGATGGTGGAAAAGTTACAGAAAAATTTGGAATGCTCACAAAAACAAGTTGAAGGACAGGTAGTGACCACACAAGCAGAGGAATATGAAGGAGGAGAAGATAACAAATTTCAAAATTTTGGTGAACAAGAAGACAAACTTGTTGAAGAATATTAAGATGAATTTGTTCAAAGGCTTTTAACAGACAGGGAATCAAGAATGGAGTTCATAAGGAAAATGCATAATGAGTATGAGGAGCAGATTGTAAACTTTGCTCTAAATAAAGGAGTAAATCCAGATCAACGTCATTGGGCAACTGATGGTTTAGCAATACCATTCTATATGATTCTGGAAAGTGTCAGGAATTATCAGATTGAAATGGTAGGACTACCACCAAACAAACATTTGGAATATGAAGAAGATATTAATGTCACTAAGGAGTTGTTTGAAAAATCTAACCCTAAATGGAGGATCAGATGGTTGGATGCCAACAAGGAACGCAGGAAGATCTAGGAAGAGGCACCTTTGCAATTAAAGATAAATCCAGCCTATTGTCCACTAGCAAGAAGAAGAGAATGGTCAATGTTTTGGGAAAGAAGAAATGTAGGACAACTTCTAGCAAAATGGTTGAATTTTTCAAAAATAGCAGGACCAAAAGCAGGAACTTGGACAACCAAGAAGTATATGATTGATACAACATAATCTGTTATATCCACATACAAAGATGTAAAATCCAACCTGTATTTTATTAGTGAGAGTGATGCGACTTATGGTGGCATGCATAGAAACATTCACAGATACAGAAGTAAGGACTCTTAATTACATTGGATTCAACTCACCTACAGATGCTTTACTCTTTGATTTAAGTGAAACCCCAGATAGAATCTCTTTAATGGCATATTATAGCAGAATTGTATTTTTGGGAAGTCATTACCTGCAAATCTTTGAAGATGCTTTTGACTATGGTTTTTTTGAAAGGGAGTCAGAAAGTTTTGGGAATCTATCAGTAGTCACTAAATCAAGACTCACTTCATATGAAGCTGCTTATACAAAATACTTGAAGAAAGATATGATAGACAGACCAGAGGCAGCAATTCAAAGCCTTGTTTGAAATGGTGAACAATTGGAATATTACAGAAAGAAAGATTCATGACTTGTTATCTCAGGTTTATCAAAGAAAGAAGAAATGAAGGAAGCTATCATTACTCTTCTGTCATAATATTTTTTGTCAGGAGCCAAAAAGTCTAGGAGGGGAAGGATGTTAGAGGAAGCATTTCTTCGAGAAAAATTATTTGTAATTTGTCAAAAATTGTAGAAATATTTATAGAAATGATGTAAAATTGAGGAAGAGTCTTCCTCATGTGAAATAGGATCATATGTATTTTTCTTAGAATTTTTGGAAGCTCTTTGATAGCATATTTTTAGAATAGAAGGTAAAGATGACCAAAATTCAGGTGTGAAAAAGGACACTTGAAAAAGTATAAAAGATAATTTCTTCTATTTTGAAGAGGTTGATAGATAGGTAGATAGATAGATAGATAGATGGATGGATGGATGGATATATATATATATATATATATATATATATATATATATATATATATATATATATATATATATATATATATATATATATATGTAGAGAGAGAGAGAGAGATAGATATATAGATAGATAGATAGATAGATAGATATATAGATAGATAGATAGATCGATTGATATATATATATATATATATATATATATATATATATATATATATATATATATATATATATATATATATATATATATATATATATATATATATATATATATATATAGATAGATAGATAGATAGATAGATAGATAGATAGATAGATAGATAGATTGATTGATTGATAGATAGATAGATAGATAGATAGAAGATAGACAGATAGACAGATAGCAAAGTTGTTTTGAACTCGTAATTGCCCTAAGTATGCTCACCAATTTTTGTGTGATTTTGAGATTGTGATCCGAAGGATGTCGATGACAGCCTAGATGAAGGGGGACCTCCTCTGATACCAATTGTTGGAGTTTGAGGTTTGTGGAAGCACGTGAACAACAGAAGGAAGAAGAAGAAGCTTGGAGCACAATACGCAATACTTAATGCATTACCAAGAGAATGTACAAAGATAAGTGACTCGTCAGGGCTATAGTCGTATATACAAGCCGGGAAAAAAGACCTCCCAAAGAAGGAAAAAAAGTGCCTCAGTGGTCCTAGTGTGTTCACACACCTCACTATCTAAATATATCAACAAGGCCAAAAATATATGAACAAGGCCAAAGACCCAAGAGGTGAGTTAACAATCATTCCCAATGTTGAGGTGAGTTATAAATATGTCCCGAGAGTTATGAATCCCTTCACACACATCATTAGAAACTTCATTTTGTAGGATGCCCTTTTTATACGAACTCAAGTTAATTCAAGATAATCGAAGAATAAAAAAAATAAAGATTATTTTAAGTTCAATTGATGATTCAAGTCATGCTTGCCACGGATTTCTATATAAACATACAGAGAGGAGACCGCACTTTCTGATTTCTTTGCCTCGATGATCTTCTGCCGACCGGAAGCAGAAGGAGTGACGCAGTTGGCAGTTTCCGTTCCTTCTGTTTCGATTAACTTCTGCACTTCCAAATGGCAGGATGTCATCGATCATGGCGTTGAAGAAGATATGTATCCATGCGAGTGAGTTTAATTGCACATTCTACAAAAGCTTAGAAACTGCACAGAAGCATTTGCAAATAAACTCACACGCAAATAATGTTAATTGAAAGATGAGAATGACGACGCGTGATGTCCATCAAATTCTTTTTACAAGTGAACTTTGCCTTGACCTTTTCTTTATTGTAACTAATATGTCAATGTTGCTGCGCGGAGCCGTTGAATGAATGACCTTCTAATGAAAAATATTTATCATTCGTGATTTTACTTCATGGTGCAGCAAATGGTTATACTAGCAGTCAAGGCTTTGTATAACTCAAATCGCAGAGGATCAACGAGGGACCAGATCCGAGAGCACATAGTGATGGAAAAACAATGGTGAACACAAAAGGGAGGAGAAAGAAATGGTTTTGGCAATACAAGAGACAAATGTGGACAAATATCCAACAAAAAAAATAGAAAAATTGGTAGGAGAGAGTACAAAAATTACTCAGAGGATCAATCACATGCATGAAGTTTTATTACTTCTAATGAACTTGTGCCTCAAAGAAGGTAAAGAGGATAAGCATTTATTCTCTATAGACTTTAGTTGTTCAAATCATGTTGTAGGCAATGTTGGTCTTTTATCATACTTGGAGAAACCTACACATAAATATGAGGTACATGAGATGATACCAAGAAAAATGTGGAAAGGATTGGCAATGCCAAGGCTTGTAATGGAAAAAAAAAAACATATTGAGTAAGGTTCTCTATGTACCCACTATTGCAAAAAACATAATAAGTGTAGGAAAAATTATAGAAATGGGTTTGTAGCTTAGGTTCACCCAACATGGAGCTTATGTGGAGGATCCATGCCAATGCTTGAAAAAGATAGCCAAAGGTGAGAAACATGGTAGACCCTTCACATTTGAAGTGAAGAAACCATAGATGTAGCTCTATACAACTTTGGGTCTCAAACCCTAAGTGAGCTAGAAGTGTGGCATAAGATGCTTGCTCATATTAATGAGAGATTATTAAAAGATATATGCAAGAATCAAAGTGTTCTAAGGCTCCCAATCATCTCGAAACAACATATGATAAATAGATGAGATGCTTGTTAGATTGGGAAGTCACAAAGACCACCTTACCACAACAAAGGGTACATCCACAACAACCACTTGGACCTAGTACACATAAGTGTGTGCGGAACTAGTCAAGCACCATCACTTTCAGGCTCAAGGTATTATGCATCTTTTGTAGATGATCAGAGTAGATAGAAAATATTATACTTCATCAAAAATAAAAGTGGCCTTTGATTGCTTCAAGAAATAGCTAGCACATGTGGAGAACTACACTAGCAATTCATTGAAGAAGCTTAGATTTGATGGAGGGGGAGATTATTCTTTGAATAATTTGATGAATACTTGCAAGATAAATGCATCAAAAGACAAGTCAAAAAGAGGTTCTCGCATCAACAAAATGGCTTTGCTGAAAGGAGAAACAAAACCCTAGTTGGGATAGCTAGGACTATCCTTGAAGAAAAGAAGTTTCCATAGTGCTTATTGCCAATTTCTAAAGCAATATATCTTTTCAATGGACTTCCATCTGAATCTCTTCAAGGTAAGATTCCCTATGAAGCTTGGAATGGTAGAAAGCCCAACTTAGGTCATTGTAAGGTTTTTTGTTGTTTAGCATATGTGCATGTACCTTCACAAATAAGAGTGAAATTGGATGATAGAGCAACCAAAGCTATGCTCATTGGCTATGACTCAACTCAAATGGTCTACAAATTTTACAATCCAATTACAAAGAAGGTCACAACAAGTAGGGATGTTGTATTTGAAGAATATAGGTCATGGTATTATGAATATGAGGAAAAGGTAAAAACTACCCTATGACCTTAATATGAACTTTCTTCCATTAGATAGTAAGCATGATGTTGCTACGAATTTTACAATGCAATTACAAAGAAATTCACAACAAGAAGGGATGTGGTATTTGAAGAACATACATCGTGTTATGATGAACATAATAAAAAAGTACACCTACACTATGACCTTGATATAAATGTTATTCCGTTAGATAGTAAGCACGGATGTTGTATTTGAAGAACATAATTCATGGTATGATGAACATAAACAAAAGGTAAAATTACCCTATGACCGTGACATACATTTTCTTCTATTAGATAGTAAGCAAAAGATAAAACTATGACTTTGATATAAATTTTCTTCTATTAGAAACTCTAGAATTGATTCGGAAGAAGAACAAGGGAAGAAAGAGAGAGATTACAAACTCTAAAAATCAAGAGGAAAGGTCAAGATGCAAGAATGTGGAGAATGTTTCAAACATGCTCGTAGAAGATCAACAAGGGATAGAAGACAACCAAAAAGGTATGGTTATGATACATCATTTGAGACTAAACATACCATCACAGTAGAAATAAAACTCTAATACGAGTCAAGAAGTTGAGTGAGAAGAATCTACACAATTAAATTATCTAGTAGAATTTCTTACGAAACAATCAATTGCTCCTTTGAATCATTGAGGTTTATAAGAAAACTGTCCATAGGATCACCCTTTATTCATAAAGAATCCTTATTTATTTCTCGATCAAAATGGAAAAACTGTGCCAAAAATTCTCACTTGTTTTGTGTAAGCATTATGCGATATAATGGCAAGCTTGATAGGGAACGCGATCAACATATGTCATCTGAATCTTTTCCATCGCATTTTATTTTATTTGCAATGGTTTTGGATGCATCTTTTCAATGGTATTTTATTTTCTTTTGCAATGGTTTTGGATGCTATTGGTCTTGACATAGTCAAAATAGGAGTTGCAAGAGAATTTGAAATAGAAACTGCATCTAAAATCAAAGTTGCACAATCCTAAAGGCCAAGTTGTTCAACTACACTTTGAACATTACAAAGTATAGAGAAAGATGAGCATTGCATACATAGGATTCCTTGAATTCTACAAAGAAGGGATTGAATGCCTAGCAACTAGTAAGATACACAACTTAAAAGTATGCTAATGTAAACACTCGAAAGAGATGACACTAAACTCGGACTGAGTAACTAATTTGAACTCCAACAATCGTCCTAATGTGAGAGGCCAAAGACCCAAGAGGTGAGTTAACAATCATCCCCAATCTTGAGAGGCCAAAGGACCAAGAGGTGAGTTAACACACATGGACATAAAAGAAAACCTCTTAAACATTAAGTACACTTTTTTTCTCCAAAATTAAAGTTCTACAATAGACTACTCTCTTAGACTTTAATTAATAAAGAAAACAATTGTACAAGTGAACTGGCTTACTACCCCATGGGACCCACATGAAGGGGACAAGAAGGTGGTCTTCCTTCTTTGTAGAGCTCTCTAAACATTAACTAAACTTTTTTACAATATGTTCCCTCACACGCATCATTATTTTTATACAAATTGAAGTTAATTCAAGTTAGCAATTGACAAGAATAAGAAAGATCATTTTAAAGTTTAATTGATGATTCAAGTCATGCGTGCCACGGATTTCTATATAAACATACGGAGAGGAGACCCCACTTTCTGGTTTCTTCGCCTCGGTAATCGCTTTGTCTTAAATGCAAATGGATCAGAGAGGAGGCCGACCGGAAGCAGAAGCAGTGGATCTCACTTTGTCACTGGCAGTTGGGGGCAGTACGAGACCGAAAGCCGACGATGTGACGCAGGTATTTCATAACTTCATTGAAAGCTTTCCGTTCCTTCTGCTTCGATTAACTTCTGCACTTCAAAATGGCATGATGTCATCGATCATGGCGTTCAAGAAGATATGTATGCATGCGAGTGCTACCGTACGACTAGAACACATCTGTCACACGAGTTTGATTGCACATCCTGTATCTATGGAGCCACTTCCTGTCATATTTTATAAAAGCTTAGAAACTGCACAGGAGCATTTGCCTTGTGTGTAGCAGGAGATGAGAATGACGACAGGCGATGTCCATAAGGGTCGATCAAATTGTTTTGGCAAGTGAACTTTGCCTTGACCTTTTTTTCAATGTATAGAACTGGCTCTTGAATATATGCTTCGCATGCTAGTTGGCCTCAAATATTTCGGCGGTAGTCCTAACTAATATATCAATGTTAAATTTTGTTTGCCTGCAAATGTTTGCTGCTCAAATGTTGCTGCGCGGAGCCGTTGAAGTGGATAATTGCACTCGCCGTAGACAAATATAGGATTCTCTAATGAATAACCTTGATAAAACGAAAAATATTTTTCATTCGTGATTTTACTTCATGGTGCAGCAAATCGTACTCCTAGCAGTCAAGGATTTGTATAAATCAAATCGCACAGGATCAACGAGGGACCAGATCCGAGAACACATTGCGCAACGAATTTTCAGGGGGATGGTGCCTGAGCCTGAAGATGCGTTTACGTGGGTTGTGGACTCACACTTATTAGATCTGGTGGAAGATACCTCTATACAGATGGTGGAGCATGTTTTTCGAGTACGAGACGCTTCGGCTACCTCAAGAAATCCGACATAGAGTTTGTGAAACAGTTATTTAGGGGACATGTTAAGGGTTTCTGACCAGTGATGGAAAAACAATGGTGATTACACAGGCAGGTAGAAGACAGAATTCACGAACATGATTCGGGCGGAGATTTTTGAAGCATATAGTTTCCAACGTCAGAAACGTCTGGCAAAAAACTATCCACCTTCATCGTGTTGTTTTCAGCTAGAAAATTCTCATGTGACTGTTTTTCATGGGATGCACAATTGTGGAATCTACAATTCTTTTATATTTTTAGGTACAATTTAAAAAAGCAAAAATTCCAATCGTTTGGAATAGTTTTTGGGATCCTGATTTTACAGATTGACAAATGATTGCATTGTTTCGTAGAATTTTTCATTGAGATCAACAAATGCTTCTCACAGTTCCGAAGAAATGCAAAGAAGGTCACTCATGAAAATGACTCATCAACTTTTAATAGAATGCTCATCTTGTAGCACATATGTTTGTTCTTTGGCAACCGTGTCTTTCGCAACCGTGTCTGCTGTACGACGTTTACAATCTGCAGAAAATATGACATGTGGCATTCATAGTTCTCTTCTTTACATTTTCTTGAATTTGTCATTGAAGAATGAGCCATTTTCCGTACTGGGAAGTTGCAAACAAGTTCACGTGTTCAATCGACACATTCAAGTCACAACAATAAATGATCTTTGGGGGGGGGGGGGGGAATCTATAAGAGGAATTTCATTTCTTTAGATTATTAAATACGTTCAACAATACATAAAAAAACGAAATCTCTTTCTCTCAGAAGAGATGGATATCATGATTATAATAAAGTGAGTGTTGCTTTCAATTTCTGAAAAAAAGAGTGATAATAGAATGCTATAAGAAGACCTGAGAAGCGTTTTTCATTTTTCTGACAGAAAATTGTTAAATGGTTCATCTTGTAGCATATATGTCTTTTTTGCTCTTAGAACTCGAGGCTCTTTGTGTTCTGCAAAATATGGTGGTGCAGAACGGCATTCATTGAATCTGTCATTTTCTTGATGATCTTATGGATTCTTCAACATAGCAAAGTGTTTTCTACCTTTTCCCAATTAATGTTCAATCGACATTCAAGTCACAATATTGGGTGTTGCTTTCAATTTCATGACTTTTTACATTTTTAATCTGAAAAAAAAAGTGATAAAAAAGCGATAAGTATGATTTACTCATATGATAAAAAAAATTAAGAGCATGAATATGATAAAAAATGTGCTTACAATACACCTCATTCCTCTTGCATGTCTTAATTCATGAGGCATGTTTGGGCATGGAAACAAGCAGAAAGAACGGACATCATATATTAACCTCATTCCTAGCCAAACTGTCAATAGTCCTTCCGAACATCAAGTAGTTTAGGTCCGAGAAGATTTAATAGTTTCTTTCAGTGATACATCAATAGTTAAGAAACAAGCTACGAATCCCTCTCTCCCTCTCTCTCTCTCTCTCTCTCTCCCTCTCTCTCTCTCTCTCGGGGAAGACACCTAAATTTGGTTGCCAAGTCTGCCATATGAAGCAAGAAGATCATCCCACCGCAACAAAGCTACCTGCCAAGCTATAATACTCTTTAATGTCTTCAATTTTATTACCTTCATAAACACTAATTTTATGATTCATCTCCAAAGGTGTACTTGCAGGTTTAGGGTTCTCCATTTTGAACTAAAGAATTAGATCCTGAATGTATCTCCTCTGATTCAAATACATTCCTTCATCGGTGTATATGACCTGCATACCTAGGAAGAATGTGAGCTCCACTAGATCACTAATTTTGAACTCCTCTTGCATGTGTTTCTTGATCCTTTGAATGCCATTTAGATCATTCTTTCACAATTATGTCATCTACATATACACATAGATATATAACCTCATTGTGATCCCTTTTGATGAATAGAAAGAGATTAGAGTTGTTAGTTCTAAACCCTTGATCTTAAAGGTATGTAACCAACCTATAATTCCAAGCCCTAGGAGCTTGTTTCAATCCATAGAGTTCTTTCTTAAGTTTATAAACATAAGATGCATGATTACGGCTTTCAAAACTTGGAGGTTGTGACATGGATACCTCTTCACTTATCCAAACATTTAGAGATGCATTTTTTACATCAAGATGGAAGATTTTTCAATTTCTTGATGCAACTGCACTTATCAATGTTTTGATTGTAGTCATCTTTGCAACTAGTGAGAATGTTTCCTCATAATCAATACCATGAGTTTGTGAGCATCCTTTGGAAACTAATCTTGACTTGTACCTACAAATGGATCCATCTGAATTTCTTTTGAGTTTATATACCAATTTGCAACCAATTACCTTTTGATTGGGCCACATTGGATCCCAAGTATCCATTTCCTTTAATACACCTATTTCTTTTTTAATGGCCATTTCCCAACTAGGGTTTTTATTTTACTCCTCATAGGTTGAGGGTTCTGAAATTGAGTCTTTAGCCAACTAGATTTAATGCTTTGTAACAAATGTGGAATCATATCCATACCTTTCTAGTTGTTTCTTTTCCTTTGTTGATCTTCTATGGGCTTGCTTGGAGCATTCTCCACACTCGTGCATCTTTGCTTTGCCTCATGACTTCCATAGTTTTTAATCATTTTCCCTTTCATCTTGGTCATCATCTATATCACTCATTTAATCCTGGACATATGTATCATGCTTGCTTCCTAATTGATAAGAATAAGAATCAAGCTCATATGGTATGTTTGTCTTCATCATACCAAGACATGTGTTCTTCAAACACAACATCCCTACTTGTATTGAATTGTTGGGTTGAAGGATTATAAAGGTTGCAACCCATTTGAGTTGACTCATAACCAATCAACACTTCCTCTATTGCCCATTCACCTATCTTACCTCTTATTTGTGATGATACATGAACATAAGCTAAACAACCAAACACCTTGCAATGTCCAAGGCTAGGTTTTCTTCCATGCCATGTTTCATAAGGAGTCATACCTCGAAGTGATTTTGATTGTAGTCAATGACAAGGTACACAACAATTGAAATATCCTCTACCAATAGATAATGTGGCAACCTCTTCTCTTCAAGAATTATTCTAGTTGATCCAACCAATGTCTTGTCTCTCCTCTCTGCTATTCCATTGGGTTGAAGAGATTACTTGGTAATCACTTCCCTTTAAGTAGCTTTATCCTGCAAGAATGCATCAAAATCTTTGGAGAGGCATTCTCCCCCTCCATCAGATCTGAGCTTCTTGGGTGATCTACCTATATGATTCTCCACGTGTTAGATACTTTTTGAAGAAATCAAACACTTCATTCTCACTTTTGATAAAGTACAAAATAGTCCATCTTCTATGCTTATCAATAAATGAGACATAATGCCTTGATCCTACCAATGATTGTTCTTGACTTGGCCTTGATACATTTGTATGTACTAAGTCCAATAAGTTGTTGTGGATGTAGCCTTTGTGGTTGAATGGTTGTCTTTGTGCCTTCCCAATCTGACATGCATCACATCTGTTTAAAATGTGTCACTTTGCTATCTTTGGCAGCCCTATAACACTTTTTTCTCTACACATATCCTTCAATGTTCTTTCATCTACATGAGCAAGTCTCTTATGCCACACTTTAAGCTCACTTAGGGTTTGAGACCCAAAGTTTAATATAGTTATGTTCTTGATTTCTACTACTTCAAAAGTAAAGAGCCTAACATGCATCTCACCTTTGGTTATCTTCTTGAAGTCTTTACATGGATCCTCTACAAAAACTCCATGTTGGATGCACCTAACTTGCAAGCCTTTTTCAACTTTTTTCCCTACACTTATTAGGCTTTTAGTGATAGCGGGTACATAAACAACCATATTAAAAATCTTTGTCCCACCATTGGAACAATCTTCTCCACATTGTGCTTAGTATCATCCCCTGTTTGTACTTCATATCTATGCTTTGGATGTTCCAAGTTAGATAGAAGAGCAATGTTGTCTACAACATGATTTGAACATACTGAATCTATGAACACCATATGATCATCTTCTTTTCCTTCCTTATGGTTTAGATTCATCAAAAGAAATCAGTCCTCATGTTTTTTATCTTCATAATAATTGCTATAATTCCTTCCTTTATGGCCTCTATTGTTATTTTTGAAGTTGTTCCCACCTCTCCCTTTATTGTTGCCATATCCACCTCTTCCACTTCCTTTTTGTGTCTTGCCATTGAACCAACAATTCTAAGTAGTGTGGTTGGATTTATCATAGATGGCACAAGGTTGAACATTTTGACCTTTGTTTTTGTCATGCTTAGGTCCTTTCTTCTTCCCTTTCCACTTGCTCTTGCTTGCAAAGTTGGCTTGGGTAGTCTCCTTTTCATCTTCTTTCTTCTTCTTGCCTTTTAGCTTCTTGTCCTTCTTATCTAAATATAGAGCACTAGTTGAATTACCATGACAGGAGTTACCTTCCTTTATGCTATTGTTGGCCTCTTGATCAAAGATTTTTCCATGAAAGATGTTGAAGTCTAGAGCTTGCAAATCCATGATGAGATCATAGGCTATGATGAAACATTGCCATTGCTTGTCACCAATAATCCCATTGAGAATTTTCCTCATGATAACCTCTTCTAAATCAGCTCTCCAATGGATGCTTGTTGATCAACAACCTCCTTGAATTTGTAAGAAAATCTATGCTGGTTTGTTTAGGTATCTTCTTCATCTAGTGGAACTTGTTCGAAACATGGTTCCTTGCCTTTGTGCTAGAAGAAAAGAAAGTCTATAGGGCATCCCAAGTCTCTCGAATTTTCTTGCATCCTCTAATATGTGGTAATAGAAAATCAGAGATAGATTTTAGTATGTATGACCTTTCTTGAACATCCCTTGCACACCAAAGTGTGAGCTTATCTATCTCCTCTTGTGTAGGTCCTCCTTTGGATCTTGGAGGAGGCATAAGTTGATCACGTGCTACAATTGCATAAAGACTTCTACCTTGCAAATAGGCCTCCATTTTGATTTTCCAAGCTACATACTTGTGTATATCAAGCTTGTCAATCATTGAGGGAAAGCAATCACCCACCTTTCTCTAGCTCTAATGCCACTAAAATAACTTGGAGAAGCTTCTAGGAGGCAGAAAAATGAGTTGTGAAGTGACAAAGTTGGTCTAGCCAACCAGCACAGGATTAGCCCTTGAGCTTATGGAGACTCAAATAGACCTTATAGGCATGTTATACGTGCAATAAAATCCACTATGTACTTTGGATCATCAAGGAGAAAGAGTCGATACAAAACAAATAGGTTTGCACATTGACTAACTTAAAAAACTTGCTATCTTTGGATGAAATAATCAAATTCAAATGCTCATAGTAGCCAGCATTATTACAACTAAAAAAAACACCTTTTAGAGGAGTGATACACATAGTTCTTAGTGTATAGAATGCACAAGAGTACAAGTAATAAGCAAAATATGCTTCTGGATTGAGCTTGACACTTAACAATGGTACCTCCTATTTTTCATGAGAGTGCAATGATAGAATTCGAGACACCAAAACTAAGATTTTTCTAAATATAATAAGACAATTCTTTGAAATGTTGTATACATACACTAGAAACTAATAACTTTCCAATCAATGTTTATGCATCCAATTTGAAGCTCTCTAAAGAGAGCAGCAACCTCTACAAGTTCACTATTGTTGAAGACGATGATGGAGAGAAATGAAGGATCAAGTTAATAATGGACAAAAGTGTATGTATATTGATTCCATGTAATGTAAAAGTGATTTGAACTCTTGAAGTGTTGCACAACTTTTACAATTGGATTTTGAATGCAAATATATGAAGGTGGGATAAATTGTTGAAGCAAATCAATTCACTTTCCTATAATCTAGGAAAAGGGAAGATATTGTTTTTTTTTTTTAATGTAAAGGAAGTTCGGCAATAGCCTACTCTCCCGGACTTGAATTAAATTAAGAAACAAAGGTACAGTAGAAGGGGACTAGTGCCCACGGGACCCCCCAAATCCCACAAAGCAGGGGAAGCTTGATTGAATCCTAGGTTGCATTACAAAGAAGGTTAATCACCCTCTCATCGCCCTCATGCGGGGCCCACTTGGGTTTGAGCTTGTTGTTGATCAAGAGGAGGACTTGATGGTGCCTGAAGGGGGGGGGGAATTCTTACTGTTAACAATCCTTTTGCCAAGGAGGAATAGTGATTTCTCAATCGACCACTCCCTGGGGGGATCGCCGAAGTTGAGAGCACACCTCTCCCGCCAAATTTTCCACAGGACTTCCCCTCTGATGGCGTTCCAGAGTGACGCAGAGCAGCCGATCGCTTCTCCCAAAAGGACTTGTTTCCAACTAGGCTGTTTTTGAAGTCTGATTTTCATTCCAACCGTCTGCCAGATTCTGTAGGAGTTAGGGCAAGTAAGGAAGATGTGTGGGACATCTTCGATAGCACGGTGGCAGCGTTTGCACCAAGGAGGGATCCCACAAAGTTTGCTAGCCTTATGGTTGGTCCAGATTCCTCGATGAAGAATTTGCCATAAGAGGACCGACTTCTTAATCTCTATTAGGGGGTGCCAGATATCCATGAATTTCATGTCCCACCTAAGCCGCGTCCAAGACAGGCACCACTTCTTGTTGAGGCTGATCTGGAGGTCAGCCGTTTCTTTGATGTTCGGGATTTTGAGAAGGCTATTTCCATTGTACCATTTGAGCCCAAGCGAGTTCGGTGTGTCGTGTCCCATGAGAAGGCGAGTCTTGTGACGATCCCAAGTGAGGCATCTGCTTTGCAAAGTGTTCCATTCTTCGTAGGAGATGTTTATGCAAGGGTCGATGTCCTCGAAGTTGATCCAGCTGTTGGTGTCATGTTTCCAGAGGTGTTTCCATTTTTTGAATCCTTTGTTCCATAGCTTCTTGGCATTTTGAATGTTCCACGACTCCACACTCCGGATGCCATGTATCGGAAACCAGATAGAGTCGTTTTGTCTGATTCCGGCCGCCCACTTCCAGTCCTCACTAATTCTTGTGAGGTTTTTGACTTTATTCCAGCCCTTCCAAAGAGAGCACACAAGATTGGAGCCTTTCGGGAAGACGGGAATCGGGGAGAAAAGCAGGGTCATGATGTCAAGATTCTTCCAGTTAGGGAACCCCGTGAGGGCCAACTCATTCTTGTTTCTGAAGATCAGCTTGGCCCACGAGGCCTCCCTATTGCACCACGCCTTAATCATCCATTTGGCTGCAAGTTTGTTAGCCATACACCCAATGTCCAGGATACCCAGCCCCCCGCTATCTCTAGGGCTGGTGCAGATGGCCCATTTGATTTTAGGCACCCCCTTCTGTTATGATCACCCGTCCAGAGAAAGTTTCTGCATATACTATTCAGCTTGGATAGGCCTTGCTCATTCGGTCTCCAACAAGAAAGGAAATAGATGGTGGACGAGAGGAGGAATGTGTTGATAACCATCGCACGTCCAGCGAGATTGATTTGCATGCCTCTCCAGTAGTTAAGCTTGTTTTCAAGTTTGGCCAGCACCCAGTTCCATCGCTGCTCCATAGAGACGCCAAACCCCAAGGGGATTCCAAGAAGTCGAAAGATTTGGCCCTGCGGAATGATTTGACAGCCATGGTCAATGAGAAGGCCAGGATGATGACCCACAATAGCCCTAAAGGCGGTCTTATAGTGGTTGATTTTGGATCCAGAGGCCTCACAAAAGGTATCAAGACACCTCTAGAAAGTCTCCAGGCTGGTATTATCATTGTGAACGAACGCGTTCATATCATCGGCAAAAAGTCTCATGATGATTTGATTGTGGTCGTGAGGCAGCCGGAGGCCTTTGATATTGCCAGCCTCCACATGATGTGCCACAAGTCTGCTCAGCCCCTCAGTGGCGATGGCAAAGAGAAGGGGGGCAAGAGGGCACCCTTGTCTGATAGATCTTTTAAGATGGATCGCCTTCGAAAGTTTGCCGTTAACGTTAATTTGGGTCGTTGCATTTCCGAGAAGGGTCGCGATCATCTTGGTGAATTTCTGACTACATCCGAGATCTTGGAGCGACTGCAGAATATAGTCCCATTCTAGCCTATCGTAGGCTTTGTCAAAGTCCATCTTGAGGAAAACCACATCTTGATTAGACTCATTTGCAAATTGAATACCTTCCCAAATATCCATAATGGTTTCCAGGATAGACCTGCCCTTGATGAAACCTTTTTGGTCCTCACTAAGCCAAGATCTCAGGTGGCACGAGAGTCTGTTGGCTATGACTTTGGCGATGATCTTGTATCTTGTTTGGAGCATCGTAATAGGCCGCCAGTTCTCGATTCTGTTCTTTTCCTCTTTCTTGTGTATCAACTTGATAATTCCATTATTTAGACAAGAAGGGAGAGCACCAAACATTAGCGCTTCTTGCCAAACCATCCGAAGCGGGGTGGCAACCACCAGCTTGAAGGATTTAAAGAACTCGTTAGTGAGTCCGTCGGGTCCCGGGCTTTTACGGAGGGGGAGGGCATCAATGACCTCAATGATTTCTGATTCAGAGATAGGGGCGTGAAGCAGGGAGTGGAGGTTGGGTGGTATTCTCCGGGGGGAAACTCTAGAAATGGCAGCCATGCAGTCCCTTCTATGGTGGGAGAGGGGGTTCGAGGTTCCCAGGAGTCTCGTGAAGTGCCCTTCGATGATGCCAAAATTATCTTCTTCCGAATTGCATACATTGCCATGTGGATCTAGCAGTAGGGGGATCGCCTCTCTGTTGTGTTTCCTTTTAAGGATACGGCACATCTCTTTGGTGGGTTTGTCGGCTTTGCCGGCCCACCATTCCTTGAAGAAGATTTGCAAGGTTTTCCTTTGTATTTCTTCCTCGTATCTCAACACTGCTCTGATTTTCCGGAGACCTTTCTGGGCTTGGTGTTTACCTTTGTTCACTTCCTCCTCGAGCCGCCAGAGTCTGTGGTAAAGAGCTTCCCTACGAGCCCGCCGCACAGTCTCGAGCATCTTCTTAGTTCTGGTCATGATCTTACGAGACTTGTCGACCGCACTTCTCCAGCACTTGGCTGGGGCCAAGCCAGAGGCGAACGCCTCCTTCCACACAACGGCAATCTCTTGATGGATGGATGGGAGAGAGAAGGTGGTTGCATTGGCATGGAACCACGGAGCCTTGCGGATCTTGTTGGAAGGTTGAAAGGTGATAACGATCGGGTAGTGATCAGAGATGGTGAGGTCAGTGCGTTGCGTGATGGTAGGGTGGCCCCACTGATGAGTAAAGCTCTGAGAGATGTAGCATCTATCAAGTCTAGCTCTCCTCAGATCCTCGCCCGCTTGGAGATTCGACCAAGAAAAGCCATTCGAGTCTTTGAATTCAACCAGATCCAAGTGGAGTTTGGTCATGTCCCACGTTTCTTTCTCCCGACCGTCGATGACCCTACCCTTGCCCATCCATCTGTCCATAGGGTCCTCCACCATGTTGAAGTCCCCACATATAAACACGTTGTGGGCAAGCGAGTCTAATGAAGCCCAAGTGTTCAGTCTCTCCAAATCCCCGTTAGGGGCGTACAAAGAAACCATAGTAACACAAAGAGGAGCACCAAAAGAAACCGCAATCCAACGGTGACTTACATCTTCAATGGAGTTCTCAAGCATTTCAAGCCAGAGTTGTTTAACACCGATAACCGTTCCTCCGGACCCCCGGTGGTGCTTCGTTGGGATCCACACATGGGCCGAGGAGACCTGTCTGAGCCGTTTCTGGAGGTCTTCTCCGTCAATTTTAATCTCTTGAATACATATAATGTCTGGGTTTAAGCTAATGTCGCGGAGCCATTGACCAATGATGGTCGCTCTTGAGGGGTCGGTTAGCCCTCTAGCATTTAGCGAGATAACAATCATTTCTGTGTTGATCCCTCTTTGCGGGAGGGAGCCTTGTCCTTTCTTCTCTTGGCTTCATCTTTCTTTTTCGCTGGGATCTGATCCCGACTTAGAAATCGTTCTTGTGGGGGCTTTTCCAGGGTAACTCCATAGGCTGTTTTCCTTTGCGGGATGCTCCTTGCCGGGGAGAATTGGGCCCCGTGCTCGGTACCGTTTCCGGGATCGTCGATCCGATGATGGAACTTTCACTATCCATGTTGTCTTCATTACTAGTGGTGAAGCCATCTTCTTTGCTTGTAGAATAACCCTCCTGGGGGGTTTCTTTGTTGTCAGGGATCTCTAGGTCTTCGTCGTAGGTGTCTACCTCAGGTGGCTTCCCACCTGGGTAGTCAAGCTCGTTGATCTCCTTTCCAAGATTGCAATACAAATTGCTGTCAGGGGTAATTGGCAGGTTGTTTCTCTCACCGTTGGCCCTCGGGCTTCTTTTCCTTCTTCTTCTAACTTCAGTAAAGCCCTCAGCGTCAGCTTGTGGATTGAGGAGACCCTTGCCTTCCCCTTCCTTGGTCGAGTGGGTCAAATCGCCAGAGTTGTCTTGAGCAGTTTTGGAGGCTTCTTGAAATCGCTTGTTTTTTTGCCTGAGAGGGCAGTCTTTAATCATGTGTCCTTGCTGACCACAACGAAAGCACGCGTTGGGAAGGTTTTTGTAGGTGATATCCTGCTCCCAAACTTCTCCCTCGCCCATGTCCACTTTGATCGTTGATGGAAGCGGCGAACTGAGGTCGGCCTCGACGCAGATTTGTGGGTGCCACCTAGCGTTGAACGAGTGTCTTGCACCTTCATAGATGAGACCACCAATGTCTTCGCGTGAAGCCAACGGCTTGCCGATGGGAGAGACAATGTCCCACACGAAGTTGTACAAGAAGTATGGGAGGTTAGGGAGCTCAACCCAAAGAGGGTACCGAAGTGATTTCGATTTGTCGGGAGTAAAGTCCGGGGACCATCTGAATAGGCACAGGGTCGCCCGACCGAGCTACCAGGTGCCAACGCTTAGGGCTTGGAGCGACATCTCTTCATTTTCAAAGACTAGCAGCATGTGGTTTGCTGGTAAGAACTGGCATTTGCTGACAATTAGTCCTCGAGGGAACCACTCTTTTCGAAGCCATTGTCGCACGATTTCGAGCGGGGGCCTAGGGCCAAACACTTGGCCGACGAGGCAAACTTTCTTGAGCTCCTCCTGAGCAGATAGAACTGCGGGTCTACTGAGGGACACGATGGGGGATTCAAAACTTTCGGATGCCCCAGGGGCGGCACACGATCCCCCCTCCAGCAGAGCGGCCAGTGTACCGGTCTCCCCGGGGGGAGGGGCCCGATTACTTTTCACGAGAGAGGATGAAGCCACATCCATGGCCAAAGGAACTTGCACCACTTTTACTTTTCAAAACCCAACGGCAAAACCCTCCAACATGGAGAGAAAGCCTCCGATCACATCGAAGCCTAACACTCCACTTTTTAGGGAAAGACCATTATGCCAAAAATCCCACCATAACGGGAAGCACACTTCTTCTTTTCGAATCTTTTCTATTTTCCTTTTTCTTTTTTCTTCTTTTTTTTTTCTTTTTTCTTTTTTCTTCTTTTTTTTTTCTTCTTTTTTTTTTCTTTCCTTTTCTTCTTTTCTTTTTTTTTTCCCTTCTTTTTTCAAAAGAATCTTTCTTTTCTCTTGGAGCTCCCGGCGTTTGATCTAATTTTAGGTGATTGATTGATTGTCAAGCTCAACCATCTCAAATTTGTGGAATTTGAGCTCTCTTTTTCTCCTGTTACATGTTTAAAGCTCTAGGCTTTTACCTTGGTAAATGATCCATAAAAAATATTTTAAAAAAATATAGTGATCATAAATAAAAGAACACTTCAATGGATAATTTTTGGCATAATCCAAATGATAGATTTTTGATGTAGATGAAATCCACCTCAAGCATAGAGTAAGCTTGATGTTCCAACACTTTGGACAAATCTTTTCACTTATGTAGTCAAAACTATCCCAAAACTGCAAAATTAGCTTCTAATATTCCGTGATTTTGTACCCGAATAAACTCTCATAAACTTGATGCAAATAGCCTATGAAGACACTTTGAGGACTCCAAAATAGTATAAAAATTAAGTATATTCACTCCCATAATCACCAAGCAAGTAGGGCATAGTTGTAGGAAAACTTATTTTTGAGGGGGAATGCTATTGGAATGGGTGACCTCTTAGGAAGTGTTAGTACTTTGTCTTCCTTGATCATTGAAGTCCTTCCTCATGTGCAACCAATGGCACCAACATTGACTTTAATGACTCAGATAACAAGGTATACCAAGGTCTATGCCTTGGTCCTCACCTTGGTTGTAAGCCTCGAGGAAGCAACGGGTTGGTAGGTGGGTGCTCACTTTTCTTGCACAAAAAAAAACTCCTGCTTTGAACAACTTTGATAATAGTGAGATTATGTGATCATGAGGGAACACAATGAATCCACCTTCACAAGATCTTCACGACAATACCCCTATATTAAAAAACTAAGCTATGGATGCTGCACATTATACTCCACATGTGACCAATAGAAACCACAAAGTTCACGGATAGCATGAACTCAAGGGCAGGGTACCTTATGACATGCATCCCCTTTGCCTAACATTATATATATGGGTGGATTTGGATGGTTGGATATGTGATCTTACTCGCACTTGGTGGAAGTTATAATATTGGAAGTCTTTCAACATTGGTAATGAAAGTAATGATACAATTTTGAATCAATTCCTTTTTCCTCTTTATTTATGTGAAGCTAGTCTATTACTTCAAGCCATTTGAATCTTGTCATAGTTGGGACATGTGGAGATTTTCCCTCCATTGATTTATATCTAGAAGACTTTGAGCCGAAAGGTGATCAAAGTTTGTCACTCATCCTTAGTAGAGCTTGAGAAGATCCCATGGGACTGGCCCCTTAAGGAGCACAAGGAAGGAGATCATGAAAGGAGCACAAGGAAGAAGCCCCACTGGCCACTATAGTGGCCAAAAGGGCCCTCTCTTTATGCCCATGGGCCTAGAAGAGTCTGAACTAGAGAGCTCTTGATGGTCTCTCTCTCTATATATATATATCTCTCTCTCCCCTTTTTCTTTGGTATTGAAGATCTCTTGAATGAGCTTTGGGTCTTATAGTCTCTTTTGACCACATTTTATACTCTATATAAGATATTAGAGCCTCTCAATGGTGAGACCTTATAAATTCTCCCATCCCTTTCTCTCTAAAACTCTAGTAAGTGATTTTATCTACTAACTTGAGAGTTAAAATGTTAATTTGGAGAGCTTTTTGGAGCTTTCGCTCAACCCATACTCACCGAGACTCTTGGGCATTTTAAGACCATCTATCCTACTACCCCTCAAGAATTTTTGCAACAATTCTTCAAGAAAATAAGGATTCTTAATGTCATCACATGTAAGGCTTCAAGTCACCTTTCATGTCCCCTTTCAACCCACAACTTGGAGGATCATGGAGATTGGTTCATGGTGTTTCAACGATTATCTTGTGCACTCAAGAGTTGCATTTCATCCAAGGTGGGCCGGAGCTGACCTACAACAAAGTAAAACCTTTGGATAATTACGAGGGAGATAATCTTTTGAATTAGGAATGGGAATTGCATTGCTTTTTTGTTCCAAAATACTTAAAAGATAACTTCTTTTGAGCGGTGATCCTAAACCCCATAACCATTCCCTTCCCAAATCCACATGAGTTCTTTCCATATGCATGATCTAGAAAATCAAGTTTATCTTTGTATGATTGAAACTTGATTTTGAGATCACATATCATTGTGTGAGAGACTTTACAATTTTGGCCTTGCATGATGAGATTATATATTGATGTAATGACCTCTGTTGTGGATGGAGAAGCCATCTATCAGGACTCTAACAAGTGTTTAAATCTTGGACACTTAAGTAAGAACTATACTACTATGGTGAAACATAATCCCACTTGTAAGCAAAAATGAAGAGAGAAAGCACCTTTTTCAAACTTTGAACATTTAGAACATTAATGTTTGGAAGAAAGTGGAGACCTTGCAAAAGGATTACATGCATTAGTTTTGTTTTTCTAATTCCATGTGGGACCAAGATCAGTTTGGACCTCATGATATAGTCTAATTTCATGCTTACATAAGAGGGGTAAAGGCTAGAGTCATGATAGATGACTTGGCCACCTAGAACATCCTTCATTATTCCTAGTAAAGAAGTTACATTGCACCAAGACATCATTATATAGTCTTCATTATGCAAGTCCAAGACCAAATGGCCTAGGAAACAATGATATGTGATCTTGAAATACAATTTCAAGGGTACAAAGATAGATTGATTGCTAGATCATACATATGGAAAGAACTGATGTGTTTTTGGGAAGGGAATGGCTCTAGGGTTTCGGAACATCATTTAAAAGAAGTTATATCTTGAATAATGGAATTTGAAAAGGAATGATGTCCAATACTTGATTCAAGAAGAACAAGATGTGTCAAGTAATCCTTTGATTTTAAGCATGGAATTTAAGAAACTTGTAAAAATAATCATAAAGTTGCTGTATACATGTTACTTCCAGCCAGTGTAAATGACTTTTATAATATGAATCTAGTTTTTTATGTCTTGCCTCGTTTCCTCATCACAGAATGTGCAAGTTTAAATTTTTAACAAATAGCTATTGGGATGTTTTTCTAGAAGAAGTTTTCAATGGCTTACCACCTCCTTGAGGACAAATTGATCATGCCATAGAATTTCTTCTAGATGCAATGATGCAAGGAGAACACCATAAATTTTGGGATATAATGATATGTGATCTCGAAATTGAGTTTCAAGTGTAGAAAGATAAAGTTAATTTCAAGATCATGCATATTGAAAGAACTAATGTGCTAGTGGGAAGAGAATGGCTCTATGTTAGACATTGATCCCATGACATTGATCCATAAGGATCAGTCCATGTGTGTGGGGGACAAGGGCTAGCTAGGCAAGGTCCCAAGCTTAGGGGATACCCTAAGGTATTTCATAGTAATGGGGATGAGTGTTGCATGATGGCCACATGTCGACACTAGACCATCCGTATGGATCAACATCATGATCCCTGTGGATCAATGTCTAACACTCTAGGGTTTAGAAATGTTGTTCAAAAGAAGTTATATGATGAATACTTCAGAACTTCAAAGGAATGATTCTCAATACTTGACTCAAGGGGAGCATGATGTGCCAAGTATCCCTATAATATCAAGCATGGAACCAAAGAAACTTGTAAATAATCACAAAATTGAAGTATACATATTACTTCCAACCAATGTGGGTCAATGAGTTTGTGGATTGGTTATCAAGCTTTGAACAAGTTTGATAAAGAATAAATATTAAACACCACCTGTTTCATGGGTTGAAGCCACAAAATATACTTTCAAAGCTTAATTTTTGACAAGAATGCCACCAAATCACGATGAGATCTAAAGATATCCCAAAGATAGATTTTCAAACTTGTGGGATTTTCTAATTCTTATTCATGCGTTTAGGACTAATGAATGCCCTAACTGTCAGGGGAGCACTAGATGGTGCTCTTTGATTAAACTAGGCAAGATTTTGGGAATATACTTGTGATTACAAGATCACCCACATAGGGAAATAATACAAGAAATAATATTGATAGAAGAATTCCACAACCCAGGATTGATAAGTATAGATAACTCAACTAGAGAAGATGTAGAAGATCCCACAACATGGGACCATAGGTATGAAGCAAGGTCTCCTCATTACAATAACTCTTTTCAGGGAAATGAGCTAGATAGATGAAACAACTACGAGATTACAAGAGGCAAAGGCTAGATATCCAAGAACTAAGAACTCACTTGTATGGGAGAACACGAATTGAATCCGATTGATTACTTTTTCTAGATGGCCAGAAAAAGAAGGGACTCATGATGTAATGGAATACATCAATATAATGTTTGGAAAATAGCCATCTTCATGAAGATAATGTTTGAATATATGAAATTTATCTCTCTATAAACTTCATATAGTGGGAGTGAGAAATAAAGATCAATATTTCAAATTTTGAAGGTTATATCCAAAGATTGAAGCCCAATGATGTTAAGATGATCCTCGAAGAAGGCTCATAAAGATCATCTTTGGAATCTAAGGTAAGTCAAGTAAGAAAATGAGAATAATAAGAAAGATCATTTTTAAGGTTGAATTGATGATTCGAGTCAAAGGATCTAGTTAGGGTCTCAATAATATAGGACTTGTTAAACAGATCTAGAGTAAAAAGGGAAGTGAATTCTTGGGTCACCAAAGATCTCGATGGATTGAAGGTCTTAAGTTCCATATGAAATCCAATATCCATAAAAAAGATTGAAAAAATGGATGAAATAGTACATTGCTCTGAATACTTGTGATTGGGTTTAAAGGTAATATGATCTTTTACACTATGAATTCCCATTATGGGACATGGTTATAAAGATCTTAGTCTTTTTGGAAGAACAAGTAAACTAGATTTCAACCAATTAGAGTCTTCAAATGCGAGATTGATCCTAATGGACTTAGTTTATTAAAGTGGAATACAAAAACTAAGGAAAGTTCTAGAACATCCTTTAGCCCACTTTAAATAAGGTATTCAAATTCTCAGCATAGTAAAAACCATATACCCTTATCAAACCCAATATATAATCCACCTATATAATTATAATGGTTGGGTACGGATTATAAAACAAATTCCCCTCTATTTTAGATTGATATATAATAGAGGTGAATCCTAAGAAAGGAATCCACCCATTTCACTAGCTCAAAGGTACAAAGTACAGCTAATAGTATCAAAGGTATAAAGTAGAGCTAATAGCTAATATCCTTAAGCTAGAAAATAGTTTCCACTTATTTTGCTAGGTTCAAGCACAAGTGGTCCATAGAGAAGGACCGACGTAGCAGCTTAGTTGGAGAGAATTGGTCTCTACCCAATTCACATGTTTATGCTATGGAGGCCTAGTTTGCACATAGCTAAGACATTGAAATAGGCAGGGATGCTCTATTCCAGCCTCATCATTCTTGTCATATTTTGCACATGATTCGACGTTTCACGTGCGAAATCCACATGAGGTTTTGAATCACTCACGTAAGGATGAGACCACACATGGATTTTGCACTTTTTAGAATAATTTGAGATAGGATTCCCTTCTGAATAAAGAGGAGAAGCACAAAGATGAAGAACATGATCAATGAGACTAATCATGGTGCATGAAGCTTTTATAGTTGGATAGTTTAGTTGTTTGTGGAGGCCATGGTTCTTCCACAACAACTAGTTTAGTCATCTCACCACACAATAATGAGGGATGTCCTAATGTAATCTTTAGGGTTTGAGCCCCTACCCCAAACCTTGAGAGGTGCACGACGTGACTAGTGACCTAATGCACGTAAACATAGAAGAAAACCTTTTAAAACATAGACAAACCTGCCAAGAGTTATAAATCCCTTCACACACATCGCTACGGAAATATACTAACACAGCGCTGTAGGATACTCTTTTATACACATTATAATTTTTTACATAAAGAGGCCCCACGGTTTTCTATATATATGTACAGAGATTTCGGTATATACACTTTCTCTCTTTGCCTCGGGGATTTCGGTCTCAGATGCCAAAAAGAATGGATGAGAGACGAGGACCGGAAGCATTGGATCTCACTTTGTCACTCGCAGTTGGGGGCACTACGAGACCGAAAGCTGAGCATGTGACGCAGGTATTTCGTAACTTACAGCCGATCCACTGTCGAGCACTTGATTGAAAGATTTCCGTTCCTTCTGCTTCGATTAACTTTCGCACTTCAAAACGGCGTGATGTCATTGATCATGCCGTTCAAGATGATATGTTCAGGACGATCTGTACGACTAGAACACATCTTTCACAGGAAGGTTATTGCACATCCTGTATCTGTGGAGCCACCTCCTGTCACATTTTATAAACGCTTAAAAACTGCACAGAAGCATTTGGCTTGTTTAGCAGGAGTAGATGTTACGGATGCCTCCGTGCAAACATTATAGGTCTGATTGGGAAGATGAGAATGACGACGCGTGATGTGAATATGGTCGATCAAATGGTTTTGACAAGTGAACTTTTCCTTGATATTTCTTTAATCGGGCTTCGCGTGCTAGTTGGCCTCAAATTTATCTGCGGTAGTTCTAAATAATATGTCAATGTTAAATGCTGTTTGCATGCAAATGTTTGCTGCTTGGAGCCGTTGAAGTGGATAATTGTACTCGACGTAGACGAAAATTCTAATGAATGGCCTTCATAAGACGAAAAATATTTTTCATTCGTGATTTTACTTCATGGTTCAGCATATGGTATTCGTAGCAGTCAAGGCTTTGTATCACGCGAATCGTACAGGATCAACGAGGGACCAGGTCCGAGAGTACATAGCGCAACAAATTTTCAGGGGGATGGTGCCTGAGCCTGAAGATGCGTTCTCGTGGGTTGTGGACGCACACTTATTAGCTCTGGTGGAAAATGCTCACATAGAGATGTTCGAGCAGGTTCTTCGACGAAGAGACGTTGCGTCTACCTCAAGAAATCCGCCATCGAGTTTGTGAAACAGTTATTTACGGACATGTTAAGGGTTTGCTGAACAGTGATAGAAAAACAATGGTGAAATCACAGGCAGGTAGAAGACAGAATTCATGAGGAGACGATGTAGAATACACAGGTTCTTCGACGAGGGACAGTTATTTTGGGACATGCTGAAAGGGCTTCTGAACAGTGATGTGAATACACAGGCAGGTGTAAGACAGAATTCGTGAGCATGATTCGGACCGAGATTTTTTGCGCATATGTTTTCTGGCAAAAAACTATCGACCTCAGTACAATTTCATCGTGTTGCTTTCAGCTAGAAAGTTCTGATGTGAAAAGAAAAATTGTGGAATCTGCAATTCTGTTACATTTCGAGGTACAATTGTGAACAGAAAAATTGCCAAACTTGTGAGGGTTTTACAGAAAAATTGCCAAACTTGTGAGGATTTTGATCGACATATGATTGCATTGTTTCTCAGAAATTTGACAAGCGGCAATTTGAAATTTCCATCGAGATAAAAAATGCTTGCAAATATGCTTCTCGCAGAAAACAGAAGGTCACTCATGAAGATGATCAATCAACTCTGTATATATTGCTATAAGAAGAACTGACAAGCGTTTGATTAAGTCCTTTTATTATTATAGATGGAGAAACGTTTTTCGTTTTTCTGAAAGAAAATTTTTAAATGGTGCTGTCAAATGTTGCTGCTCGGATATTGGTTTTCTAATGAATGACTTATGATGGGAATTGTCTTAGTCTATGATAAGTTAGGTTGACTAATACAACATGAGAGGAAAATACCACGCTTCATTATATTAAGGGTATAATGAGCTATTAGGACATGTGTCAACATATTGCTTATGGCTTACATATTAGGAAATGTATCAACATATTAGGAACAAAATGGAATAAGGAGGCCATTACATTGTTAAACACAAACCTCCATTTTTAGATTTACAAACTTTTGATGGTACATTGCATAATGACTTACCTCTTAATGAGTGTACAAGTCCACAATCCTGCAGTAACATAGCCACCCACTTTAAATCTTTTCCATCATACGTTGGGAATGAAGAAGTGGCCTCGGAGTACAAGAAAGTTGTATCCTTAAAGCTAAGTGTGAAACCCAAAGGAGAGGACAAAGATAAAGAGTCTTTTATACATGAAATCCATATTGATAAAATTGTTGATTATATTGAAGGGGATGACTAGGTAATACATTATTCCCCATGACCTATAATGGTGTGACTACCAAAGCTATTGTAGATCTAGGCACCCTAGTAGCCATTTCTACCTAGAGATTATGGGAGAAGTGGTGTAAGTGAGCCTTATGACTCACTTGGATGTGTCTACAACTAGCTGATGGACACATGGAGAGACCCTTAGGAATCTTAGAGAATATTCTCTTGGCCACATTTGGTTTGAAATTTGAGCACATGATTGCCATATTTGAATTCGCTAAAACAAGCAACTATGAATTGCTCTTAGATGAGCCATTCCTAAGATAATTGAGAGTGGTTCAAGCATAGGGAGGGAACAAATTACATTCGACAAAGTGGCACAACTACCAAGATCAAAGCGTATAGTAATGCATATAGAAATGTGTCACCTCTCCAATAGTGATCAATTCATGATGAAAAGGACAAAAGCTCTATAAAGAGGGAAAATTTGAGTCAACCTTCCTAGATACATGAAGACAAACTTGGTCCTTCATTGTGTTAAGAAGGATTGCATGAGCAAGAAACAAGTAAAAAGCTAGAACGATTGGTCAAAGATCCCGATTATATTTTTGCCTCTAATAGTTTGGGCTTATTCTGTTTCTATAAGACCACACTCAACGATATCCCTTTTAATTTGGTATATGGGAAACATACAATTCCACACATTGATTTGTACCAATGGATTCATTCATTCAACCAGTAGACCTTGCCATGGCTATGTGTCAAGTGCATCCAAATGAAAAACTAAACAAAGATAGAGGACCACACATAGTTGCTCAATTATGGAAACTCCAAAAGCATATGGTAAAATTTCTTATTCATAAAGCTATTGCAACTTATGTGATAATATGTGTCTCATATAGACTTGAAAGCTAAAATGAAACATCTGGAAGCCAAATGATAGGACTAGGTTGCACATAAACCACATGTATAGGTGAAGTTACACTTCCCATGCACTTGGCCACAACGAAGTTATCTTTAAAATTTTTTAGTCTACACAATTGATCTCATCAAACAAGTCATACTAGGATAAGATTGACTATTTGCCAATTTTGTAGGCCTAAACCTAGCCAATGGAAAAATAATACTCAAGTGGAAAGGAAATAATATCACTATAACTCTTTTCACTTCCTCTTATTTAATGGTTGATACCCACTAAGAAAATCTTTTGAGCCCCTCTCTAATGTTGTAGACATACCCAGAGTACCATTTGTTAATCATACAAAACCAAAACAAACACCTCAACATCTATGAAGGAATCATACAAAACTAGGTAAACAAACATCTCAAGTGGCTAGAACCTACTAGTTAAGTAAGACTCTTATGGCCGCACAAAAGTCGCAATCACATATTTGGGTTCCCAAGAAACTAGTAACATAATAGGAAGATCCTCATGCCATTTTAGGAAGAAAGGAGCGTAATGTAAAGATCCACTCCAAAAATGGAGGTCCCCTTATAAATATCCCATGCTATAGTCAAACACATATGGACATGTGTCAACATATTACCACTCTCACTTCATGAACATGTCTAGATTTCCAAATGCTTGAGTTAAAAAAGGCTAAGACCATCCAAGGGTAGTTTTAGCTAGGTCAAGCCAAAGGCCTCATATTAAGTGAGAAATATGTGAGTTTCATGGATCTCAATATCTATTTAGACTTGACTTTATGATCATATGGATCAACAGATACATTGTAATTTCATTTCATGTAGATAACCACCCAAGAGGATGGAAGAAATATGTTAGGATCTTGATAGTGTTGACCTAAATTGATTGCAAGTACAATTTTCGAGACTAGGGTGTTTAGTTGTCTTATCCTAACTTTGGACAAAGCTTGCTAAACTTTAGACATTTCCTTGAGAATCGAGTTGACTTAATGATTTCCAATAGCATCCATAGATGGAGTTTCTTCTCTATGATTTAGGGGGTTGTCGACATATTTCCTAGGGCTTCTCATAGTGGAACACATAAGCTATGTTGTTAATTGCCAATTGAAGGTTGTGGGACTTCTTCTAAGTTTATTCACTCTAGACTTGTGTGTTTCTCAATATGTGTTTTGACCTTGTACATGCATTCAAGGGACATTTTGGAGAACACAATGTTGGTGATATTCATACAAAATCACTTTTTTGATGGATAGGAACATCCCATTATTCATATGAAACTTTACTATGTGCACAGCTTTTGAGAGACTTCCAAGATGCTAGTTTCCACCAAGTGAGACTAAGATCACATGTCCATCTATCTTACTCCACCCATGTATATACCACTAGGCCAAGAGGGTGCATGTCATAGGACACCTCCAAGTTTCCTTCTAAATTTACTCCATCATGTGGATACTTTCCCAAGGTAAGTCACTTGGATTCTATTTCAATCGAGGTGGCACTTGAGAGAAGCTTCCCCAAGGCATGAAAAACCTTAGGATAATTAATCCTAAGGGGAAAAAAAAATTAATCGAGGCTCCAATTGAACAAATAAGCCAAGAGTTATAACCAAGGCTAAAACCCAAAGTTGAAAGCCAATATTCAAGGGTTTGACAAAAAATACTTAACCAACAATTTCGAAAGGTTAAAAGCATTATTTAAGGGTCTAACACAAGGGTTTACTTATACAACGTTCATCCCACCTTAGAACATTTTTGTGGTGAGAAAGGTGTATTTGTATATCTACATGGAGTATTCCCTCGTGAACCATGATCATTGTCATATGGTCTTACTCTCAAAGATTTCCTATTCTTCTAATTTGAAGTTTGAAAAGTGGGAAGCTTTATTGGGAACTTATTCATTCCCAAGTGAATCTTTCTTCTATCACGTCCTTCCATTTAGCTAAGCACACTCTATATAAATTATTTCTAGTCTTTGATCTTGAGTACATATTATTCTCTTTGCTTCATGAGGATATTCTATCCACTAACATTGAAATAATGGGTGATGCAAAAAATATTCAAGAAATTTTAACTCATAAACTAGAGTCCCAACCTTTCTTAGAGTCATGAAAGGGAAAAAATAACAAGGAGATAGTTCGAGAGAGTATCTTGTTTTAAAGTTTCAAATTTCTTGCGAACTTTGAAATAAAATTGTTCTCCAACATGAAAAGAAATGTCTAACCCCATAGGCTTGTTGTTGCTGTAGACAAGGATGAGTACCAAGTTGACTATTTCCACCTCCTTAATTGTCAATCTCTAGAGATGTAGAAATGATGTGAAGATTGTGAACGAATGATGTGGCGAAAGTGAAGGTGAGATACATGCTAGCTGCACACACACACATGGAAGAGGAAAAAGAAGAGACAATGGAAGGAGAAATACTTCTATTCATATTCTCAAATTACAAGAGAACCTCTTACAATGCTCACACCTCAAACTAACAAAAAAAAACCCAAAAAACGAGCTCTCTAGATCTTTTTATAGGTTTTCCAAGAGTATTGACCAGTTTCACATCTAATGCCTAGCATAGTTAAAAATAAGGCTCTAATCTACTTTTGAGGTATCAAAAAAATTCTAAAAAACATGAGATTTGATATGTGTACTCTACCTTAGCTTCTCAATCTTGAGCACTCCTTGACTTGCACCAAATGGAGCATTTATTTACAAAATTGGGATTACATAATTTCATTTTAGTGATAAAAGGAAGTTAAAATGATATTTTTTATCTTTGATCTCCACTAGATCTTTGCAAAAGTTCTTGGGATCCCTTGGCCATGCTCTTGTTCCTTTCACATGCTTCCTTGGTGTATATGTTGACTTCCTCCACCTCTTGTATTTCTAGCTGTTAGAGTTAGACATCTGTGGAAGCAAGCAAACAACAGAAGGAAGAAGAAGAAGCTTGGAGCACAACACATAATACTGAATTTATTACCACTAGAATGTACAAAGATAAGAAGCATGTTACGACAATATGCATATATACAAGTTGGGGAAGAAAACCTCCTAAAGATGGAAAAAAGTGCCCCGTCGATCCTAGTGTGTTCACACACATCACTACCTAAAAATATCAACAAATCCCCCATGGGAGTGATGCGGTGAACAAGGAGCTGGCACTCATGTATAAGGAAGTGCCAAGTTATGTGGAAATCACTCCACAAAAGGAAGTAAGACCAAAGCTTTGCAGAAAGCTTCAAACTTCTGCCTAGGTAGAGCCTTCGTGAAAAGGTATGCAATGTTCTCTTGCGTGGGCACATATGCCAAGCTGATCTCCCCATCAGAGAACCTCTCCCTGGCATAATGATAACGTGCCTCAATGTTCTTATTGCGAGCATGGAACACAGGGTTCCTCACAACTACCAATGCACTCTGCCTGTCAGTGAAGATGGTGGTGGAAGAAGACTAACCAACACCCAAATCAGCCATAAGGCATCTGAGCTACACACTCAACAGTCGTTATGAAAGCTGCCATATACTTAGCCTCACAACTGGAAGTTTCCACAGTAGGATGCTTCTTGCTGAGCCAAGATATGCATGAGCTACCAAGCATGAAGCAAAAACCACTAGTGGACACACAAGTGTCATAGCAACCACCCCAATCAGAGTCACAAAAAGCATGAAAATTTGGCGGTAGTGATCCCCCTTTGGGATAAAACAACCCAAGTAGCCGAGTACCACTCATGTAGCGAAAGATGCACTTAACACCTACCAATGCTTGACTCCTAGGCAATGCATAAACCTGCTCATTTGTGAGACAACAAATTAAATATATGGCCGAGTAATGCATACGTAAATCAAGCATCCAACAGCCTGCTGATAGAGAACATCATCAAATGCATCTCCAACATCATGAAGACTCAGTCCTAAACCTGTCTCCATAGGAGTGGCAATAGGTTTATAGTCTTCATGACCAAAACGCTGCAATAATGTGTCAACATATTTCATTTGACACAAAGCCATTCCACCATCAACGTGCATAAAGTGAATGCCCAAATAGTGATGTAAATGCCCCAAATCACATATCTCAAATGAGGCATGCAAATCAGCCTTAAAATCAACAATATGCATGTCATGAGGACTAGTGAGCAGCATGTCATCAACATAAACCACAACAATCACAAGTACATCATTAGCACCCTTAACATATAAGTTGCTTTCAGTTGGACTATTCTCAAAACCATTTGCAATCAGATAGGCATGTATCTTTTCATACCAAGCACGTGGTGCTTGCTTTAAAACATATAATGGCTTCTTTAACATGCACACTTGGTTTTCATGCCCTTTCTGCATGAAGCCATGGGGCTGAAAAACATACACTTCTTCATGCAAGTCACCATTTAGATATGCTATTTTAATGTCCAACTAATGTACATTCCAACCATGATGAGCTGCAAGTGCACAGATGCTATGAACAGTAGTCATTCGGAAAGTAGGAGCTGTTGAGATATCAAGCTCAACATGTGATGATCCAGGATGACACGTACCAGGTTTTCGTTTCTCTGACATGTATAGTGGTCATGCCGGTATATGTCAGGGATAATTCATTGAGCTTTATTATATTTATCTACCAAGAGTGATGGCACATTTGTTTCTTGCCAGCTCACTCATTCGCGGACATTAGGTTTTTCCTTATGTACTAATCTTTATATATTGCACTTGTTGTATTCTTGTTTTTAGGTCATTCTTGTACATTCTTTTTTATGTAATAGAAGAAGAAGAAGAATATCATTCTTCCTTGCCTCAATCTATGTGTGTGCTTCTCCTTGAGAGTGAGAGTGTGTGTGTGAGCTCTCTTCCTTATCTCCTTCCTCATGACATGGTATCAGAGCTAGCATGGCTGTAGAGAGCTCGTGGAGAAGACAATGGTGAAGAGTACCTAGCAAGGCATGGAGAAAATGCGATTCACGAACGACCTCCGTTTGCTATGAAAATCAGTTTTAAGGTAGAAGACCTCAAAATATTTTCGTGAGTTATCCCTTTAGGGTCACTCCTTTTTGACAGCTCGAAGTTTTGGAGCCATCTCGACCTCCCTTTCGAGCCCGCAAGGTAGGGCCCATAGAAAAACCAAGTCTTTTTTAGAAACTGTAACTTGCGTTGTGTTCGACAATACTCATATATTCTAGATCCAGAATTTCAAGTCATTCCGTGTACTGTTGATACACGAAAACTGTGTATTTCTGAGATCGAACTCTCACGTCATAGTGCGACAGTGTTCAAGCATAAGTGCTACTTGTAGTATTTTGCAGTGTTGTGAATTGCTACAAAAATGGCAAATGCAGATGGAATGAGTCAGCTTATGAGCGATAAGCTAGACAAGAATAACTTCCATGCTTGGAGATTCATAATGAAGAATTTCCTGATGGGAAAAGGCTACTGGAAGTACATCGAAGGAGAGAACAAAAATGCTTCATAGTTACCCGAGAGGAATCGGGTTGCAAAACAGATAAGAGCATATTAGGAATGGAATCAAGGAGCACGAAAGGTAATGTACTGGCTACCTGTTAGCATACAAGATAGCATGATTGGACACATACAAGATGCCAAGACTCCGAAAGAGGCTTGGAATAGTTTGGTCACATTGTATGAGACCAATGCAAAGGCACGGAAATTGCAACTAAAAAACGAGCTACATACATTGGAGAAGAAGGGCATGTTGGTAAGTGACTACACTATGAAAATCAAAAGCATATGTGAGTCACTTGCATCTATTGGAGTGAATGTAGATGATGATGATGATAAGGTGGAAGTATGCCTTCGTGGTTAAGGAACTGCATATAAGCATTTCAGAACTTCTATATAGACTAGGGAAAACATTCCAAATCTTGTTGATCTAGTATCTATGTTGATTACTGAAGAAAAGAATCATGGTGAGGATTCAAACTCCCAAGGAAAGCCGAGTTCTGAGCAGGTATTCTACTCTGGCAGAGGAAGAGGTAGAGGTAGAGGTTTCAAAAGTGTAAGAGGAAACACTAACCAAGACCAAGGTCAACAATAGAATCATGTAGGAGGAAGAGGACAATTTCGAGGCAGGGGGAGCCAAAGAGGTCGCATAAATTTTTAAAGAAATGATTCAGGTAATGATAGTAAAGGATGTAGGAATTGTGGTAAACCTGGACACTTTGAATGTGCTTGCAGGTTGAAGAATCAAAATAATAGAAGGCAGTAAAACAACTATGCATCCACAAGTGCAGATGATTGTGAGAAGCTATTTATGGTTCAACATCACATGATGAATACGATGTCTGCTGGTGTTTCAAAATCAAATGATAATGTCCGGTATTGATTCAGGTGCTTCAAATCACATGACCAGTCATGCAGAATGGTTTAGTAGTTTGCAAAAAATACCAATTCTTGGATATGTTGAAACATGTGATGATACATCAAGTCAAGTTCAATGCTGATTGGTTATATGTAGAAGAGTACAAGTAGGATGGACGATTGGTTGCCAAAGGAAAGAAAGTGGGTAGGATGTTCACCTTAAATGTGAAGATTCCTTAAATGAATGCAACCATGTTTGCAAAAGGTGCAGGAGTTATTGCAGATATAGAGATGTGGCACAAACGGATTGGACATGCAAACTTGCAAAGGCTGAAATTGATGGAGTCAAAGGAGATTGTCCATGGACTATATTTCAAAGTTGAAGAAATGCAAAAGGTATGTGCAGCATGTCAATTTGGTAAATGATCAAGAGCATCATTTCCACATTACAAGCATGTTAGTGAGAATGTACTAGAAGTAGTACATACAGATGTTTAAGGTCCAGCAAAGACCATATCTATGGGAAGTTGCAGGTTTTATGTTACTTTCATTGATGACCATACACGCAAAGTATGGGTATATTTCATGAAAGAGAAGAGTGAGGTCTTCATCCACTTCCAGAATTTTAAAGCTATGGTAGAAAAGAAGACAAGGAAGTACATTCAGACATTAAGATTTGATGGAGGAGATGAATACATGTCAAATGAGTTCAGTAATTTTTTAAAAAATCATGGAATTTGGCATCAGTTTTCATGCAGGTACACACCACAACAGAATGGCATTGATAAACACAAAAATAGATATATTTTAGAAATAGCAAGAGCCTTGATGGCTGAGAAGAATATGCCTCATTGTTATTGGGTAGAAGCTGTGTATACAGCTATATATATCAAGAACAAAACTCAGATTGCTGTTGTACATCAAGTAACACCTGAAGAGAAGTTTACAGGTACAAATCCAAACTTATCACATCTGAAAGTTTTTTGCTGTATTGCATATGTACATGTTCTAGATGAATTGAGGACGAAGCTTGATCCAAAAGCAGAAAAGTGTGTCTTCATTGGATACTCCCTTGAGCAAAAGGGATATAAATGTTATAACCCACTCACACGACAGGTAAAGGTGAGCAGAGATGTGGTATTTGATGAAATGTCAAGCTTCTATGCAGATGCCAAAGAAGGATTGAGTCTGGAACCAAATGACAAAGAAAATGCTAAAAAATCAAGTGCAGAATCTCAGGTTTTGAGTGGACCGGGTGCATCACCAAGCAATAGTTCCAACTCAAATCCATGGAGTGGAAGATTACGTGGAAATTTTAGTCTAGCAAATTCATCAAATACATCCAAGAAAGGTAAAGAAAAGCTTTCTGCTCATCATAAAACAAGTGCAGGTTTTGAAGATGTTGATGGAGATTCAAGCGGTTCAGAAAAGAGTCTTGATGAGGAACTTGGATTGCCCTCTATGAAAACTCTAGGAGTAAGAAAGGCATATGCAAATGATATAAGGAGAAGTGACCCAAGACCAAGAAGATCTGGGAGGATGCATAATTCAGTGCAACGATTGACATATGATAGTTACATGGCTCGTCATTGTGCCTACATGACAAAGATAATACAAGATGATGAACCTTCTTGTTTTGAAGATGCAATTGGTAATGTAGATTGGGAAAAAGCTATGGATGAGGAGATGGCTTCACTTTATGGAAATGATACATGGAAGCTGGTTCCATTGCCACAAGGAAAGAAACCCATAGGATGCAAATGGGTTTACAAGGTAAAGCATAATGCTAATGGTAGCATAAGCAGGTATAAAGCATGATTGGTAGCTAAAGGATATGCACAGACATATGGCATTGATTATGAAAACATTCAGCCCTGTAGCTAAAATGTCTACTGTCAAAACACTTATTGCATTAGCTACAACAAAAGGATGGATTTTGCATCAGATGGATGTGAAGAATGCTTTCCTACATGGTGAGTTACAGGAAGAAGTATATATGGACCACCCACAAGGATATGAAGATTCAAAGCATCGAGAATATGTTTGCAGGTTGCAAAAGGCTTTGTATGGGCTGAAGCAAGCCCCTCGTGCATGTCATGCAAGGATTGATGATTACTTAACTATTATTCGGTTTTCTATGGGTGATGTAGATCACTCACTATATGCAAGGAAGGCTGATGATGGCATCACTATTGTGGTTATTTATGTTGATGACCTGATTGTAGGTGGTGAAAATGAAGGAAGCATCAAAGAGGTAAAGCAACTTCTTATGCAAGAATTTGACATGAAAGATCTTGGTGTGCTGCGCTATTTCTTGGCCATTGAGTTTATACATACAGAAACATGTATATGGATGTCACAAAGGCAGTATGCCTTGAATATGCTGCAAAAGTATGGTATGGATGATTGTTAGCCAATTTCTATGGCATTAAATCAGAATTTGAAGTTGGATACTACATCAGGTGAAGCATTGGAAAATGCTACTATGTACAGGAAAATTGTGGGAAGTCTTATATATCTCACAATTACAAGGCTTGATCTAAGTTATACTATTGGACTTGAAAGTCAGTTTATGCAGGTTACCAGGAAGCCACATTTGGATGCTCTCAGGTGCACTCTACGTTATCTAAGTGCTACTTTGGATTATTCATTGTTTTATGAGGCTGGTGTAGATTTGCAGGTTTATGCATACACCGATGCCAATTGGGCTGGTAGCATTCCATATAGAAGATCTACTAGTGGTTTTCTATTCTCACTTGGGAGTGCAGCTGTTACATGGAGTAGCAAGAAGCAACCCACTATTGCTTTGTTGAGTATAGAGGCTGAGTATAGAGGTGCAACAATGGCAACATGTGAGGCATCATGGCTAGAGATGCTACTTGCAGATTTAGATGTGGAAGTGCAAAAGCCTATCACCATTTATTATGATAATCTTAGCAGCATACAACTAGCATGGAATCCTATTTTCCATGCTAGAACAAAGCATATCAAGGTACATTATCACTTCATCAGAGAGAAGGTATTAGTAGGTGATATTGATCTTGTTTATGTGAGAACAGATGAGCAGGTTGCTGATATTTTCACCAAAGCACTTGGAGCTGAGAAGTTGAAGAAGTTTCGGGAGATGCTTGGATTATAGGATATGGCATTGAGCTTGAGGGGGATGTTGAGATATCAAGTGATGATCCAGGATGACACGTACCAATTTTTCATTTCTCTGACATGTATAGTGGTCATGCCGATATATATAAGGGATACTTCATTGAGCTTTATTATATTTATCTACCAAGAATGATGGCATATTTTTTTCTTGCTAGCTCACTCATTCACCAACATTAGGTTTTTCCTTATGTATTGATCTTTATATATTGCACTTGTTGTATTCTTTTTAGGTCATTCTTGTACATTTCTTCCTTGCCTCAATTTGTGTGTGTGCTTCTCCTTGAGAGTGAGAGTGTGTGTGAGCTCTCTTCCTTATCTCCTTCCTCCTGACAGGAGCAAAGGTTTCATCAAAATCAATGCCTCTTTCCTCTGCATAACCCTTTGCAACAAGCCTAGCCTTATACCTGTCAATTGTATCATCAGGTTTAAGCTTTAGCTTGTATACCCACTTAGTGCCAATGGCCTTCTTGCCAGGAGGCAAGTCAAATAAAGAACAAGTACCATTCTTCATTATAGCATCATATTCAGATTGCATAGCAGCCATCCAATTTTATGAATTTTGTGCTTCATCAAACGAAACAAGCTTAGTCTCATCACAGAGACTAGATACAGCCATAGCATAGCAATTTGATGCAAAAGAGGCACTATGAAAGCCTGATCGAGTACGATATGACAGCGGTGCATTTAATTTGCTATCATGCAAAGTTTGCATGAGCCACTTTGGCATAGTTTTTGCCTCATCAATATCAGCTCTCTCATCAACAAGTGCATCATGTAAATCTGCATAAAAAATGGGGTGATCTGCATCATCACATGAAACCTGCAAAGGCTAAGAAGTTGCCTCATTAGGACCAGCACTAGACTGTCCACCTGTAAAAAGAGGCAACAAAGTATCATACATGTCTTTGGAGCTAACAAATGTCCCCCTAGTACATGAAAGCAATGGTTGAATAGCATGTTCCACAAAAACAACATCATGGCTAACCAGAATGTGTTTAGTCTATGGATGATACAGACGATATCCTTTACTTTTAGAACTATACCCAACAAAAAAACATTTTACTACTTTATCATCCAATTTTTTACGATGCTGTTCAGGCACTAATGCAAATAGTAGGCAACCAAAAACACGCAGATGCGCAACAGATGGCCTGCAATCATGTCGAGCCTTATATGGAGTGATAGACTGCAATGCCTTAGTGGGACATCTGTTAAGTACATATGCTGCACACATGACACCCTCAAGCGAGAAACTATGTCATAAAGCCTGACTCTTGACCATACACCTCGCCATCTCCATGAGGGGCATGTTCTTCTGTTTAGAAACTCCATTCTATTGAGGTGTATACGGCATTGTACATGGGTGTTTTATCCCATGTTCAACCAAAAATGCATTACAATCAAAAGACATATATTCCCCCCCTCGATCAGAACGGAGGGTGCCCATTTTACATGCTGACATACACACACCTACACATACAAGGTAAAGGTAACGGAAGAGATAGTGAATGAGAGAATAATTCTATTCATTAAGAAGATACCCCCCTCCCTCTCGCATCAATCATCCTTGACGGATCCTTGTTGCAGGGTGAGAAGCACACTAGCACACACACACACACACACCTACACATACAAGGTAAAGGTAATGGAAGAGATAGTGAATGAGAGAATAATTCTATTCATTAAAGATACCCCCCTCCCTCTCACATCAATCATCCTTGACAGATCCTTGTTGCAGGGAGCGATTGATATAATCCTATGGTAAATCGTAGCTGAGGGTGTGTTCATTGATATGTAGGTGTCATGCCAGATCTGCTTCCAAAATGGGCTAGTCAGTTGTAGGGGGAGTGTCCTAAGGCAGGCATTGATAGTGCATGGAGTACATCATTTCTTTGCATCCAGATAGTTAGAGATGATTTGGCCTAGTGATAAAGATCTGTAAGTGCTACTCCCAGAATTCAATCATGAACATTTCTTCAAAAGTTTGTTTATAATATAATGTAAGGTATTTGAATCTGCAATGCCAAGCATAACGAATTTTCCAAGATGATGTAGTAATCATGTCGTAGATGATATCTAAGTTGTTGTGCTCAAAGCCAAGAGTGGATACATGAGGTGCCCTAATCTTCTGAAATACCTTAAATGTGGTTTACATAAGATAAAATTTTGTTAGCTACATGCATGCCGTTATGTCAGCCATCCGGTATAATGGAGGGAGCCAATGCCTAATAGTTGTCATCATATATAAAATTCTAGGGGGAGAAGGGGGTTTTGTCATGAGGAAGAGATAAGAAGAGAGCTCACAAACACACGCTTACAATCAAATAGGAGCACAAACATAGATTGAGACAAGGAAGAATGGTGTTCTTCTTCTTCTTCTACTACATAAAAAGGAATGTCCAAGAATAACCTAAAACAAGAATACAACAAGTGCAATACATAAAGAAAAATACACAAGGAAAGTCCTAATGTCTGTGAATGATCTGGCAAGAAACAAATGTGTCATCACTCTCGGTAGATAAATCTAGTAAAGCTCAATGAAGTATCCCTCACATATACTGGCATGACCACTATACAATTTAGAGAAATGAAAAAGTGATATGTGTTATCTTGGATCATCATCTATTAAGCTTGATATCTCAAGACTCCCCCTTAACCTCAACATCATGTCCTCTAATCCAAGCATCTTCCAAAACTTCTTGAACTTCTCTGTCCAAGTGCTTTAATGAACATATCAGCAACCTTCTCATATGTTCTCACATGAACAAGATCAATATCACTTGCTAATACCTTCTCCTTGATGAAGTGATAATGTACCTCAATATGCTTTGTTCTAGCATGAAAAACAGGATTCTATGCTAACTTTATGGTGCTAAGATTATCACAATAGATAGTGATAGGATTTTGCACTCCCATACCTAAATCTACAAGTAACATCTCTAGCCATGATGCCTCATGTGCTGCCATTGCAGCACCTCTATACTCAACCTCTGTACTCAACAAAACCACAGTGGGTTGCTTCTTACTAGTCCATGTAATAGCTGCACTCCCAAGCAAGAATAGAAAGCCTCTAGTAGATCTTCTATCTTGAATTAGTACCAACCCAATCTGCATCGGTGTATCCATGAACCTGCAAATCTACACTAGCTTCATAAAACAACGCATAATCCAAAGTAGCACTCACATAACATAGAGTGTGCCTCAGAGCATCTAAATGTGGATTCTTGGGAACCTGCATAAATTGACTTTCAAGTCCAATAGTGTAGCTTAGATTAGGCCTTGTAATTGTGAGATATATCAAACTTCCCACAATTTTCCTATACATAGTGGCATTTTCTAATGCTTCATATGATGTAGTATCCAACTTCAAATTCTTATCGAATGGCATAGAAACTGGCTTGCAATCAGCCATACCATACTTTTATAGCATACTCAAGGCATATTACCTTTGCAACATCAATATACCTATTTTTGTATGTATAAACTCAATGCCCAAAAAATAGCACAACACACCAAGATCTTTCATGTTAAATTCTTGCATAAGAAGTTGCTTTACCTCTTTAATTCTTTCTTCATTATCACCACCTACAATCAAGTCATCAACGTAAATAGCCACAATCGTGATGCTATCATCATGCTTCCTTGCATATATTGAATGATCTACATCACACATAGAAACCCCAATGGTGGTCAAGTAATCGGCAATTCTTACATGTCATGCACGAGGGGCTTGCTTAAGCCCATACAAATCCATTTGCAACTTGCAAACATATTTTGGGTGCTTTGAATCTTCATATCCTTTTGGCCGGTCCATGTATACTTCTTCCTATAACTCACCATGTAGGAAGGCATTCTTCACATCCATATGATGTAAAGTCCATCCTTTTGTTGTAGCTAATGCAATAAGTTCTCTAACAGTAGACATTTTAGCTACTGGGCTAAACATTTCTTCATAATCAATTCCATATGTTTGTGCATATGCTTTTGCTACCAATCATGCTTTGTACCTACTTATGCTACCATCAGCATTGTGCTTTACCTTGTAAACCCACTTATAGTCTATGGGTTTCTTTCCTTGCAGAAATGGAACCAACCTCCATGTATCATTTCCATAAAGTGCAGCTAGCCAATTTAGATGGGGCTTAAGGGATGATGTGAGAGACCTTCTACTCATGATGCTAGAGGTTAAGACATTGAATGAATAAATCACCCAAGCTATTCAATGTAATAACCACATTTTTGAAAGGAAACAAGAAAAAGAAGTAGAAGAAAGACCTGGCCAATGGAAACCCTTTTAGCCTACTCCTAGAGATGAGTCTATGTCGAGATCTATGAAGATAGATTTAACCAGATTCTAGCCTCTAACACCGCAAGAGAAACAAGGAAGGAGAGATAACAAGTTATACCTCTATTGTGGAGACCTTGCACATATTCAAGTTAATTGTCCTAATAAGAGCACAAACTCCAGAGTCGGAGCCACCCTTGTAGAGCACGGAAATAAGGAAGTCTAGTTGTAAAAGAGACCATACTTCTCGACCATGATATAAGAAAGGGTCTACTAATTCCAACCACACCCACAAAAACAAGTCTTGCACCTATCAAGTTAATCATGCCTAAGAAGACCCTTTCCCTTATAGCTCTAGTATATTTATGAGCCTCCTCATGTTTGATTGGTGAAGGATTGGTTAAGAAACATGAAATTCAAGTACTTCGAAAGAACAAACTAGTAGTAGCTGAAGTAGTAGATGGATGACCTCTAGCATTTGGAATATAACAATGGAAACCACACGATTAAGAGTACACGTTGGTGACCATGATTTCCACATATGTTTCAACATAATATTGAGTCTAGAAAATATGGTTATCAATGGAATGCCTTGGTTAAAGAAACATAATCCACACATTAATTGGGACAAGAATAAAATCACCTGTCGAGATATCCAAAAGAACCCAACATATGTCAAAGCCAAAGCCTTCATACATGCAGTAAGAAAGGAATTGACATATATGATTTATGCCATATCAACTCAAGAGGCCAATAAAGATGATTCAATAAAGCTACCTAACCAATACTAAGGTTTTGAAGATGTTTCTAAAAAGAAGAATGCAAATATCCTCCTAGAGCATAGACCTTATGAATCTTCCATAGAACTTCAAGATGCTATTGTTAGTGATTGAGGTCGGCATTTCATATCCAACTTTTGGATCAGTCTTTGCAAGCTCCTTGGTGTCCAAGTTAAATTATCTACAATGAATCATCCATAGATTGAAGGACAAACAAAACGCGTGAATCAAGTCCTAGAGCAATATCTCCATTGCACCAACAACTATCATAAAAAAGATTGGTTTGAGCTTTACCCTTTGCAAAGTTTGTGTATAAAAATAGTGTTCATGCATCTACTCAGTAGACACTCTTCTATGCAAGTTATAGGCAACATCCAAGGATGGATATACAACTCCCAAATCATGTCAAGAACTTTGTTGCCAAAGATAAGACCCAATATCTCATGGATATTCACAAAGAACTCAAGGAAGAGATCCATAGAGCTCAAGAACAATATTATTATGAAGATTAGTATCATGTTCAAAATCCATCCTATCACATTGGGTATAAAGTGCGGTTACTCATAAATAATTGTAGACTTTGAGACCTTGTGCAAAGATAGACCATCAGAAATTTGATCCATTCACCATCTTTCCCAAGATTAATCTAGTCACTTTTCAAGCTCTAGTTACCAAGTACCATGAGAATACATGCAATTTTCCATGTATTTATGTTGGAACCATATCACATTTCACCATTGAGGGAGGAGAGACCAAGTCCTTCACCACCTATCAATATTGATGATCATGAAGAATTCAAAGTCAATCATGTCCTAGATTCAAGAATATCTTGAGGAAGATTGGAGTACCATGTTCATTGGAAAGGGTATGACATCACTGATCGCACGTGGGAACCTCCTATGAACGTTCATAGAGCACCAATCAAGGTTCAAGAATTTCATAAGAAAAATCCAATGAAGTCGAGACAAAAGATCATGACCGCTCCTCATGGAACTCATCCCTTGAGAGGAAGGTGCTATCATGGACAAAGGAAATCATCCTAAACCTGAGATTCCATGTGGCTTCTATATCTCATGATTGGTTCAAAATGTTGGTGTTGGTATAAGGGTTAGTATGTGTTCCATACCACCACTATACGCATTGGTATGAATGTTGGTACATTTTCATCGCTATAAACATTGGTATTTACCTCTAAATTGACATTATCAACATCGGTATCAAAATTATCGATATCAGCATCTGTATGTCCTTGGGAAAAATCATCGAATATAGCCTTCGGCATACAAATGCTCATACCAACACCTATACTAATGAACATATCTACCAAAAAAAATAGGTAGAGTGTGTTGCCTCTTGTTGCAGCAACATGACAATGTTGTTGTATAGCAAATGACAATACACTCTGCCCAAAAAAAAAAACAGTACATGTGACATGTACTCTAGTGGTTGTCAATTTAGGGTTTAGATGGCCGGCAACCAAAACAATATTGGATAAAGCAAAATACATTGTCAAACATTAAAGAGATATGTACGAGCACACTGAACCATGAACCATGTACAAAGAGATATTCCATAAATCAACCATGTACAAAAGATATATTTGATAAATGAACCATGTACAAAAGAGATATTCAATAAATGAACCATGTACAAATTGTTGGTGCAAGAAAATCATCAATTGATGATTAGGACAAAGTTGAAGTCAAAGAATGAAGCAAAGATCAGTATATGAGGCTTGAAGTTTAGTGCATGATCAGAAGTTGAAGACTTGTATATACATGTACACTAATCTTGTAATTCGTTCATAGAAACTTTGTATCTCTGATGAGTTGGGATGTAAACATCTATATATACTTGATATAGATGTACTACGAGTAGTGGAGATGATGTATGACAAAAATTAGAAGTCATTAGAAGACTTAGAGAGTAAGAAGAAGTAATTCATCCATCAGATGTATACTTTCTCATAATAGATGAGAATCTGAAAAATTGCACCTCGATCTTTTGCTCAGTGCTCCTTGTGTGTTTATCTTCTCGATCAATGTTTTTGTACAAGTCT
>CM035437.1:56355557-56358057 GCA_020310875.1 Ceratopteris richardii | reverse complement strand
AAACCCATATAAAGCTCTCTTGAGCTTACACACATAATCTGATGCAATTGATTCCATGAAACCTTCTGGTTGCTCCATATATACTTCATCTGCAATGTATCCATTTAGAAATGCATTTTCACATCCAATTGTGATAATTTCCATCCCTTGCAAGCAGCAATAGCAATCAATGTCCTAATTCTAGACATCTTAGCAACAGGACTAAAGGTTTCATCATAATCTACCCCATAATTTTGGGCATAACCTTTGACCACAAGTCTAGCCTTATATCTAGACACCTTACCATCTGCAAACCTCTTTGTTTTATATACCCACTTACATCCAATGACCTTCTGATTCTTTGGTCTTGGTACTAGTTCCCAAGTTTCATTTTCAAGTAGAGCATCATACTCTTCCTGCATTGCCTTCTCCCAATTCTGTTTATCTCTGGCTTCTTCATAAGTGGTTGGATCTTCTTCTGTCTTCACAATGTAGGCATAATCTTTTGTTGTTAGGAAAGATGTATCATAACTATACCTTATAGGTTCTTTCCTTTCTCTTGTAGATCTTCTGATTTCTGCACTTCTTGAAGTTTCAGCCTCATTTGATTTTGGATCAAATCTTGGCCCTTCTTCTACATGATCCTGCACTCTACATCTAGAGTCAACTTCATCAACAATTTCTTCACATACTTTTACCTTTGCCTTTCCTTTTCTCTGAATTTCTTCAACACCTGTATACTCATTTGGTGATCCTGTATACCACATATTTTGCTCATCAAATGTCACATCTTTAGTAACAAGAAATTGCTTTGTGGATGGACTCCACAACCTATAACCCATCTGTCTATCATCATATCCAATAAACACATACTTCTCTGCTTTTGGTTCTAGCTTATGTCTTAATTGTGAAGGAACATAAGCATATGCAATACATCCAAATACTTTACAATGATCAAGACTAGGCTTCTTACCCCACCATGCTTCATAAGGAGTTCCTCCATCCAAAGCTTTGCAAGGCAACCTATTCACAAGGTATGTTGCAGTGTTAATAGCTTCTGCCCATAAGTAATTTGGACAATTCTTTTCCTTCATCATGGCTCTTGCAAACTCTACAAGAGTCCTATTCCTCCTTTCTGCTACTCCATTTTGTTGAGGGGAGTACCTGCAAGTCACTTCTCTTTTGATACCTGCATTCCACAAATAATCATCAAACTCTTTTGAGAAATACTCTCCCCCTCCATCTGATCTTAACCTCTTGAGCTTTTGCCCTGTGATCCTTTCTGCATAAGCATGAAAATGTTTGAATGTCTTGAAAACTTCTGATTTATCCTTGATTACATACAAAGTAATCCACCTGGTTGCATCATCAACAAACAACACATAATATCTGGATCCATTTATGCTATAGTCCCTTGAGGGACCCCATACATCTGTATGAACCAATTCAAGCATATTTGAATACTTGTACCCTGATTTGTTGTAAGAACTCTTATGTGCTTTACCTAATTGACAAGCTTCACACTTGTACACCATATGTTGCCCTTCAATATTTGGCAATCCAAGCACCACCTGATTCTTTGACATCTCCTTTATAGCTCTCTCATTGAAATGACCTAGCCTTTTATGCCATAGGTCTAATTCAGACACCTTTTGACCTCCATAGGTAAACAATGCATGTCCCACATTACCTTGGACTTTGAGAGTGAACAATCTTCCTTCCTTTTTTCCTGCAATTATGGTTCTATATCCCTGATTTGGATCTTGTACATAGACACCATCATTTGTGAATCTTACCTCATATCCTTTCTCCACAATTTGCCCTACACTTATCAAATTTTTAGGAATAGTAGGAACATAAAGTACCTTGCTCAGAAGTGTACTTCCACTCTTTGTCTTCACTGATCCAATGCTCTCCACTTTATGTTTGGTATTGTCACCTGTTTGAACTGTATGTCCATTCACCCTAGCTTCCATATCAGTCATCAAAGATAGATTTCCACTTAGATGGTTACTGCACCCTGAGTCAATATAAAACACTCTTTGATCTTCTCCCATTGATTCATGAGTTGCATTCAAGATAAGAGTCATGTCATCCTTCTGATCTGATGCATAATTGTAATAATTATTGTTGTAGGACTGAGATTGGAAGTTTCTTCCACCTCCTCTACCATATGATGTCCTACCACCTCTTCCTCTGAAGTTGCCTCTTTGGTTTCTGCCTCCTCTACCTCTTTGACTATAATTCTGATTGTTGTATCCTCCATTTTGATTGTTATACCAACAATCATTTGCCAAATGATTTGTTCTGCCACAAATCCAACAAGCTTTAGCATTATCTTTGTTCTTACCTCCTCTTCCTTTACCTCTGAAATTTGTCTTCCCTTTTGTGAAGTTAGCTTGATTTGAATTCCCTTCATCATCATTTGATTGCTTTCCCTTGCCATTCTTTTTCTTGTCCTTGGAGTACATAGCTTGACTTGTACTTCTATCATTGTCTCCTTTAAGATCCTGCTCAAAGG
>CM035437.1:56340557-56350557 GCA_020310875.1 Ceratopteris richardii | reverse complement strand
CTCATTGACTAATCAATCCTGTAAAGTTTTTGATAAAACTTTGCACAACACTTCGCCTTAAGGTTGCGCAACTTTGCCAAGTTAAATCTCTCAAAAAGATTAAGTACACTCTGAGAAATGTGTGAAACACTTTACCTATGTCTGAAAGTGCTTCTCTGCAATGGCAACTTTGACACCTGCAACTTCTTAGCATTGGTTCTCCCAACTCTGAACCCGTTTGATCAAGATCTTCTAGCCATAGATGGCTTACCTTCCAACTTAAATTTTAAGCTCTCATTTGTGTAAAACTTTACACTGTGGACTGAGCACTGACCATTTCTTTGAAGATGAAATGTGCGCCAGATTTCTCGACTCTTAGAACATTTTCACATATGAATGTTCCTAAGCAAAATTCTCACAACCTGATTGAAATTAAACTCTCAAATTCTAGCCATAGATAGATTAGCTATGGACTTAGATACGTGCAGAAAGATTCTTCAAAAGATTAAGCACAGAAGGAGAATGGGAGAGAAGATCGACGCGCAGAATTCTACTAAATTTTCTTCTTCATTACTTTTCACACATATGGTTGATGATACATACAATGTTCATCACTTCTTCACCTATTCTTCTCTATCTGATCTATATCACTCTCTCTACTTATGAATACGTATCTGTAGATATATATATGAGTCTAACTCGTCATCCTTTTTCAAAATACATTGAACTATTTACAAGAGTAATATACAAAAGAAACATTTCTGATTCCATTTTCTTCCTCTGAAAGTAATCTTCATTCTTCCATATGTCTTCTCACTTTGATCTTCATAGAATCACTATTGATGATTGTTCTGCTCCAACAGCTCCCCCTCAATCTTCAATTGTGATTACCTGTATCTTCTTTATTCTTGCCATATCTTTAAACCTTTGCAATTTAGGTCCTCTCTGAAATCTACCACCTCTTGCTCTTTGATTAAAGTTCTGATAATTACCATTGTTTTGATTATTGTGCCAACAATCATGAGATAGATGATTGGTCTTACCACATATCCAACAAGCTCTTGCATTATCTTTGTTGTTTCTGCCTCTTCCTCTACTTCTGCCATTTCCTCTTCCTCTTATGAAGTTTGCTTGGTTTGATGTACCTTCTTCTTCACCTGATTGTTGCTTCCCTTTGTTGGCTTTCTTCTTGTCTTTAGAATACATTGCATGACCTGCACTCTTATCAACATCTCCTTTGACATCATTCTCAAAAGTTAGCATATGACCTAACAATTGATTCAAATCAGGAGTAAAATGATCTAATGAAAGTTCTGTAGATAAAATGAAAGGCTTCCACTTCTCATCTCCTCTTAGCCCTGTGAGTATTTGTCTTACCAATTTGTCTTCTTCAATATCTTCATCAACTGCACCTAAAGAGTCTGCAATATCCTTCATTTTTGTCACATAATCAGAGATTGATTGTGAGGCCTTCTTCTTGAAGGTAGTAAATTCTGCCCATAGTGAAGCCTTCCTTGATTTGGTTGTATTTTGGAAATGCTCTTCCAAAGCATTCCAAATGTCACAAGCACTCTCAAGTCCTCTAATGTGAGGAAGCAAATAGTCATTGACTGCCATGTAGATGATGCTTCTTGCTTGAGCATCCTTCTTCATCCAATTCTTCAAGTCTGCAAGCTCCTCCCTAGTTGGAACACTAGGATCTCTGAATTCTGGCTTTTCTTCATCTCCTGTGATGTATCCTATCAGATCTTTGCTCATAAGGTGAGCTTCCATCCTCATAGACCATGCAGGATAGTTCTTTCTATCCAACTTTTCAATTTGGAGACTATCTCCCATCTTTACTTCACCTGTAGCTTCAAATCTTTAACCTTTACAGATAATAAGTGTACCTTTACTTCGAATGTTGCTCCTTCTGATCCTTTTGATACTCTTTGTATGTCTTCCTTCAAGTTTTCTTCAATCTTTACCCTTCTGCACCTTCAAAATGTAAAATTTTGTATTTCTGCAATAGTCGGAGTCTTCTTCACTTCAATTTTGACACAACCTGCTCTGATACCACTGATGGAGAGTGTTAATCTCCAAAAGAACAAATTAACCTTGAAGTTAGATCACCTCTATATCAAGGTTAACCTTAGACTCCACCAAACTTAGAGATCATTCACCAAATTATCAGAAATATTGAAAGTTCTGAAAAATTCAACTTCTCTGAAAAGTCTGCTGTAGATTAGTCACTCATTGACTAATCAATCCTGTAAAGTTTTTGATAAAACTTTGCACAACACTTCGCCTTAAGGTTGCGCAACTTTGCCAAGTTAAATCTCTCAAAAAGATTAAGTACACTCTGAGAAATGTGTGAAACACTTTACCTATGTCTGAAAGTGCTTCTCTGCAATGGCAACTTTGACACCTGCAACTTCTTAGCATTGGTTCTCCCAACTCTGAACCCGTTTGATCAAGATCTTCTAGCCATAGATGGCTTACCTTCCAACTTAAATTTTAAGCTCTCATTTGTGTAAAACTTTACACTGTGGACTGAGCACTGACCATTTCTTTGAAGATGAAATGTGCGCCAGATTTCTCGACTCTTAGAACATTTTCACATATGAATGTTCCTAAGCAAAATTCTCACAACCTGATTGAAATTAAACTCTCAAATTCTAGCCATAGATAGATTAGCTATGGACTTAGATACGTGCAGAAAGATTCTTCAAAAGATTAAGCACAGAAGGAGAATGGGAGAGAAGATCGACGCGCAGAATTCTACTAAATTTTCTTCTTCATTACTTTTCACACATATGGTTGATGATACATACAATGTTCATCACTTCTTCACCTATTCTTCTCTATCTGATCTATATCACTCTCTCTACTTATGAATACGTATCTGTAGATATATACGAGTCTAACTCGTCATCCTTTTTCAAAATACATTGAACTATTTACAAGAGTAATATACAAAAGAAACATTTCTGATTCCATTTTCTTCCTCTGAAAGTAATCTTCATTCTTCCATATGTCTTCTCACTTTGATCTTCATAGAATCACTATTGATGATTGTTCTGCTCCAACAGATAGATAGATATATATATATATATAGAGAGAGAGAGATAGATAGATAGATAGATAGATAGATAGATAGATAGATAGATAGATAGATAGATAGATAGATAGATAGATTAATAGATAGATAGATAGATGGATAGATAGATAGATAGACATAAAGATAGATAGATAGATAGATAGATAGATAGATAGATAGATAGATAGATAGATAGATAGATAGATAGATAGATAGATAGATAGATAGATAGATAGATAGATAGATAGATAGATAGATAGATAGATAGATAGATAGATAGATAGATAGATAGATAGATAGATAGATAGATAGAGAGATACATAGAGAGATAGAGAGATAGATTGATAGATAGATAGATAGATAGATAGATAGATAGATAGATAGATAGATAGATAGATAGATAGATAGATAGATAGATAGATAGATAGATAGATAGATAGATAGATAGATAGATAGATAGATAGATAGATAGATAGATAGATAGATAGATAGATAGATAGATAGATAGATAGATAGATAGATAGATAGATAGATAGATAGATAGATAGATAGATAGATAGATAGATAGATAGATAGATAGATAGATAGATAGATAGATAGATAGATAGATAGATAGATAGATAGATAGATAGATAGATTGATGGATAGATAGATAGAGAAAGAGAAAAGTAGATAGATAGATAGGTAGAATCATAGATAGATAGATAGATAGATAGATAGATAGATAGATAGATAGATAGATAGATAGATAGATAGATAGATAGATAGATAGATAGATAGATAGATAGATAGATAGATAGATAGATAGATAGATAGATAGATAGGTAGAATAGATAGATAGATAGATAGATAGATAGATAGATAGATAGATAGATAGATAGATAGATAGATAGATAGATAGATAGATAGATAGATAGATAGATAGATAGATAGATAGATAGATAGATAGATAGATAGATAGATAGATAGATAGATAGATTTACAGATAGATAGATAGATAGATAGATAGATAGATAGATAGATTTACAGATAGATAGATAGATAGATAGATAGATAGATAGATAGACACATAGATAGATAGATAGATAGATAGATGGATAGATAGATAGATAGATAGATAGATAGATAGATAGATAGATAGATAGATAGATAGATAGATAGATAGATAGATAGATAGATAGATAGATAGATAGATAGATAGATAGATAGAAACTTGAAAACTCTAGTAGAATGAGATATCTTGTGAATTGTAAGTATTACTCTACAATATTTTATGTTTTCTTGTGTCGGATATATTTCTAAACTATTTAGATATGTTTTTGTTTGTTTCAGATATATTTCCTTCTACTTTGCTGGAAGATCAACCACTTCATAGTCTTACAGGTACTTTCCAGGCATTGCATGCAGATGTTGGTGCACTAGTCTTTCCAGAAATATCTCCTGCTCAACTTTACCATGTTAGAGTTTTCTTTTACACACATAGATATGTTGTACCCTCTACAATGAATGGTTTTGGAAGGTTAGAGAGAATTGAAGTACATTCTCTTCTTAGCTTGGAGTGGCCAAAACCTGGTATATGGTCCGTATCATCTTTGAAGCAAAAGATGGTAATGGATATACATAACTCTTTTGAAATTCACAAAAGTGTCTAGGTCTGTAGGTTTGCACTGGTCTTTTCCCATTCATTTTTTTGTATATTTATTCCGAGGATTCTCATTCCAAGAGACTTCCACCATGTTCATGTGTAAAGATATCACATATGAGCAAGTCGAAAGTCTTCTTGGTGAAGATTGGGGTTTGATAGAAGGAATTGCAAAAGGTGATAAATATCTTTGTAAAATAGGTGGAACAGGTATAGGATTTTGATATTTGAAACAACGTACTTCATTATACATCAGATTCTACTATGATCATTGGATGTGCAAACTTGGCAAATGGATACCATTTCAAAGTTCAGAGGGATCTTTACAGTCATTTGAAATAAAGCTTAGATTGCCCAATAATGAAACAGAAACTATTTTAGTGAATAATCATTGGGCCTTGGCTAATCTGAGAGAACACTTGATGATTATGGGGTTTGAAGGACTAACTCAATCCAAATTCAAAATTCGAGGACATAAGGTGAGAAATGTTTCGGGCTTTTGTTAAAGTAATCTTTTCATTATTGTTTATTTTACTTTAATGACTTCAATTTCTTGCAAATTGATTACAGGTGGGCAGAAGAATGGAATACAAAATGAAAGTCCCTGTAGATTGGAGAAAAGATGGAACAAAACTCTCATTCTCATAGTTCTTTTGCAACCTGATAATGTCACTTCTTGGGCCCCAGTCATTGTATCTCATAGTTTTTTCACTTTCAAGAACCTTGTAAAAAGTAGGACAATTGATTCATGTTAGATATTGTATATACCTTCTTCTCTGATCCCTTCTCTCCTACTAAGATATCTAAAAATCCTCTTGATCTAGAATTGTTCTAGAAATACTTTACATCATGGATGAGCATCGCAAATTTTGTGATGCGTTCTTGCATTTGCAAGCACTTCAAGTTGTACAATCATTGATACCAATGATTTGTAAATTTTGTAAGATTTGATATTTGTAATGAAAACATGTCTACTCTCACATTTTTTTAGTCTACAACTGTGCATTTATAATCTCTCTTGGTGATTATTCAATTTTTGCTTTTATATAGAGTACGTTCAAGTTCACAATAATTGATATTTTATTGGTTAATTTTCTCAATAGATGATCATTTATGAAGTTTGAAATACAAAGGATATAACTAAAAAATGCCATTCATGTTAGATATACTCAATACTTACTCCTCAAGTACCACAAATGATCCATGGTGCTCTAAGTTATAAGGCCCCCATTATGAGGAGAAACCACTTTGAGAGTACAAACATCCATGGAACCTTAACTTATAAGTTATATGAGTTTTATATGTGAAAATTTATGGTAATAAATGGTCTTTGTGATTGATGCCATGAAGTAAGTGGGGCATAAAAGTTTTGCCAATTTGAATGCCATTCAAGCTGAAAATAAAGGCCCTCTGGTGCCATGGAATTTCCCCATAGAACCTTAATGGGAGGAGTTCAAAGGGGGATTTCTGCCTTATGTGGGGTATAGAGGCACAACAAGAATGCTACACATGAGAATATTATCCTAAATTATACTTTGCAAACTATTTAATCTCATGTGACTATGTTTGTTTATATTGGCTCCCATTGTAGAAGTTGTATATGCATGGATCACTATAGAGTAAGTGACTTGTTAGAAATAAGTTCCACGACTCTAAAAATCGAAATAATAAAGTTTCATATCCACTAAAAATAACCTTGCATGGCATCAAAAGTATCAAAAAAGAGGAGCCATAGAAACATGGGATATGTCTTCGCAAAAGTTTTGTAGAGGCCTATTGTGTGTTTATATGGATGAACTTTTTTTGTGATTTTGAGGCCATGCAAGTTTATTTCTAGTGGATATGAAACTTTATTATTACAAATTGAATGTCCATGAAACTCATTATGTGCTCAACTCAATTTACCAATGGAAAAATGACATTATAACCATAAATGATTTGCTCTGCACACATAGCATGTTGACTTGAGTGCATATGATTGTGAACATATGATATAGATCAATGTGGAGTTGAGCATGTGTAAGAAAGGTTATGAAAAAATATATTACCAATGAGATAATTCTAATTACAAAACATCTCTTCAAGAAGAATGATCACATAGTCATATATGCTCCTATCTAGTTCTTGGGTTGCATAACTTTCCTAAAATTTGCAAGAATTAATACTTATTTCCACCATTTGATGACTTTGCATGACTTCAAAGCACCAAAAAAGGTTTATATCTCATCAATGGTTTAGATTTTGGAGAAATGGATGCTACCATCATGTCCAGAACATGCAAAAACCCTAAGATTGACTGTTTATTTGTCCAATTCTGACATCTAGAGCCTTGGAAACCTCAAAAAGCACCAAAAAAGGGGCAGCCACAAAAACGCGGGATTGGCCTCTGCAAAAGTTGGGATTGGCCTCTGCAAAAGTTTTGCAGAGGCCAATCCCGCGTTTCTGTGGCTGCCCCTTTTTTGGTGCTTTTTGAGGTTTCCAAGGCTCTAGATGTCAGAATTGCACAAATAAACAATCAATCTTAGGGTTTTTGCATGTTCTGGACATGATGGTAGCATCCATTTCTACAAATTCTAAACCATTCATGAGATATAAATATTTTCATAGAATTTATGGTTTTACAATGGTTTCCTTTGTGTTTATGACATCATCTCCCTCTCAAAGCGATAAGTTCCATGCGAAGTAGCTATGTAACTATGATATTTTTTGGAAATTGAATCTTCATAGTTATTGGTCTTCTTAGAGTTCTTTATATGTTGTATTGGAACACGATGATGATGGATATCCATGATGGTACTAGAAAGGGATTGTAGTATATCTAGCTAAAGAATCAAGGGCATGATTCTCATGATGGATATTACTCCTTTTCTGACTCAGATGATGATCTTTTGATGTGGAATGGTGATCGTGGAAGTCTTAGACCCAGCTTGTATCTTCTTCCTAGGACATTTGAATATGATGTGGTTAGTGACAATACAACTCCCTTCTTTCAAATTTTAGGTTCATGGACCTTATTATATGCACAACCTAGTTGAACAATGCAAATACTAGTTTTGATTCTAAGGGATTTGTTTTGCACACATACACTCTTTACGCAAGTTGATACAATTATGAACATATGATATAGATCAATGTGGACTTGAGCATGTGTAAGAAAGATTATGAAAAGTAGATTATCATAATGGAAATGTGATTTTACAAAATGTATCTCTTCAACAAGAATGATTACATAATCATGTATGGTCCCATCTAGTTTCTTTGGTTGTATGGTCATCACCTTCACATGAGCTACACACAAGTCAATATATTTCAAAATAGAAGTAAGGAATGCATCTCCTTCCTCTTGGATGGCTTGAAGTGCTATTGATTATATCCAAAGTCTAGTGCATTAACTTTGAATCACTAAGGATCGATAACATTTGCTCACTTTTTTGTTGCTTTTGCATTAGGAGAAACTTTAGGTTGTGCTACACATGATCTATGATGTGGTTGGTAGTTCTTATTCATTTTACATCTATGCCTTGATTGACATTGTGACACAATTTATGGCATATGTTTCTTTTCTCATATGTGGGTAGTGTTCTTTGACCTTATAGTAGTGACTTTATAGCCTCTACTTGATATGATGTTGGAATATGCATATGTTTCATGATGATTCCTTGAAGCTCTCCTTTTTGGATGACTTGGAATGATTACTTCATGCATGTTTCATCAGCCATGTTCCATTTGGAGGTAGATTGAGTTCAAATGGTTCATCACCAATGATTAGTGGATCTATTATTCCCCTTTGTGCATGTCCTTAGAATCTTTTTATGAATGGTCACATCTGTGGCAGTTGATCTTCATCATGCTCACAAGAATGATTCTATGGATGAGGGTATGAACTATTTTGATATTCTTAATCGACTTCACTCTGTCATATTGAGCCACTCTATGATTGTATGGTGACCTCTGTTGCATGTAGACCACTTCATCCTCTCTGATGGAGCTTCATCCAAGGTGGTCATTATGTACCTTGAGCATGGATAGGATATACCACAAAAACTTGTTAGTATAAAATAATCAATGATGCCTCTTATGTAACTTGAGTTCCAAGTTGAACCCTAAAACACTTTTTGTGCATGACATTGATCATGATGCAAAGGACTTGCTGATAACCTCCAATTTTCACTTGCAATGTTGTGTTGTAATTTCATGAAAACATTTCTAATAGTCAAACTCTTGCAGAAGTTTTTTGAAGAAAAGCAAGTGAGTATTATTCCAACGAGTCAACATGCATAGAACCACTAATATGACATGTACTTTTTAAGAAATTACTATTAGATCTTTAGTGGGAATTTTCCATCACTACTGTACTAGAATCTTGACTGATAAAAATCGATACATCAAAATTCTCCATATGACAATATAACATGTAATATTTCAATGAATAAAATGAGCACAATTTAAAGAAACAAACAACATCTGAATGTAGAATGTACCTTACCTTTCACTATTCCAAGTCATTGATGATTAGTATCTTTAATATGAATTTGAGCCTATAACCACAACATGTAGAAAAAAGATAAACATATATAAAATCAAATTCAAAAGGGATATGAAAAGGATATTGGTAGAGGTAGATTTTATTCTAGAAGAAGAACATTGATTTTTGAATCCTCTATAGATTAAAAATTTATTTATTTATTGTTTTGTACAAACAAAAGCATATGTATATGAGTTCTTCATAAACTAAGGATTTGATTTCTTCATTGACTCCTTAGTCATGGTTGCATGCTAAACATACCTAGGCATATTTTCTTTTATGTGTAAGTACTATGTGGAAATATCAATCATGTCCTCTTTATAATTCATGTTCCTAATGAATAACTTCTATAATCATGGCGAAATGCTTCCACACACATTTTCCTATCCATACTGTGTAATATTGGTGTCATAATTCTTTTGAAAAGAAGGAGAAGTAAGAGAAACTATTAACAATTTAAAGTGCTTCTTTGGTGTTGATGAAGCACTTATTTCTTAGATGAATTACCTATGCAAAGGAAATATTGGTTTAATTCTTTTGCAAATATGAGAATCAATAAAAGTATATACCTCATTAGAAGAATATGGTGTCTCTGTCCTCCAACTCCACATGAAAGAGCTTCGAATGATGGTATTGTGTGCTTTTCCTCCTGAAAAATAGTAGATGAATACTGGAAAGTGTGAATAGTACATCTTTGATCACAAAGAAAGAATGAACCACCTACTTGGACATGCATATTGTCATCTCATGGGAGAAAAATTTCTTTGTGAGTGAT
>CM035437.1:56333057-56335557 GCA_020310875.1 Ceratopteris richardii | reverse complement strand
TGGAAGAACCTAAAGGCAAGCACCAAGTGCAGACAGGTGATGACACTAAACACTCAGTGGTTAAAGTAGGTAATGTCAAAACAAGTGATGGTAATCAGAATTTGCTAAGCAGAGTACTGTATGTTCCAACAATCACCAAGAATCTGATGAGTGTAGGTCAGATTGTTGAAAAAGGTCTACAGGTCAGGTTCACTCAACATGGTGCATTTGTGGAGGATCCAAGACATGGGTTCAGAAGGATAGCCAAGGGAGAGAAGTCAGGTAGATTGTTTACCTTTGAACTTGAGGATACTAAAAATATTGCCTTGTACAATTATAGGGACCAAACCCTATCAGAATTGGAGATGTGGCATAAGAGATTGGGTCACATTGGAGAGAGAACCATAAAGCAAATGAGCAGAGATCAATGTGTGCTTGGGATACCTAATGTATCCAAGCAACACATGATATACAAGTGTGGGGCTTGTCAATTTGGTAAGTCACACAGGTTGCCATATACCAAGAAAGGATTTATGCATGAAGATTACTTGGAATTGGTGCATACAGATGTGTGGGGACCAAGCAAGGAGCCATCCATATCTGGATCAAGGTACTATGTATCTTTTATAGATGATTATAGCAGATGGACTGTCTTGTACTTCATGAAACATAAAGATGAAGTATTTAATTGCTTCAAAAGGTATCTTGCATTAGTAGAAAATCAAACAGGTAGACAATTGAAGAGGTTAAGGTCTGATGGTGGTGGAGAATACTTCTCCAATGATTTTGAAGAGTTCTTGCAGGAAAGAGGCATCAAGAGGGAGATTACCACAAGGTACTCACCTGAACAAAATGGGGTAGCTGAAAGAAGAAATAGACTCATTGTGGAGACAGCTAGGTCTATGCTTAATGAGAAGAAACTACCAAATTATCTTTGGGCAGAGAGTGTATCTACTGCCACATACTTAATCAACAGGTTGCCATCAAAGACACTTGATGGAATGACACCCTATGAGGCTTGGCATGGTAAGAGACCATCTCTGGATCATTGCAAGATCTTTGGGTGTGTTGCATATGTGCACATTCCCTCACAGGTAAGGGGAAAGCTAGACCCTAAGGCTGAGAAGTGTATCTTTATTGGTTATGATTTGAATCAGAAAGGATACAGGTTCTATAACCCCTCAAACAAAGGCTTCAAGGTAAGCAGAGATGTCATCTTTGATGAAAATGATTCATGGTATGATAATGAGTGCAGGAAAGTGAGCCTACCTTATGATATGGAAGAAGACTTTCCAAAGCTTGTCAGACAAGAACCAACTCAGAATGAGGATACAAGTTCAGATGATGAAGACACCATCAACATTGAAGAATTCAAAGCTTGGAAATCCAAAGGGAAGATGAAGATGAAGCAACTTGAAGACAATCCAGAATCCTCAACTCAAGCTATGAGGAGATCTTCAAGGGAAAAGAAGAAACCTATTAGGTATGGATATGATACTTCACTTGTAACCAAGCACTCTGTATATCTTGCAAAGGATATCTTAAGTGAAGAACCAGGTACATTTGAGGAAGCTATTACTAAACCAGAATGGAAGGAAGCAATGGATGAAGAAATGGAGGCTCTCAAGGAGAGTGATACTTGGGACTTGGTACCCAAGAAGGACTCCATGAAGGTCATAGGATCCAGATGGATCTACAAACTCAAAAGGAACTCAGATGGTACAATAAGCAGGTACAAAGCTAGGTTGGTAGCCAAGGGTTTTGCACAAACCCAAGGCATTGATTATGAGGAGACATTTTCTCCTGTGGCAAAGATGCCAACTATCAGAATTATGGTGAGTGTAGCTGCATCCAAGAATTGGAACATGTACCAATTGGATGTGAAGAATGCATTCTTAAATGGATGGATATCTGAAGAGGTCTACATGTCACAACCACCTGGCTATGAAGATCCTAATAAGGTAAATCATGTTTGCAAATTGAAGAAAGCTCTGTATGGATTGAAGCAGGCACCTAGAGCATGGAACTATAGGTTGACAACCTATCTCTTGGATCAAGGATTTGTGATGAGTAAAGCAGATACTTCATTGTTTATAAAGAAGAACAATTCAGAGGTAATATACTTGTGTGTCTATGTTGATGACATCATTATTACAGGAAATGATGTTCAAGGAATTAGACACATCAAAGGTCAAATGATGAAGGAATTCAAGATCAATGATCTTGGATTATTGAAGTACTTCCTAGGACTTGAATTGGTCTACACAAATTCAGGTATATTCATTACTCAGAAGAAGTACATTCAGGACATGGTCAAGAAATTTAACTTGCAGGAAGCTAAAATCTCAAACATTCCTATGGAGGTCAACCACAAACTCAGTGCACATGAAGGAGAAGAACTCAAGGATATTACAGGTTACCAAAGTTTGGTAGGTAGTCTCAATTATGCTACCTTAACTAGGATTGATATCTCATATGGTGTGAGTGTACTTAGCCAATTTATGCATAAACCAAGAGTACC
>CM035437.1:56250557-56318057 GCA_020310875.1 Ceratopteris richardii | reverse complement strand
GCATACATATATGAACTTAACTTAATATGCATATACTCCACCATACTCATTCATTCAATTACATACCCATGCATATGCACATACATTCTTTTACATGCATCTATATATGAACTTATAGAATAACATACACATAAACATATACATTTATATGCTCATATATAACCACATGCACAAATATGCTTACACATTAATCATTCAATCTCATACACATACTAATGTATGCCAATACACCCTACCATAAATTCTTATATGTAGATACCCTCATTAACTTAAACACTAACATGTTGACTTAAAACATACACACACATCTAACATGCATTCATACTCAAACCAATGCATTCTAACACACATTCTCATACTCTTACATGTTAATCATGCATATATATTTAAAATTTCATACTAATACATAGAACACTTAATAACTCATGTATGCATACAGAGAACCACATGCATCGTCCTTAAATGTATACACTTAATACACTTAGTATTTCTATACATTAATGCACATTTGCACTTAAATATCTTAATAAACTTACTTATATCTAATGGAAATAATGTAATAATATAACTAAATAGATGTAATTATTTAAATAATGCAATATTAAATACTTAATTTAAATTAATTAACTCTAATTAACTAATTATCTAATTAACTCTTTCTCTCTCTCTCCTAACTCTCTCTTTCTCTCTCTCTCTCTGCCCCTCTCTCTCTCTCTCTGCCTCTCTCTCTCTCTCTCTCTCTCTCTCTCTCTCTCTCTCTCTCTCTCTCTCTCTCTCTCTCTCTCTCTCTCTCTCTCTCTCTCTCTCTCTCTCTCTCTCTCTGCGTGCTGCCGCGCGCAGTTCTACAGGGGGGGAGGGAGCCTCTCTCTCTCTCTCTTTCTCTCTCTCTCTCTCTCTCTCTCTCTCTCTCTCTCTCTCTCTCTCTCTCTCTCTCTCTCTCTGTGTGTGCGTGATGCCGCGTGCAGTTCTGCAAGGGGGGAGGGAGCCTCTCTCTCTCTTTCTCTCTCTTTTTCTCTCTCTCTCTCTCTCCCTCTCTCTCTCTGCGCGCTGCTGCGCGCAGCGCCAGAGAGGGGGGGAAAATCTCTCTCTCTCTCTCTCTTATATGTAGATACCCTCATTAACTTAAACACTAACATGTTGACTTAAAACATACACACACATCTAACATGCATTCATACTCAAACCAATGCATTCTAACACACATTCTCATACTCTTACATGTTAATCATGCATATATATTTAAAATTTCATACTAATACATAGAACACTTAATAACTCATGTATGCATACAGAGAACCACATGCATCGTCCTTAAATGTATACTCTTAATACACTTAGTTAGTATTTCTATACATTAATGCACATTTGCACTTAAATATCTTAATAAACTTACTTATATCTAATGGAAATAATGTAATAATATAACTAAATAGATGTAATTATTTAAATAATGCAATATTAAATACTTAATTTAAATTAATTAACTCTAATTAACTAATTATCTAATTAACTCTTTCTCTCTCTCTCTCTCTCCTAACTCTCTCTTTCTCTCTCTCTCTCTCTCTACCCCTCTCTCTCTCTCTCTCTCTCTCTCTCTCTCTCTCTCTCTCTCTCTCTCTCTCTCTCTCTCTCTCTCTCTCTCTCTCTCTCTCTCTCTGCGTGCTGCCGCGTGCAGTTCTGCAGGGGGGGAGGGAGCCTCTCTCTCTCTCTCTCTCTCTCTCTCTCTCTCTCTCTCTCTCTGCGTGCTGCCACGTGCAGTTCTGCAGGGGGGGAGGGAGCCTCTCTCTCTCTCTCTCTCTCTCTTTCTCTCTCTCTCTCTCTCTCTCTCTCTCTCTCTCTCTCTCTCTCTCTCTCTCTCTCTCTCTCTCTCTCTCCCTCTCTCTCTCTGCGCGCTGCTGCGTGCAGCGCCAGAGAGGGGGGGAATCTCTCTCTCTCTCTCTCTACGCCGATCTCTCTCTCTCTCCTTCTCTATCTGCGCACTACTGCGCTCAGACAGAGGAGGGGAGGGAGAGAATTTTTCTCTCTCTCTCACACACACATACACACATCATACACACACACACATCACACACACATACACTTCACACACACACATACATCACATCACATACACACACACACATCACACACACACACTTCACATACACACATACATCACATACACACACACACTTCACACATACACACACTTCACACACACACATAGATCACATCACATACACACACACACTTCACATCACATACACACACACACATAACATCACATACACACACATCTCATACACACAATGCTGTAGGGACCCAGACCAAGCCATGGAATAGGCATGGGCATGCTTCTAGCCGGACAATCAACATCAAGATCATCATACACAGCAGTACATGATGACTTAATATCCTGAGCACGAGGAGGGTCTAATGAGAAAGAAGGAAAAACAGAAGAGTAGGAGAAAGTACCTGCAAAGAAACATTAGGAGAAACTTGAGCTCAATACTCATTTAAATACATACACAAGTCATTTCTAAACCATTCTTTTTAGTTTTAACTTTTAATCTACAACCACACTTTAATCTCTTTACTTCCACCACACTTTATAGTTTAACTTTTCTACTTTAATTACACTTAATTTCTACTCCTCTCTTTTCATTTTCACTAATTCTCTCCACTCTTTCTCTTAACCAACTTTTTTCACTTTAAGTGCATCTTCTATTGAGACCACTCCTTAAATCTCTTTAGTTACACAACTTATATAAGCCATCCTTTTTCCTAGCACTCATATAGTCCACTAGTTATTTATCCATTTAATTAATCATTTTAATTCTATTTACCCTAAATTTCTCAATTAAATAAATCAATTAAATTAAGCTTAGGTTAAGGTTTTAATTAATTGGAACCTTAGTATTTAAATACACATATTTAATTAAAGTAATTTTTAATAACATAGTTTAATGTTTAATACATAAATATGTAATTTATATATTAATGTTTTTAAATAACATCTATTTTAACCCTTTAAAAATAGTAAAACCCTAGAAAAATCTACTTGGAACCCATCAGAACCCCATAAAATCCTTCTGAAACCCTACCATTAACTCATTATAAATCATCTAAACCCTTTTGCTTAACCATTAGCAACATACAATCTTTGAACTTATGAAACCCTAGGGTTAAATACCCATGAATCTTGCATGTATGAAAATAAAACTCATTAAATGTGAAATTAGGGGAAACCCTAATATGAACATATGTCCTGCTTCATCCTTCATACCTGTAAACACTTCAAAAGTAGTTAATTCAATCCAGAACAATTGTTCAACAGTGATATAAAAGGTTAGAGTTCACCATTCAAGTTATTTTCATTTTCTCTAGACATCAACGGAAAGGTTGAAAACTTTTCCACATTCGCCCCGACCAATCCTGCACATCGTCCTCGATGGGCCAACGTGCAGATCAAAAAAGGCAATATCAAATTCTTTTGAAAATAATTCATGACTCAAATTTAGATAGCCTAAAAAAACATGCTTCTAGTACATCTTCTGATAGCTAAGAAAACTTATAAAATTATGAAAACTTGAATTTAAACTTTTTCGTTCAATGCATAAATTGGAAACAGGTTTTAGAAGGAAACTATAGAAGTCATTCAAATAGTGTTCGTACTAACTCTTCTATTAACTCTGTTCATAAGTAAAGCATATGTTATATAAGCCTTTTATCCTCATCTCCTAGCCACTTGCCATTAAGATACAAAAAACTAACTCCCCTCTAGCATACATCTGCCTTATATAGCCCGCTTTTCAATTCAGAAGGATTTCGAGACCACAACTGATTTATTTGATTTTTTTTTTTCATCTCTTTTTTTTTCATCATAATTTTTCTTTGTGTCATTTTTTTCCTCTTTTCATATGCAGCAACCATTAATGTACAGCTTTCAATTTTTCTTCGCAACTTTTTTGATGAAGGGGAAAGGCTTAACCCCTAATCAGAGCAAAGGATCTAGAGGTAAGCTAAAGTAGGAACTAGATCTCTTTAGCTAAATGGGTCAGATTTAAGGAAGCTTGCCTGCATTAAAATCAGATACTACTGTAGGTAAGATTGAAAGAAACGAGTTTAAGGACTCAAACTTGGAATTAAGCTTTAATTCTATAGATGAAATTAATTATGCTTCCATATCATGCAGAAGGTTTTCGACATTAGAATTCATTTTCGTTTAACTATGTGCAAGCAAGAAGAATTCAAATATAAATACCTGGAATTTGTTTCCCGTCCGATGTACATGAGTCGCAATGCCGATTTGTTCACGTCGGGCTCACCAATTTGTCGGCGTGAAAGCGACAGTCGGTGGATCACGGCGACCGCCGGAAATACGGCGCACGCAGGGTGCTTGGAGCAAGCTCAAGTAGAGTGGTGACTCAAAGATCTCAAAAGTTATGAGTAAGATCTAGTTACCCTTCCATAATATTTGACTCACATAGATAGTTTCAGTTACGTCATAATTGTTCTACTTTCAATTGAATATTATCATAAAAGTGTGATCATGCAAGTTCAGGTGTTTTTTGTATTTAGTTTTACGTCTCGCAAGAAAGCAACACTTGAAAATTAGATTTCAAGAATAACTATAAACAAGCATATTGATCCTTTTACACAACATGAATCTTTAACTTGATGTATAAGACATATATGCACTTTCAATTCCTCATAAATTAATTTGTTCTAATAAGCTATGTATATGAAAGTGTAGAATGATATGACCAACTCATGCATCGTTCCTTGAGCATGATTCATCAATAAATTTAATGTACCATCTACATCGTGCAGATAGAAAATGGGCATGGAGAGCTTATTGAGCTCAAAGCTATATATATTCGTTTATATATGAGCGCGTCCATTTCACGTAACAAAACTACTGATCAAACGCAAGTGCTTCACTAATTTGAACACTATTATCTGTAGTTTGGAGCATTACGTTACTATATCAAAAACCAAGAGGCAACCCCTAGTTTTTTCGCTAACTTGCAATGTCGATTTACTAATTCACTTTGGCGCTGTTTTAAGAATGATTCAAGGAAAACAATTAGATATCAAAATTAGTCAACAATACTGATGCGCAAAATGCGGATTGTGAAGCAATATATATAAGCAATCGTGCACAGATAGATAGAAGTACATTAGAGTTTTTAGAGCATCTAACTTTTATCTTTCTAACTGGACATCATTATAGATGATTATCATAAGCATTCCACTAAAATCATTACAGAGGTATCGCTCTCCAGCATAAAATTCTGCACATGTTCACTTTGTTAAGACATAGATGTTACTTTTTCGTCAATCATTTGATCCAAGGCTTCGACTTCGGATGAGTTGCAGGAAATGGAACATAACTGTGCTAAGTTCTCTATCTTCCTCAAAATGATCCTTCACTGCAGCATGATCATCTTCAATATATAAACTTGAAATCTCCTATTCTCCTTTGTAATCTCTTCAATGTTCTGCAAAGAAACATTAGGGATTAGTAATATTACAAAAAAACAATAAGAACTTAAAAGACGTTAGTCACATACATTAAAGCATACACATGCTCATGCATGCTAACATACATTAATGCACATGCTAACATTAGGTAAATGCACATTCATACTAACACTTAAATGCATTTATGCACATGCATACATATATGAACTTAACTTAATATGCATATACTCCACCATACTCATTCATTCCATTACATACCCATGCATATGCACATACATTCTTTTACATGCATCTATATATGAACTTATAGAATAACATACACATAAACATATACATTTATATGCTCATATATAACCACATGCACAAATATGCTTACACATTAATCATTCAATCTCATACACATACTAATGTATGCCAATACACCCTACCATAAATTCTTATATGTAGATACCCTCATTAACTTAAACACTAACATGTTGACTTAAAACATACACACACATCTAACATGCATTCATACTCAAACCAATGCATTCTAACACACATTCTCATACTCTTACATGTTAATCATGCATATATATTTAAAATTTCATACTAATACATAGAACACTTAATAACTCATGTATGCATACAGAGAACCACATGCATCATCCTTAAATGTATACACTTAATACACTTAGTATTTCTATACATTAATGCACATTTGCACTTAAATATCTTAATAAACTTACTTATATCTAATGGAAATAATGTAATAATATAACTAAATAGATGTAATTATTTAAATAATGCACTATTAAATACTTAATTTAAATTAATTAACTCTAATTAACTAATTATCTAATTAACTCTTTCTCTCTCTCTCCTAACTCTCTCTTTCTCTCTCTCTCTCTCTGCCCCTCTCTCTCTCTCTGCCTCTCTCTCTCTCTCTCTCTCTCTCTCTCTCTCTCTCTCTCTCTCTCTCTCTCTCTCTCTCTCTCTCTCTCTCTCTCTGCGTGCTGCCGCGCGCAGTTCTACAGGGGGGGGAGGGAGCCTCTGTCTCTCTCTCTCTCTTTCTCTCTCTCTCTCTCTCTCTCTCTCTCTCTCTCTCTCTCTCTCTCTCTCTCTCTCTCTCTCTCTCTCTCTCTCTCTCTCTCTCTCTCTCTCTCTCTGTGCGTGCTGCCGCGCGCAGTTCTGCAGGGGGGGAGGGAGCGTCTCTCTCTCTCTCTCTCTCTCTCTCTCTCTCTTTTTCTCTCTCTCTCTCTCTCTCTCTCCCTCTCTCTCTCTGCGCGCTTCTCCGCACAGCGCCAGAGAGGGGGGGAAAATCTCTCTCTCTCTCTCTCTCTTATATGTAGATACCCTCATTAACTTAAACACTAACATGTTGACTTAAAACATACACACACATCTAACATGCATTCATACTCAAACCAATGCATTCTAACACACATTCTCATACTCTTAATTGTTAATCATGCATATATATTTAAAATTTCATACTAATATATACAACACTTAATAACTCATGTATGCATACAGAGAACCACATGCATCGTCCTTAAATGTATACTCTTAATACACTTAGTTAGTATTTCTATACATTAATGCACATTTGCACTTAAATATCTTAATAAACTTACTTATATCTAATGGAAATAATGTAATAATATAATTAAATAGATGTAATTATTTAAATAATGCAATATTAAATACTTAATTTAAATTAATTAACTCTAATTAACTAATTATCTAATTAACTCTTTCTCTCTCTCTCCTAACTCTCTCTTTCTCTCTCTCTCTCTCTACCCCTCTCTCTCTATCTCTCTCTCTCTCTCTCTCTCTCTCTCTCTCTCTCTCTCTCTCTACGTGCTGCCGCGTGCAGTTCTGCAGGGGGGGAGGGAGCCTCTCTCTCTCTCTCTCTGCGTGCTGCCACGTGCAGTTCTGCAGGGGGGGAGGGAGCCTCTCTCTCTCTCTCTCTCTCTCTCTCTTTTTCTCTCTCTCTCTCTCCCTCTCTCTCTCTGCGCGCTGCTGCGTGCAGCGCCAGAGAGGGGGGGGAATCTCTCTCTCTCTCTCTGCGCCGATCTCTCTCTCTCTCCTTCTCTGTCTGCGCACTGCTGTGCTCAGACAGAGGAGGGGAGGGAGAGAATTTTTCTCTCTCTCTCACACACACATACACACATCACACACACATACACTTCACACACACACATACATCACATCACATACACACACACACATCACACACACACACTTCACATACACACATACATCACATACACACACACACTTCACACATACACACACTTCACACACACACATACATCACATCACATACACACACACATACTTCACATCACATACACACACACATAACATCACATACACACACATCTCATACACACAATGCTGTAGGGACCCAGACCAAGCCATGGAATAGGCATGGGCATGCTTCCAGCCGGACAATCAACATCAAGATCATCATACACAGCAGTACATGATGACTTAATATCCTGAGCACGAGGAGGGTCTAATGAGAAAGAAGGAAAAACAGAAGAGTAGGAGAAAGTACCTGCAAAGAAACATTAGGAGAAACTTGAGCTCAATACTCATTTAAATACATACACAAGTCATTTCTAAACCATTCTTTTTAGTTTTAACTTTTAATCCACAACCACACTTTAATCTCCTTACTTCCACCACACTTTATAGTTTAACTTGTCTACTTTAATTACACTTAATTTCTACTCCTCTCTTTTCATTTTCACTAATTCTCTCCACTCTTTCTCTTAACCAACTTTTTTCACTTTAAGTGCATCTTCTATTGAGACCACTCCTTAAATCTCTTTAGTTACACAACTTATATAAGCCATCCTTTTTCCTAGCACTCATATAGTCCACTAGTGATTTATCCATTTAATTAATCATTTTAATTCTATTTACCCTAAATTTCTCAATTAAATAAATCAATTAAATTAAGCTTAGATTAAGGGTTTAATTAATTGGAACCTTAGTATTTAAATACACATATTTAATTAAAGTAATTTTTAATAACATAGTTTAATGTTTAATACATAAATATGTAATTTATATATTAATGTTTTTAAATAACATCTATTTTAACCCTTTAAAAATAGTAAAACCCTAGAAAAATCTACTTGGAACCCATCAGAACCCCATAAAATCCTTTTGAAACCCTACCATTAACTCATTATAAATCATCTAAACCCTTTTGCTTAACCATTAGCAACATACAATCTTTGAACTTATGAAACCCTAGGGTTAAATACCCATGAATCTTGCATGTATGAAAATAAAACTCATTAAATGTGAAATTAGGGGAAACCCTAATATGAACATATGTCCTGCTTCATCCTTCATACCTGTAAACACTTCAAAAGTAGTTAATTCAATCCAGAACAATTGTTCAACAGTGATATAAAAGGTTAGAGTTCACCATTCAAGTTATTTTCATTTTCTCTGGACATCAACGGAAAGGTTGAAAACTTTTCGACATTCGCTCCGACCAATCCTGCACATCGTCCTCGATGGGCCAACGTGCAGATCAAAAAAGGCAATATCAAATTCTTTTGAAAATAATTCATGACTCAAATTTAAACCTAAAAAAACATGCTTCTAGTACATCTTCTGATAGCTAAGAAAACTTATAAAATTATGAAAACTTGAATTTAAACTTTTTCGTTCAATGCATAAATTGGAAACAGGTTTTAGAAGGAAACTATAGAAGTCATTCAAATAGTGTTCGTACTAACTCTTCTATTAACTCTGTTCATAAGTAAAGCATATGTTATACAAGCCTTTCATCCTCATCTCCTAGCCACTTGCCATTAAGATACAAAAAACTAACTCCCCTCTAGCATACATCTGCCTTATATAGCCCGCTTTTCAATTCAGAAGTGATTTCGAGACCACAACTGATTTATTTGATTTTTTTTTTAATCTTTTTCTTTTCATCATAATTTTTCTTTGTGTCATTTTTTTCCTCTTTTCATATGCAGCAACCATTAATGTACTGCTTTCAATTTTTCTTCGCAACTTTTTTGATGAAGGGGAAAGGCTTAACCCCTAATCAGAGCAAAGGATCTAGAGGTAAGCTAAAGTAGGAACTAGATCTCTTTAGCTAAATGGGTCAGATTTAAGGAAGCTTGCCTGCATTAAAATCAGATACTACTGTAGTTAAGATTGAAAGAAACGAGTTTAAGGACTCAAACTTGGAATTAAGCTTTAATTCTATAGATGAAATTAATTATGCTTCCATATCATGCAGAAGGTTTTCGACATTAGAATTCATTTTCGTTTAACTATGTGCAAGCAAGAAGAATTCAAATATAAATACCTGGAATTTGTTTCCCGTCCGATGTACCTGAGTCGCAATGCCGATTTGTTCACGTCGGGTTCACCAATTTGTCGGCGTGAAAGCGACGGTCGGTGGATCAGGGCGACCGCCGGAAATACAGCGCACGCAGGGTGCTTGGAGCAAGCTCAAGTAGAGTGGTGATTCAAAGATCTCAAAAGTTATGAGTAAGATCTAGTTACCCTTCCATAATATTTTACTCACATAGATAGTTTCAGTTACGTCATAATTGTTCTACTTTCAATTGAATATTATCATAAAAGTGTGATCATGCAAGTTCATGTGTTTTTTGTATTTAGTTTTACGTCTCGCAAGAAAGCAACACTTGAAAATCAGATTTCAAGAATAACTATAAACAAGCATATTGATCCTTTTACACAACATGAATCTTTAACTTGATGGATAAGACATATATGCACTTTCAATTCCTCATAAATTAATTTGTTCTAATAAGCTATGTATATGAAAGTGTAGAATGATATGACCAAGTCATGCATCGTTCCTTGAGCATGATTCATCAATAAATTTAATGTACCATCTACATCGTGCAGATAGAAAATGGGCATGGAGAGCTTATTGAGCTCAAAGCTATATATATTCGTTTATATATGAGCGCGTCCATTTCACGTAACAAAACTACTGATCAAACGCAAGTGCTTCACTAATTTGAACACTATTATCTATAGTTTGGAGCATTACATTACTATATCAAAAACCAAGAGGCAACCCCTAGTTTTTTCGCTAACTTGCAATGTCGATTTACTAATTCACTTTGGCACTGTTTTAAGAATGATTCAAGGAAAACAATTAGATATCAAAATTAGTCAACAATACTGATGCGCAAAATGCGGATTGTGAAGCAATATATATAAGCAATCGTGCATAGATAGATAGAAGTACATTAGAGTTTTCAGAGCATCTAACTTTTATCTTTCTAACTGGACATCATTATAGATGATTATCATAAGCATTCCACTAAAATCATTACAGAGGTATCGCTCTCCAGCATAAAATTCTGCACATGTTCACTTTGTTAAGACATAGATGTTACTTTTTCGTCAATCATTTGATCCAAGGCTTCGACTTCGGATGAGTTGCAGGAAATGGAACATAACTGTGCTAAGTTCTCTATCTTCCTCAAAATGATCCTTCACTGCAGCGTGATCATCTTCAATATATAAACTTGAAATCTCGTATTTTCCTTTGTAATCTCTTCAATGTTCTGCAAAGAAACATTAGGGATTAGTAATATTACAAAAGAACAATAAGAACTTAAAAGACGTTAGTCACATACATTAAAGCATACACATGCTCATGCATGCTAACATACATTCATGCACATGCTAACATTAGGTAAATGCACATTCATACTAACACTTAAATGCATTTATGCACATGCATACATATATGAACTTAACTTAATATGCATATACTCCACCATACTCATTCATTCAATTACATACCCATGCATATGCACATACATTCTTTTACATGCATCTATATATGAACTTATAGAATAACATACACATAAACATATACATTTATATGCTCATATATAACCACATGCACAAATATGCTTACACATTAATCATTCAATCTCATACACATACTAATGTATGCCAATACACCCTGCCATAAATTCTTATATGTAGATACCCTCATTAACTTAAACACTAACATGTTGACTTAAAACATACACACACACATCTAACATGCATTCATACTCAAACCAATGCATTCTAACACACATTCTCATACTCTTACATGTTAATCATGCATATATATTTAAAATTTCATACTAATACATAGAACACTTAATAACTCATGTATGCATACAGAGAACCACATGCATCGTCCTTAAATGTATACTCTTAATACACTTAGTTAGTATTTCTATACATTAATGCACATTTGCACTTAAATATCTTAATAAACTTACTTATATCTAATGGAAATAATGTAATAATATAACTAAATAGATGTAATTATTTAAATAATGCAATATTAAATACTTAATTTAAATTAATTAACTCTAATTAACTAATTATCTAATTAACTCTTTCTCTCTCTCTCTCTCCTAACTTTTTTGTTTTCAGATGTTTGTACTATTCTTTCATCATTTTTATTGTCATTTTCTATGACTTTAGGTTCTGTTTTAACCGCATTTATGTCTTTATTTCCATCAATTGATTGTTCATTTTCATCATCTTTTATCCTTACATCTTCTTCTTTCTTAAACCTTTCTAATGTATCTTGATCTTTAAATGTAGTTTGAATATCTATGTTACTCATAGATTTAGGTGTAAGAAAGGTTTGATCATTATCCAAGCATTCACATTTACTCACAATCTTGGTGTTCATAGAATGTAATTGACATACATTACTTTTCTCATTATGACTCTTAGGTTTCCATTGTTTTTGAAGTTTAATTTTAGGACTCAATTTTGTTTGATCAAAAAAGTCTATCATCCCTCCTCTACCTATGTTTAATCTCAAAGGTAATTGTGTTTGATAATCACATTATTTATGTTCATTTTCTAGTACCAAGTGTTGCCTACATGCTTTCTCATAGGCCATACAACTCCTATAAGTATGACCTAGTTGGTCACACCAGAAGCATCTTACAGTTGTCTTTGATCTAGGAACGACTCTTCTATGATCGGGTAGAGGTTTTTGGTCAATAGAATATACAGATCTACTTTGAACTTGTACATGATATTTATCTTTGCATTCACATATAGTACTTTCATGTATTTGATTGTTTAACCTCTCAATGTTCTCCTTTAAAGTTGCAATGTCATGTCCAATAGTTTTGAATGAAGAAATTTTGTTTACATGATTTGCTAATGTTTCCATGTGCTCATTCAAATTTGACAGTTCATAATGAAGAATTCCTTCTAAATTCCTAAACTCGTCAACAAATTGAGTATCGATTGATTTAAGATTTGCATTAAAATCAGATACTACTGTAGTTAAGATTGAAAGAAACGAGTTTAAGGACTCAAACTTGGAATTAAGCTTTAATTCTATAGATGAAATTAATTATGCTTCCATATCATGCAGAAGGTTTTCGACATTAGAATTCATTTTCGTTTAACTATGTGCAAGCAAGAAGAATTCAAATATAAATACCTGGAATTTGTTTCCCATCCGATGTACCTGAGTCGCAATGCCGATTTGTTCACGTCGGGTTCACCAATTTGTCGACGTGAAAGCGACGGTCGGTGGATCAGGGCGACCGCCGAAAATACGGCGCACGCAGGGTGCTTGGAGCTAGCTCAAGTAGAGTGGTGATTCAAAGATCTCAAAAGTTATGAGTAAGATCTAGTTACCCTTCCATAATATTTGACTCACATAGATAGTTTCAGTTACGTCATAATTGTTCTACTTTCAATTGAATATTATGATAAAAGTGTGATCATGCAAGTTCAGGTGTTTTTTGTATTTAGTTTTATGTCTCGCAAGAAAGCAACACTTGAAAATCAGATTTCAAGAATAACTATAAACAAGCATATTGATCCTTTTACACAACATGAATCTTTAACTTGATGTATAAGACATATATGCACTTTCAATTCCTCATAAATTAATTTGTTCTAATAAGCTATGTATATGAAAGTGTGGAATGATATGACCAACTCATGCATCGTTCCTTGAGCATGATTCATCAATAAATTTAATGTACCATCTACATCGTGCAGATAGAAAATGGGCATGGAGAGCTTATTGAGCTTAAAGCTATATATATTCGTTTATATATGAGCGCGTCCATTTCACGTAATAAAACTACTGATCAAACGCAAGTGCTTCACTAATTTGAACACTATTATCTATAGTTTGGAGCATTACGTTACTATATCAAAAACCAAGAGGCAACCCCTAGTTTTTTCGCTAACTTGCAATGTCAATTTACTAATTCACTTTGGCACTGTTTTAAGAATGATTCAAGGAAAACAATTAGATATCAAAATTAGTCAACAATACTGATGCGCAAAATGCGGATTGTGAAGCAATATATATAAGCAATCGTGCACAGATAGAAGAAGTACATTAGAGTTTTCAGAGCATCTAACTTTTATCTTTCTAACTGGACATCATTATAGATGATTATCATAAGCATTCCACTAAAATCATTACAGAGGTATCGCTCTCCAGCATAAAATTCTGCACATGTTCACTTTGTTAAGACATAGATGTTACTTTTTCGTCAATCATTTGATCCAAGGCTTCGACTTCGGATGAGTTGCAGGAAATGGAACATAACTGTGCTAAGTTCTCTATCTTCCTCAAAATGATCCTTCACTACAGCGTGATCATCTTCAATATATAAACTTGAAATCTGGTATTCTCCTTTGTAATCTCTTCAATGTTCTGCAAAGAAACATTAGGGATTAGTAATATTACAAAAAAACAATAAGAACTTAAAAGACGTTAGTCACATACATTAAAGCATACACATGCTCATGCATGCTAACATACATTCATGCACATGCTAACATTAGGTAAATGCACATTCATACTAACACTTAAATGCATTTATGCACATGCATACATATATGAACATAACTTAATATGCATATACTCCACCATACTCATTCATTCAATTACATACCCATGCATATGCACATACATTCTTTTACATGCATCTATATATGAACTTATAGAATAACATACACATAAACATATACATTTATATGCTCATATATAACCACATGCACAAATATGCTTACACATTAATCATTCAATCTCATACACATACTAATGTATGCCAATACACCCTACCATAAATTCTTATATGTAGATACCCTCATTAACTTAAACACTTACATGTTGACTTAAAACATACACACACATCTAACATGCATTCATACTCAAACCAATGCATTCTAACACACATTCTCATACTCTTACATGTTAATCATGCATATATATTTAAAATTTCATACTAATACATAGAACACTTAATAACTCATGTATGCATATAGAGAACCACATGCATCGTCCTTAAATGTATACTCTTAATACACTTAGTTAGTATTTCTATACATTAATGCACATTTGCACTTAAATATCTTAATAAACTTACTTATATCTAATGGAAATAATGTAATAATATAACTAAATAGATTTAATTATTTAAATAATGCAATATTCAATACTTAATTTAAATTAATTAACTCTAATTAACTAATTATCTAATTAACTCTTTCTCTCTCTCTCTCTCTCTCTCTCTCTCCTAACTCCCTCTTTCTCTCTCTCTCTCTCTCTCTCCTAACTCTCTCTTTCTCTCTCTCTCTCTACCTCTCTCTCTCTCTCTCTCTCTCTCTCTCTCTCTCTCTCTCTCTCTCTCTCTCTCTCTCTCTCTCTCTTCTCTCTACATGCTGCCGCGTGCAATTCTACAGGGGGGGAGGGAGCCTCTCTCTCTCTCTCTCTCTCTCTCTCTCTCTCTCCGTGCATGCTGCCACACGCAGTTCTGCAGGGGGGAGGGAGCCTCTCTCTCTCTCTCTCTCTCTTTTTTTCTCTCTCTCTCTCCCTCTCTCTCTCTACGCGCTGCTTCGCGCAGCGCCAGAGAGGGGGGGGAAATCTCTCTCTCTCTCTATGCCGATGTCTCTCTCTCTCTCCTTCTCTGTCTGCGCACTGTTGCGCTCAGACAGAGGAGGGGAGGGAGAGAATTTTTCTCTCTCTCTCACACACACATACACACATCATACACACACACACATCACACACATATACACTTCACACACACACATACATCACATCACATACACACACACATCACACACACACACACTTCACATACACACATACATCACATACACACACACACTTCACACATACACACACTTCACACACACACATACATCACATCACATACACACACACACTTCACATCACATACACACACACACATCACATCACATACACACATCTCATACACACAATGCTGCAGGGACCTAGACCAAGCCATGGAATAGGCATGGGCATGCTTCCAGCCGGACAATCAACATCAAGATCATCATACAGAGCAGTACATGATGGCTTAATATCCCGAGCATGAGGAGGGTCTAATGAGAAAGAAGGACAAACAGAAGAGTAGGAGAAAGTACCTGCAAAGAAACATTAGGAGAAACTTGAGCTCAATACTCATTTAAATACATACACAAGTCATTTCTAAACCATTCTTTTTAGTTTTAACTTTTAATCTACAACCATACTTTAATCTCCTTACTTCCACCACACTTTCCAGTTTAACTTTTCTACTTTAATTACACTTAATTTCTACTCCTCTCTTTTCATTTTCACTAATTCTCTCCACTCTTTCTCTTAACCAACTTTTTTCACTTTAAGTGCATCTTCTATTGAGACCACTCCTTAAATCTCTTTAGTTACACAACTTATATAAGCCATTCTTTTTCCTAGCACTCATATAGACCACTAGTTATTTATCCATTTAATTAATCATTTTAATTCTATTTACCCTAAATTTCTCAATTAAATAAATCAGTTAAATTAAGCTTAGGTTAAGGGTTTAATTAATTAGAACCTTAGTATTTAAATACACATATTTAATTAAAGTAATTTTTAATAACATAGTTTAATGTTTAATACATAAATATGTAATTTATATATTAATGTTTTTAAATAACATCTATTTTAACCCTTTAAAAATAGTAAAACCCTAGAAAAATCTACTTGGAACCCATCAGAACCCCATAAAATCCTTCTGAAACCCTACCATTAACTCATTATAAATCATCTAAACCCTTTTGCTTAACCATTATCAACATACAATCTTTGAACTTATGAAACCCTAGGGTTAAATACCCATGAATCTTGCATGTATGAAAATAAAACTCATTAAATGTGAAATTAGGGGAAACCCTAATATGAACATATGTCCTGCTTCATCCTTCATACCTGTAAACACTTCAAAAGTAGTTAATTCAATCCAGAACAATTGTTCAACAGTGATATAAAAGGTAAGAGCTCACCATTCACGTTATTTTAATTTTCTCTGGACATCAACGGAAAGGTTGAAAACTTTCGGACATTCGCCCTGACCAATCCTGCACATCGTCCTCGATGGGCCAACCTGCAGATCAGAAAAGGCAATATCAGATTCTTTTGAAAATAATTCATGACTCAAATTTAGATAGCCTAAAAAAACATACTTCTAGTACATCTTCTGATAGCTAAGAAAACTTATAAAATTATGAAAACTTGAATTTAAACTTTTTCGTTCAATGCATAAATTGGAAACAGGTTTTAGAAGGAAACTATAGAAGTCATTCAAATAGTGTTCGTACTAACTCTTCTATTAACTCTGTTCATAAGTAAAGCATATGTTATATAAGCCTTTTATCCTCATCTCCTAGCCACTTGCCATTAAGATACAGAAAACTAACTCCCCTCTAGCATACATCCGCCTTATATAGCCCACTTTTCAATTCAGAAGTGATTTTGAGACCACAACTGATTTATTTGATTTTTTTTTTCATCTCTTTTTTTTTCATCATAATTTTTCTTTGTGTCATTTTTTTACTCTTTTCATATGCAGCAACCATTAATGTACTGCTTTCAATTTTTCTTCGCAACTTTTTTGATGAAGGGGAAAGGCTTAACCCCTAATCACAGCAAATGATCTAGAGGTAAGCTAAAGGAGGAACTAGGATCTCTTTAGCTAAATGGGTCAGATTTAAGGAAGCTTACCTATATAAAACAAACCTACTTCTACTAGGAGTTGCAAGTTAAGGGTTCCGTCAACTATTCATATGACAACCATAGGTCTCTAATCCCTATCTTCTCTTCAAGCATGTTCCTACTTCAGCGTAAATTCTTCTTTTCATAATTTTAAGAAGTTTCTTAACCTATCTGAAGAATGTACACATCTAATAATGATAATGCATGAACTTTCATAATAAAGTAAAACATAAATCCGGTTTAGAACTTTCTCACCTGATCTATATTGACTCTATCTTTAGATCTCTTTAAGTTCATCAAAACTTTTGGCATAAAATCTACAATTGCTTTGATCAATTCATCTTCAGGACCTGTAAGCAATCATAAAGTAGAAACTACAAAACAAGTAAGCTTCATTATCATTTAACTTGCAATTTCATAACTCATCGTCAATTCCTATAAGTACTCATAAATCAGAAGATACAAAACAAGTAATGTTCATTATCATGTATCTTACAACTATAAATTCATATATTCTATCTGGTTCATCTTTTAAGTACCTTTTGATAAGGGAGAGGTAAAACTCTCGTTCATGTGTGTTTTTAATTTTGAGGGAGAACACTTACTAAACTCCCAGTCGTGTTCATCGTGTCACAAATTTCATCATAAGAAGTCATTATCATAAGTTCATAAATTTCACATTAGCTTTTTCAACCTTTGAAACAAAGTTCATAAATTTCAGAAAAAATCATAATGTTCATAGTCTAATATAACCATCATATTTGTTGTAGACAAAATCATTTTATTCAAAATACTCATCATTCCATTATAATACTGTTCTTCATAATCATAATAGATTTCTTCCTAGTTGTGAAAGAAAGAAAATCATAAGTTCTTCAAAGCATAATGTAAAACTTTATCATAAGCTAACTTTTCCAAGCATAAAAACTTCATAAAACAAAGCAATTTAAGTATATGTTTCTCAACAACAGGCATATATACAACAAGCAATAACAAACTTTGAAAAAATTCATCTTCAATAAAAAACTATTCTCTTAAATTCTTCTCCTTTTTCTTAACTTTAAATGAGTTTTGGATATTATTTTCAATCTTGCATATGGCTTCATGTACCCATTTTTCCATATTCTTGTCATGTTCTAATTGAATTTGACGATTTTCTTTTTCAGATGTTTGTACTATTCTTTCATCATTTTTATTGTCATTTTCTATGACTTTAGGTTCTGTTTTAACCGCATTTATGTCTTTATTTCCATCAATTGATTGTTCATTTTCATCATCTTTTATCCTTACATCTTCTTCTTTCTTAAACCTTTCTAATGTATCTTGATCTTTCAATGTAGTTTGAATATCTATGTTACTCATAGATTTAGGTGTAAGAAAGGTTTGATCATTATCCAAGCATTCACATTTACTCACAATCTTGGTGTTCATAGAATGTAATTGACATACATTACTTTTCTCATTATGACTCTTAGGTTTCCATTGTTTTTGAAGTTTAGTTTTAGGACTCAATTTTGTTTGATCAAAAAAGTCTATCATCCCTCCTCTACCTAAGTTTAATCTCAAAGGTAATTGTGTTTGATAATCACATATTTTATGTTCATTTTCTAGTACCAAGTGTTGCCTACATGCTTTCTCATAGGCCATACAACTCCTATAAGTATGACCTAGTTGGTCACACCAGAAGCATCTTACAGTTCTCTTTGATCTAGGAACGACTCTTCTATGATTGGGTAGAGGTTTTTGGTCAATAGAATATATAGATCTACTTTGAACTTGTACATGATATTTATCTTTGCATTCACATATAGTACTTTCATGTATTTGATTGTTTAACCTCTCAGTGTTCTCCTTTAAACTTGCAATGTCATGTCCAATAGTTTTGAATGAAGAAATTTCGTTTACATGATTTGCTAATGTTTCCATATGCTCATTCAAATTTGACAGTTCATAATGAAGAATTCCTTCTAAATTCCTAAACTCGTCCACAAATTCAGTATCGATTGATTTAAGATTTGCATTAAAATCAGATACTACTGTAGTTAAGATTGAAAGAAACGAGTTTAAGGACTCAAACTTGGAATTAAGCTTTAATTCAATTCAAATATAAATACTTGGAATTTGTTTCCCGTCCGATGTACCTAAGTCCCAATGCCGATTTGTTCACGTCGGGTTCACCAATTTGTCGGCGTGAAAACGACGGTCGGTGGATCAGGGCGACCGCCGGAAATACGGCGCACGCAGGGTGCTTGGAGCAAGCTCAAGTAGAGTGGTGATTCAAAGATCTCAAAAGTTATGAGTAAGATCTAGTTACCCTTCCATAATATTTGACTCACATAGATAGTTTCAGTTACGTCATAATTGTTCTACTTTCAATTGAATATTATCATAAAAGTGTGATCATGCAAGTTCATGTGTTTTTTGTATTTAGTTTTACGTCTCGCAAGAAAGCAACACTTGAAATCAGATTTCAAGAATAACTATAAACAAGCATATTGATCCTTTTACACAACATGAATCTTTAACTTGATGTATAAGACATATATGCACTTTCAATTCCTCATAAATTAATTTGTTCTAATAAGCTATGTATATGAAAGTGTAGAATGATATGACCAACTCATGCATCGTTCCTTGAGCATGATTCATCAATAAATTTAATGTACCATCTACATCGTGCAGATAGAAAATGGGCATGGAGAGCTTATTGAGCTCAAAGCTATATATATTCGTTTATATATGAGCGCGTCCATTTCACGTAACAAAACTACTGATCAAACGCAAGTGCTTCACTAATTTGAACACTATTATCTATAGTTTGGAGCATTACGTTACTATATCAAAAACCAAGAGGCAACCCCTAGTTTTTTCGCTAACTTGCACTGTCGATTTACTAATTCACTTTGGCGCTGTTTTAAGAATAATTCAAGGAAAACAATTAGATATCAAAATTAGTCAACAATACTGATGCGCAAAATGCGGATTGTGAAGCAATATATATAAGCAATCGTGCACAGATAGATAGAAGTACATTTGAGTTTTCAGAGCATCTAACTTTTATCTTTCTAACTGGACATCATTATAGATGATTATCATAAGCATTCCACTAAAATCATTACAGAGGTATCGCTCTCCAGCATAAAATTCTGCACATGTTCACTTTGTTAAGACATAGATGTTACTTTTTCGTCAATCATTTGATCCAAGACTTCGACTTCGGATGAGTTGCAGGAAATGGAACATAACTGTGCTAAGTTCTCTATCTTCCTCAAAATGATCCTTCACTGCAGCGTGATCATCTTCAATATATAAACTTGAAATCTCGTATTCTCCTTTGTAATCTCTTCAATGTTCTGCAAAGAAACATTAGGGATTAGTAATATTACAAAAAAACAATAAGAACTTAAAAGACGTTAGTCACATACATTAAAGCATACACATGCTCATGCATGCTAACATACATTCATGCACATGCTAACATTAGGTAAATGCACATTCATACTAACACTTAAATGCATTTATGCACATGCATACATATATGAACTTAACTTAATATGCATATACTCCACCATACTCATTCATTCAATTACATACCCATGCATATGCACATACATTCTTTTACATGCATCTATATATGAACTTATAGAATAACATACACATAAACATATACATTTATATGCTCATATATAACCACATGCACAAATATGCTTACACATTAATCATTCAATCTCATACACATACTAATGTATGCCAATACACCCTACCATAAATTCTTATATGTAGATACCCTCATTAACTTAAACACTAACATGTTGACTTAAAACATACACACACATCTAACATGCATTCATACTCAAACCAATGCATTCTAACACACATTCTCATACTCTTACATGTTAATCATGCATATATATTTAAAATTTCATACTAATACATAGAACACTTAATAACTCATGTATGCATACAGAGAACCACATGCATCGTCCTTAAATGTATACTCTTAATACACTTAGTTAGTATTTCTATACATTAATGCACATTTGCACTTAAATATCTTAATAAACTTACTTATATCTAATGGAAATAATGTAATAATATAACTAAATAGATGTAATTATTTAAATAATGTCAATATTAAATACTTAATTTAAATTAAATAACTCTAATTAACTAATTATCTAATTAACTCTTTCTCTCTCTCTCTCTCCTAACTTTTTCGTTTTCAGATGTTTGTACTATCCTTTCATCATTTTTATTGTCATTTTCTATGACTTTAGGTTCTGTTTTAACCGCATTTATGTCTTTATTTCCATCAATTGATTGTTCATTTTCATCATCTTTTATCCTTACATCTTCTTCTTTCTTAAACCTTTCTAATGTATCTTGATCTTTCAATGTAGTTTGAATATCTATGTTACTCATAGATTTAGGTGTAAGAAAGGTTTGATCATTATCCAAGCATTCACATTTACTCACAATCTTGGTGTTCATAGAATGTAATTGACATACATTACTTTTCTCATTATGACTCTTAGGTTTCCATTGTTTTAGTTTTAGGACTCAATTTTGTTTGATAAAAAAAGTCTATCATCCCTCCTCTACCTAAGTTTAATCTCAAAGGTAATTGTGTTTGATAATCACATATTACCAAGTGTTGCCTACATGCTTTCTCATAGGCCATACAACTCCTATAAGTATGACCTAGTTGGTCACACCAGAAGCATCTTACAGTTCTCTTTGATCTAGGAACGACTCTTCTATGATGGGGTAGAGGTTTTTGGTCAATAGAATATACAGATCTACTTTGAACTTGTACATGATATTTATCTTTGCATTCACATATAGTACTTTCATGTATTTGATTGTTTAACCTCTTAATGTTCTCCTTTAAAGTTGCAATGTCATGTCCAATAGTTTTGAATGAAGAAATTTCGTTTACATGATTTGCTAATGTTTCCATTTGCTCATTCAAATTTGACAGTTCATAATGAAGAATTCCTTCTAACTTCCTAAACTCGTAAACAAATTGAGTATCGATTGATTTAAGATTTGCATTAAAATCAGATACTACTGTAGTTAAGATTGAAAGAAACGAGTTTAAGGACTCAAACTTGGAATTAAGCTTTAATTCTATAGATGAAATTAATTATGCTTCCATATCATGCAGAAGGTTTTCGACATTAGAATTCATTTTTGTTTAACTATGTGCACGCAAGAAGAATTCAAACATAAATACCTGGAATTTGTTTCCCATCCGATGTACCTGAGTCGCAATGCCGATTTGTTCACGTCGGGTTCACCAATTTGTCGGCGTGAAAGCGACGGTCGGTGGATCAGGGCGACAACCGAAAATACGGCGCACGCAGGGTGCTTGGAGCTAGCTCAAGTAGAGTGGTGATTCAAAGATCTCAAAAGTTATGAGTAAGATCTAGTTACCCTTCCATAATATTTGACTCACATAGTTTCAGTTACGTCATAATTGTTCTACTTTCAATTGAATACTATCATAAAAGTGTGATCATGCAAGTTCAGGTGTTTTTTGTATTTAGTTTTATGTCTCGCAAGAAAGCAACACTTGAAAATCAGGTTTCAAGAATAAATTTACACAACATGAATCTTTAACTTGATGTATAAGACATGAATCTTTAACTTGATGTATAAGACATATATGCACTTTCAATTCCTCATAAATTAATTTGTTCTAATAAGCTATGTATATGAAAGTGTAGAATGATATGACCAACTCATGCATCGTTCCTTGAGCATGATTCATCAATAAATTTAATGTACCATCTACATCGTGCAGATAGAAAATGGGCATGGAGAGCTTATTGATCTTAAAGCTATATATATTCGTTTATATATGAGCGCGTCCATTTCACGTAACAAAACTACTCATCAAACGCAAGTGCTTCACTAATTTGAACACTATTATCTATAGTTTGGAGCATTACGTTACTATATCAAAAACCAAGAGGCAACCCCTAGTTTTTTCGCTAACTTGCAATGTCGATTTACTAATTCACTTTGGCGCTGTTTTAAGAATGATTCAAGGAAAACAATTAGATATCAAAATTAGTCAACAATACTGATGCGCAAAATGCGGATTGTGAAGCAATATATATAAGCAATCGTGCACAGATAGATAGAAGTACATTAGAGTTTTCAGAGCATCTAACTTTTATCTTTCTAACTGGACATCATTATAGATGATTATCATAAGCATTCCACTAAAATCATTACAGAGGTATCGCTCTCCAGCATAAAATTCTGCACATGTTCACTTTGTTAAGACATAGATGTTACTTTTTCGTCAATCATTTGATCCAAGGCTTCGACTTCGGATGAGTTGCAGGAAATGGAACATAACTATGCTAAGTTCTCTATCTTCCTCAAAATGATTCTTCATTGTAGCGTGATCATCTTCAATATATAAACTTGAAATCTCGTATTCTCCTTTGTAATCTCTTCAATGTTCTGCAAAGAAACATTAGGGATTAGTAATATTACAAAAAAACAATAAGAACTTAAAATACGTTAGTCACATACATTAAAGCATACACATGCTCATGCATGCTAACATACATTCATGCACATGCTAACATTAGGTAAATGCACATTCATACTAACACTTAAATGCATTTATGCACATGCATACATATATGAACTTAACTTAATATGCATATACTCCACCATACTCATTCATTCACTTACATACCCATGCATATGCACATACATTCTTTTACATGCATCTATATATGAACTTATAGAATAACATACACATAAACATATACATTTATATGCTCATATATAACCACATGCACAAATATGCTTACACATTAATCATTCAATCTCATACACATACTAATGTATGCCAATACACCCTACCATAAATTCTTATATGTAGATACCCTCATTAACTTAAACACTTACATGTTGACTTAAAACATACACACACATCTAACATGCATTCATACTCAAAGCAATGCATTCTAACACACATTCTCATACTCTTACATGTTAATCATGCATATATATTTAAAATTTCATACTAATACATAGAACACTTAATAACTCATGTATGCATATAGAGAATGCAACAATCTAAGAATTACGACCACCACGAGCTTGAGAGATGACTCTCCTCCCATCCAAATGCCTCTATATATAGCTCTCTCCAGGGGACTGCCTTCTTGGGCAGGTGGATGCTAATCATCCAAGTGTGAGCCATGTAACTACATGTGCGCCAAGTGTCCAGTGGATGCTTCTAGAAGGTTCTAGAGCTCTTTGGGCAAAATACTCTTCCCATGTACCTCATGGGGATTGAACCCAAGACCTCGTCCTTCACATCCTTGAGACTTAACCACTAAGCTAAGTGGTTCACTTGTTCACAAGAGCACAAGACCTCCTAGTAAGTCTAAACTCGAGATCTTTGGTCATACACACGGATGACCAAACGGTGTCCGATTTCAGATCTGTCTGAACCGGCCAGACCCTTGGATCATAGACTTACTTTATTACATTCTTCCCCCCTTGGAAAATATTTTCGTCCTCGAAAATAGAGCTATATACATACTGTAGGCAACCCCCGAGCCTCATGTTCTAAAACTGGAAGAACATGGTCATGTTCTAGAACTGGAAGAACATGTCTCATCTCTGTGGTGGCATCCTTGCCCAAATGATTCTAAACACTATCTCGCTTTGCACTTTGATAAACTAGTCAAAGTACAAAATAGTGAATGAATAATAAAGGTGGATCTAAACACATATCCCTGGCTAATTCACAGTTTCTCGATGTGCGATCTAGGCACAAACATGTGAACTAGGTGGATTCAATTTACTAGTCCATTTCTAGGCATAACTGGTGCATGGGCTTAGTAATGAAGGTGGGATTCTTATCCCTCGCAGGACTTTGAGAATTCTTGATTCACTTGAATTTGTTTTGGAGAACTTGAAGTGTGATTGTCCCATACATCTAACTTTAGATGCTTATTCAATGGTTTACTTTGATCCAACAGTTACTTGATTTTTTACCCGACTAGAGGACTACTCTGTCCCAATGAGTTGAAAAAATCCTATGTAAACTGTAGGAGAAAGTTTACCATTCCGGTGGAATCAACCATACTAACTTCACCAATTCAAATTAAAAATGAAAATTGTCCAACTTAGGACACTTTTCTCAAAGACTTTTAACTGAAAGTTCTTGGGAATTGTCAATCTAATGAGCAATTCCTAACTTCTTTATTCTAGAGTATACTGGACTCTAGGAAATTATTTATGCTATAACTTGAAGCAAACTCAAATGAATAAGTCCACTTAGACTTATCATTTTTTGAAGATTGACAAGGTTCTTGTACATAACATCTATCTAGGATGTTCAAGTTAGTTATTTTATTCTAACCGGCTAACCCTGGTCTTTTGCAAAAGGAATCAGATACCATGTCTGAGCCAATTCCAAAAGATTTGGAAAGCAAAAAAGAAATAACTAAGACTTTGTACAACCAATTCAAACTTTGAACATACGTAAACTTGCTATGAGTCAAGGTCTAGCTGACTCAGGACTTTAACTTCTCAACGATCTATTTCAATAAGATATTGAAGCATTGATTTTATCTTTAAGAGAAATAAGCTAGCTTCTCAAAAAGATTCAAAGCAAATAAAAAACATCATCCAACCACAAGATACTAGTGTGGTAACCAACATCAGAGTGTCGACCCACTGAGGTTATGCTGATGAGTTTTGTATTCAAATAATGCTTCACTTGAGACTAAGTTCAGGTCACATTCAATCTTTTTTGACTCCGTGAATGCAATTCTTGTGCATTTCTTTGAGTCTAAAAGAGTGAATTTTATCAAGTTACACTAGGAACTTGATGCTTGACTTAGTCAATTAAATCTTTAGTTGAAAAGATCAACTCAAAATCAAAGTCCAACTTCTTTCAGAAATTTATCAAATATTTCTGATCAATAACACTTAAACTTGAAGTGTTCTATGAAGATCTTGGAAGTTACTTACTTCATATCTTCAGTTTCCTTAATCTTGAAGTTACCTTGAAGTATCGTAAGATACTACTTTCATCCTTTACGAATTAAACTTTTCCTTGAAGTCTTAATTCCCTTGAGGATGAAACCTAACTTCAAAATCCAAACTAGGACTAAAAGATAAGCATCATCCCACGGTCCGATGTCCCATTCCATCTTTCCTACATCAATCTGAGTATAAAATCTGGTGTCCCATAACACCCTATTTTATATTCACATTAATGTGTGGGTGATTCTTATCCTAAAGTCTAAACATCTTTTGATAGAGTACCTTATTTCTTCAATTCTTTTACAAGAATTGGAAGTTTTAGGCATTACCTCTAACTAGATTTTCCTAGGTTTTGATTCCTTCGCATGATCACCTCAGAATCATGTGCTTTGCCTTGGAAACTTGAAAACCTCTTTGACAGAATATCAATCAGAATTCCAAGTTCTTGAATTTTCTCGAATTCAAGTTCAATTGGTTTACCCTTGACCAATTTTGTAGCGACAAGAGCTTTTGACTTCTTGTCTTTAGATTCCTTTCTATACTGGTGTTTTTAGGTACCTATCCCGGCCGGGGCTTTTTACAGGAATCTCTCTACTGCCTTAGTCTAAGCATCCGCTCATGCTTTCTGGATTTGTACCAAAATCCCTTTAAGGATAGGCAAACACTTATGTTTTACCTTCCACAGACTTAAGTACCGTCTTCACGGTTGCAGACTACATACTTGGAATTACTTCACTCTGTTCAAACTTGGAACAATTTACTTTTTTCACAATTTTTTCCATTCAATAAATGGAACTTGAGTGAATCATTCCTAACGGAATTTTACTGCCAATACTTGGGCAATCTACAGAGTAGTTCTAATCGCACATTCTTGGACAATCATGGCCAAGATTGATCAAGTCTGGTTGATCTTGCGATAAAAATAAAGACTTATAGTCTTTATCTTTAAGATCTCTTTAACTATCTTTAAGCTTCTTTGCTTACCTGCAGGATTTTTAGAGATCTTTCTCAAGTCTAAGCATTCACTTATGCCTCTCAGATTCCAAAGCTAAGAATCTTTGATATACCTTTAGGTTATATCACAAATAGGACTTGAAATACCACTTCTAGTGGTTTGGGATGTCGGGGAACTACTTACGTATTGTTTAAAGAGTATGAAGAATTTCATTCTCAATACTTGAAAAAATGCCATTTCTTCAAAGACTTGAGATTCCTTCTAGGGAATCAAATAACTTGAGCAAATGATTCATTTTGGAATCTTTTGCAAAAAGAACATTTAAAAGAAATTCTTTCAAATGATATCCAAAAAAATTTACTGATTCAATTGTATTCATTTCTTGAGTATCAACCTAGAGACAAAATATCACCTTTTGGAGATGGTTTCCCATGCCACTATGAAAGTTTAAGTTGAACTTTCATTTATGTGATATCTACTTCTATTCTTGAGTTTGATACAAAACTCATTATTATTGGTCAATCTTCAGATGTTACTAGAGTTCTTTAAACATATTTCACCAAACAAAATTATGTTTAAAGTCCAAGCATCTATTGATGATTGATCCAATAGTAATGTTACTGTGAACACAACTTTGAATCTTGTTTAGGAGAAGTTCATGGATTCAAGATCCATTTCTTGGAACTTTCTACTCCTAAATAAAAAGTTCACACTTGCTTCAAGTCTTTAGGAACTTATATTATTTCTTAAAGACTGCTTAGCTAGTTGCATCATTTACCAGAGATGCAACTATAGAACCTAACATCCTTTTATTGATATCAAGGATCAATTGATGTTGAGGTTTAACCTTTGATTTCCATCACCCCTTAGGATGAAATCAAATGAAAATTTATAAAAGATTGGTACCTTTATATCTTGGCAAAACATTTATATCCTAAAGAGGTTTTGCCTGCATCATTCCTTGGACCTATCATATAATATGAATTTATGTGTATTTTTGGGAAGAGTTCATGAATCATTTAAGATCCTCTACTTGGAACATCTTCCTTCCCAAAACTAAATTCATCTTAAACATGGTAGGAGAATGATCTCACATGAAATAGAAGGCTTGACTATTTCATATCTCAATTCCAAAAAGTTACTTACTGAGGTTTCATCATGAGATACAAATCTTGAAACCACAAAGAAATCTTTTTTTTTTAACTTTCGAAATCTTCTAAGTAGAAGAGTACTCAAGGAACTTGGAAATATAGTTGACGTTTTCATCCAACCTTGGGATGCTTGAGAAGTTACATAAAGTATGTAACTAATCAAGTAAAGCTTATCCGCATGACTTTCTAAGTACATCCAGGACTTAGGGTCATCATACATCACAAAAGAGTTTGCAAGTAATTAAATTTTCTTGGTCATCAAGGAAATTTATTACTTAACTTTCTCTTAGTGCTTACTTATACCTAGCAAGACATCTATCATACTTAATTGTCATTAAGTATTTGTCTTTGATAGAAGAGTATCGACTTGGGAAGAAATCGACTAATTACTTGAGTTGCAATACTAGAACTAGTATGTCTTTGCAACTAACTAGTCCTTGGTCTTCCCTAAGGTCAAACTGCGAGCTTTATAAAGTAAGCTAAATACTAAGAGAGTACATTCTCATATCTACTTGCAAACAGCATTCCATTCTATCATGCAAATGCATGTATCCACATGCAAAAGCATATGCTCACATGCGTATGCATGCATGTTCTTTGCATGCCCAAAAAATAATACAACAATCATGCATGAACTTGATGCACGATTTTTTTCTTGTACTAAGAATGTATATCATGCAATCCTGATGCATGTATATCCTTTCCTTTGTCCTAATGCACTATAATATAAAAACATACCCTTGAAGTGCAATAGAAAACTTACTCAATGGAAAGGAAATATGTATTTAAACTACCAAAATACATTCTTTGATGCACAAGGATCTTTTTGAAATCAAATCTTTCCTTAATGCAAACTAATGCTTGGAATGAGAAATGGATTAATTCATTATTCTAATCTAGACTTAATCAATTGAAAGCTTGGCTATTTCAATGTGCATCTAGGATTAAGTGTAGAATAATGAAAACAAAATAAATCAAGCATTAAGGCCAAGCAGAAACTGGAAAATACTCATCTTCCAATTAGCTACGTCCTTCCATTGACCTCTAGAAAAGCCATTCTCCTTCCTTGTGCCTTTGCTCACCAAAGATATACTCTCAAGTTTGGTTGAGATACGAGCAAACAAAAGTCTCAATTGTGGTGCTTCGATCTGCTCCGTAGTGTTGAAAGATCAACTGCCACCTTTGATGCTTGTTTTCGTGGCTAAAAGAAGAATACTTCTCGGGTTCTGCCTGCAACAGTCGAGTGCTACTTATATTGCTTGAATCTTCGGCGTGGACTACTGTTTGATAAAGTTTTCTGCGCACATCAATCAGACAAAGGCTTTGAGCGCCTTGGCTATCTCAAGAAGCTCTGAACCTTGCTACCTGGGTTCGAATCCCGGACGGCGCTGTTCAGTAGTAGTAGATATTCTTTTTTATCTCCTAACCGCGACCTTCTGCAACGTCTGAATGAAATTAGAGGTCTCTTCAGGTACATCCCGCCACGAACAGAGCTCGTCCTTCCGGTTATCGTAGAGGTCTCGGACCCAAGAGGTCGGGGGTTCAAAACCGGCGACTGATTTCGCAGAGCTTTTTTTTTTTTATTCGCCTAGATGAAGCTTTTTGAGATCTTCTGCAGCGCTTGGTTACAAGAGAAGATAAATCTCTGCAGATGTTTGAGCGTGAACGCCCGTCGACGTGATGGATAGGCGGCAATTCTCTAGTTGGGGGGGCGGGGGTTCAAATCCCCTCTGCTTCACCAGAGAATATCACTTTTTAGATCTATAAATTTAGATCTACTTCAGCGCCGGCTCTGATCAATTCGCTCTACTGCGGATATAATCCCACGCGGTCGATGTGCTCTTGTGGTTAGAGCAACACGCTTCAAACGGAGGGGCGGGAGTTCGAATCCTGCCTGCAGCATACAGAGATGATCATTCTTTTTAGTAATCTTTTGCTCTAAGCTAAAGCATAAGAATGATAGCGGCACGCATCTCTAGACAGCTGCGAGGATAGATTCGAAAGAGATCAAGACATCCACGAGCAAAATGATGAGCAAGATGATGGTGAGCCTATCAAGGTCTCCATGGAAGCTCAACCTTGAGCTCTGATACCAATGCAACAATCTAAGAATTACGACCACCACGAGCTTGAGAGATGACTCTCCTCCCATCCAAATGCCTCTATATATAGCTCTCTCCAGGGGACTGCCTTCTTGGGCAGGTGGATGCTAATCATCCAAGTGTCAGCCATGTAACTACATGTGCGCCAAGTGTCCACTGGATGCTTCTAGAAGGTTCTAGAGCTCTTTGGGCAAAATACTCTTCCCATGTACCTCATGGGGATTGAACCCAAGACCTCGTCCTTCACATCCTTGAGACTTAACCACTAAGCTAAGTGGTTCACTTGTTCACAAGAGCACAAGACCTCCTAGTAAGTCTAAACTCGAGATCTTTGGTCATACACACGGATGACCAAACGGTGTCCGATTTCAGATCTGTCTGAACCGGCCAGACCCTTGGATCATAGACTTACTTTATTACAGAGAACCACATGCATCGTCCTTAAATGTATACTCTTAATACACTTAGTTAATATTTCTATACATTAATGCACATTTGCACTTAAATATCTTAATAAACTTACTTATATCTAATGGAAATAATGTAATAATATAACTAAATAGATGTAATTATTTAAATAATGCAATATTAAATACTTAATTTAAATTAAATAACTCTAATTAACTAATTATCTAATTAACTCTTTCTCTCTCTCTCTCTCTCTCTCTCTCTCTCTCTCTCCTAACTCTCTTTCTTTCTCTCTCTCTCTCCTAACTCTCTCTTTCTCTCTCTCTCTCTACCCCTCTCTCTCTCTCTCCGTCTCTCTCTCTCTCTCTTCTCTCTGCGTGCTGCCGCGTGCAGTTCTGCAGGGGGGGGAGGGAGCCTCTCTCTCTCTCTCTCTCTCTCTCTCTCTCTCTCTCTCTCTGCATGCTGCCGCGCGCAGTTCTGCAGGGGGAGGGAGCCTCTCTCTCTCTCTCTCTCTCTCTCTCTCTCTCTCTTTTTTTTTTTCTCTCTCTCTCTCCCTTTCTCTCTCTATGCGCTGCTGCGCGCAGCGCCAGAGGGGGGGGGGAAATCTCTCTCTCTCTCTATGCTGATGTCTCTCTCTCTCCTTCTCTGTCTGCGCACTGCTGCGCTCAGACAGAGGAGGGGAGGGAGAGAATTTTTCTCTCTCTCTCACACACACATACACACATCATACACACACACACACATCACACACATATACACTTCACACAGACACATACATCACATCACATACACACACACACATCACACACACACACACTTCACATACACACATACATCACATACACACATACACTTCACACATACACACACTTCACACACACACATACATCACATCACATACACACACACACTTCACATCACATACACAGACACATCACATCACATACACACACATCTCATACACACAATGGTGCAGGGACCCAGACCAAGCGATGGAATAGGCATGGGCATGCTTCCAGCCGGACAATCAACATCAAGATCATCATACACAGCAGTACATGATGGCTTAATATCCCGAGCACGAGGAGGGTCTAATGAGAAAGAAGGACAAACAGAAGAGTAGGAGAAAGTACCTGCAAAGAAACATTAGGAGAAACTTGAGCTCAATACTCATTTAAATACATACACAAGTCATTTCTAAACCATTCTTTTTAGTTTTAACTTTTAATCTACAACCACACTTTAATCTCCTTACTTCCACCACACTTTCCAGTTTAACTTTTCTACTTTAATTACACTTAATTTCTACTCCTCTCTTTTCATTTTCACTAATTCTCTCCACTCTTACTCTTAACCAACTTTTTTCACTTTAAGTGCATCTTCTATTGAGACCACTCCTTAAATCTCTTTAGTTACACAACTTATATAAGCCATTCTTTTTCCTAGCACTCATATAGACCACTAGTTATTTATCCATTTAATTAATCATTTTAATTCTATTTACCCTAAATTTCTCAATTAAATAAATCAATTAAATTAAGCTTAGGTTAAGGGTTTAATTAATTAGAACCTTAGTATTTAAATACACATATTTAATTAAAGTAATTTTTAATAACATGGTTTAATGTTTAATACATAAATATGTAATTTATATATTAATGTTTTTAAATAACATCTATTTTAACCCTTTAAAAATAGTAAAACCCTAGAAAAATCTACTTGGAACCCATCAGAACCCCATAAAATCCTTCTGAAACCCTACCATTAACTCATTATAAATCATCTAAACCCGTTTGCTTAACCATTATCAACATACAATCTTTGAACTTATGAAACCCTAGGGTTAAATACCCATGAATCTTGCATGTATGAAAATAAAACTCATTAAATGTGAAATTAGGGGAAACCCTAATATGAACATATGTTCTGCTTCATCCTTCATACCTGTAAACACTTCAAAAGTAGTTAATTCAATCCAGAACAATTGTTCAACAGTGATATAAAAGGTTAGAGTTCACCATTCAAGTTATTTTAATTTTCTCTGGACATCAACGGAAAGGTTGAAAACTTTCCGACATTCACCCTGACCAATCCTGCACATCGTCCTCGATGGGCCAACCTGCAGATCAGAAAAGGCAATATCAAATTCTTTTGAAAATAATTCATGACTCAAATTTAGATAGCCTAAAAAAACATACTTCTAGTACATCTTCTGATAGCTAAGAAAACTTATAAAATTATGAAAACTTGAATTTAAACTTTTTCGTTCAATGCATAAATTGGAAACAGGTTCTAGAAGGAAACTATAGAAGTCATTCAAATAGTGTTCGTACTAACTCTTCTATTAACTCTATTCATAAGTAAAGCATATGTTATATAAGCCTTTTATCCTCATCTCCTAGCCACTTGCCATTAAGATACAGAAAACTAACTCCCCTCTAGCATACATCCGCCTTATATAGCCCGCTTTTCAATTCAGAAGTGATTTTGAGACCACAACTGATTTATTTGATTTTTTTTTTCATCTCTTTTTTTTTCATCTCTTTTTTTTTCATCATAATTTTTCTTTGTGTCATTTTTTTCCTCTTTTCATATGCAGCAACCATTAATGTACAGCTTTCAATTTTTCTTCGCAACTTTTTTGATGAAGGGGAAAGGCTTAACCCCTAATCAGAGCAAAGGATCTAGAGGTAAGCTAAAGCAGGAACTAGGATCTCTTTAGCTAAATGAGTCAGATTTAAGGAAGCTTACCTATATAAAACAAACCTACTTCTACTAGGAGTTGCAAGTTAAGGGTTCCGTCAACTATTCATATGACAACCATAGGTCTCTAATCCCTATCTTCTCTTCAAGCATGTTCCTACTTCAGCGTAAATTCTTCTTTTCATAATTTTAAGAAGTTTCTTAACCTATCTGAAGAATGTACACATCTAATAATGATAATGCATGAACTTTCATAATAAAGTAAAACATAAATCCGGTTTAGAACTTTTTCACCTGATCTATATTGACTCTATCTTTAGATCTCTTTAAGTTCATCAAAACTTTTGGCATAAAATCTACAATTGCTTTGATCAATTCATCTTCAGGACCTGTAAGCAATCATAAAGTAGAAACTACAAAACAAGTAAGCTTCATTATCATTTAACTTGCAATTTCATAACTCATCGTCAATTCCTGTAAGTACTCATAAATCAGAAGATACAAAACAAGTAATGTTCATTATCATGTATCTTACAAATATAAATTCATATATTCTATCTGATTCATCTTTTAATTACCTTTTGATAAGGGAGAGGTAAAACTCCCGTTCATGTGTGTTTTTAATTTTGATGGAGAACACTTACTAAACTCCCGTTCGTGTTCATCGTGTCACAAATTTCATCATAAGAAGTCATTATCATAAATTCATAAATTTCACATTAGCTTTTTCAACCTTTGAAACAAAGTTCATAAATTTCAGAAAAAATCATAATGTTCATAGTCTAATATAACCATCATATTTGTTGTAGACAAAATCATTTTATTCAAAATACTCATCATTCCATTATAATACTGTTCTTCATAATCATAATAGATTTCTTCCTAGTTGTGAAAGAAAGAAACTCATAAGTTCTTCAAAGCATAATGTAAAACTTTATCATAAGCTAACATTTCCAAGCATAAAAACTTCATAAAACAAAGCAATTTAGGTATATGTTTCTCAACAACAGGCATATATACAACAAGCAATAACAAACTTTGAAAAAATTTATCTTCAATAAAAAACTATTCTCTTAAATTCTTCTCCTTTTTCTTAACTTTAGATGAGTTTTGGATATTATTTTCAATCTTGCATATGGCTTCATGTACCCATTTTTCCATATTCTTGTCATGTTCTAATTGAATTTGACGATTTTCTTTTTCAGATGTTTGTACTATTCTTTCATCATTTTTATTGTCATTTTCTATGACTTTAGGTTCTGTTTTAACCGCATTTATGTCTTTATTTCCATCAATTGATTGTTCATTTTCATCATCTTTTATCCTTACATCTTCTTCTTTCTTAAACCTTTCTAATGTATCTTGATCTTTCAATGTAGTTTGAATATCTATGTTACTCATAGATTTAGGTGTAAGAAAGGTTTGATCATTATCCAAGCATTCACATTTACTCACAATCTTGGTGTTCATAGAATGTAATTGACATACATTACTTTTCTCATTATGACTCTTAGGTTTCCATTGTTTTTGAAGTTTAGTTTTAGGACTCAATATTGTTTGATCAAAAAAGTCTATCATCCCTCCTCTACCTAAGTTTAATCTCAAAGGTAATTGTGTTTGATAATCACATATTTTATGTTCATTTTCTAGTACCAAGTGTTGCCTACATGCTTTCTCATAGGCCATACAACTCCTATAAGTATGACCTAGTTGGTCACACCAGAAGCATCTTACAGTTCTCTTTGATCTAGGAACGACTCTTCTATGATTGGGTAGAGGTTTTTGGTCAATAGAATATATAGATCTACTTTGAACTTGTACATGATATTTATCTTTGCATTCACATATAGTACTTTCATGTATTTGATTGTTTAACCTCTCAATGTTCTCCTTTAAACTTGCAATGGCATGTCCAATAGTTTTGAATGAAGAAATTTCCTTTACATGATTTGCTAATGTTTCCATATGCTCATTCAAATTTGACAGTTCATAATGAATAATTCCTTCTAAATTCCTAAACTCGTCAACAAATTCAGTATCGATTGATTTAAGATTTGCATTAAAATCAGATACTACTGTAGTTAAGATTGAAAGAAACGAGTTTAAGGACTCAAACTTGGAATTAAGCTTTAATTCAATTCAAATATAAATACCTGGAATTTGTTTCCCGTCCGATGTACCTAAGTCCCAATGCCGATTTGTTCACGTCGGGTTCACCAATTTGTCGGCGTGAGAACCACGGTCGGTGGATCAGGGCGACCGTCGGAAATACGGCGCACGCAGGGTGCTTGGAGCAAGCTCAAGTAGAGTGGTGATTCAAAGATCTCAAAAGTTATGAGTAAGATCTAGTTACCCTTCCATAATATTTGACTCACATAGATAGTTTTAGTTACGTCATAATTGTTCTACTTTCAATTGAATATTATCATAAAAGTGTGATCATGCAAGTTCAGGTGTTTTTTGTACTTAGTTTTACGTCTCGCAAGAAAGCAACACTTGAAAATCAGATTTCAAGAATAACTATAAACAAGCATATTGATCCTTTTACACAACATGAATCTTTAACTTGATGTATAAGACATATATGCACTTTCAATTCCTCATAAATTAATTTGTTCTAATAAGCTATGTATATGAAAGTGTAGAATGATATGACCAACTCATGCATCGTTCCTTGAGCATGATTCATCAATAAATTTAATGTACCATCTACATCGTGCAGATAGAAAATGGGCATGGAGAGCTTATTGAGCTCAAAGCTATATATATTCGTTTATATATGAGCGCGTCCATTTCACGTAACAAAACTACTGATCAAACGCAAGTGCTTCACTAATTTGAACACTATTATCTATAGTTTGGAGCATTACGTTACTATATCAAAAACCAAGAGGCAACCCCTAGTTTTTTCGCTAACTTGCAATGTCGATTTACTTATTCACTTTGGCGCTGTTTTAAGAATGATTCAAGGAAAACAATTAGATATCAAAATTAGTCAACAATACTGATGCGCAAAATGCGGATTGTGAAGCAATATATATAAGCAATCGTGCACAGATAGATAGAAGTACATTAGAGTTTTCAGAGCATCTAACTTTTATCTTTCTAACTGGACATCATTATAGATGATTATCATAAGCATTCCACTAAAATCATTACAGAGGTATCGCTCTCCAGCATAAAATTCTGCACATGTTCACTTTGTTAAGACATAGATGTTACTTTTTCATCAATCATTTGATCCAAGGCTTCGACTTCGGATGAGTTGCAGGAAATGGAACATAACTGTGCTAAGTTCTCTATCTTCCTCAAAATGATCCTTCACTGCAGCGTGATCATCTTCAATATATAAACTTGAAATCTCGTATTCTCCTTTGTAATCTCTTCAATGTTCTGCAAAGAAACATTAGGGATTAGTAATATTACAAAAAAACAATAAGAACTTAAAATACGTTAGTCACATACATTAAAGCATACACATGCTCATGCATGCTAACATACATTCATGCACATGCTAACATTAGGTAAATGCACATTCATACTAACACTTAAATGCATTTATGCACATGCATACATATATGAACTTAACTTAATATGCATATACTCCACCATACTCATTCATTCAATTACATACCCATGCATATGCACATACATTCTTTTACATGCATCTATATATGAACTTATAGAATAACATACACATAAACATATACATTTATATGCTCATATATAACCACATGCACAAATATGCTTACACATTAATCATTCAATCTCATACACATACTAATGTATGCCAATACACCCTACCATAAATTCTTATATGTAGATACCCTCATTAACTTAAACACTAACATGTTGACTTAAAACATACACACACATCTAACATGCATTCATACTCAAACCAATGCATTCTAACACACATTCTCATACTCTTACATGTTAATCATGCATATATATTTAAAATTTCATACTAATACATAGAACACTTAATAACTCATGTATGCATACAGAGAACCACATGCATCGTCCTTAAATGTATACTCTTAATACACTTAGTTAGTATTTCTATACATTAATGCACATTTACACTTAAATATCTTAATAAACTTACTTATATCTAATGGAAATAATGTAATAATATAACTAAATAGATGTAATTATTTAAATAATGCAATATTAAATACTTAATTTAAATTAATTAACTCTAATTAACTAATTATCTAATTAACTCTTTCTCTCTCTCTCTCTCTCTCCTAACTCTCTCTTTCTCTCTCTCTCTCTCTCTGCCTCTCTCTCTCTCTCTCTCTCTCTCTCTCTCTCTCTCTCTCTCTCTCTCTCTCTCTCTCTCTCTCTCTCTCTCTCTCTCTCTCTCTCTCTCTCTCTCTCTCTGCGTGCTGTCGCGCACAGTTCTGCAGGGGGGGGGAGGGAGCCTCTCTCTCTCTCTCTCTCTCTCTCTCTCTCTCTCTCTCTCTCTCTCTCTCTCTCTCTCTCTCTCTCTCTCTCTCTCTCTCTCTCTCTCTCTCTCTCTGTGCGTGCTGCTGCGCGCAGTTCTGCAGGGGGGGAGGGAGCCTCTCTCTCTCTCTCTCTCTCTCTCTCTCTCTCTCTCTCTTTTTCTCTCTCTCTCCCTCTCTCTCTCTCTCTCTGCGCGCTGCTGCGCGCAGTGCCAGAGAGGGGGTGGGATCTCTCTCTCTCTGCGCCGATCTCTCTCTCTCTCCTTCTCTGTCTGCGCACTGCTGCGCTCAGACAGAGGAGGGGAGGGAGAGAATTTTTCTCTCTCTCTCACACACACATACACACATCATACACACACACACATCACACACACATACACTTCACACACACACATACATCACATCACATACACACACACACACATCACACACACACACTTCACATACACACATACATCACATACACACACACACTTCACACATACACACACTTCACACACACACATACATCACATCACATACACACACACTTCACATCACATACACACACACACATCACATCACATACACACACATCTCATACACACAATGCTGCAGGGACCTAGGCCAAGCCATGGAATAGGCATGGGCATGCTTCCAGCCGGACAATCAACATCAAGATCATCATACACAGCAGTACATGATGGCTTAATATCCCGAGCACGAGGAGGGTCTAATGAGAAAGAAGGACAAACAGAAGAGTAGGAGAAAGTACCTGCAAAGAAACATTAGGAGAAACTTGAGCTCAATACTCATTTAAATATATACACAAGTCATTTCTAAACCATTCTTTTTAGTTTTAACTTTTAATCTACAACCACACTTTAATCTCCTTACTTCCACCACACTTTCCAGTTTAACTTTTCTACTTTAATTACACTTAATTTCTACTCCTCTGTTTTCATTTTCACTAATTCTCTCCACTCTTTCTCTTAACCAACTTTTTTCACTTTAAGTGCATCTTCTATTGAGACCACTCCTTAAATCTCTTTAGTTACACAAATTATATAAGCCATTCTTTTTCGTAGCACTCATATAGTCCACTAGTTATTTATCCATTTAATTAATCATTTTAATTCTATTTACCCTAAATTTCTCAATTAAATAAATCAATTAAATTAAGCTTAGGTTAATGGTTTAATTAATTAGAACCTTAGTATTTAAATACACATATTTAATTAAAGTAATTTTTAATAACATAGTTTAATGTTTAATACATAAATATGTAATTTATATATTAATGTTTTTAAATAACATCTATTTTTAACCCTTTAAAAATAGTAAAACCCTAGAAAAATCTACTTGGAACCCATCAGAACCCCATAAAATCCTTTTGAAACCCTACCATTAACTCATTATAAATCATCTAAACCCTTTTGCTTAACCATTAACAACATACAATCTTTGAACTTATGAAACCCTAGGGTTAAATACCCATGAATCTTGCATGTATGAAAATAAAACTCATTAAATGTGAAATTAGGGGAAACCCTAATATGAACATATGTCCTGTTTCATCCTTCATACCTGTAAACACTTCAAAAGTAGTTAATTCAATCTAGAACAATTGTTCAACAGTGATATAAAAGGTTAGAGTTCACCATTCAAGTTATTTTCATTTTCTCTGGACATCAACGGAAAGGTTGAAAACTTTTCGACAACGCGGAATGCAAAGATCAACCACTCTGTGGCAAAAGCTGTTTTGTGATGATCTTCTCGGGCAATGGCTTCTTGGTTGTAACCTGAAAAATAATCAAGGAAGCTATAAACTTCCTTGCTTGCAACATGCTACCATAAATGTTCGGTGATTGGAAGCGGATAACTATCTCTGATCATAGCAGCATTAGCTTTTTTAAGGTTAATACACACTCGCAATTTTCCATTCTTTTTGGGCATCACTACAATGGTGGATACCCATTCAGTATGCTCAATCTCATAAATAAATAAGCTTCAATCAACTTATCAGTTTCTTCTTTTATTTTAGATGCATAAGTGTCATTATATGTGTAGGGCTTTTGTTTGGTGGGTTTGGCATCAGCGGTCATGGGGATCGTATGAGAGCGAATTTTTGGATCTACTCCCTTCAAATCTCTATAGTCCCATACAAACACATCCCTATATTCCCTTAATAGAGCTACAAGCTCTGCTTCTTCTTTTGCACTTAGATCGTCTCCTATGTACGTACATCCCTCTTCATTTCCTTCAGTGGTTACTACAAATTTTTTGGTCTTTTCTTTGTTATCATATGCTTCTCCTATGATGGCCTCTCTCTTAGAGCCTACTTTTGGCATATTGGAATCAAGTTCTGGAACCTGATCCTTCACATGATTCCATAGCTCAAGTTTTGCTTTGAGGAGCTCTTATACAGTGAGATGACATTGAGCCTTAGTGTTCCTCACGATGTCAGTGTTTCTTGGAACCATTGAGTCTTCATTCCGTACCAATATTATGGGAGCTCTTATCTGAAGCAATTCAGATTCCCATGGTCCTGTGAATTGTGGCAACTCTTGTAAAGAATTAGATTCAAAATCTAATCTTTCCTCTTCTTGTTGCTCTGCTTGGTCTCCATAGATAGACGGAATGTCTTGGGGAAATTGGTCATGAAGATCATCAATCTCAGGAATAGGAGGGGGATTACCCTTCTCCTTGGCCCATTTCTTCTCTTGTATTTCTCGCAAGAACCCTTGAGAGTACTGTTGAATTGAAAGAGGTGCCCCCTCATCCATGGAATTAGGAATGCAAGTTTTCATTGGCGGTAAGCTTTCTCTTTCAATAACTGGTTGATTCTATGGGGGTAAGGAAGCCTGGGGCTTGTTTACCAACTGCTCTAATCTTTCTAGTAAGCCCAAGAAATGCAAATCCGGCTTGATAGAGTTTGTCTGATTGAACTTTTGACTAGTCTCGAGCATGGCTTGTGCTACTTCTACCATTTTCATGCACATTTTTGTTCGTTCAATCTCTAAATATGCTATAGGGTAACTCTTGTGCAGGTTCTCAGCTATTGGCCCTTCTTGAAGTCGAGCCTGGTAAGCCTTGAACATCATGTCCAAGCCTTATGGGGTTGGATCCGCTAGAAAAGACCCTGGTTGTGGTTTATTTACAGTAGGTAATGGGGTGGGATGAGGTGGTGTGGATGGAGCTTCGATATGCGAGGGGCTTTGAGATGTAATGTCTTCTATTTTTGTTTTGGTGTCTTTCAGGCTTTCTTCTATTTCAGATGACTTTTTATTCCACTTACAATTGGTCCTTTCCCTGGTATCCTTCCATGTTCTTGTTTTCCTCTTACTAGGCTCTCTTGATTCACTTGACTCCGATTGCTCAGATGGCTTTGCTTGTTGTGTGGCATGTGCCCTAGTAACTACTTGTACAGGAGGCACATTATTGCTACTTGAACTTGAATCGATCACTAATCCTATCACATTAATTGGTGTAACCTTGGGTGCACTAGAGGGATTCCTAGGACACTCTCTTGGAAGATGTTCTTTGCCGCACTCAAGACAAAAACCTTGTATTGTGATGTTTTGTCCTTGTCCTGGAGTGAGTGAGTGGGGACATTCATGAATGAAATGGTCACCCTAATATCTAAAACATGGTCCTCTAGGGGCTTGTGGTCTCACATGTCTCGCTTGGGGCCTAGGGTTGGGATTCGTATACATGATATTGGAGTATTCTGGCTCCCAATTTTGTTCCATTGGTGCCTCATATTAATATGAATTCACTAGGCTCAGGAGACTCTGTGTAATAACCATGTGGACTACCTTCATGGGAGTAGTTTGAACTATGAGCATGAGAATCATTTTCTGGTATCAATGGGGTTAGTGGCACCAATGCCCTATTAGGGTTTTCCTTTGCCACTGCATACTTAACTGGGATCACATTGGCAGGAGCTCGTGGTTGGTTTCCTAGGACTGGTTGTGACATGTTTGGTGCCTAATATTGCTGCTAGTATTGAGGTTGATATTGTTGTTGTAGCCCATAATATGGTTGTTGATACTGGTTTTGATACCTACCCTGCTGGTAAGGTTGCTGATAATTTTGTCTGATAGCCTGCCTATTGTATGGAAAATCTTGAGCTGTATGATTTGTGTATTTTCTCTCAATGGTGCAATACAGAGCATTAGGGTTTCCTTGGGGTTAAGCCATCATTGGGTAGACATTATCCATGTGATCTCCTTCACATGTATAACGTCACTTCAATGGGTTGACCCTTGGCATTTGTCTATTTTGAACTCCTAGCTTTTTGGCAACCTGCTCAGCTATCTCATCTATTTCCGTGGAAGTTCTAGAGGTATGACTAGTAGAACTGTCAGAGTCCTTATAGAGTTTGGACAATTCTAGCTCCTCAGCCAAGTTGTCTTCTATGTCTATGCACATCCACACACACTCTTCTATGGATCTAGGCTCTTTCAAGTACACATATGATCTCAATTTTGTGCTCAGTAAGCCATTTAAAAACAAGGCCACTTGTTTGGATGTTGTGGGTAATTCTGGCACAGGGCATCTTTCTAAGTACTGTCTAAACCATCTTCCTACAAGTCGTACTGTTTCTTGTGGTTTCTACTTGAAGCTGTGTGTTGGTAGCAGTTAGGGAACAGAAGGAGCCACAAGACAAAGAGGGTCGGAACGAAGAGATAGCACAAGCAGACACGGTAGCCAAAGAAGATCTGGCAAGTAGGCCATCTACATTTTTCAGACATCAAGGAGTTGAGCACACAAGGAGAAAGAGCAAGTAGGGAGCTCAAAGAGGTGTATGACAAATCAATAGAGAAAATCCCTACACAAATAGTGATTTTAATCACTAAACACCATTGTAAATACCATTTCGTATTTTTGTAGCTTCATTTTGTGCAAGCCAAGGAGTCCTTGAGCTTGAGGATCTTTAGAAGTATCTACCTGCCAATTTTTGTATTTTTTAGATCTCGTTTGAGCCCTCAAATAAACCCTGGAACCTAAATTTTAACTAAGCCGGACACTAGGTCTGGACAGGGCCAAAGCTAGTCAAAAACTATAAAAGGAGCTAGAGAGCTCATTTTTGAGGTTAGATTGTAATTGAAATGAACTTGTAAGAGCTTTTTGAAAGGAAGCTAAGAACTCCATTGCTTCTCACTCTTTGTCTTGCCTTGTGTGCGCGTGTGTGTGTATGTGTGTGCATGGTTGTGTGCTTCTCACTCACGCATTTGTGCCTTCACTTGCTCGAGGTCTTCATACCATCCTCATGTCTTCCCGGATTGACATTAAAGGAGGTGCTACTCATCACTGAGCTACACCAAATTTTGGCGCCGTTGCCGGGGATCGAGCTTTGAGGACGAGCGTGTGATGGTAAGACGTAGATTTGAGACGTTGGCGTTGTAGGTAATTTCTTCACTCTTCTTATTTTCTTTTTCTTACCTCACCACCATCATCACCATCATCATCATCACCATATCCGACCTCCATCTTCATCATCGCAAAAATTTCAGTTTTTGACTACATCTCCTTCCCCCTTTCACTTCCCTCATTTCACTTGTGAGAGAGAGCGAGAGAGCGATATTGTGTGTGCTGTTTTTGCATGTTTCTTGAGCTGTCTTGCAGGTACATGCTGCATCATCTTCTCCAGCACCCCGCGTAGGTACGGAAATCTTGGCAACTGTCTCTGTGTCGCCGATCTCTCTCAATCGGGACTGACAGAAAAAATGCTCCATTTGCCAAACAAAGTACAAACCCATGATCTACAGGCCTAGAGCTTCCCAAAACTGTGTTTAGATTTTTGAAATTCATCAGATTTCTGTCAATCGCGATCGCTCTGTCAATCGCGATTGACAAACCACGACGGACAGACCTGTCAATCGCGATTGACTCATTAATCGCGACTGACAGCCCACGACGGCTCTATCAATCGCGACCGACACAGTCAACGGCCGATTGACCACGACTGACGGATCATACGCGTGACACGTGTCAATCGCGATCGAGTCATCAATCGCGATTGACTCATCAATCGCGATTGACAGCCCACGACGGCTCTATCAATCGCGATCGACACAATCAACGATTGTTTGACCACGACTGACAGACCCTCGCGACCGACCTGTCAATCGCGATCAACCTGTCAATCGCGACTAACAGAGTCAACGACCCTTTGACCACGATTGATTGACTTTTCGAGCCACGTGTCAATTGCGATTGACTCATCAATCGCGACTGACAGCCACGACGGACCTGTCAATCGCGATCGACACATCAATCGCGATTGACCTGTCAATCGCGACTGACAGAACTTGCGAACGCGATAGAAGGGCAAATTTGGCCAATTTTTTAGGGCAAAGAATAGGGGGCTAATTTGGTCAATTTGTGGGACAAACACTCGAGGGTTAGCGTTGCATGTTGAGGCCACAACACAAGTAATTCAAGAATTTCTTCCTGCTTGATTAAACTGTTTTGAACCCTGTTTTAATCCCTGAAGCCTGAGCGGACATAACTTTCTCATACGAAATCCGTTTGCTATGATTCTTGTTTTGTTGGAAAGCTCGTGGGGAGTACAACCAAAACTTCCACTGGTTATGTGAAAATTAATATCAGGATTATTAGATAGGGTTTTTTGAAGTTGACCATACCCCGAGGTAGGAAAACTGAGGGATCCTTGGGATTGATTTCCATAAGAGCAAAGGATAATTTGGTCTGTGAGTTACGTGCATGAAAGTGGTCTATTGTGTCGTTTGAATCTGAGTCTTGAGCTAACCGTGGGACGTTTACAGGTCCAGTAAGAGCACTTGAGGGCATTCAAGCAAGAGTAAGTGCAAGCTTGGGAATACGCATCCTGGGCACACTAGGGCAACAACACAAGGAAAGAAACTCAAGGTTGGAAAATCCTCAACTCCCTCTGTCAATTCCTAGCTTAGGCTAAGAACGACTAGTGATAGGAGTAGGCCAGGGCGGCGATAGGCATCAATCAAGTTGAAGACTACCTATGCACTCAAGTTCAAGATTAAACATAATCTCTTCGTGATGCGATAACCTTAAAGGAAAGGATCTAACGTGGAATGATCAACTTCAAGTGCGGAAAATACACTCAAGTATTCCTGACGACGTGATTTCTGACAAGAGCATAAACACGGTAACCACTAAAAAGAATCAAGTAACTGATACAAAAGAACTCAGCAACGAGGTTGTACTTGGGAAAATTTGGGCTATTCAATTAGGCTTATGAACCTTAGATCAGGACGACATCTAGTAAGGGATAGACAAAGCCTTAGGTCTTCAGAGGCTAGTGTTAATCACACTGCTAGGTCTTGGGCCCAGCAGCTGAGCCACCATTTGCATTACCCTAGCTCTGAGACAAGTGAATCAGAGATGTCTCAAGGCATGGACAGACCTACGGGAAGTTCAGGAGTGCCATACTTGCACAGGGTAGAAGGCCCTTACAAAATGCAGTTGGAATACCTTAGGACCATACTTGCACAGGGTAGAAGGCCCTTACAAAATGCAGTTGGACTAGAGCACCCCGCTGTCAAGTTTGAAAACGGAGCATACTTGGACAAAGAAGGAACCATATATGTAGTCACCAGTCACCCAGATAGGACAGACGAATTCGGAAATGTGATCTCAGAAACGGATTCAGGTGACCTGAAGCAAGGAAACATGGGTGTAGAACCTAGAACCCCCCCGAGGAAAATCTGTTCTTACCAGAATCCTCAATCCTGAGTGGGTTCCCCAAGACAACAAGAGTATAGATCTGCTTCTGAACCGAGAGACTGACGAAACCTTTTGGAGGTATAAATCTGAGCGGCCAAATGACATAGGAACAATCATGATCTATGAGTTTAAAGATCCAGATAGCCCAGGCAGAGTGACCTACCTAGATCACGCCTCAGAGAGGATCTTTGTGGTTACGGAACATGATAGACATGCTTATACTTGGAAGGGTGAATTCGTTTTCCCCCAATCAAGATCGAACGTGTCCTATGGTCACCCGGGAGCTGGAACATCCCAAGATCATGGAACGCAAAGAGACATAAGTAGAGATAGGCCAGAAGTAAGCTTTGCCAACCCAGGGGGCAGAGAAAGAACGAGAATGGAGACAAATAGGGTGGAACCTGAGATACTGTCGATGATTTCCCTTTGCCAAGACCAAGAGAGCACACGAGAACCCTGAGACCGACTCAGCTAGTTAAGTCCATGAAGAACTACTTCGATGGCACTGGAGATCCATACGATCATGTGGCTGAGTTTAGGCAAGTCTTGAGAGCTGAACAAGTGGAGGATCTATTCACACAGTACAATGCCTTTGGTCTAACCCTTAGGAACACTGCCCTGACATGGTTTCAACCACTAAACGAGAGGCAGTTCAGGAATATAGACCAACTCCTAGAGGCTTTCATTATTGAATTCTCTAAGAGTGGCATAAGACATAATACCTCCTCGCTGATTCACAGCTTCAAGCAAACCCCTCAAGAAACTGTGAGACTTGCGGGAAGAAGATTTAGGCAATACTTAGAAAGATGCCCTGTTTCGGAGCTACCCACACCAGCTAAGCAAGTGGCTTTATTCTTGGATGGATTGCTAAGTACCAAATTGAGATCTTATGTGTACTTGAAGGACCCTAGGACCATAGAAGAGTGTGTACGCATGTGCATTGACATCGAGGACAACCTGGGGGAGGAGTTAGAGCTTTCCAAAATATACAAAGATTCAGATAGTGCCTCTAGCCTCTCTTCCTCGCAATCCACATCAATTGAGGAACTCGCTGAGAAAGTGGCACAAAAACTAGGTGTCTCTAGCAAACAAATCCCAAGGTTTGCCCCTGTGAAAAGATGCTATACTTGTGGGGGTGACCATATGGCAAGCGTATGTCCCATTATGGCTCAACCCCAAGTAAATCCTAGTAGCCAGTACTGCACCATAGAACGAAGATACACAAATCACACAGCACAAGACTGCCCATACAATAAGCAAGCTGTTAGGCAAACCTACCCTCAGCCATACCCTCAACAAGGCAGATACCAGAACCAATACCCACCACAACAGTATACTAGGCCTCAGCAAAATTACCAACCGCAATATCAAGCCCAGCAAAGGCCTCAGCCTGTGTTAGCACAACAACCCCCTACCCCAGCTAATGTATGCAGCTGCAGAAGAGAACCTGAATAGAGCTATAGTCCCTGTACCACCATTGCTTTCTGAAAGTGACCCGAGTGACCATAGCTTTGATTCTACACATGTCGATAGTCCCCATGCTTACTACATGCAATCTCCTGAACATAGTGAGTCCTACTATAGTGAAGAGCCAAATGAACCCAGTTGGGAACCGGAGTACACCAATGTAATGTATACAAACCCTAACTCAAGACCCCAACCTAGGCAAGTAAGACCTCCATTCCCTAGAGGACCATGCTACAGATGTCAGGGAGATCATCTCATTCGTGACTGTCCCTTGCCTCCACCTACACAACCCCAGTCAGTGACGATCCAGGGCTATTGCCAGGAGTGTGGAAAGGAGCATCTCTTACGAGACTGCCCTAAGAATCCTAATAATATGCCAAAAATCACTCCTATTAATGTTATTGGGTTGGTAGTAGACTCCACAGGAAGTGTGACGTCCACCGCACCAGTACATGTAGTGACTAGAGCTCAGGCATTGTAGTAAAACCAAGGGGTAGGCCAGGAAAAGGGCCCAGAGGCTAGTGAAACTGAGAGCATAACCAAGAAAAGGACTAGAGCTTGGCGAGATAGTCGCGAAAGAATGAAAAGACAATGGGCAAAAAAGATGAGTGAACTTGAGGAAAGCCTCAGAGAAACAAAGGCCAAGATAACTGAACTCACATCTCAAACTCCCTCTCACACTACCCCACCACCACCATTCCCATCTCCATCTGACCCGCCACCTTCCAACCCACCTCACACAATTCCACCAACCCCAAGAGTAGGATCAGTCCTAGCAGATCCCACTCCCGAGGACCTTAATATGATGCTTAAAGCATATCAAGCCAGAATCCAAGAAGGGCCAAACGTAACTGATCATGAAAAGTGTTACCCTAGAGCAGAACTAGAGCTAGAAGGAACCAAAATTTGTGCTAAGATGGTGGAGTTGGCTCAGACCATGTTTGAGGCCAGTCGCCTATTTAACATCTCTAGTTCAGCAAAGACACAGTTGCACTTTGATGGACTATTAGAAAGAATAGAGAAGCTGATTGCACAATCAGAAAAGGAACCCGTCTCTCAACACAAGGACAAGGCAAGTGAAAGAGTAAGCATTCCAACCCAGGAAGCCTATGTGCCTGAAACCTATGTGCCTAACTCTACGGAGCCAGACACATCATCGTCTATGAATCGGTTCACACCAGAATTCCTACGCGAGATTCAAGAAGACAAATGGGCTAAAGAGAGTGAAGTCCCTCCTCCTATTGAACTTGTGGATGATGCACACGACCAATTCCCACAAGACATCCCATCCATTTATGAGGAGCAGGAGAGCACCCAATCTCACGAAAGATTAGACTTTGAGTCTAACTCTCTACAAGAATTACCCCACTTCACAGGCCCATGGGAAACTAAGTCTACTTGTATGAGAGCACCCACGGTCATGGTACGAAATGAGGACTGAGTCATACCTAGGAACACAGAGGTAGTGAAAAAAACTAAAGTACAGTGCAACCTCACCTTAGAAGAGCTACTCAAAGTAAGGCCAGAGCTATGGAAACATGTAGCCAAACAAGTACCAGCGATAGTGAAACCTCATTCCCAGGTAGGATCTCATAGAACAGTGCCAGAAATACCATTGGACAAGATAGGAGACATGAGTGAGGGCGAAGAGGGAAACACATATCTTCCTATCACCCATCAAGGATACACCACCAAGGCCATTCTAGACTCAGGCGCAGGTGTTGCAATTGCTACCACTTCCCTATGGAAGCGTTGGGGCAAGCCAGCACTCAGGCCCACAAGGATGAAATTGCAAATGGCCGATGGTCACATAGAGAGACCCCTAGGGTTGTTAGAAGGAATAACTCTCTCCACCTGTGGTGTTGAGTTCGAGCACACATTTGCTATATGTGATTTTAGCAAAAATCATGCCTATGAGATGATTTTGGGAAGACCCTTTATGCGACAGTTGCAAGTGGTACAGGATTGGGGAACCAATTCTTTGTACCTGCAACACTTAGGTGTTACGACCAAAGTGAATCTCAAAGATTACTCTCATAGAGATGTTCCCCCTATTCAATGGAATCCCATCCATAGAGCTAAAGATGATACAGAATTGGTGCATTCCATAGGATCAGGATCCTCATGGATGCATGAAGACACCCACTTATGGATGTGCAAAGTGGCAGTAGAGGAGGAGAAAAGGGAAAAGGCCAAAGAAATAGGTGCAAACGAAACACATAGACCCATTCAAGACCCAGCCTATGCACCTGTAGTATTTCCTGATGAAGAATTTGAACCCCACGGCTGGGCAGAAATCTTAGCAACAATGGATGTAGCCATCAATGAAGAACAATGGACACCTCACTGTGATGAAGATGGTTATGACATTTCAGTCTTCGCCATAGAGCCAATCATGGGAGATGCAGTTTTAGAAGAGTGTGAACCTAGCCCTGAGGCATTTGAGGATGCAAGTGACTCAGATCTAGAGTCAATCATTATGGACCCACCTTTTGCATCAGATGAAGAATACTTCTATGAAGTAGAATTTCAACCCCAGAGGTATGGAGAGCTTACAAGTGATGTAAGACTAGCCACACATGTGACCCCGAAGGAAGAAGGAAAGAAATGAAAGAAGAGAGAAGTCACACCAGAAGAGGAAGAATCTTTGTTTGAGGTCCCGGAAAATTTTAAGAAATATGAGATAGATGACAGGAGAGTCATGATCAGAATGCCTAAACAAGAGGCGGAATCAGGGGAGGCCTATGATAACAAAGAAACCACCAAGAAAATAGTGGTAGCCATAGAGGAAGGAGAAGAGAGATGCACTTACATAGGACATGACCTGACGGAAGAAGAAGAGCAAGAATTGATAGCCTTGCTAAGAGAATACAGATATGTATTCGCTTGGAGTTACAAGGATTTGAAAGGTGTTGATCCAGACATATGCTCACACACTATCCCCGTGACCTCGGATGCCAAACCTTCTAAGCAAAAGCCATACACATATAATGATAATTATGCTGCTAAGATCAAAGAGGAGATAGATAGACTGGTTGAAGCTGGATTCATATATGAAATTGAGCACACTGAATGGGTATCCCCCATTGTTGTGGTGCCCAAGAAAAATGGAAAACTGCGTGTATGCATTAACCTGAAGAAGGTTAATGCAGCCACAATTCGAGATAACTATCCGCTTCCTATCATAGAGCATCTCTTAGAAAGAGTAGTAGGCAAGGAAGTGTACAGCTTCCTTGATGGGTTTTCGGGCTACAATCAAGTAGCCATAGCTCCAGAAGATCAGCATAAGACGGCTTTTTCCACTGAATGGGGCATCTTTGCCTTTTGGGTAATGCCATTCGGGCTTACTAATGCACCTGCTACCTTTCAAAGACTGATGTGCCATGTATTTAAAGAGTTTTTGAGGAAGAACTTAGAAGTCTATGTTGATGATCTTTGTGCTCATTCCAACATTAGGCACACCCATATTCCTGAACTCAGACAAATCTTTGACAAATGTAGAGAATATCAAATCTGCTTGAACCCAGAAAAGTGCGTCTTTATGGTTAAGCAAGGCAAGATTCTAGGACACATAGTGTCAAAGAATGGCATATCCACTGATGAAGAGAAAGTGAGAGCCATAGTAGAGCTACTTAGGCTAAGGAATGTCAAGGAAGTACAAGCTTTCATGGGGCATTGTGGATATTACCGACGGTTTATACACATGTATGCCATCATAGCAAAGCCTCTGTATGGACTTTTGACTAACTTTGAGTGGACTGACGAATGTGAGAATTCCTTCCAAGAGCTTAAACGAAGATTATGTTCAGCACCAATCTTGACCACACCAGATTGGAGCAAGCCATTCCATGTTCATGTGGATGCTTCCAATTATGCTATTGGATGTGTACTTGCACAACCTACTGGTGAAGGTAATATGGATCTTCCAATTGCCTATGCTAGTAGACAATTGTATGCAGCTGAACGAAATTACACCACTACTAAGAGAGAAGGCTTAGGCATGGTACATGCGGTTAAAAAGTTCAGACATTATTTGCTTGCGAATAAGTTTAAATTTTTTACTGACCATCAGGCACTATTGTATCTTGTGAACAAACCTTGCAACACAGGTAGATTAGTAAGATGGTTTCTCTTGCTAATGGAATATGATTTCGAGGTTGTAGTAAGAAAAGGAAAGACTCACTTGAGAGCAGACCATCTCTCTAGGCTCACATCTAGGGAAGCCCCACAAGGAGTGTCAGATGACCTTCCTGATGCTTACTTGTTTAATTTGGAAGTGGCCCCACAGTGGGCTAAGCCATTAGTGCCAGTATTGACATACGGGCCTAACCATCCAGTAGTAAACATACAGAATAGAGAGGTAGTAAAAGCCCAGAAATATCACATCATGGCAGGAAGTATGTACAAACACACAGATCAAGGGATCTTGGCTTGTTGTGCGGAAGAGGATGAGTACGCTAATTGGTTGCAATTAACACATGTAGGTGCATTAGAGCAACACTATTCAAAGCAATGAACCCTACAGACACTAAGGAGACTCGGAGTGCATTGGCCGACTATGGAAGCTGATGTCCAAAAGTTGTGCAAGGAATGCCCAATCTGTTGCACTAAACCACCTGTGGAACATGCCACTCTTTATCAGGTGTCCATAGTGCCAGATTGGAGTGAACCTCTAGTATCCTTCCTGAGGACGAAAACATTCCCTCCAGACATGACTCTGGTTAGGAAAAGAAGTCTAGAACAAGAAGCCCTAGAGTACTCACTCATTGGTGATAATCTCTATAAGCGTGGTAAGGATGGTTACCTGAGACTATGTGTCCATGAAAGTGAATATCTCAAGATCTTGGAAACTGCTCACCAAGGTGTAGCAGGAGGACACTTTGGACCAGATCGGGTGATCAGGGCAATACTATTTGCGGGCTTCTGGTGGCCGACCCTTCACATGGATGCACATACCTATGTGAAACGATGTGATGTCTGTCAGAGAACTCAGTGTCCTATATGCAAAGATGAGATGCCAATGAAACCTATGATGGGTGGACGTGCATTCTCTAAGTGGAGAATAGACTTCGTAGGTCTTATTAATCCCCCAGCTAAGGGTTCCCATGCAGAATATATCATTGTTGCAACAGACTATCTAACAAAGTGGTTAGAGGTAAAAGCCACAACGAAGAACGATGCTCAAACAACTGCTAAATTCTTGTTTGAGAATGTATTCACAAGATACGAGCTCCCTATAGAGCTAGTAAGCGATAGAGGCACTCACTTCTTGAACGAAGTGATTGAAAATCTACTCCAAGAATTCTTGGTAGTTCATAAGAAGTCTGCCCCCTACCACCCACAAGCTAATGGGCAAGCCGAAAGCACAAACAAGATTCAGTGTAATGTGTTGACCAAGTTAGTGAATATTAAACGCTCTGATTGGGACAAACAGCTGCACCATGCTGTTTGGGCATACCGAGTCGCCTACAAAACGGTACTCCAAGCCACCCCCTTTCAGATGGTATTTGGTCAAAATGCAGTGCTACCGTTGGACTTCTTAATACCTACATTGAAAGTGGCACAAGAGCATGAATGGACGGGTCACGAACTCTCCTCTAGACTTTTTGACCTTGAACGATTAGGAGAAACAAGACTGAAGGCGGCTGCAGGGATATATGCAGCCAAGAAACGACAGAAGGCATACTTTGATGCCCACATTAAGGATAAAGGTTTGAAGGCAGGCGACCTAGTACTAGTATACACATTGAAACAACATGCGAGAAAACTAGAGAAGAGAGGCTACGGACCCATGATCATTAATAGAATCTCAACAAGTGGAGCAGTGCAGCTAGCCACATTAGAAGGCGATGTTCTTCCAAGTTACATTAGTGGATGCAGAGTCAAGTTGTATCAGGAACCTCTCACAGAGGAGATGCTAAGTCGACTCAACATTCCTAAGAAGTGGACTTCTTCAGGTATGGGTGAAGCAGAGTAGAATTACCGTTGAGTTAGGTAATGGAGCACTCCAGGAACCAGGAAAGGCACAGACTCCTGGTCCCTCCAGGGGTACACATGAAGTTGACCATGCTGTTCTTGTCCAAAGCTATGTGATGTAGAGGAATGGAGACCTCAATAGAAAAGTCAAGGCATTGGTGGAACTCCCTTCTTTTCCAAAGGCCAGAAGGAGGCAGCACCTAAGGGCAGATCAATTACTGAAGACTATCTATGAGGGAGACCAAAAGAACGCGCAAAGCCGAACAACTCAGCCAGTGAAACGAATGTGGGTGCGAAAAGACGAGCTGTCGACCGTAGCCAAGTCGCGACAACTGTCTCAACTACCTATTAGTAATCAACGACATCATACTAATAAGAGGACTCCTAAAAACTCTGTTGAGAAAGTGAAATCTATCTGGGTGCCCAGGAAGTCGATGAAGGCTGACCCACAATCAAGACAAATTTGGGTGCCTAAGGCTTGCTTGCGGGCTCAACTAGTCCCACACAATTCACATCATACACGACAGGGTTCACTCGCTCAAGCAGCCACCACCCACTCTTGTCTGATACACTCGAACACACTGCCACCTAGAAGCACGCACAGACTCACGCGTAAATGGGTCCCAAAGACACAACAACCCCCAGCAGAATTACTCATGCAACCCTCCCGAGTCTCTACAAACCCAAGACCAAAAGCCATCCATGGTGTTTGGCAACCTAAGACTTGTAATAAACCCCCCGACCCCAAATTGTGAATTCATCTCCACTTACTAACTGCATCAGTCAGACACCACATCTTTCCATCTAGCTCCTAGGACTATCCAGTCACTAACCACACACACTGTCATCGTGCACTCACTCACCACTGACCCATTACTCACCTCACTATAATATTGTAACGGGGGCAAAACATGTTCTATCTTGTCCATTACAATGTTAACGCATGCTCTATCTTCTCGACAGAACCAGTAGCAAGCAATAACTATGGCAGAAGTTGGAGGCACCAGTTCCCAGGAAGGGTCCAGCGCACAGATTGTGGACATTGAAACCATTCTTCTAGAACCGCCACTCACATAAAGGCCTCAAGAACTTCAAGCGGTGCATGTCCTTCCTATCCAGGACCCCCCTCAAGGACACACTTCTCAAGTGGGGAAACATGCTCATTGGTTTAGTGATGTAGCAGGGCCATTGGGTGACGGCACCTACTTCTGGGAAGCAGAAATTGAATTTAAAGGCAAATGGGGACGCTACCACTTTTTCACGAGGGAATTCGAGAACTATCAGAATGCAGAGGTAATGCGATCAGTTTGGACCAAGGCAGGCCTGGATAGATATTTCAGGGCACACTTGCCTAAACCTGATTTTCTACGCTGCTCCTATTTTATCAGCACCATCACTCCCAGCAGGGCCAAGGGAGGAGATAGTACTTTTGTACTACCATCATTGTTGCCAGGACATGAACTCAAAAGATTCAAACTGACTCTCAATCTGGTACGGGAGGCATTGAACATGCAAGGTATGCACATTCCCACCGAGAAAGAAACAATGGTCCCGGGACGGATGAAGCATAAGGATCTCAATAAATTGAAGGACATGGTGGCAATGACGCCTACCATTGCTCTCCACTTACGAACAGTTATGCAACATTTTGCTTTTCCCGCACAGGAGCGATTCACTATGCCCCCTAAGAAAATTTGGTTCAGCTTATACTTGGCAGAAACAGAGAACCTCACCCTCAACATACCGCATTGGGTCATCGACCAGATACACCTAGCCCATCAGCGCTGGAATAAGAAGCAGAAAAATGTACTTCATGGATGTTGTGCCTTAACAAGAATAATTTACAAGTGCCTAGCATATGACGTGCCCATTCAACGAGCACTAGTGTGGTCCACGGCCCAAGAATTCCAAAGGCGACTATCAACAGCGGGTCCTCCATCGAAGAAGATGAGAGGGGGCGTCCAATTACCATGTGCTCAACCAAGAGGCGCTACTACCACACCTGAAGTAACTCCCCCTCAAACTAGGCATGTTCGGCCATTCACCGTTCGTCTTCCCAGACCAAGTACAGAAGGGCCCAACTTGGTGTTTCCCCCCATTCCATCAGATTTGGAGTTTCCACAGGGATTTACTCTCAATGACCTCACGGATGAAGAAGTTGCCAGGCTGATATACGAATCTAATCTTGAAACAGAAGCAGACCAGACCCAGGAACCACATCCCACCACAACAACACCAGCCCCGACACAACCAATCGTCGTAGACGTCGAAGGAGATGAACAAGAGGCAGGAGGAGAAGAAGAAGAAGTTGACGAAGAACAACATCAAGAATATGATGAACTCTCAGAGCTAGCAAGTGCCCCAGCATATTCAGCACAAATAAAAAGATTTGTACCAAACCATGAAGCAAGTTCAGGAACAACACAAAATGTCACTCGAATCAGGCAAGGTGCTCATGAGCCAACTATTGGCAGAGGAAGGTGTGGACGATATGTTATCGAATCCATGAACCTACACGCAGAGGCGGTCGGCTTAGATGAAGCCATACATGCAGCCATGACATACATTAATCGATTCGAGAAACGTGTGCCTGCCCGACCCATGCGATCTGGAAAACAAATACACATCAATGTGTCAGAACCGGGAGGCCACACACCAACAGAAGAACATCAGGAGGAACAACTCTCTCCACCCACCTCACCTCTGACTACACACTTCACCTCACCAACCGGCACGACCACACCCTTTTCTACCGTCACCACAGCCGTCATGGGGATTCCTCTCTCTCCCGGCATCCAATTCGGAGGAGTTTCCATGCCCACCTTCACGACACTCTTCACCAATATTTCCACCCCTCCCACGGTTCCCCTCTTTACTGTCACACCCACATTTGACACAATGGAGACATCACCCGCCATAGTACCACCCCCACCCCCCACACAACCTCAATCTCCCATACCCCCTCCACCAACTTCACCACTTGATTCCACAACATTCACAACTCCCGTCCCCATCCCCATTCCCCCTGCATCTTCATCTTTATCTGCATCTTTTAATGTAAATAGTATATTCCTGTCATTACATCAGTGTGTATATCAACTTCAGCGTGAGTACAGGGATCTCGAAGGCCGCCATCAATAGTTGACAACGAATCATCAGAACCTACAGAGGCAACTTACAACGCTAGCAGAAGAAAATGCGGAACTCAACCAGCGCTACACTACTCTCGAGCAAGCCCATCAAACACTCCTGGAGACACCCCAACCATCAGCAGAACCCGGTGTCAAACAACTCGAAGCCTTGTTGGAGGTGTACCAATTAGATAACCTGAGAGTCCGGCGTAATTTAGCTCTACTTCGAAAGCATATGGCTACAACACTTGAAGAAAATAAACGGTTGCAGAAACAAAATGAAGAAAATCTAGAAGCAGCCATGGAAGGTTCCCCTCATGAGATCGATCCAGAACAGTTCAAAGCGGTTCCCACAGAAACAATGAAAACCATCTTGGAAAGTTATGCGGATTTATTAGAAGCACATGATGACTTGGAAAGGGAACGAGATGAGCTACGTAGCCAGCTCCGAGAACAGGAGGCTCCACCCAAGGTAATAGAAACGGCCTTGACTTCAGAGGAAGTAAAGGCATTGACAGAGCAGGTGGCGGAGCTCCAGAAAAAGTTACTAGAATATGAAAGGCAGCCATCCCCAGTTGTAGAACCCGAACCGGAGGACTTAGTACCCATTGAGGTGGATGAAACATATGAGGAACCATATGTTCCTATGCCGATGCCAGGTGGTGCACAAACCTCAGAAGGAATGGACACATTAGAAGTTGAAGTACCTGAATGGCTCCAAGCACTAGAGAAGACAGCAACAACCCATGAAGATAGAGTGGCCATTCAAATCCAATCTATGGCAAAATTAGAAGACACCATCATCAAGTCTGAATACTTTTGAAGCATGTCTCATCATAGATGGATCGGCACAAACGATGATCAATATGTGCCATATTGTGTGCTCCTTGCGGACTACAATGCAGAGATTCAGCGCAAATGTGGTAAACCTCCAACTTTTGCCACACAATTTGGGCCAGAGGATATCCCAGAAAGTGCGAAGAAAGGCTCCATTCATCAACCAACCTGGAGAATCCGTCTTCTTGAAACCTACCCGGAAATGGTTCGTACCTGGACTAACATGCCCCTTTTTATTAAATACAATCCTTCTTATGTTCCAATATTCCGCAAGCGCACTTGGCCAGAGTTTACAATTACTGTCAAGAACGTCAAGGGTTGCGCAAAGTGGTTAAATTATGTTTATCTAGCACCGCCACAAGGCCCTCCCACTGTAAATTACATGATTTCTACCATCAGACACTCGAGCACTCGACTACGGAATACCCCCGATGTGATGGCACAAATGTGTATGAAAATCTTTGAACTAATGCTAATCACCTTCAGGACGTTCAAGAATATTAAAGACCCCCACTTCTCAAGCGTCGGATTTCTTACAGGAAACCAAGATCTGGTATATGACATGAGCACAACCCCATCCATAGAGGTAATATATGCTTGGCACGCCAGAATAAAGTACCTCCCAGCTTGTTTTAAACAGACATTCAAGGAGATGTTCATAACGGGATTCTGGGAATATCACTCAGAAATATTTGTACCCAGGCCCTCATATCTCTCCACTTATTCGCTGTGGAGAGAAGCATCCATTCAGAACAACTGCGGGTGCCACATCCAGACGTTCCAGGACCAGTGAATTGGGATGCATTATTAACAGATCTAGCACGGGGGCTCAGATTGGAAGAACATCACCTCGCTTCCGACGTTGTCCAATATTACGTTCAAAGAACATCTAGACAAGGGTCTGTCAGGGGCGATAGACGTGAGAGTGGCGGGGGTGTTGGTAGCAGTCAGGGAACAAAAGGAGCCACAAGACAAAGAGGGTTGGAACGAAGAGATAGCACAAGCAGACATGGTAGCCAAAGAAGATCTGGCAAGTAGGCCATCTAAATTTTTCAGACATCAAGGAGTTGAGCACACAAGGAGAAAGAGCAAGTAGGGAGCTCAAAGAGGTGTATGACAAATCAACAGAGAAAATCCCTACACAAATAGTGATTTTAATCACTAAACACCATTGTAAATACCATTTCGTATTTTTGTAGCTCCATTTTATGCAAGCCAAGGAGTCCTTGAGCTTGAGGAGCTTTAGAAGTATCTACTTGCCAATTTTCGTATTTTTTAGATCTCGTTTGAGCCCTCAAATAAACCCTGGAACCTAAATTTTAACTAAGCCGGACACTAGGTCTGGACAGGGCCAAAGCTAGTCAAAAACTATAAAAGGAGCTAGAGAGCTCATTTTTTAGGTTAGATTGTAATTGAAATGAACTTGTAAGAGCTTTTTGAAAGGAAGCTAAGAACTCCATTGCTTCTCACTCTTTGTCTTGCCTTGTGTGCGCGTGTGTGTGTATGTGTGTGCATGGTTGTGTGCTTCTCACTCACGCATTTGTGCCTTCACTTGCTCGAGGTCTTCATACCATCCTCATGTCTTCTCGGATTGACATTAAAGGAGGTGCTACTCATCACTGAGCTACACTGTGGATCAAGGATGATGTGTTATTCATGATACCACTCTTGGAAAATTCTACAATGAATGCTTCTAGCAGTTGGACTATATCTCGATAGTTGCGACTATTTAGGGGTTGAAACCAAGCTAAGGCAGTACCTTTAAGAGTCAAACCAAATGCCTCGAACTGAGTGAACAAGTCCTTGACTTGTTCAGCTCCTAACAATTTTTTGAATTCGGGCACATGATCATAAGGATCTCCTGACCCTTCAAAATAGTTCTTCATAGTCTTGACCACTTGAGAAGGCCTAAGGGTTCTTGAGTGCTCTCGAGGTATAGGCAATGGAAAATCATGTTCATATCTTTGATGCCTATGTACTCTATGTCTCTCCCTTTCAGGTCTTTCTGTTCCTAATTCTGATCGATCTCTACCCACCATGTGTGCAAAGCTTACCTCAGGTCTCTCTCTGGTTCTTTCCCTCTGGGCTTCATGAGCCTTGGATGACCCTACTCCTTGGAGGCCTTGGGAAAAATTAGATCTTGATGGAGGAAAGATTGATTCACCCTCCCAAGTGTATGCATGCCTATCCTGCGCTGTTACCATGAACATTTTCTCTGATGTGTGATCTAGATAGACAACTTTCCCTGGTGTCTCTGGATCCTTGAACTCATAAATGGTGACTATTGGGCTAGGTTGATTTGGCTTGAATCTCCAAAAGGCTTCCTTTGTTTCTCTATTTAAGAATAGTTCTATGCTTTTGTTGTCTTATGACCTTCTGGTGTTTGAAAATAGAAAGTACCTGAGCTACGTGTGGGTCTTTCCATGTTGAAGGACATTTCTGAGTCACTTGTGTCGGAATTTAGCACGTAGGGATAACCACTTAGTTGTTGTGCCCAAAACTTAGCTGTATGGTTAACACTAGCCTCGGATGATCTAATGCTTTGCCTATCCTTGCCTAAGTGTCTGCTAGATCTTAGGTTCATAAGCTTTGTCTACAAGTCCAAAATTTCCCCTTATATTGCTCAAAATCCTTGGGAACTCCTTGGTTTCCTAGTCCACCTGAGGGTCAACTTCAAAATACTATATCTAATAATCCGCGTATTAATTTTACCATACAAACACGGATTTCGTATGAGAAAGTTATGCCAGTTCAGGGTTCTGGGGTTTAAAACAGGAAAAGAGGACCTCTCTAGAATTGCTTCAAAAAAGGCGATACACGACACTTAGAATTCCACGACACACGATATTCAACCGAACACGAGAAGAACCTTACGATAGACGATATTCAGCAGATATCACGTGGAACAAACTCACGATACACTACACGATGTCACACAAGTATCGTGAGAGAAATATCACGATACCCGATACCTGTGAGGTATCATGAAAAATTCAATGATACACGATATGGAACAAGTATCGAGAAAAGAGATTCACGATACACCATATTCAACAAATGTCGCAGATTTCAACCAAGAAAAATCCCACGATATTTGATACTCGCCAAATATCGCTTTCATAGCTCCACAATACTCGATATGCCCAGGTATCGCGAGAAATACTCAGCGATACACGATATCTCCCAGGTATCGTGGAAGAAACTTTCACGATATACGATATGTGACCAGTATCGCGAGAAGTACTCAATGATACACGATCTCCCTTCAGACCCGTGATATTGCACTCACGATACTTGGTGCAGGTTATGTCATGTGTGGGATAGATCACTCCGATTTTCGGCTATTTTGGTACTATTTCTTCAGCGTTTTAGTTCTGCAGCCTCTCTAAGGCTCTTTCTCAGAACCACAAGTAAAAAGCGAGATGAATGTACACTAAAAAATGGAAAAAACTAAGAAGATGAAGGTGGGTGGAGATGGTGATGATGATGAAGATGAAGGAGAAGAAAAACTCAAAAATGAATTGAAAATGGTGATTTTTTTACCTTCCAACGTTGCTACTCTATGTCTTACCATCACACGCTCGTCCTGCAAGCTCTCTCCCTGGCAACGGGGCCAAATTTGGTGTCACTCTAGCATAATGGTGAGTACCAACATGAGGAGCTTCACCGCATAAATGTCAATCCGTAGAGACGTGAGGACTAGTATGAAGACTATGAGCAAGTGATGGCACAAGTGCGTGAGTGAAAGCACACAAGCATGCACACACATACACATGCGCACACGGTAAGAGCAAAGAGTGGAACAATGGAAAGCTTTGATTGCAAAATAACTCTCTTACAAAGTTGAAATCTACAACAAGCTAACCTCAAAAATGAGCTCTCCAGCCCTTTTTATAGTTTTTTGAGTGGTTTTGGCCCTATCCAGACCTAGTGTCCAACCAAGTTAAAAAATAGGTTCTAGGGCTTATTTGGGGGCTCAAACGGAGTCTAAAAATTATGAAAATTGGTAGGATGATAGTTCTAATACTCCTCAAGCTCGAGGACTCCTCAGCTTGAACAAAATGGAGTTGCAAAAATGGAAAATGGTATTTACAATGGTTTTTTGTGATGAAAATCACTATTTTTATAGGGATTTCTTTTGAAAATTTGACATGTGATTCTTGGAGCTCCCTACTTGCTCCTTCTTCTTGCTTCTTGTGTGTCCACTTCCTTGATGCACTTCCATTCTTTGTCCTTGACCTTGAGCTTCTTCTTGTGTGTCCACTTCCTTGATGCACTTCCATGCTTTGTCCTTGACCTTGAGCTTCAACAATACCTGGTGAGCCAGACTTGAAAGGAGGGAGTGAGTGAGTTATAGAGCTGCAAGGATTAGCATAATCAGAATGGAGGATCTTCTAGCCCAATTTGTATGTTTTTGGCAAGAGGATAGGCGACAAAAAGCCATTCAATCTCTTCATGATGGATTAATCAAGCAATGTAGATTTTTCAATGGGAAAATAATATCCAAGGTCTACAAAGAATGTAAACTCGAGGTGAAGTACCTAGGTATCGGTTTGATACCAATGAGAGATCATGAATTATGCGACATAACTATGTGATCAGCTCATGCGAGTAAAACAAGCATCATGGGCTCTTGAGTTAACTCTGGCTAACTAGGACACTTGGCACACATGTAGTTACATGGTTGACACTTGGATCATTAGAATTCACCTGCCTAAGAAGGCGAGCCCTAGGAGAGAGCTATATATAGAGGCATATGGTTAGGAGGAGATTCATTCATTCATGAGCATTTCATGTGGCTATGCTGTTGCATTGGTATCATTGATATCAGAGCTTGGCTTCTCTTCATCTTCTTCATGAAGATTTTCCTGAGTGGTCATCTTTCTTGCTTGTGGGTGCGCAAGACTACTTCTAGTGTGAACATGCAGCGGATTTGAACTCGTGACCTGCTGGTTCTGGACACTCTCTCTTATCCAAGGGAGCAACACGACTCAATGATTTATTTGTTTGCAGTCATCATCAAGATCACGAACAATGCTATACTCTTTCATCAAGATAAAAAACAGAAGATACTGACTAAGGCGGGTCTTGAACCCCTGCCATCCAAAGCCCACACATGTGCTCTATCCACTAAGGAAGCAGTGGTGATGGTAATGTTCTATTTATGCAGATCAATGTAATTTTGTATTGCCGCCGCAGATCTCCTAGATCAGGAAGAAGAAGAACAAAAGAGGGTGCACAGAGCAAAAGTGAAGTGCTCACTGCACGGGTCTCGAACGTGTGACCTCCACGTAGAAGAGCTTTCTTCTATCCAATAAATCTTATGCTTGGCATGATTTATGCGTTTTGCTTCAAGTATATTCTTTGTGCCCTCTCAGTTCCTAAATCAGAACCATAGTATAGAAGCAAAAGGTCATGGCTGAAGGAATCGATCCCTTGACGTCTGCACACACAAGAGTTTGTGTATACAACAACACCACATTGGTACGGTAAGCAAGAAACTCCATTACAAAAAACCATACTGTATTGTAGTAGTACCAAAGGCAAGAAACAGAGCATAGACAAGCTACAAGCATTAGGTATCGAACCTAGTACCCCAAAGGTAGCTACAGAGCATCTTATCCACTAGGATAACATTTTTGGTGATAAAATACCTTATATATTTATTTTTTGGTGTCATCTCTCATCTACTAATCTCGAGCCAAGTCTACTTGGATTATTGCTTCTTCTTGACTTTGCTATCATTCCCAACCAAACCCGATTGCATATCCTTCATGATCGAAGCCAAAGAGAGCTAAAGTTTTTGGCAAGGATCAAAGGAAGGCCACGTGAAGACGTGGAGTACCAAGCTATCTCATTATGCTAGCGCTTGTTGCTAGAGTCGAGTCCACTACAAAGCACAAATTAAACGGGGAAGTTTTCTTGTGAATTTGTGCATCGTACCTTTGATTTCATTACACATACCACTTACGTTAGAAAATCTAAATAAGTTTGTATACGGATTGTGTGTGATTGAAGGGACTTCGAGCCATGCGGCTTTGACGAGTAGTACTAGCGCATCAATGTATGTTTCAGTTCCTATTTTAGTAATGTCTTCACTCATGACGAAACCACCAATAGTGTCGCGTGCGTTGCATTTATCTGCACAAATGGTTTCAATTCCTAGTCATGTATCTGATGCATCGAACATAGAAAAGACGGTGTTAATTTTGGACATTGAGGGAACCACATTGCGAGGAGATATCAACACCACCTTAAACGAAAGGAAAGATCTTGAAGGTAGGATGTTGAGAGTAGAGCAGGACCTTGGACATTTGTCCAATGTCCTGGTAGAAGTTGCGAAACTTTGTCAATCTTTTGATGGAGTTAAAAGTCATCTTAGGGCTATTCTGGACTTACTTTAGAAGCCCTAGGTAGGTAGGGCTACTCTTGGTAGCCATACTGACACGATATCAACCTCACCGATGTCTATTTTGATGGAAAAGGATCAAGCTATATCCATTTCCCAAGCAGACTTATTTCGCCTGACTGGTAGCATGAGTCGTCTTAGTTTGATGACTCTTATTGCTCCACTTTTTGCTACTTTTTTGGGGCAAGCAATAGTTCAAAGTCGTCCTGTAGATCTTTCCTTAGGAAAAGACCTACTTCCACCTTACTTCTTGGGCGAAGATAAGGATAGAAATAAGGATGTTGTTTTGACGTTCTTAGAAAAGTGCCATGATGTCCACCAACTTAAGAACACCCCCGCGCATGTGAGAGTGGTAGAGGCCAATTTATCATTGCGTCCTAAGGTTTATACATGGTGGAGTAGTCTCTCTGAGATTCATAAAAAACCTTCAACTTGGGTTGAGTTCACGCGTCTCTTGAAGAAAGAGTTTCTCCCTGAGAATGAGAAGGAGCATAACAGGGAGGCGTGGGATAGAATTCAACAGAAAGGAAGACCATTATCAGTTTACTTCAAGATAAGTTTTCAGTATTTATTGCTTCTACCCACATATAATTAGGACACCTTTTTTCCTTCATCATTGCTCCTGCAAACTCTACAAGAGTTCTATTTCTTCTTTCTACAACTCCATTTTGTTGTGGGGAGTACCTACAAGTCTCTTCTTTTTTGATACCTGCATTCCACATATAATCATCAAATTCTTTAGAAAAATACTCTCCCCCTCCATCTGATCTCAACCTTTTGAGCTTTTGTCCTATAATCCTTTCTGCGTAGGCATGATAGTGTTTAAATGTCTCAAATACTTTAGATTTATCCTTCATCACATATAGAGTAATCCATCTAGTTGCATCATCAACAAATACCACATAATACCTTGATCCATTTATGCTATAGTCCTTTGAAGGACCCCACACATCTGTATGAACCAATTCAAGCATATTTTAATACCTGTTTCATTGCTTATTGTATGATTTCTTATGAGCTTTACCTGACTGACAAGCCTCACATTTGTATATCATATGTTGACCTTCAATATTTGGTAGACCAAGCACCACCATTCTTTGTCATTTCTTTAATTCCCCTTTCATTAAAATGTCCTAACCTCTTGTGCCATAGATCCGATTCCGACATCTTTTGACTTCCATAAGTAAGCAATGCATGTCCCACATTACCTTGAACTTTGAGGGTGAATAACCTTCCTTCCTTTTTCCTTGTGACAATGCTTCTATATCCTTCACTTGGATCTTCAACATAAACACCATCACTTGTAAATCTAACTTCATATACCTTCTCAACAATTTGCCCTACACTTATTAAATTTTTAGGGATTGTTGTAACATAAAGTACCATGTTTAGGAGTGTACTTCCACTCCTTGTCTTCATGATCCAATTCTCTCAACTTTGTGTTTGGTGTTATCTCCTATTTGAATTGTATGTCCATTCACTTTAACTTCCATATCAGTCATTAGAGAAAGATTACCACTCAAATGATTACTACATCCTGAGTCAATATAAATCACCATTTGAGCTTCATTAATTACTTCATGAGTTGCATTAAGAATAAGAGTCAAGTCTTCCTTCTGATCTGAAGCATAATCATAATATGTGTTCTTATAGGATTGAGTTTGAAAACTCCTTCCTCCTCCTCTAGAAAATGAGGTTCTACCACCTCTTCCTCTAAAGTTGCCTCTTTGATTTTTGTCTCCTCTTCCTCTAGGAGTAAAATTCTGATTATGACTTCCACCATTCTGATTGTTATACCAACAATCATTTGCCAAATGATTTGTTCTACCACAAATCCAACAAGCTTTAGAATTATCTTTGTTCTTACCTCCTCTTCCTTTACCTCTGAAATTCATCTTCCCTTTCATGAAGATTATTTGATTTGAAGATCCTTCTTCATCATTTGTCTGCTTGCCTTTAGCATTCTTCTTCTTATCCTTTGAATACATTGCTTGACTTGAACCTCTATCATTCTCTCCTTTAATGTCCTACTCAAATGTTAGCATATGTCCTAACAATTGATTAAGATCAAGAGTAAAATGATCTAATGATAGTTCTTTAGACAATATGAAAGGTTTCCACTTTTCATCTCCTCTTAGACCTGTAAGTATTTGCCTTACCAACTTGTCTTCTTCAATTTCTTCATCTACTGCTCCCAAGCTATCTGCAATGTCCTTCATCCTTGTAACATAGTCAGAAATTGACTGAGTGTCTTTCTTCTTGAATGTTGCAAATTCAGCCCATAGTGAAGCCTTCCTCGATTCGGTTGTGATTTGGAATTGTTCTTCCAAGACATTCCATATATCTCGTGCACTTCCTAATCCTCTAATGTGTGGTAGAAGATAATCATTTATAGCCATTGAGCATCTCTCTTCATCCAATTCTTTAATTCTGCAAGTTCTTCTCTTGTTGGAACACTTCGATCCTTAAACTCGCGCTTTTCTTCTTCTCCGGTAATAAATGATATCAAGTCTTTGCTCATGAGGTGTGCTTCCATCCTCATGGACCATGCTGGATAGTTCTCTCTATCTAGCTTGCCAATCTGCAAGCTTTCTCCGATCTCTTGACTTCTATGTCTGCAATTACTAAGATTTATGGTGATATAATGTACCTTTAATATGAAGCTTTAGTCCTTCTTGATCCTTCAAACTCATGCTTTGTTCTTCTTCAGGTTTTCTTCCACTACTCGAGACCTTTTAATCTCCAAATGTCTGATCTATCTTGATTTAAGGACTCCTCTATATCAAGAATAAACCAAACTTTTCACAAACTTCAAATTATCTTTCACATATGTTAAGAAATACTTCTCTGCATGAAGCTTTCTTAATCTTCAAGAGTCTGCATCACAAATGTACTTCAATCTCTACATATGCATTCAAATGATACTCACATGTCCATACTACCTTTGTGCAATCAGATTGATCATTAGTTCTCTAAAAAAACTATTAGATTTCTAATTTGATCACTTAGATCAAACCTGTGTCAGAAACTGCCTTTTAGAAATGAAGACTTTGACATGGTCAACTTCATAAGTTGATTTCTCTCACAATCTAAGCCATTTTGCTAAATGCTTTTGGATAAAGCTTCCTTACCTTCTAACTTAGAATTTGGATCCTGAAACATAAGAAAATTTACACCAAGCAGTGAGATCCAAGCAAATCTTTGAACAGGAAAATGCGTGATTCTGAGAACTTCACTTGCACACTTCAACATATCAATATTCCTACTTGTCATACACACAATGTGAAGAGAGTTAGGTCATCAAAATTTGATCATAGTTTGATTAACTTCTGAATTAGATGTGTACAAAAGATTTCCTGATCCACATGATCAGGCTGAGAGAATTCTAGGAAAGATGAGTTGCTAACTCACGAGAAAACTCTCTACACATCTATCTCTTGAGAACCTTGAAATTTATTTACTATATTCTTGTCTATTCTTCATCTCTCTTTTATACCATGACTATACATGAGCTTATATATACATGTGGATATAAAATTGTCACTCCATCAAACATTTTTAAGTGTTTTCCAAAGCTATTATACATAAATGTACTGAACATTTGTTTCTGATTCTTTAATTGACTTCGTGCATTTGAACTTGAGCCTTTTCTTCA
>CM035437.1:56235557-56238057 GCA_020310875.1 Ceratopteris richardii | reverse complement strand
AGCAGTGGATGAAGACATTGAAGAAGATAAATTGGTAAGGCAAATTCTCACAGGACTAAGAGGTGATGAGAAGTGGAAGCCTTTTATTTTATCTACAGAACTTTCATTGGATCATTTCAATCCTGATTTGAATCAATTGTTAGGACATATGCTAACTTTTGAGAATGATATCAAAGGAGATGTTGACAAGAGTGCAGGTCATGCAATGTACTCTAAAGACAAGAAGAAAACTAACAAAGGAAAGCAACAAGCAAATGAAGAAGAAGGCACAACTAGTCAAGCCAACTTCCTAAGAGGAAGAGGAGGTGGCAAAGGTAGAGGAAGAGGCAGGGGTAACAAAGATGGATCAAAAGCTTGCTGGATTTGTGGTAAGACAAATCATTTAGCCAATGATTGTTGGCATAACACTCAAAGTAATGGAGGATACAACCAGAACTATAATTCAAGAGGAAGAGGTGGCAGAAATCAAAGAGGTAATTTCAGAGGTAGAGGTAGTAGGGGTTACTTTGGAAGAAATGCAGGTAGAGGTTTCCAAAGTCAACAATACAACAATACCTACTACAATTATGCTTCAGATCAGAAGGAAGATTCAACATTGATAATGAATGCAACTTGTGAAAGGCAGAGTGAAGATCAAAGAGTCTTCTACATTGACTCAGGGTGTAGCAATCACTTGAGTGGTAACATAGCATTGATGACTGATTTGGAGAATAAGGTATCTAATCATGTTGTTCAAACAGGTGACAACACAAAGCACAATGTGAAGTCAATTGGATCAGTGAAAGCCAAGGATGGTAGCACCTTATTGAGTAAGGTCTTATATGTTCCTACAATTCCTAAGAATTCGATAAGTGTAGGACAAATTGTGGAAAAAGGTTATGAAGTAAGATTCACTAATGAAGGAGTGTTTGTGGAAGACCCTAGCAATGGGTATAAACAAATTGTTTCAGGGAAGAAAGAAGGAAGATTGTTCACATTGAAGATTCAAGGTAATGTTGGTCATGCCTTGTTCACTTATGGAGGACATAAGATCTCTGAGTTAGATCTTTGGCACAAGAGACTTGGACATTTCAATGAAAGAGGTATTAAAGACATGATTAATAATGGTTCAGTGCTTGGATTGCCTAATGTTGCAGGTCAACATATGACATACAGATGTGAGGCATGTCAATTAGGTAAGGCTCATAAGCAACCCTATTCTAAGCATGGGTTTATGTATTCAGAGAAACTTGAGTTGGTACACACAGATGTGTGGGGACCATCAAAGGACTTCAGTATCAATGGCTCAAGGTATTATGTGATTTATGTTGATGATGCTACCAGATGGATCACTATCTATGTGATCAAAGATAAGTCAGAAGTATTCAATACTTTCAAACATTATCATGTGTATGCAGAGAGAATTACAGGACATAAATTGAAAAGACTAAGGTCAGATGGAGGGGGAGAGTATTTCTCTAATGAGTTCAGTGATTACTTGTGGAATTACAGGACATAAATTGAAAAGACTAAGGTCAGATGGAGGGGGAGAGTATTTCTCTAATGAGTTCAGTGATTACTTGTGGGCTGAGGCTGTAAATACAGCTACTTATTTGGTCAATAGGCTACCTTGTAAAGTCTTGCAAGGTATGACACCTTATGAGGCATGGTGGGGTAAGAGACCTACACTAGACCATTGCAAAGTATTTGGATGTTTGGCCTATGCATATGTGCCATCACAATTAAGGCACAAATTGGAACCTAAAGCTGAAAAATATGTGTTTATTGGTTATGATGATAAGCAGATGGGATACAGGTTGTGGAATCCATCCACAAAACATTTTCTTGTATCAAAAGATGTTACATTTGATGAGCAAGGTACTTGGTATGCAGGTACTATCAATATTAATACAGATGATGAAGAAATTGTGAGCCAAAGGAAAGGTAAATCAAAGGTTCAGATATTTGATGAGCAAGAGAATAATGAAGTGCAGGTTGAAGTGGAAGAGACACCAAGATTTGATCCTGAATGTGAAGAACCAGAAACCTCAAGAAGTGGAGAACTTAGGAGGTCTACAAGGAACAAATGGCAACCTACAAGGTATAGCTATGATACTTCATTCTTGACTACTAAGGATTATGCTTACATGGTAAAAGCAGATGAAGACCCTTCTACATATGAAGAGGCAAAAGGTAAAGAGATTTGGGAAAAAGCTATGCAGGAAGAATATGATGCATTAATGGAGAATCAAACATGGGATTTGGTTCCAAAGCCAAATAGCCAGAAGATCATTGGATGTAAGTGGGTTTATAAGACAAAAAGATTTGCAGATGGAAGTGTGTCTAGGTACAAAGCTAGACTTGTTGTGAAAGGATTTGCTCAGACATATGGTATTGATTATGATGAGACTTATAGTCCTGTGGCAAAGATGACAACCATCAGGACACTTATAGCAATTGCTGCATGTAAAGGTTGGAAATTGTGTCAATTAGATGTGAAGAATGCTTTTTTGAATGGTTA
>CM035437.1:56100557-56230557 GCA_020310875.1 Ceratopteris richardii | reverse complement strand
CTTCTTAGCTATCTGCTCTCGAATATAGTGGTAGTGTACCTCTATATGCTTTTTCCTTGCATGATGCACTGGATTTTTATCTATTGCTATAGCACTCTGGCTATCTGAAAATATCTGAATGGGTTGATGTACCCTTACATCAAGATAACTGAAAATCTTCTGCAACCATACTGACTCTAGAGTAGCTGTAAATGCTGCACGATATTCAGCTTCACATGATGAAGTGGCAATAGTGGGTTGTCTCTTTGAATACCATGAGATAAGACAATCTCCAAGATAAAAACAAAATCCACTAGTACTTCTTCTTGTGTCTTTATCACCTGACCAATCAGAATCTGAAAATCCTTTTAGTAACAAATGTGTAGATTTCGAAAATACCATAGCATAATTTGAAGTTCCCATCAAATAACGAAAGATCCGCTTTACTACTTTCCAATGTAACACTGTCGGATTCTTCATGAACCTTGATACTTGAGAAACTGCTTATCAGGACGTGTATTACAAAGATAAATTAAGCAACCAACTGCTTGACTATATAGAGTAGCATCAAATGGCTCTGCATCTGCTACCATGTTTAAAGACGTGTTCTGATCCATAGGTGTTTGCATAGGTTTAGAATCACCCATCTGAAACCTTTCCAAAAGTTTCTCAATGTACTTCTGTTGTGTCATGTAGATACACTCATCTTGAAACAGAAACTGAATCCCAAGATAATAATGTAGAATGCCTAAATCATTCACATCAAATGTTTGCTTCAATTCTTCTTTGAACATCTGCAAATCTTCATCTCTGGGACCTGTGACTATAATATCATCCACATAAATGATTGCTATAATCATCATACCTGTTTCAGCTTTGACATAAAGAGTTGGAGCTGCATCTGAGTTATGGAAACCAATCGATAAAAGATATGTATGTATCTTTTCATACCATGCTCTAGGTGCCTGTTTTAAACCATACAAAGCTTTTATAAGCTTACACACTAAGTGTTCTTTACCTGTCTCTTCAAAACCTTCTGGCTGCTGAATATACACATCTTCGTGTAAATCACCATTTAGAAAAGCAATCTTGATGTCAAGTTGATATATATATGCCAACAAAAATGTGTTGCTAGAGCAAGTACTGACCTAATAATAGTCATCCTAGACGTAGGAGCAAATGTCTCATCATAATCAATACCTTTTTGTTGTGCATATCCTTATTCAACCAACCTGACCTTGTATCTATCAATAGTACCATCTGCTTTCCTTTTGATTTTAAAGATCCATTTTACACCTATAGCCTTCTTTCCTTCTGGTAACTCACATAGCTGCCAAGTTTGATTCTTATGAATAGAATCAATCTCTTCTTGCATAGCTTTTCTCCAAATAGGAATTTTAAGTGCATCTTTAACACACGCAGGTTCATCTTCAACAGTCGTAAGTGCCAAAATATCATGAATCTTAAAGTCTTCAGCAAAACTTACATGATCTTTTTGCTGTCTAGTTTGACTTCTTGTTCTTACATGATCTTGTTGTTGTTGTCTAGTCTGACTCCTTGTTCTTCCAGTAAAAGTTTTTATACCACTATCTTTCCAAGTCTGATATAACCACGTAGGTGTATCCTTGAATAGTGGTGAAACTCTTTCGGAACTTTCAGCTTCCACAGGTTCTGGAACTTGTCCTGTCGATGTACTAGGACTTTCTGGAACTTTAACTTCTTCCATTTCTGGAATCAAAGTCTCTTGTGGAACTGACTTTGTAGAAGGTTGTGAAATTCCTCTTTCTTCAATTTTTTCTTGAATACTAGGAATTTGAGGTTTAACTCCCTCCTGATATGGCTGAACATGTACATCCAGAATCTTTCTAAAAATTCCATAGTCATTTTCACTAATGAACTCCGGAATTTCTGCTTCTTTATCATAAACCTTATCTTCAGCAATATAAGCATTACGTGAAAGAATAACTTCACCTGTCTCTGGAACATAAAACCTGTATCCTTTGCTTTCAACAGGATATCCAATAAAAACAGCTTTCTTTGCCTTTACATTTAGTTTGCCTCGGTCCTTTTTCTCAACATGTACATAAGAAAGTGATCCAAACACTTTGAAGTAACTCACATTAGGTTTTCTACCATAATAAGCTTCATACGGTGTGATTACCTTTAAAGCTTTTGTAGATGACCTGTTTAAAATGTGATTAGCTGTATGTACTGCATCAAACCAGACTTTCGGTGAAAGCCTCTTGGACGCCATCATGCTCCGCATCATTTCAACAAGTACTCTATTCTTTCTTTCTGCAACACCATTTTGCTGAGGAGTATAAGCAATAGTAAGATGTCGAGTAATACCTTTCTCATCGAGAAATGTTTGGAACTCATTTGACAAGTATTCTCCACCTCTATCACTTCTTAGAATCTGGACAGTTTCCTGACTTTCATTTTCAACCATAGCTACAAACTTCTTGAACATAGGAAAGACTTCTGACTTCGACTTAAGACCATAGATCCATGAGTATCTTGTAAAATCATCCACAAATAGGACAAAATACCTGAAACCCTGAATAGAGTCTGCTCTCATAGGTCCATTCACATCTGAATGAATAATCTACAATTTTCTGGTAGCTGTAATATGACCATGTTTCTTGAAAGGTAGTTTATGCATCTTACCTTCAAGACAACCTTCACATATATCTGAATCATCAGGTAGCTTGAATGAGGGTAAACTCTCAACCATACCTCTATCTTTGATATTCTTGAGAGCTCCAAAACTGATATGTCCAAATCTTTCATGCCATAGCTTCATATCTTCCACCGGTGACGAAGATTTGACTGCATATGCTTGACTGATTTTTGACAAAACAAAGATCCCTCCTTTATGCTTAGCTTGTAAAAGACACTTGTCTTCTTTATGTGATAAGATCTTACAAAGATCTTTCTCAAATACAACTTTAAAACCATCACTTAAAAATGCAGATATAGATAGCAGATTTATCTTCATTTCAGGTACATAAAGGACATCTGAAATTTGAAAATTACCACCTTCTCTTGACTTTAGGGTTACTCTACCTATTCCCACAACGTCCAAATCATTGCCATCTGCAATAGTAACTCTTCTACCTGAAGAATAGGAGAGAGAAGAAAATACATCTCTACAACCTGTCATATGCTTTGTAGCACCTGAGTCGAATATCCAAGGACTTGCTGGAAGAACTTGTAAAGCTGCTTGAGATTTCCCTTTTTTATCATCTTCTGCAACATTACCTGATGCCTTTTTCTTTTCTGCTGCAATCCTTTTATAACATTCTGACTGAATATGTCCACGTTTCTTGCAAAAAGAACATATTTTTACCTTCTTCTTAGAAGAATTCTCTTTAGATGTCGTAGATACAGAATCTGAAGTAGAAGGTGAGAGGGACCTACTTTCCTTCTTGGATTTTTGTTCCTTCTTCTTATCCTTCTTCTTCTTACCCTTTGATGAAGATGAAAGTGCTTCTTCATTCTCTTCCATTCCCTTCAACTGATCTTCATCTTGAAGCAACAAGAACTCTAATTCTTCAAATGTAACCTCTCTATCTCTTGTGGTAAGGGTAAGAGTGGTTATGAAAGATCGATATGAAATAGGAAGTGAATTAATTAGCGTATTTACCATTTCTTCATCTGATATCTCAACTCCTACATTTAGAAGTTGATCTCTTAAGTCAACGAGTCTCGTAATGTGGGTTTGTATTGACTCACCAGCTTTCATCCTTGTATTTGCTAGTTGTCTCCTCAAGTGAGCTTTCCTAGCAGGATTTCTGCTCTGAAAAAGATTCTCGAGCTTTAACCAAGCTTGACTAGAACTTTTGCAAGATCTGATCTGTGGTAGAATATGCTTTTTGACGCTCATTGCTATGAATGAAAGTGCTAAAGCATCTCTAGCATCTCATCTTGCCTGATCTTCAGTAGGAGGAACTCTAGGTAAATACCTAGCAGTGACTCTAGATGTCGAAGTGGTTACCTCTTCTTCTATTGGTTCTGTAATAGCAATTCCAGTACCTCTTGAAGCTTTTGTAGACCCTTCTTCGCCTTCTCGTCTTGGTCTTGTTAAGGATCCATTGACGATACTCCATAAATCCTTTGTCACTAACAAGTTCATCATCATGAAACTCCACATGGGATAATTAGAAGATCCATCCAACTTGTCTTCAATCTCAATTCTAATCTCACTCATCTTATCTTAAGTGTGTATGTCAATTATGTAGCTCTGATACCAAAACCCTAAAGCTCTGATACCAAGTGTTGGAATTTGGCGCCCCAGGATCGTTCCAATACTAAAACCTCTTGACCATACACAACTTAATTGACAAGATGATAAGTGAGATAGAGAAAGAAAGAGATCTTGAGACAAGGATAGGGAACGTAAGCTGGATGCTTACTTCACTAAAAATAATAGATGTCCAAATTACAACATGGGAGTACTACTCAACCATATAAAGTGGTGCACTCACTAATTGAAGAATAAGAAGATGATGATACAAAATTTAGATTATGTCGAAATAATCTAAGTGTGTGTGAAGAGAATGAAGCATCGAAGCTAACAAAATAGTGTAACGAAATTGTAAATCAACCACAAGGTTAACTCACAAATGATAGTTACAACCACCTCGTAGAAGACTTCCTGCTGCAATGAGAGTAGCCTCTCCTTCACCACAACTTCACCTCCTTCAAGAGTGTGAGAACACTCTGTCTTCAAGAAGATCTCCAAGCTCTAGATCTTTGAGTGAGTGATTATACAAGGAGCCAAGAGCCTCCTTATATAGTATTTGTAACTATTTGAAAAGCTTTATAAAAAGCTACGATCGTAATCCATATCGTAATCCATGAAAAAACGAAAACGTAAAGCTCCTTCGCTTTCTATATGCGATCATAAACAAAAACGTAAGTTTTATGCTTTTGACTTTGTTATCTTTTAACTTTGTAAAAGATGGTTTCACACTATGAAATTTCAGGTTCGTATGGACGAAAGATTATTGGACATTGATTCCAACATGTCGTGCCCTGAAACTCCATCTATAGTCTTCCCTCTTACATCATATATCTATGTGACTATTACTCAATTTGAAGAAGCATCTTAGTTACAACTGTTATCTGTAGATCTATCTTCTACAACTTTGATATGATAAAAACTATTGTATTTTTTGGGACATCTTGCACTTGCGGGCTCTTTACCAATACCTTCTTCCTCAGTAAAAAAAACCTATCATTGTGTTTGGGTTGATAGCATGGAACATTGATCTGAGCATTAGGTTAAATATGCAGCTTTCCTCATTTGCCATCCCATCAATTAACACTTGATACAGATTGGGCACCATGAGTTGATGTTCCAATTATGGATGAGGTCTATGATTACAATGGTAGTGAGCTACAGTAAACACAAACGTGGATGTAAACATTGCCTCATTCTCTATCCCAAAGATGGCATAGTGGTAGATGAACTTATTTGGCACTATGGACTCATGTGATTCCTTATTTCCTATACATGTGCAAACAATAGCCATGATGCATCAACTCCATCGCCATTAGTTATGCCTTCATTAGGCCATATGGAGCTGTGTACCAACAAACACACAAAAAATGAACCTTCGTTTGAGTTAGTTGTGCCTTCTACTTCCAAGATTACTCAATCTCTCCATTGTAGACTCCTATACTCTCCATGCCTTAATGTTCTCCTTTGTATCTTCACACTTAGATATCTTCAACCTTCTCTTGATTATCTCTGATTTAGCATCCTTGGATCTCTTCTGACCTATTGATTTCCCTCAGTCTTCCAACACCAAACTAATTGCAAGGCTCTATACTCTCCATTTTGATCCCTATCAAGGTCTAGCTTAGCTGCAATCTTCTAGCTTTTCTCTTTCATTCTAGAAGTTCTCAATGTCCATTTTGTGAAAGGACCCTTTGATCCATCCCTGATAGTTTCCTCTTCCTAAATCCACACATAAAGCAACAAGCAAAATAGCATACCTCTTCCCCCTTTGTTCTCGAATGCCCTAATTGTACCTCATAGAATGCCCAAAAAGCCCTTTTTTCTTGGCACATAAATCAAAATTCCATAATCCAAATGCTTGCATATGCAGTCATGTTATCAATCATCTTTGTATCATGTTTCTCTTCCTCAAGAAAAACCATATTCTCCTCCAATGATGGGTATTGTAGGATCCTATAAAGTTGTGCAAGAAGCATGACATCCAAATTTTTTTATTTTACAGCCATTGCAACATATCCTTTCTTTCTATAGTTGTACAAAAAGCCTTCCAGAATACCTTGTGGCAATCCAAAATGTATAGAAAACTTTTTAATGTTTTCATATTTTGTAAAAGCTCCTTGCAAAGTAGTTTCTTTTCAAGATCCCTCATATCTAAAAGAGAAGCATATATTTCTAACCCTTCGTCCTTCACTTTAGCCTCTTCGCCATTGTATTTGGAGTGTTTCCTAGATAGCACAAATGATTGAACCATGAACCTTTGAGATTTCTTTAGCCCTTCAATTGGACTTTTCATTGCATTCAATTAGATTGCAGCTTGGGTTTGATATCTCAACCACAACATAGAGCTAAAAAGCAATGTGAACCTGAAGATGATGATGATGCGAGTGAGTCCACTCTTAAGCAAATGTCTAAAGATCAAAATTAAATGAATTTGATGGTGAGAAGAAAACTAGAGAGAATCTTGAAGCATGGATCAAACAGCTTGAAGATTTCTTTGATTTGCACATGTTTAGTGAGGAATCAAAAGCGAAAGTGGCAATTCTACATCTACAAGGAGTCACCAAACTATGATGGAAATCGTACATGCAAACAAGATCACCTGAAGGACCAATTATCTAGAATGAGTTTTGAGAGCAAGCAGAGAATCATTATTGTTCTCCACATTATCGGATGATAAATAAAATGGAACTCCACTCCTTCAAGCAATAGGAGGATGATAGACAAAACTTATTTGTTGAAGAATATAAGGAGATATTTTTGCCTTTGGATAAGTATGCACTAGAAGTTTGTAGAGATGCCATGGAAAGAAAATTCATTGAGGCTTTGCGGGAGGAGCTTTGCTATCAAGTAAAGGCATCCAGACGTGTAGATTTTCTTGATGCGGTTGCAAAAGTAGAAAAATTTGAGAAGATGGAGAGGTTTAATATGAAGAAGTCATCCAAATTAAGGTTTATTTCAACAAGGGATCGACCCCTGAGAGCTTTTTCAACAAATCATAATTGACAAAGATCGACTAACCCTATTAATGGTCAAGGAGGACAAACTAAGTTGAAACGGATTGATACACTTAAGAACTGAGAACCTTTGCATTGCCAACGTGATTTTGATTTCTTGGAGCGGGCTAAAAGATTACGACTTTGTTTTTTATGTGGAAAACAGGGACATCACACTTTTGAATTTTCAAACAAGGCCATCAACCATTCCATGCAAGTAAATAGCTCATCTACAAGAGGAAAATAGAATGACTGAGGAATCAAATGATCAAGGTAAGCATTCTAACCCTAGACTTGAATGCATGGCAACTTCTTGTCATTCAAGGGCATCGGTGATTAGGATTATGGGGGACATATCCTCTTGATTGATTGGGTAGTACAAGTCGTTTCCTTTCACTTAAGTTTGTAGAGGCTTTAGGATTGCATATTGAGATGCAGACCTGAAGACGTGTATAGATGGCCAATGGTAGGATACACTATTCTTGAGGTTGTATTTAGAATCTTGATTCTATGTTAGGTGAACATATATTTTTGGGTACTTTCCATGTAAATGAAATGAGAGAATGTGGTGTAATCATTGGGATTGGACTGGCTAATTCATAAAAATGTCATGATTGCTTTTGAAAGTGGGATCATTAATTTCAAAATAGAGGGGGAGGAACATTGTCTTGTAGGTAAGTGTGATTCAAGTTTTCCTCCTATTTCAACTATAAATTTGATTAAGGGTATTTGACAAGGTTGTGAGACATATTTGGTTTATGTGAATGACCTTCATGAGAAGAACAAAGAAGACAAAATGCCTCCGTATGTAAGAAAACTTTTAGATGAGTACTCAAATGTATTTCCTGATGATCTACCAAGCATGCCTTCTCCTAGGAAAATTGTCCATGCTATAGACCTCTATCCAGGAAGTGATCCTTATTCTAGATCACACTATAGGTTCAATATTGATGAATTGAAAGAGTTGAAGCTGCAACTAGATGATCTATTGAAGAAGGGGTTGATAAGACCTAGTGTATCACCTTGGTGAGCACCTATTATTTTTCAAAAAAATAAAGATGGCTCATGCAGACTTTGTATTGACTATAGGGGATTGAACAAGAAAACAAATAAGAACAAGTGTCCACTTCCACATATAGATGAGTTTCTAATTCAATAGAGTGGTGCCACAGTATTCACTAAAATTGAGTTAAGATCAGGGCATCATCAAATTAGAGAAAAGTATTAGGACATACCCAAAACCACTTTTAGAACATGATATGGTCATTATGAGTTCACAACTTTGCCTTTTCTATTGACAAATTCTCTTGCAACATTTATGTGTTCGATGAATAATGTGTTTCATGAATATCTTGATACTCTTTCTTGATGATATTTTTGTGTATACTAAAGATGATGATGAACATGCATTGCATCTCAGGAAGACTTTAGAGAAACTCAAAGAACATAAAGTATGTGGTAAGATGAGTACACGTTTTTTTGCAAAGGATGTGAAAATCTTCCTTGGTTTGGCACAATATGAGAGGGCACACATTAGGGAGTTTTTTTGAATTGCAAATCCTCTTACAGAATTGCCAAAGAAAAACATAGACTTCACATGGAATGATGAGTGTGAAAATGCTTATGAAGATTTAAAACAAAAAACTATTGAAATTTATGTGCTAAAATAGCTGAGTTAGGGAAGCCATTTACTGTTGCATGTGATGGTAGTGGAAGTCAAATCGGATGTGTACTTTCACGAGAAGGAAGGGTAGTGGCTTATGAGTATTGGAAACTAAAAAAAATGAATTAAATTTTATAACACGACTTGGAAATGCTTGTAGTTGTTCATGCACTTAAACATTGGAGGTACTTATTGCTTGGAGTAAAGTTTGAATTAAGAGCAGATCATCAGAGCTGGAAAGTTTGTAGAGATCTTTGTCTTGAAATCCTTGAAGTATTACTTCATTGGACTCACGATCGATGACTTGAAATTTGTTGTGATCGAATTGCACTGTCATGTTGCACTTTGTAATGGCCTTTACTGAGAGAAGGTGTTTACAGAGTCTTGGTACATAAAGAACATATTTGAGTGACTTAGTCTCACCTTGATAGAGTTTGTGACTTGAACTTTTCCTCTTCCATGGATTTCAATGCACTTTTTGTCTCCAAGATACATTTGACCTTTATGCTCTTCAAACTCATGAAAATCATCTTTGTCATTACACATATGTGATGAAGCACCACTATCAAAAATCCATTTTTTTCTTGGGAGTGGATGCGACAAGTGACTTATGTTCAGTTGTGAGAAAGAGATCTTCACTTGTGTAGTGGGAATGATGTTTGGTCTTTGAATTAGACTTTGACTTATCCTTGTTCCTCTTCTTGAAGCAATATCTTTTGATGTGGTCATGGTTGCCACAATAAATTGCAAGTGAAATTCTTCTTGCCTTTGTCCTTTGATTCTTGATCTTCTTTCTGTCCTTTATTCTTGTGGAAGGTGGCTTGAGCCTTCGTAGTTATTACTTGGGTAACTTGGGTCTTTTGTCGAGAGTCATGAAGAAGCAAAAATCTCCTAACTTCTTACCAAGTGAGTACTTGACCTCTGTTATACAGAGTGGTCACAAAAGTTTCATACCACCTAGGAAGCTTGTTAAGCAATCTTATAGCCATGTCGTCATTGGAAATTGGTCATCCACAAAGTGCTAACTTGTGTTGATAATCTTCAAGTTGGGTGATCACTTTTGTGATGGTGTCTTGTGGACATATAATGAGACTCTGAAATCCAGCCTCTAGAGTAAAAATCTTAGAAAGTTTTCTATCTTCATAGAGACCTGAAAGAGTATCCCAAGCTTCTTTAGAAGTCTTACATGCAGTGATGTGACCCTTTGTCAATTCATCACATGTGAAGAGAAGTTGGCCTGCTGATCGCTCATCTTTTACATTCCATACATTCCAAGCTCCTAGATTAGTTGCCTTATCAAGCTCTCATTTTGTACCTTCAACGACCTCGTACAACAGATTTGTGTTGAGATAGGCACTAATTATGTCCTTCCAAAGGTTGTAATTTATGCCATTTAACCTTTCATCTTTTGGGATGAATATTGGCATAAAGGAGGGTAAATATAATTGGCTTGAGGATGTGGCACTTGAAATCATTGAAATTTTCACCATTGAAACAAAGTTACCACACTTGTGTTAAAACTTTGTTCACAAAATTGAGTTGGGTAGGGGTGGGGGGCTTAGAGTAGCCCTACAGTTGCACCAAAAATGAAGTAGACAACTTGGAGAGGGGGGAGGGCGCTTTGAATAGCTCTACATTGGATAATGCGAGAGAGATGCATCGATGTGAGAGGAGGGCTTAGAGTAGCCCTATGCACATCAAGATAACTTTAGTACGCGTGGGAACCAATGTACTTTGTGGGTGGTCTTAGACTAACCTCCAACCCATAAGTGCACACATGTTGGAACTCAAGGACAAGCACAATCATGGAAGCACATCAAAGAAGTGGATACATAAGAAGAGGGAGCATGTAGGGAGATTCAAGAAGCACATGTCAAATTTTGAGAATAAATCCGTATAAAAATAGTGATTTTCATCACTAAAAACCATTATTAATACCATTTCATATTTTTGCAACTCTGTTTTGTTCAAGCCAAAGAGTCCTCAAGCATGCGGAGTACTAGAAGCATCATCCTACTAATTTTCATAATTTTTAGACTCTGTTGGAGCCCTCTAATAAGCCCTGGAACCTAATTGTTAACTAGGCCAGCCACTAGGTGTGAACATGACCAAAACCACTCAAAAAACATTTCGGATGGATGTGCTCAGATCATTGGATGAACAACGTTGGGAAAGCTTTATGATTCTTCAGGAAGTTCAGCTTCGGCAAGCCCGTACTCATGATCGTTTCCTCAAGACCCTTGTTTTCACGATTGGCCAACTCGTTTATTTTATAATGCTAAAGCCAATCGCGTTGCTGGAAAATTTAAGTTAGGGTGGTTCGGTCCATACCGAATTGCTGAGGCCGTGATCGAAAGGGCTGAGGTGACAAGTCAGAATGTGACCGGAATAGTCTTGGTGCAGAGTACTCTTATCCCCCTTCCTCCACCAATTAACCCTGCTGAGCCTATTGTAGTATGTCCTAGTGCAATCTCCAATGTAATTCACGAAGCACCCACTCCTCCAGTGTCTTCTCCCGATTATTCTCCACTACCCTCCCCTCATCTGTTTTCCGCTTCTTCATCACAACCCCCTCCTGCTCTTCCTCCTCTGACTGTTCTGTTTACTGAACTGGAATCTATGGGTCGCCTCTAGATCTAGTTTTCTCAGCAATTACCTCTTCAAATGAAGCTGGCAACTGAGAATATTCGGCAGGAATTGCAAGGCAAAGTCCATTTGCTAGAAGCCGATATTACCCCATTACAAGATGAAGCCAATGCAGTCAAAGTAGAGAACCATGCTCTGCAGGTTCAGCTTCAACAAAGCCAAGCACGGATAACAGAGCAGGACAACTTGATTGCCCAACGAGACGCCGTTGTTGCTGCATTGAATGAAACAAATGTTCTTTTAGATGCTCGCGATGCAGAAATCAAGCAGTTAAAATAGTTGGTACAAGACAAAGAGGATGCTCGAATTGCTCTTATTAATTTATTAGAAGAAACTCATGCGGATCTTGAGCTAGTGACACCAGAAAGGACAACAAATGGCTAACTTAGCCATGTAGACCACTGAAGAGCTCAAGACAGTGACTGCCGAACTCTTTCAAAAGATTCATGAAGTGGAAGCACAAACGGGCCGGACGCTTCAGATAAAGAAGGAGATGGAAGGCATTATGAAAGAAAGGGATGTGTATTACAAAACCATCCAATATCAAGCTCAGGAACTGGAACACAGAGAAAAGCAGCTAGGTGTTCAAGCAGATAGATTGTCCAGAATTGATGCCCAAATTGCTGATATGAGGCTGAGCAGAGATGCTGCGTTAGCCAACAAATTCTACAGACGCACAACTGGTTGAGCCAAAAAATTTGAAGAGTATGTTGGATTCTTTAAAGCAAAAAATCACCAGAACCTTTTAACTAGCCAGAACCCTGTACATACAAGCCATAGTTGATGAGCCTTAGTTCTATTTTTCTTTGTGGGTTCGCGTCCACCATGCGTGCCAGTGTTAGATCACCGGAATGGATTGTATTTTTATTTGTCATATATCACACACACCAAAAAGGCATAGCGAATATTTGTAATTTTTTATCCATTAATGAAAGGGCATTACGATGTTCTTCGGCGGGAGACGAGATCGCCTGATTGTCTATCTGGGCGACCGTGCTGAGACGCTGTGTTGCAGTTTTGCAGATATCTTGAGTATTGTTATTCTGTTCTTATCGGATTGCAGTGATTCATTATTAACACAGTAACATTGTCTTAACATTAATAAGTCTGTGCGACGTTGCGATTGTTAATTCGTGCCCTAATGTACTATGTAGTGATAAGTTGTTGCCTTGAAGGATAGTTACTACTTAGTCGAATGTTAATTTGGGAAAATTAAATAAAGGGCCTCTACACTGTTGGACCCCTATCCATCCCCAAGAACCCAAAATGAGATTAAAAGCAACTTGTCAGAAGTGCTTTTAACACCCACCACTACCCAAATGCGATGCTATAATCATATATAGATATGTGACGGTCACATCTCAGTGTTGACGATATCAATCACGAGTTTGCTATTGCTCATCATGAATCATCTCCCACTCCTCAGCATGTAGCCATACAGGCTTTGGTAAGCCTTCTTTGAAAGCATTGTGAGCCTCTTATTGTCAATTGGACATCACCTCAGACATTGTGTGTTGAATCCACTCTGACTTGACAAGAGGGTGCCTAAGTGCTAGCCAATACTTGCGATAGATCATCACATGATGTAATTTTTATGATCCTTATCTTTTTCACTCCATTTGACCATGATCGAGCGTCCAAACTATACTGTGCACAACTTTCATATGCACTAGCACGTGGCCTTTTTGGCCAAATCCATCACTCGAGCCCCATCACGTATATGATGCACCTTGGATTTGTCATGGTCATGAGCACGCCAAGGTGTATGTGGCATACTGTGTGGTATACCTACATCTTAGGTAGTCATTCTAGGAGTAGTTGTGGGTGACACAACCTCTGTTGCACTACCTCCACAACATTTGCCTCCTCCTCCAGACCCACCCATAGATCCACCTCTAGAACATGCTCCTCTAGAACCTGACCTAGATAGATGAGATGGGCTAGCACCTATATCCTATTGTGGTGTGGAACTGTCACTCTAACATAGTGGCAAGTACCAACGTGAGGGGATCCACCTCATAATTGTCAATTTGGGAAGACGTGAGGAAGGTATGATGACCATGAGCAAGTGAGAGTACAAATGTGTGAATGAGAAGGACACAAGCATGCACACCCATAGACATACACATACACACAACAAGACAAAGAGTGGAACAATAAATTCTCTACTAGCAAGTTCAAGGAAAGTATACAACACTCAAGAATCAGTTCACTCTCCAACTCGCTAATCCCAAAAATGAGCTTTCTAGATCTTTTTATAGTTTTTCACTAGCTTTGGCTCTATCCAGACCTAGTGTCTGACCTAGTTCAAAATTAGGTTCCAAGGCTTATTTGAGGGCTCAAATGGATGCAAAAACGTGAAATGATATTTACAACGGTTTTTAGTGATCAAAATCACTAGTTTTGTACGGATTTCTTCTAAAAATTTGACCTATCTTCTTGGAGCTCCCTACATGCTCCCTCTTCTTGTGTATCTACTTCTTCAATTTGTTTGGGTATTCTGTGTAGTACTTTGAGAGGTAGTGTCCGTCAACAAGAGCGGTTTGTTTGCCAAATGTAGCGGGGTCGGTTGCCCTACTATTCATTTTGTCACTACTAGTCTTTAAAAGTTTTAGTCCTTGTATGTACTTCTTCCTTGGGTTCCAGATTGATGGTGTATTTGCAAACTTTCAAAATTACTAGTTGCTCAAAAGAGGTTGTCAATGTTGATTTTGAGTAGTAGGTAGCTGTGAATTGCTTAATCGATACTGATGTTGTAACCTTAATGTTCTCTAGATCTTTCCAACAGGGGTTGCCTAGTTATCATGCCAAGTACTTGTAACCCATAAAGAATGAAGGGTAAGTGTGTTAGTGCATGGGTTTGAAGACAATATGTGCCTTGTGCATGGCCTTATAATGTGGCCGTATGCATGCTTACTTAGGGAACGCATTGTGAGAAGTATGGTGCAAAAGATTGGGTCTTGAGCTAAGTGCTCAAGGGTATGCTAACAACGAGGTTTCCTAATCTAAAGAGAATTCTTACCATGGTGAATGGTAGGTCGATATTCATCTTTTCGTTTTGTACTCCCATCATAGTGATTTGACCATTGACCCATCTTTCATTGTTAATGGATGTCCTTGTTGATGGTTTGCTGATGAGATTCTTCAAGTAGGTTGATCATGTCTCTTCTCTCTTTTTCTTTTTTGGAACAATGTCACAAAATAAGAACAAAGAGGTTAGTATCATAAAATATTTTACATATGTCAAATGTTTCTCATGTGCCTGGGATTCTCAATTATGCCTATGCATGGCCTTGTAATGTGGCCTTGTATTAATGCACACTGTGGAAATGCATGACCTTAATGGTGCAAAAGACGGGGTTATGCTGAGGGCACATGGTTATCACTCATCAAGGTTTCCAATGTTACTTGCACATGCTGATGCAATCATTGTGTATAGGCATCCTTTGGATCTCGAAATGATGTTGATCATTCCTCCTTATAGGGATCCATTGTAGAACAGTGTTCATCCATGTATAGATCATTTTTGGCTTCTTCATCTTTGGATGGTTTCTTAAGTTCTGTATCCCTTGTAGTTGGATCTTTCGTTCTAATGGGGCTACTAATGCTTCTGGCTTCCAAACCCACAACCTTGTTGTTTCTCATCATACTATTGTCAAAGAGGTGAATTGATCTTCTTTTGATCTCTGTGCTTGATTCTCACCCTTGCTTTCCTTTGCTTCTTTTTTGAGACTTTAGTTGTGTGGGAGAACTTAGGGTTTTGAGCATGTAAGAGCTCCTTGCTAAAGACCTTTAATTATCCAAATGTCTTATCTATCTTTATTTCAAAACTCCTCTATATCAAGAATAAACCAAACTTTACACAAACTTTACATTATCTTTCAAGTTCATTAAGAAATATTTCTCAGTGTGAAGTTTCCTTCAGCTTCAACAATCTGCTTGAGAATTGGACTTTAATCTCCGCATATAACTTCGATTTTAATCATTAAAATGATGCACACATATTCATATTACCTTTGCGCACTCATAATGATCATTAGTTCTTCAAAAGAACCACTAGATTTCTAATTTGATCACTTAGATCAAACCTATGTCAAAAAACTACCTTCAAAAAATGGTGACTTTGACATGGTCAACTTCTTAAGTTGATTTCTCTCAGAATATAACCCATTTTGCTAAATGCATTTAGCCAAAGCTTCCTTATCTTCTAACTTAAATTTTGAATGGTCAAACTTTACACTGAGCACTGAGATCCAAGCAAATATTTGAGCAGCAAAATGCGCGATTCTGAGAACTTCACTTGTAGTCTTCTACATATGAATGTTCCTACTTGTCATACACACAACTTGAAGAGAATTATATCATCAAACTTTGATCATAGTTTGACTAGCTTCTAGATTAGATGTGTACAAAAGATTTCTTAATCCACATGATCAGGATGAGAGAATTCTAGGAAAGACTAATCACTAATCTCACGAGAAAACTCTCTGAATATCTATCACTTAGAAAACTTGAATTCTATTGACTGTATTCTCATCTATTCTTCATCTCTCTTCTATTTCACGATTATGCATAAGTTTATATATACATATGAATATGAACTCATCACGACATCAAAGTTTTTTTTCCCAAACTAATATACATAAATGTATAAAACATTTCTTCCTGATTCTTCACTTGACTTCATGCTTTGAGCTTGACTCTTTTCTTCACTTCTTCATTCCTAGGCTTCATGTTATCATCCATTGATGATTGTCTTGCTCCAACATATCTTAGGCACCCAAATTTGTACCTGATTGTAGCTTGAGTTCATCGATTGCTTTGGTACCCAAATTTGGAGTACTCTTTGAGATGGAGATTCTCATTATTTTTCTACTTGTTTCCTTGGCTATTGTAGCTTCTTCTTCAGTAACACGCTCGACTACAATGGTGTTTTTGACTACTCTACCTTTCGTACCTAGATCTGCTTCATGGTCTGTTGAAGAAACACTCACGAATTTGACAAACAGACATAAAAAGAAGAAAAAGGAAGCAGAATCAAAGAAAATCAAAAACCTTAGTGGAAGGACAAATCCACGACCGTTATGTACAGTACAGAATCTCCCAGGATCAGAATACGTTACGCCAAATCAAACTGTACATAGAGAGAATGTGCATAGGAATAATAGAAGGGAAGTGCGAACAAGAACGTGCGCGGAAGAGCATGGAAGAATGAGGACTATATATATATCAATCAAGAATCGGAGAGAGAGGTGAATAGAGATATAGAGAATGAGAGACTGAGAGCTTTAGTTATGAAGAAGACGCCAGAGATCGCGTATGTAGAAGAAGACGCCAGAGATCGCGTATGTAAAGATGAATAACAGAAACCTGAAACGTCAGGTATTCATCTGAGAGAGATGGTAATAAGAAACTACTCAGTATAGGAGAGTTTCTGTAGCTTGAGCAAGAAGAGGCCAAGCTCACTTGTACACATCTTCTCTAATAGAAAACACATGTTCATATGGATGTTTGTGCGTACTGTTTGTATGCGGAAGAAACAGAGTATGTTTTAAAGTTAGTTAACAGTTAACGTTTTCTCAGTAAACGCATTTTCGGTCAGTCACAGTTCTTACTGTAAACGTGTTTTTCGGTAGAAGAACGAAGTAGATCTCGCAGAGTAATGCAAAGTTTTGTATGAGAGATAGCTCATTCTGTAGCTAGGCATCTCTATTTTTATTGATCAAGCTTTCCGGTGGAAAAGATATCCACACATAATACAAAGTCTGACCGGAAAGAGGTTGTCTAAACTGGTGGAGTTTTCTCTTAAACTTCAGAAAAAGTTCAGTAAGTCAAGAAAGTTCACGCGTCACCTCCTTACTTCATGTATGTTCACTTGAAGTAATTATAAATAGATTTGAAGTTCATTCCGGTACGATTACGGTGTCAGTCTGGTGACAGTGCGGTGAAGTTTCGGTGAAATTTCTTCCAGTGAATTTAGAGCGCAGTCTTTTATGTTGAGCGCTAGACTTCGCTAAGCTATTGGTTGATTACAGAAGTGTTCTGAATCACTCTAGCTTAGTTCTTCTTGGGCGTGGCGATTTCCGCAGGCTTACTAAGGCTCAGCCTTCGTCGCGTCGACAAGGAGTGGTATCAGAGTAAAGAAAGTATACCACATTTCCGCAACAGTGGTATCAGAGCTAGGCCTATCTAATCAGAGCCAGAGCTAGGCGTATCTAATCAGAGCCAGAGCTAGGCGTATCTAATCAGAGCTAGAGCTAGGCGTATCTAATCAGAGTCAGAGCCAGACATATCTAATCAGAGCCCATAGTATTCACCATTATTGGAAACAAGAGCCGGTTAACCACAACGAGTGGAACCAGAACGAGAAAGATTCTGAAGAGCAGAAAGATTCTCAAAAGCTCACCGGAAGTAACAGAAACAAGAAGATCATGGCAGACCACGTTACTATTGATAAGTTGGACAGAGATAATTATCCCGCATGGGTAATGCGCATGGAAGCCTTACTTATGAGTGAGGACTTAATGATGTACGTGACCGGAGAAGAAAAGAAGCCGACTTTTGAAGATGATAGTCAACCGCAAAAAGAAGAATTAGAAGCCTTGAAGCTGTGGCAGAAGAAAGATGCAACGGCAAGAGCCTACATCTATAATACCGTAACAGATCATCTACTACCGCATATTAGAGGTCTGGAGAAAGCAGAGGACATATGGAGTGCATTGGAAGATCATTTCCAAAATACAACAAAAGCCAGGAAGGCTAGTTTATGGTCCGAGTTTACGACATTCAGAAAGAAGTCGAGTCAAAGCATAAGTGACTATGTCACTAAAATGAAGGATCTAGCAGATAGTCTTGGATCCATAAATGAAGAAGTCGAAGATCATAGATTGATAGCGCAAGTGCTCATAGGTTTGAGAGGAGATGAAAGGTGGAAACCTTTTGTACTATCAACTGAACTTTCTTTAAATCATTTTGTGCCAGATTTAAATCAGTTGCTTGGTTTGATGCTCACATATGAGCAAGACCTGAAAGGAGATGCAGATAAAGGACAAAGCTCTGCAATGTATATGAAGAACAAAAAGAAAGAAAAAGGTAAGACAAAAGACGAAGAAGAGTCGAGTTCTCAGGCCTATTACGCAAGAGGTAAAGGCACTGGCAGAGGAAGAGCAAGAGGCTTTGGAAGAGGAAGAAGTAGCCAGAATACCAACAAGAAGGCTTGCTGGATCTGTGGACTCAATAATCATTTGGCTCATGATTGCTGGCACAATCAACAAGGATCAAATCAAAATCAAAACAGTAATAGCAGAGGCAGAAGCGGAAGATATCAAAGAGGAAGACAAAATCAAAGAGGAGGCTATGGTAGAGGTGGAGTAAGAAGTTGGGGACAAAATCAATCCTACAACACCACCTACAACAACTACGCAAACGACACGCAGAATGAAAGTCATACATCGTTGATGATGAACTCTATCAGCACATCGGAAAACGAAGACCTAAAGGTATTTTACATTGATTCTGGATGCTCTAATCATTTGTAAGGAAATATAGAACTGATGTCAGAACTAGAAAAAGGTAGTTCTAGTCACACTGTTCAAACAGGTGACAATACGAGACATAGCGTACACTCAATCGGAAAAGTGAAATGCAAGAGTGGAGCATATTTGCTAACCAATGTCTTGTATGTTCCAACAATACCGAAAAATTTGATTAGCGTGGACAGATAGTTGAGAAAGGTTTTCAGGTCAGATTTACAAATAAAGGTGTATTTGTAGAAGATCCCGAGAACGGATACAATCAGATCGTCTCTGGTAAGAAAGAAGGCAGACTCTTTACTTTAAGAGTACAAGGGAACATTGGCCAAGCGTTACTCACACATGGTGAAAAGGTAATTACAGAACTTGATCTCTGGCATAAGAGATTGGGTCATTTCAATGAAAAAGGAATTAAAGCTATGATGACGAATCAGTCAGTATTGGGATTACCAAATATACAGAATCAACATATGATTCACAAGTGTGAAGCATGTTAGTTGGGAAAAGCCCACAGGTTACCTTTCCAGAAGAAAGGATTCAAACATGATGAAGTACTCGAGCTTATTCATACAGATGTATGGGGGCCAACGAAAGAAGGATCAATCAGCGGATCAAGGTACTATGTTTTATTCATTGATGATGCAACAAGGTGGATAACTCTTTATGTTTTGAAAGAGAAATCAGAAGTATTTGGAGCTTTCAGGCATTTTCATGCATATGCTGAAAGACTTACCGGATGAAAACTTAAAAGGCTGAGGTCTGATGGAGGGGGAGAATACTTCTCTCGAGAATTCAATGACTATCTTTGGAATGCAGGTATTAAGAGAGAAATAACCTGTAGATATACACCACAACAAAATGGAGTAGCAGAAAGAAGGAACCGAGTTCTAGTTGAATTTGCACGAGCCATGCTAAACGAAAAGGATTGTCCAAATTATCTTTGGGCTGAAGCTATAAACACAGCCACATACTTGGTAAACAGATTACCATGTACAGCATTGAAAGGAATGACCCCTTATGAAGCATGGTGGGAAAGAAGCCAACACTTGATCACTGCAAAGTGTTTGGATCAGTAGCGTATGCTTATGTACCGTCTCAACTCAGACATAAGCTTGAACCAAAAGCAGAGAAATATGTGTTCGTTGGATATGATGAAAAGCAGATGGGTTACAGGTTATGGAATCCTCTAACCAAACAATTTACTGTGTCCAGAGATGTTACATTTGATGAACAGAAAAGTTGGTATGCAGATCAAAGTCATACGACTGAAGAATTCAAAGAAGAAATAAAAAGAAGAGAGAAAGGGAAATCAATTGTGCAGGTGAACAGAGATGAAAATCATATGCAGGCAAGTACGTCCAGGAACGGATCAGGTATGAGAAATGAAGACAATGAAGAAGTGCATTCAGATACATATGAAGAGTTTGAACCAAGAAGGTCAAACAGGAATAGAAGACAACCAGAAAGGTACTCGTATGATACGTCATACATAACTCAGAAAGACTATGCATATATGGTCAAAGATGATGAAGAACCACAGAGCTATGATGAAGCTAAAGACAAAAAGCAATGGAAAGAAGCAATGAGAGAAGAAGTTAGCGCACTGGAGGAGAACAAGACATGGGAACTTGTTCCGAAACCAAATGGTAAGAAAGTAATCGGAAATAAATGGGTTTTCAAAATAAAGAAGTTTGCAGATGGAAGGATAGCCAGATACAAAGCGAGGCTGGTGGTCAAAGGCTATGCCCAGACGCATGGCATAGATTATGACGAGACGTTTAGTCCGGTGGCAAGGATGTCAACCATAAGGATAGTGATTGCTGTAGCAGCATCGAAAGGATGGAAGCTAAGTCAGCTAGATATAAAGAACGCATTTCTGAATGGATACATTTCTGATGAAGTGTACATGGAACAACCTGAAGGATTTGAAAATTCGAGAAATCCAAACTTCGTTTGCAGGTTAAGAAAAGCACTTTATGGATTGAAGCAAGCTCCAAGAGCTTGGAATTACAGACTTGTGAAATATCTAAATGAACTTGGATACCAAAGTTCGAAGGCAGACGCAAGTCTACTTATAAAGAGAATAGAAGAAGGAATGATCTACATTTGTATTTATGTAGATGACTTAATAATCACAGGAACATCAGATGAAGGGATTACAGAAGTAAAGAAACTACTCGAAAGAGAGTTCAAGATTAGTGACCTAGGAAAGTTGTCATACTTTCTAGGAATGGAAATCACATACACAGATCATGGTGTATATGTGACACAAGAAAGGTATCTCCTAAACTTACTGAAGAAGTTTATATGGAGAATTGTAGAGAAGCTTCAACACTACTTGAATTAAATCATAAACTCAGCAGATACAGTGGAGCAGAGTTTAAAGATATGAAGAAATATCAATCAATTGTAGGAAGTCTAATTTACGCTACGCTAACAAGACCGGATCTTAGTTATGCAGTAGGAGTTCTCTCACAATTTATGCATTTTCCGACAGATCAACATTGGGTTGCAGGACAAAGAGTTCTTAGATATATTAAAAGAACTGTAAAAGAAGGATTATATTATCCTTTTACGTCCGACATAAAGCTCAGAGCATACAGTGACTCAGACTGGGCTGGAAGTCAAGATGATAGAAGATCAACACACGGGTATATGATATACCTAGGAGATAAGCTCGTTAGCTGGTGTTCAAAGAAGCAACACACAGTAGCATTATCGTCAACAGAAGAAGAGTATAAAGGACTTGTAGAAGCAGCTAAAGAAATAATATGGATGCAGACCTTGTTCAAAAGCATGGGTATTGATCAAGGTATACCTATCATACATGGAGATAATATGAGCTCTCTATATCTTGCAGCAAACCCAGTATTTCATGCAAGAACAAAGCACATAGAAATTCAATATCATTTCCTGAGGGAAAAGGTAATGGAGAAGGAGCTAGAAATTGTATACACTCCGACAAAGGATCAGATTGTAGATATGTTAACAAAGAGTTTGGATGGAACGAAGACAAGCAGATTCAAAGACATGGCAGGTATAAAAGAAAGAAAGATATATGAAAGACCGGAAGATGTCAAATTAGTGATTGAGGGGGAGCTGTTGAAGAAACACTCACGAATTTGACAAACAGACATAAAAAGAAAAAAAAGGAAGCAGAATCAAAGAAAATCAAAAACCTTAGTGGAAGGACAAATCCACGACGGTTATGTACAGTACAGAATCTCCCAGGATCAGAATACATTACGCCAAATCAAACTGTACATAGAGAGAACGTGCATAGGAATAATAGAAGGGAAGTGCGAACAAGAACGTGCGCGGAAGAGCATGGAAGAATGAGGACTATATATATATCAATCAAGAATCGGAGAGAGAGGTGAATAGAGATATAGAGAATGAGAGACTGAGAGCTTTAGTTATGAAGAAGACGCCAGAGATCGCGTATGTAGAAGAAGACGCCAGAGATCGCGTATGTAAAGATGAATAACAGAAACCTGAAACGTCAGGTATTCATCTGAGAGAGATGGTAATAAGAAACTACTCAGTATAGGAGAGTTTCTGTAGCTTGAGCAAGAAGAGGCCAAGCTCACTTGTACACATCTTCTCTAATAGAAAACACATGTTCATATGGATGTTTGTGCGTACTGTTTGAATGCGGAAGAAACAGAGTATGTTTTAAAGTTAGTTAACAGTTAACGTTTTCTCAGTAAACGCATTTTCGGTCAGTCACAGTTCTTACTGTAAACGTGTTTTTCGGTAGAAGAACGAAGTAGATCTCGCAGAGTAATGCGAACTTTTGTATGAGAGATAGCTCATTCTGTAGCTAGGCATCTCTATTTTTATTGATCAAGCTTTCCGGTGGAAAAGATATCCACACATAGTACAAAGTCTAACCGGAAAGAGGTTGTCTGAACTGGTGGAGTTTTCTCTTAAACTTCAAAAAAAGTTCAGTAAGTCAAGAAAGTTCACGCGTCACCTCCTTACTTCATGTATGTTCACTTGAAGTAATTATAAATAGATTTGAAGTTCATTCCAGTACGATTACGGTGTCAGTCTGGTGGAGTCCGGTGAAGTTTCGGTGAAATTTCTTCCAGTGAATTTAGAGCGCAGTCTTTTATGTTGAGCATTAGACTTCGCTAAGCTATTGGTTGATTACAGAAGTGTTCTGAATCACTCTAGCTTAGTTCTTCTTGGGCGTGGCGATTTCCGCAGGCTTATTAAGGCTCAGCGTTCATCGCGTCGACAAGGAGTGGTATCAGAGTAAAGAAAGTATACCACATTTCCGCAACGTGGTCAAAACTACTTTCTTCTAGACTTATTGTTTGTCTATTTGATATAGTGGTTGTCTTGTATTGTTTTGCTTGCCTATGTGGTTGAACGACTCTAGATGCCTTAATCTTTGAAAAAGGAGAGAGATCCGCTCACCTTTGAGCCTCATCTTCCATTATTGAGTCCTTCTGCATCATAGAGCTTTTGACACATACAACATCTTCTTCCTTAAGATTAGTCTTAGAAGAAGTAAGGGAATGTGTGATGCCTAGATTTGTGATCATGCAATTCTCTAATTCTAATGTCATGCATTGTTCATGTACCCAAACTTGAGAAAGTTTACTTCTTAGGTTGAGGTTGAGAGCATGGTCATAGATCCAATCTTGTCCCAGGACAAGTGGTTCTGTGATGTCCTCATCTTGACACACAAGCATTTTACTATCCTTGAAGAGAGAGTGTTCACACAGTCTTGAGGAAGTGGAGCTTTGGTGAAGGAGAGCCTACTCTCTTGGAGCAAGAAGTCTTCTACAAGGTGGTGGTAACTATCTTTTGTGAATTAACCTCATAGTTTGTTTTTAGAGTTTCTCTACCCTAATCTCAAAATTAGGGTTGGTTGATTTACAACTTTGTTACACTATTTTGTGAGAATAAGGTTAGCTTCGTTGCTCATTCACTTCACACACTTAGGTTATTTATACATTATCTAAATTTTGTATCATCATCTTCTTGGATATTCTTCCATTAGTGAGTGCACCGCTTTATATGGTTGAGTAGTACTCCCATGTTGTAATTTGGACATCTATTTTTTAGTGAGTAAGCATTCAGCTTACGTTCCCTATCCTTGTCTCAAGATCGCTTTCTTTCTATCTCTCACTTATCATCTTAATTAATTAAGTGTGTATGCTCAAAAGGTTTTAGTATTGGAACAATCCTAGGGCCCCAAATTCCAACACTTGGTATTCGAGCATAGTTGCTTGGTATCAAAGCATATTTGCTTGGTATCAAAGCATAATTGCTTGGTATCAAAGCATAATTGACATACACACTTAGTTAAGATGAGTGTATCTATATGACACAACACAAGTACATTGAGAAACGTTTGGAGAGGTTTCAGATGGTTGATTCTAAACCTATGCACACACCTATGGATCAGAATGCATCTTTACAGATGGTAGCAGATGCAGAGTCATTTGATGCTACTTTATATAGTCAAGCAGTTGGTTGCTTGATATATCTTTGTAATACACGTCCTGATATATGTTGGGAAAGATGGATGGATGCTCCAAGAGATTGAGTAGGTACTGCCAAAACCTGCTTTGTACCAGCCCTCTTTTGCTTCAGACTTGATAAGTGGACCTCCTTAGCTTTGTAATGACACCATAAGATGGCCTATGTACTTTGGAAATAATGTGTGCAATGATTGAACCAAAACAGATAACTTTGAAACACACAATCTCAAGAAAACCTTCTATTTATGTCTTGATACCTACTAGAACTTTTGCTCAGTATGACTAGCACAGTAGGAATTGGAAAAATTGGCTTGTGCATAAATTGACTTAGCACACTAACTCCATATGCAATATCTATCCTTGTTAAAGTAGCATAGTTCAAGCTACCCACATACTTTGATAACCTGTAATGTCATTGACTTCATCACCTTCATGGGCTCTTAATTTTAGGTTTAACTCCATTGGAGTGCTTGCTACTTTGGCATCCTACAAGTGGAACTTTTTCAACATATCGTGTACATACTTTTTTTGAGTAATGTATGTCCCTGAATTAGAGTAGACTAACTCAAGCCCAAGAAAATACTTCAATAGACCAAGATCATTGATCTTGAACTCCTTCATCATCTAGCTCTTGATTTTTCTGATTCCATTGACATCATTACCTGTAATTATGATATCATCAACATAAACACAAAGGTGTATTACCTCTGAATTACTTCTCTTGATGAATAGAGAAGTATCTGCATTGCTCATAACAAAACCTTGGTCTTGGAGGTATGTAGTTAACCTGTAATTCCATGCTCTAGGTGCCTGCTTCAATCCATATAAATCCCTTTTTAATTTGCAAACATATGTTACCTTCTAAGGGTCCTCATAGCGAGGAGGTTGTGACATATATACCTCCTCTGAAATCCATCCATTCAAGAAAGCATTCTTGACATCCAATTGATACATATTCCAATTTTTTGATGCAGCCACACTAACCAACACTCTGATTGTTGGCATCTTGGCCACAGGTGAGAATGTCTCCTCATAGTCAATGCCTTGGGTTTGTGCAATACCCTTGGCTACCAATCTGGTTTTGTACCTATTAATTGACCCATCAGAGTTTCTTTTGAGTTTATAGATCCATCTGGATCCTATTACCTTCATGGAGTCCTTCTTTGGTACTAACTCCCATGTATCACTTTCCTTGAGTGCTTCAATCTCCTCATCCATAGCTTCTTTCCATTCTGATTTGGTTATGGCTTCTTCATATGATCCTAGTTCTTCATTTGACAAATCTTTGGCAAGATAAAGAGAATTTTTAGTAACAAGAGATGTATCATACCCATATCTGATAGGTTTTTTGCTTTCTCTTTGTGATCTTCTGATTGATTGAGTTGAAGATTCAGGTATGTCTTCAAGCTTCTTCATCTTCATTTTGCCCTTGGACTTCCATGCCTTGAACTCTTCAAAGTTGATAGTATCTTCATCATCTGAACTTGAGTCTTCATTCTGAGTAGATTCCTCCTTTGCAAGACTTGGAAACTCCTCTTCCAAATCATAGGGTAATTTAACCTTCCTGCATTTCTCATACCAAGAATCATTTTCATCAAAGACAACATCATTACTCACCATGAATCCCTTATTGGTAGGGTTATAAAACCTGTAATCTTTTTTATTTAGATCATATCCAATAAAGATGCACTTTTTAGCCTTTGGGTCTAGCTTACCTCTTATCTGAGAAGGAATGTGTACATATGCTACACATCCAAATATATTGCAATGGTCAAGTGAGGGTCTCTTACCATGCCATGCTTCATAGGGTGTCATGCCATCAAGGGACTTAGATGGTAACCTGTTTATGAGGTAAGCGGCAGTAGAAACACTCTCTGCCCATAGGTAATTAGGTAACTTTTTTTCATTCAACATAGACCTAGCTGTCTCAACAATCAACCTATTTCTTCTCTCACCTACCCCATTCTGTCCAGGAGAATACCTTGTGGTTATTTCTCTTTTGATGCCTCTATCCTGCAAGAAGTTTTCAAACTCATTGAAGAAGTACTCACCTCCTCCATCTGACCTTAGCCTCTTCAAATTCTTCTTGTCTGATTTTCAACAAGTGCAAGATATTTTTTAAAACAATCAAACACCGCATCCTTGTGCTTCATGAAGTACAATATAGTCCATCTGCTATAATCATCAATAAAAGATACATAGTACCTTGATCTTGAGACTGAGGGGTCTTTGCTTGGTCCCCATACATCTGTATGGACAAGTTCTAGGTAGTCTTCATGGACATAACCTTTCCTTGAGAAGGGTAACCTGTGAGACTTCCCAAATTGACAAGCACCACACTTATAAATCATATGTTGCTTGGATACATTAGGTATTCCAAGCACACATTGATCCCTGCATATTTTCTTCAAGGTTCTTTCTCCTATATGCCCTAATCTTTTGTGCCAAATCTCAAGCTTTGAAAGTGTTTGATCTTTATAATTGTATAGTGCAATATTCTTTGTGTCTTCTAACTCAACAGTGAAAAGTCTACTTGATTTTTCTCCTTTGGAAATCCTCTTGAACCCATGCCTTGGATCCTCCACAAATGCTCCATATTGGTTGAATCTAACCTGCAAACCTTTCTCCACAATCTATCCAACACTCATTAGGTTTTTTGTAATGGTTTTCTATGTACCTTGCTCCACAAATTCTGATTTCCATCACAAGTCTTAACATTTCCAACTTTAACTACTGAGTGCTTGGTGTCATCACCTGTTTGAACTTGATGTTTACCTTTTGGTTCCTCAAGATCAGAGAGTAGTGCTACATTGCCAACCACATGATTTGAGCATCCTGAGTCAATGTAGAATAGGTGGTCATCATTTGTACCTAATTTTGAAGTTATGTTCATGATCAGAAGAGAGTCATCCTGCTCCTCTGTGTATTTGTTGTAGTCCTTTCTGGATTTGAATCCTCCTTGGTAGTTGCCATTGTAGTTATTGTTGTAATTGTTGTTGTAGTTATTGTTGTAGCCTTGATGATGGTTGAATCTCCCTCTTGACTGTGAGTATCCACCTCTTTGGTATCCTCTTCCTCTCTGATTCTTGTAATTCTTGAAACACTCATCTGTAGTATGATTTGATAAACCACAAATATTGCATTGTGAGGAGTTATAGGACCTCCCCCTACCTTGCTTACCTCCTCTGCCCCTTCCTCTTGATGATCAACCTCTCCCTGCATAGTTGGCTTGGGAGGTAGAGCCTTCATCTTCCTTCTTGCTCTTGCCTTTATCTTTAGACTTCTTATCAGTGTATAGGGCAGAAGAGTTATTACCTTTGGATGTATCTCCATTCTTGTTGAGCTTTGCTTCATGAGTGAACAATTGTCCCATGCGAGTTGTAAGATTTGGAATTTGCATGTCCATGTAAAGGTCCATAGCAGTGGTGAAGCTTTCCCATTTGTCATCAGCCTTGATCCCATTGATCACTTGCCTCACAATATGTTCTTCTTCAATCTCTTCTCCTACACTTGCTAATTGATCTGCTACATCTTTAATCTTGGTCCCAAATTCTGTAAACAACTTGCTTAGGTTGCTTCCTTAATGTTGTGAATTCAATCCACAACTGATTTTTCCTAGCCCTTGTCTTGGAGGAAAAATAAGATGAAAAGGTTTCCCAAGTCTCTTGGGATGTCTTACAATTTCTAATATGTGGCAAAAGGAAATCAGAGATGGAGTTGAGTAAGTAAGAACATGCGAATGCATAGCACACCATGTGTTGAGTTTTTCATGTTCTTCCTTTGTTGGCAATCCTCTTGTTTTAAATGAGGGCAATTCCTCATCTCCTGAGATGTATCCATAGACACTCCTTCCTTGTAAGTAGGTCTTCATCCTCAGAGACCATGCTTGATATTTGTTCCTGTCCAATTTATCAATAAATGAAGGAAAACCATCTCCCATTTTACCTTAGTTTGCTCTGATACCACTGTTGGGAAAGATGGATGGATGCTCCAAGAGATTGAGTAGGTACTACCAAAACCTGCTTTGTACTAGCCCTCTTTTGCTTCAGACTTGATAAGTGGACCTCCTTAGCTTTCCAATGACACCATAAGATGGCCTATGTACTTTGGAAATAATGTGTGCAATGATTGAACCAAAACAGATAACTTTGAAACTCACAATCTCAAGAAAACCTTCTATTTATGTCTTGACACCTGCTAGAACTTTTGCTTAGTATGACCAACACAGTAAGAATTGGAAAACTTCCTTTTACGGGTCTCTAATTAGCTTAGCAAGCTAACTATTCCAAGTGGAATGATGTAAAAAGACAAAATATGCTAAGAGAAATCAATTTAACAAGCAAGACTATACCCCTATTTTCTAGGACTATAGCAGACATTGACCAGTGATCACCTCGACGTGTATTTCTCTGAAATGGCTGAATAGAATCTCCTCAAATCTTAACAGCATGTAGATGACTTCACATTAAATGCAACAATCTTTAGATCATTGAATTCGGTGAAGACTTGACCAAGATATGCACTTCAAAAGTTGACAGACTTTTGAGTAGTATGACAGAGAACTCAGAAATGAACAATGAGAAAATATGTATTAATGAACACTTGTATACAAATCCGTTGGCATGAATGTTGTTGAAGAATCACTCACGAATTTGAAATACAGACAGACATAAAAGAAAAAGGAAGATAAAGAGAAGTGGAATCAAAATATTCAGAAAATCAAAAGCCTTAATGAAGGGACAAATTCACGACCGTTATGTACAGCGCAGAATCTTCCAGAATCAGAGTTTGTTAGAGTTCGTTACACCGAATCAAACTGTATATAAAGAGAGAATGTGCATAAGAATAAAAAAGGAGGGAGTGCGAGCAAGAACGTGCGTGAGAAGAGCACGCAGTTTGAAATAGAGTGCATATAGAGATCAAGAATAGGTTTTAGAAGATGCCAGAGATCGCGTATGTACAGATGAATAACAGAAACCTGAAACGTCAGGTATTCATCTGTTAGAGATGGTAAGAAGAAACTACTCAGTGTAGGAGAGTTTCCATAGCTTGAACAAGAAGAGGCCAAGCTAGTTTGTACACATCTTCTCTAATAGAAAACACATGTTCATGTGGAAGTTTGCCCGCACTGTTTGTATGTGAAGAACTCTGAGTATTTTCGTGTTACGGTATAAAGTTAGTTAACAGTTATTTTCTCAGTAAACGAATGTTTCGGTCAATTACAGTTGTCTTAGTAAAACCCATTTTCGGTCAGTAACAGTGAACGTATTTTCCGGTAGAACATTGAAGTATATCTCGCAGAAAAAATTAAGGTTTTGTATGAGAGATAGCTTATCTTATAGCTAGACATCTCTACTATCAGTTCATCAAAGATTTCGATGAAATGGATATGTACACATAGTACAAAGTCTAACCGGAAAGAGGCATTCTGAACTGGTGAAGTTTTTCCTTAAACTTCAGAAAGAGTTCATTCAGTGAAGGAAGTTCACGCATCACTTCCTTACTTCATGTATATTCACTTGAAGTAATTACAAACAGAATAGGAGTTGGTTTTGGTAGGATTCCGGTATAATTACGGTGCCAGTCTGGTAACAGTCCGGTGAAGTTTTAGTGAATTTTTAGTAAATTCAAAACACAGTCTTATATGTTTGAGTGGCAGTAACCTTGCTAAGCTATTGTTGATTATGGAAGTGTTCTAATATCGCTCTAGCTTAGCATCTTTTCGGTGACGCGGTGATTTCCGCAGGCTTGACAAGGTTTGGGCCTTTGCCGTGTCGTCACCAACAGGTGGTTTCAGAGCAAAGGAACCACCATCAGAGGTATCAGAGCCGTGAGATCTAAGAAGAGGGTTCAGAGCCGGTTAACCACACAAGTGGTTTCAGAACGAGAAGGATTCTGAAGAACAGAAAAAGTTTCTCAAAAGAAGGAACGAAAAGAGAATCAACAACAAATGGCTTCAAGAAACGTTCCAAAGTTATTATTAAGGGTAAAGGTTTACAAAAGGTAAAACCCTTTAACATTACACTCACCAGAAGTAACAGAAACAAGAAGATCATGGTAGATCATGTTCAAATTGATAAATTGGACAGAGATAATTATCCCGTGTGGGTAATGCGTATGGAAGCCTTACTTATGAGTAAGGACTTAATGATGTATGTGACCGGAGAAGAAAAGAAGCCGACTTTCCAAGATGATAGTCAACCGGAAAAAGAAGAATTAGAAGCCTTGAAGTTGTGGCAGAAGAAAGATGCAACGACAAGAGCTTACATTTATAATACCATTTCAGACCATCTACTACCACACATTAGAGGCCTGGAGAAAGTGGAGGACATATGGAGTGCGTTGGAAGATCATTTCCAAAATACTACGAAAGCTAGGAAGGCTAGCTTATGGTCCGAATTCACAACGTTCAAAAAGAAGTCGAGTCAAAGCATTAGTGACTATGTTACTAAGATGAAGGATCTAGCAGATAGTCTTGGATCCATAAATGAAGATGTCGAAGATCACAAATTGATAGCGCAACTGCTAACAAGTTTGAGAAGAGATGAAAGGTGTAAACCTTTCGTACTCTCGACTGAACTATCTCTAAATCATTTTGAACCAGATTTAAATCAGTTGCTTGGTTTGATGCTCACATATGAGCAAGGCCTGAAAGGAGATGCAGACAAAGGACAAAGTTCTGCAATGTACATGAAGAACAAGAAGAAAGCAGACAAAGGTAAGTCAAAAGATGAAGAAGAGTCAAGTTCTCAAGCTTATTATGCAAGAGGTAAAGGCACCGGCAGAGGAAGAGCAAGAGGTTTTGGAAGAGGAAGAAGTAGCCAGAATAACAATAAGAAGGCTTGCTAGATTTGTGGACTAAGTAATCATTTGGCTCATGATTGCTGGCATAATTCCCAAGGATCAAATCAAAAGCAGAATAGTAACAGCAGAGGTAGAAGCGGAAGATATCAGAATAACTTTCAAAGAGGAAGACAAAATCAAAGAGGAAGCTATGGTAGAGGTCGAGCAAGAAGTTGGGGACAGACTCAATCCTACAACACCACCTACAACAACTATGCAAATGACACACATAATGAAAGTCATACATCATTGATGATGAACTCAATCAGCACATCAGATAACGAAGACCTGAAGGTATTTTACATTGATTCTGGATGTTCTAATCACTTGTCAGGAAATATAGAACTAATGTCAGAATTGGAAAAAGGTAGTTCCAGTCATACTGTTCAAACAGGTGACAATACGAGGCATAGTGTACATCAATTGGAAAAGTGAAATGTAAGAGTGGAGTAGATTTGCTAACCAATGTTTTGTATGTTCCGACAATACCGAAAAATTTGATTAGTTTAGGACAGATAGTTGAGAAGGTTTTCAGGTCATATTTACAAACGAAGGAGTATTTGTAGAAGATCCTGAGAATGGATATAATCAGATTGTCTCTGGTAAGAAAGAAGGTAGACTCTTTACTTTAAGAGTACAAGGGAACATCGGCCAAGCGTTGCTCACACATGGTGAAAAGGTGATTACAGAACTTGATCTCTGGCATAAGAGATTAGGTTATTTTAATGAAAAAGGAATAAAAGCTATGATTTCGAATCAGTCAGTACTGGGATTACCGAATGTACAAAACCAACACATGATTCACAAGTGCGAAGCATGTCAAATGGGAAAAGCCCACAGGTTACCTTTCTAGAAGAAAGGATTTAAACATGATGAAGTACTCGAACTCATTCATACATATGTATGGGGTCCAACAAAAGAAGGATCAATCAGCAGCTCAAGGTATTATGTTTTATTCATTGATGATGCTACAAGATGGATAACGTTATATGTTTTGAAGGAAAGATCAGAAGTATTTGAAACCTTCAAGCATTTTCATGCATATGCTGAAAGACTCACAGGTCGAAAGCTGAAGAGACTAAGGTCTGATGGAGGGGGAGAATAATTCTCCCGAGAGTTCAATGATTATCTTTGGAATGCAAGTATTAAGAGAGAAATAACCTACAGGTATACACCACAACAAAATGGTGTAGCAAAAAGAAGGAACCGAACTCTAGTTGAGTTTGCACGAGCTATGCTAAAGGAAAAGGATTGTCCAAATTATCTTTGGGCTAAAGACGTAAATACAACTACATATTTGGTAAACAGACTACCGTGTATAGCTTTAGATGGAATGACCCCTTATGAAGCTTGGTGGGGAAAGAAACCAACACTTGATCATTGCAAAGTGTTTGGATCAGTAGCTTATGCTTATGTACCATCACAACTCAGACATAAGCTTGAACCAAAAGCAGAGAAATATGTGTTCATCGGATATGATGAAAACTAGATGGGTTATAGGTTATGGAGTCCTCTAATAAAACAGTTTATTGTTTCTAGAGATGTTACATTTGATGAACAGAAAAGCTGGTATACAGATCAAAGTCATACCACGGAAGAATTTGAAGAAGAGGTAAGAAGGAAAGAGAAAGGGAAATCAATTGTACAGGTGAATAGAGATGAAGACTATATGTAGGCAAGTACGTCCAGGATCGGATCAGGTATGAGAAATGGAGATGAACAGGGATTTGATGAAGAAGTGTATTCAGATACACATGAAGAGTTTGAACCAAGAAGGTCAAGCAGGAATAGAAGACAACCAGAAAGGTATTCCTATGATACCTCGTATATAACTCAGAAAAATTATGCATATATGGTCAAAGATGATGAAGAGCCTCAGAACTATGGTGAAGCTAAAGGTGAGAAGCAATAGGAAGAAGCAATAGAAGAAGAGTTTAGCGCACTGGAGAAGAACAAGACATGGGAACTTGTTCCGAAACCAAATGGTAAGAAAGTGATTGGAAATAAATGGGTTTTCAAAGTTAAGAAACTTGTAGATGGAAGGATAGGCAGATACAAAGCTAGACTGGTTATCAAGGGCTATGCTCAGACGCATGGCATAGATTATGACGAGACGTTTAGTTCGGTGGCAAAGATGTCAACCATAAGGACAATGATTGTTATAGCAGCATCAAAAGGATGGAAGCTAAGTCAGCTAGATACAAAGAACGCATTTCTAAATGGATACATATCAAATGAAGTCTACATGGAACAACGGGAAGGGTTTGTAAGTTCCAGATACACAAATTTTGTTTGCACATTAAGAAAAGCACTTTACGGACTGAAGCAAGCTCCAAGAGCTCGGAATTACAGGCTTGTGAAATATCTCAATGAACTTGGATACCAAAGTTTGAAAGCAGATGCAAGTCTACTCATGAAGAGAACAGAAGAAGGTATGATCTACATTTGCATTTATGTAGATGACATTATAATCACAGGTACTTCAGATGAAGGAATTAAAGAAGTAAAGAGATTACTTGAAAAGGAGTTTCAGATCAGTGATCTAGGAAAGTTATCATACTTTCTTGGAATGGAAGTCACATACATAGATCATGGTGTATATGTTACGCAAGAAAGGTATCTCTTAAACTTACTGAAGAGGTTTAATATGGAGAATTGCAGAGAAGCTTCAACACCGCTTGAAGCAAATCATAAACTCAGCATATACAGTGGTGCAGAGTTTAAAGATATGAGGAAATATCAGTTGTTAGTGGGAAGCTTAATCTACGCTACACTAACGTGATCGGATCTTAGCTATGCAGTGGGAGTTCTCTCACAGTTCATGCATTGTCCGAAAGATCAACATTGGGTTGCAGGACAGAGAGTTCTTAGATATATCAAAAGAACTATAAAGGAAGGATTATATTATCCTTTTATGTCATATATAAAGCTGAGAGCATACATGACTCAGACTGGGCAGGAAGTCAAGATGACAGAAGATCAACACATGGGTATATGATATACCTAGAAGATAAGCTAGTAAGCTGGTGTTCGAAGAAACAACACACAGTGGCGTTATCATCAACAGAAGCAGAATATAAAGGACTTGTAGAAGCAGCTAAAGAAGTGATATGGATGTAGACCTTGTTCAAAAGCATGGGTATTGATCAAGGTATACCTATCATACATGGAGATAATATGAGCTCGCTGTATCTTGCAGCAAATCCAGTATTTCATGCAAGAACAAAGCACATAGAAATTCAGTATCATTTCCTGAGGGAAAAGGTAATGGAGAAGGAAATAGAAATAGTATACACTCCGACAAAAGATCAGATTGCCGATATTTTGACAAAGAGCTTGGATGGAACAAAGACAAGCAGATTCAAGGAAATGGCAGGTATAAAAGAAAGGCAAATATATGAAAGATAGGAAAAGTCAAATTAGTGATTGAGGGGGAGCTGTTGAAGAATCACTCACAAATTTGACATACAGACAACATAAAAGAAAAAGAAAGATAAAGAGAAGTGGAATCAAAATATTCAAAAAATCAGAAGCCTTAATGAAGGGACAAATTCACGAATGTTATGTACAACGCAGAATCTTCTAGAATCAGAGTTTGTTAGAGTTTGTTACACTGAATCAAACTGTATATAAAGAGAGAACGTGCCTAAGAATAAAAAAACGAGGGAGTGCGAGCAAGAATGTGCGTGAGAAGAGCGCGGAGTTTGAAATAGAGTGCATATAGAGATCAAGAATAGGTTTTAGAAGACGCCAGAGATCGCCTATGTACAGATGAATAACAGAAACCTAAAACATCAGGTATTCATCTGAGAGAGATGGTAAGAAGAAACTACTTAGTGTAGGAGAGTTTCCATAGCTTGAGCAAGAAGAGGCCAAGCTAGTTTGTACACATCTTCTCTAATAGAAAACACATGTTCATGTGGAAGTTTGCGCGCACTGTTCGTATGTGAAGAACTCTGAGTATTTTCGTGTTATGGTATAAAGTTAGTCAACAGTTATTTTCTCAGTAAACGAATGTTTCGTTCAATTAGAGTTGTCTCAGTAAAACACATTTTCGGTCAGTAACAGTGAACGTATTTTCCGGTAGAACATCGAAGTATATCTCGCAGAACAAATTAAGGTTTTGTATGAGAGATAGCTTATCTTATAGCTAGACATCTCTACTATCAGTTCATCAAAGATTTCAGTGAAATGGATATGTACACACAGTACAAAGTCTAACCGGAAAGAGGCATTCTGAACTGGTGAAGTTTTTCCTTAAACTTCAGAAAGATTTCATTCAGTGAAGGAAGTTCACGCATCACTTCCTTACTTCATGTATATTCACTTGAAGTAATTACAAACAAAATAGGAGTTGATTCCGGTAGGATTCCGGTATAATTATGGTGTCATTCTGGTGACAGTCCGGTGAAGTTTCAATGAATTTTTGAGTAAATTCAAAACACAGTCTTATATGTTTGAGTGGCAATAACCTTGCTAAGCTACTGTTGATTATGGAGGTGTTCTAATATCACTCTAGCTTAGCATCTTTTCGGTGACATGGCGATTTCTGCAGGCTTGACAAGGTTCGGGCCTTTGTTGTGTCGTCACCAACAGGTGGTTTCAGAGCAAAGGAACCACCATCAAATGTCATTGCCTAATGGTGTAGATAGTTGCGGGCTAGAGTGTAGGCCTCACACACACACTCAGAATCAGTAATGAGAAGCTTGGGAGTGATGAGTTCTAACCGCGACTTTTTCATGACCTCTTTTATAAAGAGTGAGTAAAATTTTGAATTCAAATTCAAACTTTTGGCTTCCTATGATCAAGCTCCTATATCCTAGGAGATATTCCTTCAATCAAAGAGCTAACTTTTTTCCAAGAATCCTTTGGGTAGGTGTTTACAAAGATTCCAAGTCAATTTGACTTTTACAAAGAGATTAAGTGGTAATTAGCCACTAGCACTAGTTCCTATGCTCAATCACATATGTAGGGTCTTCAAGATATCTTTCAAGCCAAATGTGTAGGCTTGTGATTTACACCAACAATATATAGATTGTAGTTTCTCAAGTATCAAGGTTCATGTAGAATCCGACAGTGTTACATTGGAAAGCAGTAAAGTAGATCTTTCGATATTTGAAGGGAACTTCAAATTTTTCTGTGGCATTTTCCAAATCTACACATTTGTTACTAAAAGGATTTTTCAAATTCTGCTTGGGAAGGTGATAGAGACACAAGAAGAAGTACTAGTGGATTTTGTTTTTATCTGGGAGATTGTCTTATCTCATGGCTTTCAAAGAGACAACCCACTATTGCCACTTCATCGTGTGATGCTGAATATCGTGCAGCATTTACAGCTACTCTAGAATCAGTATGGGTGCAGAAGATTTTCAGTTATATTGACGTAAGAGAACATGAACCCATTCAAATATTTTCAGATAGTCAGAGTGCTATAGCTATAGCAAAGAATCCAATGCATCATACAATAACAAAGCATATAGAGGTACACTACCATTATATTCGAGAGCAGATATCTAAGAAGAACATTGAGCTGGCTTATGTTCCTTCTAGTGAGAATGTTATTGATATATTTACCAAAGCATTGACTAGAGACAGTCATGAGAAGATTTGTAGGTTACTGAAACTTGTACCAATATGACATTGAAGGAGGGATTTATGGAGTCAATGTCAATATTGATCAACATTAGCCTCATTAGAAGTTTGTTTTTATCTTCAATCTCCACACGGGTGAGCAAGATATAGTGTATTCTTTATATACCTTCTTCAAGGAAAAGCCATTGAGCACCTTGGATAGTGCAACTGTCTCTGAACAAACTCACCCGGGCTCAAAACCCACAGGCGACAACAAAGAGTGAATGCGAAAGTTTTTTCATGATGTGTTTTCTGTTTCTCATTTTGGAAGAACGTTGACGGCAATTGTATCTTGGAAATCATGGCGCAATGTTTGGTTAAAAGATCGTAGCTTTATTGGTGCATTTTCAATATGCTTTTGGAGGGTACTTGTAAACTATATAAAGAGGTCCTTGGCTCATTGTTCACTCACTCACTCAAAGATTTCAAGCTAGAGTTTGAAGGTCTTCTTGAAGAGAGAGTGTTCACACACACTTGAGGAAGTGAAGTTTTGGTGAAGGAGAGGCTACTCTCTTGGAGCAAGAAGTCTTCTACAAGGTGGTGGTAACTATCTTTTGTGAGTTAACCTTATATTTTGTTTTTAGCGTTTCTCTATCCTAATCTCAAAATTAGGGTTGGTTGATTTACAATTTTGCTACATTATTTTGTGAGAATAAGGTTAGCTTTGTTGCTCATTTACTTCACACACTTAGATTATTTCAATATAATCTAAATTTTGTATCATTATCTTCTTGGATATTCTTCCATTAGTGAATGCACCACTTTATATGGTTGAGTAGTACTCCCATGTTGTAAGTTGGACATCTATTTTTTAGTGATTAAGCATCCAACTTACGTTCCTATCCTTGTCTCAAGATCTCTTTCTTTCTATCTCTCACTTATCATCTTAATTAATTAAGTGAGTATGCTCAAAAGGTTTTAGTATTGGAATGATCTTGGGGCCCCAAATTCCAACACTGGGTATCAGAGCATAATTGCTTGGTATTAGAGCAATATTGACATACACACTTAGTTAAGATGAGTGTATCTATATGACATAGCAAAAGTACATGGAGAAACGTTTGGAGAGGTTTCAGACGGTTGATTCTAAACCTATGCAAACACCTATGCATCAGAACACATCTTTACAGATGGTAGCAGATGCAGAGTCATTTGATGCTACTTTATATAGTCAAGTAGTTGGTTGCTTGATATATCTTTTTAATACATGTATTGGTATATAGTTTGTAGTTTCTCAAGTATCAAGGTTCATGCAAAATCCGACAGTGTTACATTGGAAAGCAGTAAAGCGGATCTTTCGATATTTGAAGGGAACTTCAAATTTTGCTATGGTATTTTCCAAATCTACACATTTGTTAGTAAAAGGATTTTCAGATTCTGATTGGGTAGGTGATAGAGACACAAGAAGAAGTACTAGTGGATTTTGTTTCTTTCTTGGAGATTGTCTTATCTCATGGCTTTCAAAGAGACAACCCACTATTGCCACTTCATCGTGTGAAGCTGAATATCATGCAACATTTACAACTACTCTAGAATTAGTACGGTTGCAGAAGATTTTCAGTTATCTTGATGTAAGAGAACATGAACCCATTCAAATATTTTCAGATAGTGAGAGTGCTATAGCTATAGCAAAGAATCCAGTGCATCATGCAAGAACAAAGCATATAGAGGTACACTACCATTATATTCGAGAGCAGATAGCTAAGAAGCACATTGAGCTGGTTTATGTTCCTTCTAGTGAGAATGTTGCAGATATATTTACCAAAGCATTGAATAGAGATAGTCATGTGAACATATGTAGGTTACTGAAACTTGTACCAATATGACATTGAAGGATGGATTGTTGGAGTCAATGTCAATATTGATCAACATTTTCCTCATTTGAAGTTTGTTTCTATCTTCAATCCCCACACGTGTGAACAAGATATAGTGTATTCTTTATATACCTTCTTCAAGGAAAAGGCGTTGAGCGCCTTGGATAGTGTAGGTGTCTCTCAACAAACTCACCCGGGTTCAGAACCCACGGGTGGTAGTAAACAGCGAACGCAAAAGTTTTTTCATGATGTGTTTTTTGTTTCTCATTTCGGAAAAACGCCGACCACAATTTTGTCTTGGAAATCATGGCGCAATGTTTGTTTAAAGGATCGTAGCTTTATTGGTGGATTTTCGATATGCTTTTGGAGGGTACTTGTAAACTATACAAAGAGGTCCTGGACTCATTGTTCACTCACTCACTGTTGCTCTAGCACAATGGTGAGAACCACGTTAAGAAGCTCCACCTCCTTAATGTCAATCCACGGAAGAGATAGGAGTGATATGAAGATCGTGAATGTGAGATGAAGTGAGAATGAAGGTGAGAAGCATAGAGATGCACACACACATACACACACACTACGAAGAGACAAGCAAGACACAATGGAAGGTGAGAAATCAAATCTATTGCTGAAGATCTCAATTACAAGATCACAATAGCTCTAAGCTCACACTAACCAACCTCTAAAATGAGCTCTCTAGCTCTTTTTATAGATTCTAGACTAGTTTTGATCGGTTTCACATCTAGTGATTGGCATAGTTAAAAAATAGGTCCTAAGTGCTATTTGAAGAGGTAAATGGTGTCTAAAAATAACCAAAATTGATACGCTCATTCTACCTAAGCTCCTCAAGCTCAAGGACTCCTTGGCTTGCACAAAATGGAGCTATGAATTACAACAAGGGTCTTTTCTATGTTACATATGTTACAATAGTGATGAAAATCACTGTTGGAGGTTTTGAAGAATATTTATAAAACATAATCTTTGAAAACTTGATCCGATGGACTCCCTGCTCTATCTTTACATGCTTCCTCATCTTCTATGCCTCTGGCTGCTGCCAACACCCCCTCCCTCTCGCTTCTGTCGTCCGCGATAGAACCTTGTTGTGCGGTCTGTCGGATGTAGTTCTGTAGTAGTTCCTGAGCAAGTGTGTGTTCTGATATTCGAATGCCTCGGGCCAAATCTGCCTCGAGTTTCTCCCAATCAATTGGTTGCGGTTCATCAGGTGGTGGGAGTCGATAATATGTGGAATAAACCATCTGTTCATAGGCGAATAGTTGAAGCAAATGTGTGGACCTCCTGATGAACACTTCTGAATGGTATTCCCAGAAACCAGTTGTGAACATTTCTTCGAAGGTTTGCTTGTAGCACGCCGGTAGGTATCTAATTCTGCAATGCCAGGCATAACACACCCGTAGCAATGGCGTTGTACGCATATCATATGCAAGATCTAGATTGCCATGCTCGAAGCCCGGGGTGTTTACATGAGGAGCCTTAACATGACGGAAGACTTTGAAAACCATTTGCATCATGTCAAATATTTTGACAATCATATGCGCTACTATATCGTCCATATGTTTCAAGGATCCAGTGGCAAATCGTGGCCATCATGTATCCGATTGTATGTGGCCTGAAGTATGGGTAGTTTAGCCAATCCTGTCATTGCTTGTTGATTTGTATCTTAATCGCAAATGCCTTCCAAGAACGACGATGTGGCACTGGTCCCCAACATGGGTTGTATTTTAAGTGTAGTGGTGCCTTAACCCAAGTACTCATCATCTCACGATATTCTTGTAAAATATCTTTACGCCAATCTGGTTGATAGATCTCGCCTTGTTGCGCATCCAGTGGCAAATCGTTAGGCTCAAACTGAGTAGCGTGAGATGGTTTCTTGCTTGTTTCTTTCTCTATGGCCAACTGATATTCGGCCATTAACATGAAATATGGTTTATACTGTAGCTCATGCCCTGATATGTATCTGCGCGGGGCCAAATGAGCAAAGTAGGGCGATTGTAAAATTCTTTCCTCAATCATTGCCATTGCATGCAACTGTGCCTCTACTCGTGCTGAGTGGGTTGTTCCAAGATTTTCAATTGTCTTCATCCATGCGGGAGTTGGAAGTTCGAAAGTCCTCTAGCCTTCGACCGTGAAGCGTCTGCCTAGGATAGGTTGTGGTTCGTATGCTTCTTCAAAAGTTTCCTCCATCGGAAATGTAACTGTTTCCTCCTCTGTTGGTAGTTCCGGTGGGGAGTCTGGTCATGGTGGTGCTTCATATACTGCTATCCTTGATTCCAGAGTAGATACCTGGGCCCGTAATGTGTTGAGTTCCTCTAGGATGTTAGGAGATGCGTCCGCAGGAGTTGGTAGTCCTTGTGGTATTGGTGTTCTTAGTTGCAATGTCTTGTGTTCCTCCTTGAGCTTCTGAAACTCCTCGTTCATGCTGTCGTAGTCATCTAACAGTCTGACATGATCTTCTAACAACATTTTCATTGATTCTAAGGGCACGGCCTTGAAGCGACTAGGGCTTAAGGGTTGGTCAGGTTGATCAAGGGCAGCTTCTAAATTTTCTCTGTTCTGCTCTTGCAAGCACTGTTTTTCTTCTTTTGCTGCTGCTAGGTGTCTTCTGAGTAAGCCCATGTTCCGTGTAAGCATCGCGTTGCAAATTTTATGGGCCCTTAACAAATTATCGAGATCGGTGATAGCTTCTTTCGTCTTTCTTCACTTTCTACTTCCAGTTTATGATATGCCTCACGTAGTTCTTGGTAGCGAGTATTCAATGAGGCAATCTTGATCGACAATGAATTAAGCTGCGACTGTAAGTCGTTGGTTGTCCTCTGCAACATCTGATAATTATGTCCAAGAGATGTGAACTCATCTCTTACTTGAGCCATGCATGTGAACATATGTCGGAATGCGGTATCTACAATGTAGTAGGTGTAGATGCAAAGGGAATGGGGAATGGGGGTGGGAAAGTGGATGCTGTGGTGATTGTGGAAAATGGTGGTGTGCTTAAATATTGTGGTGCCACAAATGAAGTGAGTGGAGGTGCAGCGGGTGGTGATATTTCCATATCGCTGGATGTGGTGTCGAGTGTAGTGATTGTGAATAGTGGTGTGATCGTGGGTAAGTGTGTGGGTGTAAATACGGGATTTACAAAGGTTGAGGAGTAATTTACAGAGGGGTTGTTTTGGACGGCTTGGTGGAAAGGGGAGAGAGGAGTTACGGTGGGTCGAGGAGGTGAGACTGGGGAGAAGGTTAATGGAGGTCGGAATGGGAAAAGGGGTCTTGGAGGTGTGGGGAAGGATGGAAAAGATGGATGGAGAAATGGGTTGGATAGAAAGGTGGATGTGTTAGGGGGTAGACTAGGTTTAGTGGGTGCGGGAATTGTGGGATGAATGGGAGTAAGGACGACTTCTACTACTCTGCTGGACAAGGAGGATGTTGTTCTGGGAGAAGGAGGGTGTATGGGGGAGACGGGATGGATGGGAGGTGAAGGAGGAGCGGTTGGGGTGGTAGGTACTTCGATAACTGTGGTAGTATATACAGCAGTAGTACGGGGTGGGGAGTCGATGATAATGGTGTTTTCTGCCAATGATCCTTCAGGGATGAGACGTGCTTCCCTAGCCTAATCTGAAGATTGACCCCCGGTGGGAACCCGAATGTATTCACCAGGTTTGGTTAGTAAGCGGATTCTGCGAGGATCATACTGCGGTAGCGGTTTTCTCTGCAAATACCTTAAGGCTTCGATAGATCCCATTGATTTGACAAGTTCTCTGAAGCCTCTGATGTATACTTCTTCGAATCCGCCAGAGACAAGTTCCTACTCTATAAGTGCTTGGCTCTCTTCCTCATTCAATTTCTTGTGCGCCCAAACTTTCTCCATGGTTTGATACAATTTTTTGATGGCTAGCATATAAGCTGCTGCTTTGAATGTTTCTTCTTCGTGTGTGCTCGTATCACCTTGGGTGTCGGTTTGTTGTCCTTGTTCGTCTGTTTGCACATGTTCTTGGGATTCATGAGTTCCCTGACTAGCTTCGTCATCGTCTTCATCTTCGTTGGTTTCTGTCCTTTCTTCCTTGGAACTAGACATTACTTGTCCTTGTGGTTGATCTCGTAGTGTGGTAGGGTAGCTGGGCCTTTCATATTCTTGAGAGAAGATCTCACCTTCTGAAAACTGAAATTCATTGGAGAAAGCATCTTGCATTTCGAAGTCAAACGTTGTATCTAGTGGCTATGCTTCCAGGTTGGGTATTGGAAAAGAAAAAGCTTCCGCACCAATAGTGGTGGGAACTTCTGTTGCCGTGGTGGTAGGTCCTGGGACACTGGCTACTTGAGGAGCGATTGTGTTGGTAGTGCCCTCCGTTACAATTGGTCTTGATAAACGTATACGAATAGGTTGTACTGTTGGAGTGGCTTCTATCAGAGACTGCTCTGGAGAGGGTTGTGGTGAGGGTGATTCTGGCACCTGAAGGCAGGGGATGGTTCCTCTCATTCGCTTTCCTGCTCTTCCTTTGCTGGCCTTCCTAGCTTTCTTTGTTGTTCCCTTGAAGGCTTTCAACTCCTCACTTGTCAACGCATGTTTGATCGGCAAGTCATATGCTAAGCACATGTATACAATTCTAGTCAGCGCGCAGCATCCATTGATGACCTTCTCTCTTTCCCATCTATGTTGGGCTAAGTAGAGCTGATCAATGATCCAGCTTGCTAGATAAACTGTCTGAGGTCTAGTACATGCTAAATATAAGCCAAACCAGATGCGCTTGTGAGGCATTGTGAATCTGTCCTGAGCGGGGAAAGCAAAATGCTGCATGCATATCCTCAATGGTTTAGATAGCTCAGGTGTGATTGCTGAAATAACTTCCCACTTCATAACATCCCCATGTTTCATTGGCTCTGGGATTAACCTTTCATGTTCTGTGGGAGTATGCGTTCCATGAATCTTAATGGCAGCTCTAATCAAGTCTTTAGAAAGATAAAATCTTTTATATGGTGGATCGTTCACTAAGGATGGCAAAATGAAGGTGCCTGGCAAATCTTTGTTCTCTGAAGCCATCAATGTTGTGACTAAATAGTAACATCTGTAGAAGTCAGGTTTAGGCAAAGGGTCGCTGAAATACTCTGTAAACCCTGCTCTTTCCCAAACATCCGTTAGGTCTTCTGTGTTCTTTAGTCCTTCGAACTCTCTGGAGAAGAATTGATATTTGCCCCAGGTACGGTCATCAAACGTCAAGTTGGCTTCAGAGATAAAATCGGCATCCGCCAATGGTCCTTCTAGCCCTTGAAACCAGTGAGAATTGCAATGAATCTTTTGCGTATAACCTCTAGGAGGATTGTCGATCGGCATAGGTCCGGGAAATCCTTGGAATTCTGAGGGATGAGCTATAGGATGGGGTTCCGCTAGTAGTTCTCTAATATTGGCCCTGGGTGCACTAGGGCCAGCTTCTGATGGTCCTTCTGCCTGCATGATGTATGATGCGAGTGCGTAGATCTGCTACATAAGATTAACACATTAGTATGGAAATTAATCATGATCCCATGAAAGTGAGACCGCAATTCCCTTCCATAACCGATGTGTAACCCGTGTAGCCGAGTGTCATGATGTGGTTTATGGAATGATTTCTTGCAAACTAATGCAGGTCTCTAGACACCTACATGCTTCAGATGATGCATACATTGCTTAATGAGGTGTTATTACAGGTGATGTTGGGTTATAGTGTGTGGATTTATACAAGGTTCAGTCATGAATGATTTATTACAAGGTTGTAGATTAGTCGGGGTGGGAGTTATGTTAGACAATGGGTTAGGAGAAGACTTATGGATACGTTTCGGTATCCACTTCCTAAGAGTTTCTGAACGGGTGATACGTTTCTGTTGAGGGACAAAAGGTGATATCAGATGTGGTGGTATTGAGGGTTGAAGAGATTTCTCTCTCCATTGGTTGGGGGTTGGAAATAAGGATTTGCTCCTAGTGTGGAGAACTGAACATTGGTCCTTGTAGGGATATTTTGTTGTTGGTCCTGCCTCAAGTTCTGATGAGCAGAACTTTGGTATGTTACATGAGGGTTCTGGGAGATAGTTCATTGGTCTCTGGGGGGAAATATGGGAATACCTTGATACTTTAATTGAACTCTTTCTAGATCTGAGATGGGCCAATAAGTCCTCATATTCGTATCCATTTAAGTGATTCTAGAAAGATCCTATGGGTCTTGTAGCTCATAGATGGTGACTAGGTTACTACTTTCTCCCCACAAAGATGTAGGCGCTTGTAGCAATTGCGCCATCCTGGCTACCATGTACACATCAATCAACATGTGTCGTCTGATATTGTCGTCGGTCTGGGTTCCTTCGTCGTGGTTGACTCCTTTGTGGTTGAGGTTGAGAGGTCAGATGGACACTCTGCTTTGGAAAAGAAGGGAGGTCCAACACTTGCAAAACTTGCCCATTAGAAGGTGCTCTGTTTTGTACTTTTAATCTAGGCCAATCTGCAGTAAGTGTGGAAGGATGGGCACCGTAGGGTGTTTTGCCCATGTGGAAGCTGATGAATTCCACTTGACCGCTGATCGTCCCCATCTGTCCGCTGATTGTGCCCATTTGACCAAGCGGTTGGGCAGTTGACCCTTCTAATTTGCATGAAGCCCAAGGGAAAATCTCTTGACATCCTTCTGATTGACAATTGTCCATAGCCAAGCCCACATGGGTTGGTGTAAACATAACGTGAATGATCTAACCAAAGATATTTCGGTCTTCCATCGCATGTTGTTCATAGGGTCTAGGGTTGCATACTTCAGGCGAACAGCCGTTAGGGAAGTCAAGCGGTATCACTCGCTTCTGATCTAAGGGTCCAATCTGCAAGGAGCCTTGTCTAAGATTTAGGTCCACTGAGTGATCGTATAGCCAATCTTGGCCAAGTATTAGGGGTTCTATGAGGTCCTCGTCATGGCACACTAGTAGCTTCACTGTCAAGGTCACATCATGTATGAGGATAGGAAGGTCTGCCTCACCCATGCAAGGGGTTTCCATGCCTCCTAGCCCTATGAGGTATGCCTCAATTGGCCGCATTTCTATTCTTGAATCATTATAGTGGGACCATCTAATCGCACTAGTCGCAGCACCTGAGTCAATTAAAGCCCTGAGCTCTTGGCAAGGATTGCCGTGCTCTAGCCTGACTGTAATGAATGGTCTCCGATCCACTATGCTAGGATGAGTAGTTGACTTCACTTGACACATGGCCATGGGGTATCTGGGTGTTGTTTCTAGATGGTTATAATGTTCTCTCCCTAGTCCTTGTCTTCTTAACTTCATGCGCTTAATGCGTTCTATAGATTCTGCCTGAGCTTCAGCTCGTATTCTATTTTCTTCCTCCTTATGCTTCTTTGCCAACGTGAGTCGTCTAAGCATGTCCTCAGTAAGAGGTTCTTGGTATAGCCTGACTCTACAACCACTAATGTAATTAGGCATTATGTCTCCTTCTAAGGTGGCTAATTGTACTGCTCCACTTGTTGAGAGTCTGTTAATGATCATAGGTCCATAACCTCGCTTTTCTAACTTCCGTGCATGTTGTTTCAGCGTATATATTAGAACTAAATCTCCTTCTTTCAAGCCTTTATCTTTCACATGTGCATCAAAATATGCTTTCTGTCGCTTCTTTGTTGCGTATATTCCTATTGCTACTCTCATCTTGGTTTCTCCTAATCGTTCCAAGTCCATTATTCTTGCTGATAATTCATGGCCGGTCCACTGATGTTCTTGTGCAATCTTAAGGGTCAGTATCAAGAAGTCCAAAGAAAGCACATCATTCTGACCAAAAACCATCTGAAAGGGAGTTGCATTGAGTACGGTCTTGTAGGCCACTCGATATGCCCAAACATCTTGGTGTAACTGTTTGTCCCAATCTGAACGTTTGTTGTTTATGAGTTTTGTCAGTACGTTACAAAGAATCTTGTTAGTGCTTTCAGCCTAACCATTGGCCTGAGGATGATATGGTGCGGATTTCTTGTGAATCACCATAAAATCCTGTAACAAATATTCAATGACTTGGTTTAGAAAGTGAGTTCCTCGATCGCTCACTAACTCTATAGGCAATCCATATCTTGTAAAGACATTTTCAAATAAGAATTTTGTAGTCGTGTGTGCAACATTCTTTTTTGTGGCTTTTGCCTCTACCCATTTGGTAAGATAATCTGTCGCAACAATAATGTATTCAGCATGTGTACCTTTTGCAGGGGGGTTAATGGGTCCTACAAAGTCTATACCCCACTTAGAAAATGCATGTCTGCCCATCATGGGTTTTAATGGCATTTCATCTCTGCGAGTAGGAAACTGAGTTCTTTGGCACACATCACATCTCTTTACATAGGTATGTGCATCCATGTGAAGAGTGGGCCATCATAATCCTGCAAAGAGGATGGCTTTGATTATCCTATCGGGGCCAAAATGACCTCCTGCAACACCTTGGTGTGCAGTCTCTAGTACGCTCAAATAATCTCTCTCATGAACACACTGTCTTAAATATCCGTCTCGTCCGCGTTTGTATAGGTTGTCGCCAATAAGTGAATAGTCTTGAGCTTCCTGCTCTAGACTTCGTTGTCGTGCTAAAGTCATTCCTTGGGGAATGTTTTCGTCCTCAAGTATGTCACTAAGGGTTCCCTCCATTCTGGTGTGAGATACACGTGATATAACGTGGCATGTTCTACTGGTTGTCTTTCACAACAGACATGGCATTCTTTACACAATTTGTAGACGTCTGCTTCCATCGTTGGCCAATATATTCCTAGTCTATGCAGAGTCTGCAATGTACGATGTTTCAAATGATGTTGCTTTAATGCACCTACATGTGCTAATTGCAACCAATTTGCATGTTAGCGCACAACTCTTCCCATGGAGACTTGACGTGTTCCATGACTGATGGCTCTGACGATCGACAAGCATCACGATTGACCGGTTCCACGACTGATGAGTTCCACGATCGACAGGTGCCATGATTGACCGGTTCCACGATTGATAGAGTTCTGAGCATGTCCGTCGCAGCGCGTTCCACGATTGATGGGTTCTACGATCGACGGGTTCCACTTTAACGATTGATGGGATTTTTTGCAATAGGCACATTCCACGATTGACGGGCCTCTCTGTGGCAGCGTGTGAATTTGACTCGCACCACAACCTTGCAGGTTTGCGCCTACTGCTACGTGAAATGGTGCTCAATGCTTCTCCGCGATGAACTTGTTGCTCCACGACGGACAACTCTCACACGCGACTGACGGCTATTTCCACGATGGACTGGATTCTCCGCGATTGATGGTTTGCTGAGCTCCCGAGTCCCGCTTTTTGCACGATTGACGGTTTGGCAACTCCCGCTTTTGGGCGCGATTGATGGTTTAGCGATTGCTGGTTTTCCGTGCTTTGGCGATTGATAGTTTTCTCCTTACGATTGTCCGGGTCCCTTTTGGCTCTCGACTGTCGCTCTCTGCCACGTGGACGTCACGTTGCCTCCACTGAAGACTTCCGAGCTTACTTCATATCTGCAGTAGTAACTTTGAAACACCCTCGACATAAGAGCAGTAGTATTCAGCAACTCAGAGCTTACTTCATAACTGCAGCAGTAATGAACACCTGATGGTTTTCCCAAGAATACCGGTTCTTTCCCGCAATTGATGGTTTATGACAACCACGACTGATGGTTTTCCCATGAATGTCCACGATTGATGGTTTTTGACAACGACGATCGATGGTTTTCTCCATCAATACCGGCGATTGATGGTTTATGACGTCCGCGACTGATGGTTTTGCCTACGTTTTTTTTTCGGATCCTTCGATCCTTGGCGAAGTGATGGTTTTTTGAAAGCAGTGACCGTTTTTGCTTTGTATTATTTCCTTTCGGATGGTCATTTCAAGCGATTAAGAATTTGACGTGAGAAAGATCGCAGCGGAGAGAGTTCGGGGTGTCCCTCTTTTGTCATGGATTTGGCGACCCCCTCTCTTGTGAGAAGTAACCTGGCCCCTCCTCCCGGGGAGACCGATAACCTGGCCTCTTTGTTGGAGGGGGGTTGTTGTGCCGCCCTAGGGGCCTTCGAGAGTGCTGAACCCCCCTTGGTCTCCCTCAGTAGATCCGCAATTCTGTCAACTCAGGAGGAGCTCAAGAAAGTTTGCCTCGTCGGCCAAATGTTCGGCCCTAAGCCCCCGCTTAAAACTGTGCGATAGTGGCTTCGCAACGAGTGGTTCCCCCGTGGGCTAGTTGTTTGTAAGTGTCAGTTCTTACCGGCAAGCCACTTGCTGCTAGTCTTTGAAAATGAAGATATGGCGTTTCGAGCCCTTAGTGTCGGAACTTGGCAACTCGGCCGGGCGACCCTGCACCTATTCAGATGGTCCCCTGATTTTACTCCCGACAAATCGAAATTGCTTCGGTACCCTCTCTGGGTTGAGCTCCCTAACCTGCCATACTTCTTGTACAACTTCGTGTGGGACATCATTTCTCCTATCGGCAAGCCGTTGGCCTCACGCGAGGACATTGGTGGTCTCATTTATGAAGGTGCAAGACACTCGTTCAACGCTCGGTGGCACCCTCAAATCTGTGTCGAGGCTGACCTCAGTATGCCACTTCCATCGAAGATCAAACTGGACTTGGGCGAAGGGGATGTATGGGAGCAAGACATCAGGTACAAAAACCTTCCCAACGCGTGCTTTCGTTGTGGCCAACAAGGTCACAGGATTAAAGATTGCCCTTTGAGACGAAAAAGCAAGCGAAATCAAGAAGCCCCCAAAAATGCTCAAGATAGCAATGGTGCATTGAATCACTCGACGAAAGTAGAGGAATTCAAGGGCCCCCTTAATCCAGAAGCTGACGCAGACGGGTTCATTGAAGTCAGAAGAAGAAGGAAAAGAAGCCCTAGGGCAACTTCTGAGCGAAACAACATGTCAGTTACCCCCTCCAGCAACTTGTATTGCAATCTGGAAAAGGACATCAATGAGTTTGACTACCCAAGGGGGAACCAACTTGAGGTGGACACCGACGTCAAAGGCCTAGAGATCCCTGACAGTAAAGAAACCTTGCAGGAGGGTTACACTACAAGCAAAGAAGACGGCTTTACTACTAGCAACGAAGATAACATGGATAGTGAAAGCTCCATCATCGGATCGACTATTTCGGAAACGGAGCTGAAAACGATGCCCAGTTCTTCCCAGCAGGAGGCATCCCGCAAAGGAAAACAACCTATGGAGTTACCGTGGAAAAGCCCCCACAAGAACCTATTGCTAACTCGGGATCTGATCTGAGCAAAAAAGAAAGATGAATCCAAGAAAAGAAAGGACAAAGCTCCCTCCCGCAAAGAGGGATTATTACGACAATGATCATCATCTCGTTAAATGCTAGAGGGCTAACCGACCCCTCAAGAGCGATCATCATTGGTGAATGGCTTCGCGACATTAGCCTAAACCCAGATTTTATATGTATCCAAGAGATTAAAATTGACGGAGAAGACCTCCAGAAACGGCTTAGACACGTCTCCTCGACCCATGTTTGGATTTCAACGGCGCATCAGCGGGGGTCCGGTGGAACGGTAATCGGTATTAATCAACTCTGGTTTGAAAAGCTTGAGAACTCCATTGAAGATGAATGCCATCGATGGATTGCTGTTTCTTTCGGTGCTCCCTTTTGTTTTACTTTAGTTTCTTTGTATGCCCCTAATGGGGAGTTAGAGAGACTTAACACTTGGGCCTCCTTGGACTCGCTCCCCCACAACGTGCTTATTTGTGGTGACTTCAACATGGTAGAGGACCCTATGGATAGATGGATGGGCAAGGGTAGGGTCATCGATAGTCGGGAGAAAGAAACGTGGGACAAAACTAAACTACACTTGGATCTGGTCGAATCCAAAGACTCGAATGGCTTTTCTTGGTCAAATCTCCAAGCAGGCGAGGACCTGAGGAAAGCTAGACTTGATAGATGCTACAGTTCTCAGAGCTTTACTCAACAGTGGGGCCACCCTTCCCTCTCGCAACGCACCGACCTCACCATCTCTGATCACTACCCGATCGTCATCACCTTTCAACCCCCCACCAAGATCCGTAAGGCTCCTTGGTTCCATGCCAGTGTGCCCTCCTTCTCTCTCCCCTTCGTCCATCAAGAAATTTCTGATGTGTGGAAGGAGAAGTGTTGTCGATAAGTCACGACAGATCATGATTAGATCCAGGAAGATGCTAGAGACTGTGCGGCGGGCCCGTAGAGAAGCTCTATATCATAGACTCTGGCGGCTCGAGGAGGAAGTGAACAAAGGAAAATCTCAAGCCCAGAAAGGGCTTCGAAAAATCAGAGCGCTGCTGAGATACGAGGAAGAGATACAAAGGAAAAATTTGCAAATTTTCTTCAAGGAGTGGTGGGCTGGCAAAGCGGACAAACCCACCAAAGAGATGTGCCGTATCCTCAAAAGGAAACACAACAGAGAATCGATCCCCTTATTGCTAGACGCAAATGGCAATGTATGCAATACAGAAGAAGATAATGTTGGGATCATTGAAGGGCACTTCACGAGACTCCTGGGGACCTCAAACCCCCTCTCCCACCATAGAAGGGACTGTATGGCAGCCATTTCTAGGGTTTCCCCCCACAGGATACCACTCAACCTCCACTCTCTGCTTCATGCCTCTATCTCTGAAGCCGAAATCATTGAGGTCATCGATGCCCTCCCTTCAGGTAAAAGCCCGGGACCCGATGGGCTCACTAATGAGTTCTTTAAATCTTTCAAGTTGGTGGTTGCCACCCCTCTTCGGTTGGTTTGGCAAGAGGCACTCAAGTTTGGCGCGCTTCCTTCCTGTCTCAACAATGGCATTATCAAGGTGGTACACAAAAAAGGGGAAAAGAACAGAATAGAGAACTGGCGTCCCATTACAATGCTCCAAACATGATACAAGATCATCGCCAAAGTCATTGCCAACAGAATCTCTTGCCACTTGAGAGCGTGGTTAAGCGAGGACCAAAAAGGTTTCATCAAAGGCAGGTCAATTTTGGAAACCATTATAGATATCTGGGAAGGTCTTGAATTTGCAAATGAGTCTAAACAAGAAGTAGTATTCCTCAAGATCGACTTTGATAAAGCCTACGACAGGCTAGAATGGGACTATATTCTACAGTCGCTACAAGATCTTGGATGTAGTAAAAAATTCACCAAGTTGATCGCGACCCTTCTCAGAAACGCAGCGACCCAAATTAACATTAATGGAAAACTTTCAAAGGTGATCAAACTTAGAAGATCTATCAGACAAGGGTGCCCATTGGCTCCCCTTCTCTTTGCCATTGCCACGGAAGGGCTTAGCAGGCTGGTGGAGCATCAGGTGGAAGCTGGTAACATTAAAGGCCCTCGTTTGCCGCATGACCACAGTCAGATCACCATGAGACTTTTTGCCGATGATATGAACGCTTTTGTTCACAATGATAGTACCAGCCTGGAGACGTTCTGGAAGTGTCTTGCTACCTTTTGTGAAGCCTCTGGATCCATAATCAACCACTCTAAGACCGCCTTTAGAGCTATTGGTGGGTCACAGCCTGACCTTCTCATTGATCATGGCTGTCAAATCATTCCGCAGGGCCAAATTTTTCGGCTTCTTGGGATTCCCTTGGGGTTTGGCGTCTCTATGGAACAGCGGTGGAACTGGGTGCTTGCCAAACTCGAAAACAAGCTTAACTATTGGAGAGGTATGCAAATCAATCTTGCTGGTCGTGCTATGGTTATCAACACGTTCCTCTTATCATCTACCATTTATTTCCTTTCTTGTTGGAGACCGAAAGAGCAAGATCTGTCCAAACTGGATAGTATTTGTAGAAACTTCCTTTGGACGGGCGACCACAATAGGCGGGGGGTGCCTAAAATCAAATGGTCCATCTGCACCAGCCATAGAGATAGTGGGGGACTTGGTATCTTGGACATTGGGTGCATTGGCTAACAAACTGTCGGCCAAATGGATAATTAAGGCTTGGTGCAACGGGGAGGCCTCGTGGGCCAAGTTGATCTTCAGAAACAAGAATGAGTTGGCGCTCATGGGTTTCCCAAATTGGAAGAATCTTGACATCTTGACCTTGCTGTTTTCCCCGATCCCCGTCTTCCCGAAAGGCTCTAATCTGGTGTGCTCCCTTTGGAAGAGTTGGAATAAAGTCAAAAGCTTCACAAGAATAAGTGAAGACTGGAAGTGGGCTGCCGGTATCAGACAAAACGACTCTATCTGGTTTCCGATCCATGGCATCCGGAGTGTGGAATCTTGGAACATTCGAAATGCCAAGAAGCTATGGAACAAAGGCTTCAAAAAATGGAAACATCTCTGGAAACAAGACACCAACCGCTGGATCAACTTTGAGGATATTGACCCTAGCATCAACATTTCGCATGAAGAATGGAACACTTTGCAAAGCAGATGTCTCGCCTGGGACCGACACAAAGTTCGCCTTCTCATGGGACACGACATGTCGAGCTCGCTTGGTCTCAAATGGCACAATGGGAATAGCCTATCAAAAATCCCGAACATCAAAGAAACGATCAACTATCAGGTTAACCTCAACAAAAAGTGGTGCCTGTCATGGACGCGGCTTCGGTGGGACATGAAGTTCATGGCTATCTGGCACCCCCTCATAGAAATCAAAAAGTCTGTCCTCTTATGGAAAACTCTTCATCATGGAATCTGGACCAACCTTAAGGCTAGCAAAATTTGTGGGATCCCTCCCTGGTGCAAACGCTGCTACCGGTCTATCGAAGATGTTTCACACATCTTCTTTACCTGCCCCAACTCCAACAGACTCTGGCAGGTGGTTGGAAAGAGAATTAGACTTCAAAAACGTCTCAGTTGGCAGCAAGCCCTGCTGGGAGAAGCGATCGGCTGCTCCGCGACTCTCTGGAACGCCATCAGAGGGGAGGTCCTATGGAAAATCTGGCGGGAAAGATGTGCTTTCAACTTCGGTGACTCCCCCAAGGAGTGGTCAATTGAGAAATCGTTGTTCCTCCTTGGCAAACGGATTGTCAATTGTAAAAAATCCCCCCCCCTTTAGGCATCATCAAGTACTCCTTTTGATCGATAACAAGCTTAAACCCAAGTGGGCCCCACATGAGGGTGATGAGAGGGTAATTAACCTTCTTTGTAATGTCATCTAAGCTCTGTAAAAGCTTCCCCTGCTTTGTGGGATTTGGGGGGTCCCGTGGGCACTAGTCCCCTTCTCTTGTACTTTTCTTTATTTAATTCAAGTCCGGGAGAGTAGGCTAACGCCGAACTTCCTTTATATTAAAAAAAAACCAATTTGCATGTTCTGATTCATCTACACAACAAGCAAGAATCTTTTGATTATCTTGTTTATATATACTTCCTGCTATGATTTGATATCTTTGAGACTTTGTAATCTCTCCTTCTTTGATCCTTATCCTCGGATTCTTGGGTCCATATGTGAGAATAGGGATAATAGGCTTAGCCCATTCTGGTGCTATCTCAAGGTTAAACAAATATGCATCTGGTAATTCATAAGCTATCCCTTGAGGAGCTTCTCTTGAGGTTACTCTTGAAAGGTGGTCAGCTCTAAGATGTTTCTTTCCTTTCCTGACTACTACTTCAAAGTCGTACTCCATGAGTAATAGAAACCAACGTATTAATCGTCCTGTGTTACATGGTTTATTGACTAAGTACACTAATGCTTGATGATCTGTAAAGAATTTGAACTTGTTTGCCAACAAATAATGCCTAAATTTCTTTACTGCGTAGATCATTCCAATCCTTCTCGTTCCGTAGTGGTATAATTTCTTTCTACTGCGTTCAAGTGTCTGCTTGCGTAAGCTATGGGGAGGTCTATATTACCTTCATTCGTGGGTTGTGCTAGCACACATCCTATGGCATAGTTGGATGCATCCACATGTACATGGGATGGCTTACTCCAATCCGGGGTTGTCAATATAGGTGCTGAGCACAAACGTCATTTGAGTTCATTGAATGAATTCTCACACTCATCTGTCCATTCAAATGGGTCAAAAGAGAGTACAAAGGCTTGGCTATGATTGCATACATGTGTATGAATTGTCTATAATAACCACAATGACCCATAAATGCTTGTACCTCTTTTACGTTGGTTGGTCTACGTAGATCTGTAATTACTTTCACTTTTTCTTCATCTATCGAAATTCCATTCTTTGACACAATGTGCCCTAGAATTTTGCCTTGTCTGACCATGAAAACGCATTTTTCTGGGTTCAAACAAACCTGATATTCTCGACATTTGTCAAAATACTTGTCTTAATTATGGGATATGTGTCTGCCTGATATTCGAATGAGCACATATGTCATTGACATAAACTTCCAAATTCTTGCGTAAGAACTCATTGAAAACATGACACATGAGTCGCTGGAAAGTGGCGGGTGCATTCGTTAAGCCAAAAGGCATTACACGAAATGCAAATATGCCCCATTTTGTGGCAAAAGTCGTCTTGGCTGATCTTCTGGAGCAATGGCTACTTGATTGTAGCCTGAGAATCCATCAAGAAAACTGTAAACTTCCTTGCCGCAACTCTTTCCAATAAATGTTCCGTGTTAGGAAGAGGATAACTATCTCTAATTGTGGCTGCATTAACTTTTTTAAGGTTAATACACACACAATTTTCCATTCTTCTTGAGCACAACCACAATGGGGGATACCCATTCAATATGCTCAATTTCGTAAATAAATCCTGCTTCTATCAAACGATCTATTTCTTCTTTAATCTTTGCAGCGTAGTTATCATTGTATGTGTATGGTTTCTGTTTCGTAGGTTTTGCATCTGGAGTCATAGGGATTCTATGGGAACATATATCCGGGTCTACTCCTTTCAAATCTTTGTAGCTCCAAGAAAACACATCTCTGTATTCGCGCAACAGGGCAACTAATTCTTCTTCTTCTTCATTTGTCAAATCATGCCCTATGTAGGTACACTTTTCTTCTTCTCCTTCTATGGCTACTATGATTTTTTTGGTTTTCTCTCGATTATCATATACTTCTCCAACTTCAGGTTTTCTGTTAGGCATTCGTACCATGATTCTTCTATCTTCTATCTCATATTTCTTGAAGTTCTCAGGAACTTCAAACAAGGATTCTTCCTCTTCTGACATGGTTTCTTTCTTCTTTCTTTTCTTACCTTCACTTTTGTCAGTCACTTGTGTGGTTAACGTCACCTCATTCGTAATTTCTTCGTGCCTCGACGGGTGATTTTCTACTTCATAGAAATATTCTTCCTCTGATGCAAAGGGGGGGTCCATAATAATTGACTCTAAATCAAAGTCACTTGCATCCTCAAATGCATCAGTGCTCAGTTCACACTCTTCTAAAACTGAATTACACATGATCGGCTCTATTGTAAAGACTGAGATGTCATAGCCATCTTCATCACAGTGGGGGGTCCATTGTTCTTCATTGATGGCTACATCCATGGTTGCTAGGATTTCTGCCCAACCATGGGGTTCGAATTCTTCGTCTGGAAATACTACAGGTGCGTAAGCTGGCTCTTGAAGGGTTCGTGGATGTTGTTCTGCACCTAAGGTCCTGGCTTCTAACCTTTCTTCCTCTTGTTTTGCTACCTTACACATCCATAGATGAGTATCCTCGTGTAACCATGAGGGGTCTGACTCTAATGAGTGTACCGATTTCGTTTCTACCTATGTCTTATGGATGGTATTCCATTGTATTGGGGGTACATCTCGATGTGAATAGTCTTTAAGATTGACTTTAGTAGTCACTCCTAAATGTTGCAAGTACAAAGAATTAGTTCCCCAATCTTGTACAATTTGCAACTGACGCATGAATGGTCGTCCCAATATCATCTCATAAGCATGATTTTTACTAAAATCACAAATGGCAAAGGTATGCTGAAACTCTACACCACAAGTGGTGAGAGATATGCCTTCTAGTAAGCCTAATGGTTTTTCTATGTGTCCATCAGCCATTTGTAGCTTCATCCTGGTGGGTCTTAGTGCTGGCTTACCCCAATGTTTCCATAAAGCGGTGGTAGCGATGGCTATTTGGCTCCTGAATCTAAGATGGCTTTCGTGGTGTAGCCCTGATGGGTTATTGGAAGATAAGTGTTACCTTCCTCTCCTTCACTTACATCTCCGATCTTTTCTACAGGTATTTCTGGTACCTTTTTATGTGATCCTATCTATGAGGGAGTTGTCGCAAGCTCAGGGAATTGATTTGCTACATGCTTCCACAGTTCTGGTTTAACCTTTAACAACTCCTCTAGAGTGAGATTACATTGTACTTTAGTGTTCTTGATCACTTCTGTGTTTCTAGGGATTATTGATTCTTCATTCCTCACTATTATCATGGGTGCTCTCATACTAATAGACTTTGCTTCCCAAGGTCCTGTGAACTGAGGTAATTCTTGCAAAGAATTAGATTCAAAACCTGTGTGTTCACTCAATTGCTCTTCCTCTACATCATCGTAAATAGAGGGGATATCTTGGGGAAATTGTTCCTGCAAGTCGTCTATTTCTTGAATAGGAGGATGGGTTCCTTGTTCTTTTCTCCACTTCTCTTCTTGGATTTCTCTCAAAAATTCATGTGAGTACATATGTATGGAAGACAGGTTGTCTTCCCCTTCTGTGTTTGGTACTTGAGACCAGGATGGTGCATTCCTTTCCTGTGTCTCTGGGATGATAGGATTCCTATACTGATCCTTTTTCTCTTTGCTATCTATCAAGTATTCTAGCCTCTCCATTAGTCCTTGAAAGTGTAATTCTGATTTTGCCATGTTATTCCAATTTAGATATCTAGAGGCTTCGAACATTGCTTGTGCTAATTCAACCATTTTCATGCAAAGTTTAGTTCTCTCAATTTCTAGGTCTGCTCGAGGGTAGTTCTTACTCATTTCAGCTACTTGAGGTCCTTCTTTTATTCTAGCCTGATATGCACGGAACATCATGTCTAGGTTTTCTGGTATGGGTTCCACTAAAACTGATCCTGATTTCTGAGCTGGGTTCTCTTGATTTAATTCTTGAGAGATCAACTCTAGGATTTTGGCTCTCGATTCCTTGAGACTTCCTTCCAACTCTATTATCCTTTTACTCCATTTTCTCTTGATTCTTTCTCTAGAATCTTTCCAAGACTTCGTCTTTTTACTGTTAGACTCTCCAACTTCACTAGTTTCGGCTGTTTTCTCCTGATTGTGTTGCTTATTCTGTAAGAGCGCTTGGGCTCTAGTTATAGCTTGGATAGGCACGTATGTAGGGTTGGATCCATCTGGGTTGTTTACAATACTTATCACGTTGATCCGTGTCACATTTGACACATTTGCAGGGTTCTTCGGACAATCTTTGATTATGTGCTCCTTACCACAGTCGACACAAAAGCCTAAAGCATGGTCCTCTATGGCCCCGTGGTCTCTGTTGTCTTACTTGGGGCCGTGGATTTGGGTTTGTGTACATCACGTTAGCATAGTCGAGCTCCCAACTAGGTTCCACTGGTGGACTATCATAATGATATGTCTCCACATGTTCTGGTGACTCTGTGTAATACATGGGTGGACTATCTACATGAGTAGAGTCAAAACTGTTTGAGTTCGGGTCACTCTCGGTAATTAAGGGTGAAGAGGGAACTAAAGCCCTACTTAGGTTCTCTTCTGCAGCAGCATATTTCACTGAGATGACATTCGCTGCTGGGGGTGGTTGTTGAGCTAAGACAGGTTGAGGTCTCTGTTGAGCCTGATAAGCGTAGTTCTATGGAGGCCTATAGTAATAAGGTTGAGCATTTTATTGGCCTTGATACCTACCTGGTTGTGCATATGCTTGTGGGTAGTTCTGTCTCACTGCTTGTTTGTTGTATGGGTAGTCTTGAGCCGTGTGATTCGTGTATCTTCTCTCAATCGTACAGTACTGGCCACTGTTGATATATTTAGGTAGTGATGTGTGTGAACACTCTAGGACCGCCGGGGCCCTTTTTTCCCTCTTTAGGAGGTTTTTTTCCCCCGGCTTGTATATACGCCTATTGCCCTAATGGGCTACTTATCTTTGTACATTCTCTAGTAATATATTCAGTCTTGTGTGTTGTGCTCCAAGCTTCTTCTTCTTCCTTGTGCTGTTCGCGTGCTTCCGCAGACGTCTATCTCCAACAATTGGTATCAGAGCAGGTCGTCGCTTCTTCTAGGGCGCCGTCGACACTCCTCCGTTTGCAGTCTCAGATTCGCACGAAATTTGGTGAGCATACTTAGGGTGTTTGCGAGATCAAAACATCTTCGCTATGTGGTGCCGAAATCGCGATTTGAGCTCGTTTCGGCCTCCGAACGCACTATCATAGCGCTTGTGTAGGCTATTTTGTCCTTTTGTGCCAAAGGTATATACCAGTTTCCGTTCGCCAGTTTAAGCGTCCGGAAGTCTACTACAGGTCTAGCAGAACTCGTCTAGGCAGTTCTGTTCAACTTTTTGAGATACAATCAATTTTTTGCATCAAGGTATTTTAGTCACCGGCCATGGCTGAAAGCAGTGATGTATTCCGTATTTTGGCTGTTGAGGATAAGTTGGATGGTACCAACTACCCATTATGGGCTTATATGATGCGACATGTACTGGTTGCAAAAGGATTGTGGAACATTGTGCAGGGTGTTGAAAGACGTCCTGTTACACCTGTAACGACAGGTACTGCAAATACATGTGTTGGAGCTGATGAAGATGGTGTCGAAGATGATATTCCGCAGATTCATGTTCGTGCTACTGTTTCTGTTGCACCTACTGTAGAGCAGATTTGTTGGGATGGCAGAGATGCCCAGGCACATGCATTGATAGCCTTGTCTGTCAAATGTGCCATTATTCCTCACATTCCTTCCTGCAGAACAGCAAAGGATGCTTGGGATACACTTACCACTTTGTACCAGGCTAGGAATGAGGCTCGTGTTGCTTACCTCCGAAAACAGTTGGAGAGTGAGCACATGAATGAAGGTGATTCTATGGACAGTTTTCTTACAAAGATCAAAGACCTGAAGGAACAATTGATTTCTGCTGATGAGGTTATACCAGATAGCTCACTTGTGCAGACCGTTCTGAATGGTCTTCCTGATTCATATCAGAGTTTTGCCTCTACTCTTCGGTTGATGATGAAAGATAATCCGAATGCCTTGTCATTTGAGGAATTAGTCTCTGTTCTGTTGCAAGAAGATCAGTCCAGGCAGAATAGGTCCATTATGCGTGTTGCAGATCAAGCTTTCTTGGCTAGTCAGAAGGGCAAATGAAAATGCTGCACAATCGAAGAACCAGGATAAAGATGAAAAGAAATCAGAAAAGCAGAAATTGTCCTGCAAGTACTGAAAAGGAAATGATCATATTATAAAGAATTGTCCAAAACTGGCTGCTAAAGAGGCAAAGAAGAAAGAGGCTAGAATGGTTGTTGCAGAGGCTTCTACACCAAAAACAGAGTCTGCAAATCTTGTGCAGGAAGAAGAATGGGCGTTTACTACTGTCTGCAGTTTTGACCCATCTTCTCATGATCAGTGCATGTCTGCAGTAGACTCAGATGTTTGCCAGTACTTTGACAGTGAGGCGACCAAACATATTACCTCACAGCGCAGTTTCTTCTCTTCACTCGAGCCTGCCCCTACAGAGAATACTGTCACATGCGCCAATAACTCCTCTTATCCTGTTATGGGAGTTGGTAAGATCATTCTGACTACTACTGATGGTAGTTCTTTCACTTTGTCAGATGCTTTATTTGTGCCAGGGATCAAAAAGAACCTGTTATCAGTTTCTGCATTAGCCAAGATTGGCTTGGTTGTGAAATTCGTTGATGACAGGTGTACAGTCCATGATCTCTCAAATGGCAATGTGATTATTGCTTCTGGCATTTTATGTTGTGGGCTATATAAGCTCATAGACTATGAAAGATCTGTGAATGATTCGGCATGTGCAGTTCATGATTCTCAGGCTATGTCAGATGCAAAGCTTTGGCATGCACGATTTGGTCATCTGAATTTTGCTAGTTTGTTACGCCTGCAGAAATCTGAAATGGTGTCCTCTTTGCCCAAACTTGAGGCACTTGGAAAACATGTTTGTGAAGGCTGTATTTTGGGCAAAATGCAGCGTTCTTCATTTCCAAAAGATGGTTCAGTTCGGGCTACGCAGAAATTGCAGCTTGTACATAGTGATGTCTGTGGTCCTATGCAAATACCCTCTTTTGGAAATTACCTTTACTTCGTGACTTTCATTGATGATTTTTCCAGGCATGCATGGGTATATCCACTCAAAGCAAAGTCCGAAGTGTTCATGTGCTTCAAACAGTTTTTGGTTTTGGCTGAAAATCTGTCAGCATGTAAAATGGGCACCCTCCGTTCTAATCGAGGGGGGGAATATATGTCTTCAGATTTTAATGCATTTCTGGCTGAACGTGGGATAAAACACCAGTGTACAGTGCCGTATACACCTCAACAGAATGGAGTTGCTGAACGAAAGAACAGGTCACTCATGGAGATGGCGAGGTGCATGGTCAAAAGTCAGGCTTTACCACATAGTTTCTGGCTTGAGGTTGTCATGTGTGCAGCATATGTACTGAACAGGTGTCCCACTAAAGCGTTGCAGTCTATCACTCCATATGAGGCTTGGCATGACTGCAAGCCATCTGTTGCTCATCTGCGTGTTTTTGGTTGTTTGGCATATGCATTAGTGCCTGAACAACATCGCAGAAAATTGGATGATAAGGCAGTAAAATGTATTTTTGTTGGGTACAGTTCTGAAAGTAAAGGCTATCGTCTGTATCATCCACAGACTAAACGCATTCTGGTTAGCCGTGATGTTGTCTTTGTGGAAGATGCTATTCAGCCATTGCTTTCATGTACTAAGGAGACATCTGTTAGCTCCAAAGACATGTATAATACTTTGATGCCTCTTTTTACATGTGGACAGGCTAGTGCTGGTCCTAATGAGGCAACTTCTCAGCCTTTGCAGGTTTCATATGATGATGCAGATCATTCCATTTCTGATGCAAATTTACATGATGCACTTGTTGATGAGAGAGCTAATATTGAGCAGGCAAAAACTATGCCAAAATGGCTGGTGCAGACTTTGCGTAACAGCAAATTAGATGCACCTTTGTCATATCGTACTCATTCAGGCTCTCATAGTGCCTCCTTTGCATCAGATTGCTATGCTATGGCTGCATCTAGTCTCTGTGATGAGAATGAGCCTGTTTCTTTTGATGAAGCACAAAATTCAGAAAATTGGATGGCTGCTATGCAATCTGAATATGATGCTATAATGAAGAATGGTACATGGTCTTTATGTGACTTGCCTCCTGGCAAGAAGGCCATTGGCACTAAGTGGGTATACAAGCTGAAGCATAAACCTAATGGTACAGTTGACAGGTATAAGGCTAGGCTTGTTGCAAAGGGTTATGCACAGGAAAGAGGCATTGATTTTGATGAGACCTTTGCACCTACAGCCGTATGACTACTGTTCGCAGCATTTGTGCACTTGCAGCCCATCATGGTTGGAATGTACATCAGTTGGACATTAAAACAGCATTTCTGGATGGTGACTTGCATGAAGAAGTGTATGTTTTTCAGCCCCGTGGCTTTGTGCAGAAAGGGCATGAAAACCAGGTTTGCAGGTTAAAGAAGGCATTATATGGTTTAAAGCAAGCACCACGTGCTTGGTATGAGAAGATACATGCCTATCTGATTGCACATGGTTTTGAGAATAGTCCAACTGAAAGCACCTTATATGTTAAGTGTGCTAATGATGTGCTTCTGATCATTGTTGTCAATGTTGATGACATGCTGCTCACTGGTCCTATTGAGACACATATTGCTAATTTTAAGGCTGATTTGCATGCCTCATTTGAGATCATGTCTGATTTGGGGCATTTGCATCACTATTTGGGCATTCAGTTTATGCATGTTGATGGTGGAATGGCTTTGTGTCAAACAAAATATATTGACACATTATTGCAGCGTTTTGGCCTTGAAGACTGTAAGCCTATTGCCACTCCTATGGAGACAGGTTTATGATTGAGTCTTCATGATGCTGGAGATGCATTTGATGTTGTTCTCTATCAGCAGGCTGTTGGATGCTTGATTTACTTATGCATTACTCGGCCAGATATTCAGTTTGCTGTCTCACAGATGAGCAGGTTTATGCATTGCCCAGGAGTCACACATTGGAAAGCGGTTAAGCGCATCTTTTGCTACTTGAGTGGTACTCAGCTACTTGGGTTGTTTTATCCCAAGGGGGGATCACTACCGCCAGATTTGCATGCTTTTTCTGACTCAGATTGGGCTGGTTGCTATGACACTCGTGTGTCCACTAGTGGTTTTTGCTTCATGCTTGGTAGCTCATGTATATCTTGGTTGAGCAAGAAGCAGCCTACTGTGGCCACTTCCAGTTGTGAGGCTGAGTATAGGGCAGCTTTCACAGTGACTGTTGAGTGTGTGTGGCTCAGATGCCTTATGGCTGATTTGGGTGTTGGCCAGTCTTTTGCCACCACCATCTTCACTGACAGTCAGAGCGCATTGGCAGTTGCGAGGAACCCTGTGCTCCATGCTCGCACTAAGCACATTGAGGTGCATTATCATTATGTCAGGGAGAGGTTCTCTGCTGGGGAGATCAGCTTGGCATATGTGCCCACGCAGGAGAACATTGCAGACCTTTTCACGAAGGCTCTACCTAGGGAGAAGTTTGAAGCTTTCCGCAAAGCTTTGGGCTTACTTCCTTTTGTGGAGTGATTTCCACATAGCTTGGCACTTCCTTATACATGAGTGCCAGCTCCTTGTTCACCGCATCACTCCCAGGGGGGATTTGTTGATATATTTAGGTAGTGATGTGTGTGAACACTCTAGGACCGCCGGGGCACTTTTTTCCCTCTTTAGGAGGATTTTTTCCCCCGGCTTGTATATACGCCTATTGCCCTAATGGGCTACTTATCTTTGTACATTCTCTAGTAATATATTCAGTCTTGTGTGTTGTGCTCCAAGCTTCTTCTTCTTCCTTGTGCTGTTCGCGTGCTTCCGCAGACGTCTATCTCCAACAGCCACTAGGGTTGGCTTGTGGTTGTGTTGCATTGGGACACTCATTAGCCATATGATCACCACCACAGGTGTAACAACGCTTGTTTGTTGTCACCCTAGGCATCTGTTTACTAGAAACTCCTAGTTTCTGGGCCACTTTTTCTGCTAGATCCTCTATTGAGCTAGACAATTTTGTGGATGCTAGAGATGAACAATCTGAGTCCTTATAGACTTTCGAGAGTTCCAACTTCTCTCCTAAGTTGTCCTCAATGTCTATGCAAATTCTTACACATTGCTCTAGCGTTCTGGGTTCCTTCAAGTACACGTAGGAGCGTATTTTAGAGCTCAACAAGCCATCTAAGAACAACGACACTTGCTTGGCCTGTGAAGGTAATTCTTGCATTGGACATCTTTCAACATATTGTCTAAACCTACGTCCTACAAGTCTAACTGTTTCTTGAGGGGTTTGTTTGAAACTATGAATTAACGAAGATGTGTCATGTCTGATCCCACTTTTAGAGAATTCAGTGATGAATGACTCTAAAAAGTGATGGATGTCTCTAAATTGCCTTTGTTGCAATGGTTGGAACCAAGTTAAAGCGGTATTCTTTAACATTATCCCAAATGCATTATATTGCGTGAACATGTCTTCAACCTGTTCTGCCCTTAACACTTGCTTAAATTCTGCGACATGGTCATAGGGATCTCCTGTCCCATCAAAATAATTTTTCATGGATTTCACTAGTTGAGTGGGTCTTAATATTTTTGCATGTTCATGTGGTCTAGGTAGAGGAAAATCATCTCTACCACCTAGCATTCTTTGTCTTTCCACTCTATCGGTGTCTATGGTAGTTCTATCTCTCCCTGTGGGGTGATTGAAGCTTACTTCCGGTCTTTCTTTGTTTTTCTCTCTTTGATTAGCATGGGCTGAGGATGTTCCTACCCCTTGATGACTTGTGTTTACGTTCGCTCGTGATGGAGGGAATACCAATTTACCTCTCCATGTGTAGGTATTTCTAGCGTGGTCTGGTACCACAAATACTCTTTCTGACATCTCATCCAGGTATACAACCTTTCCACGTGTATTCGGGTCTTTAAATTTGTAGATTATGATCAGCCCAAGAAGTCGTGCTTCCCAAGCTTTGCGTTCTTCATTGCCTTGCTTTGATTGCCCTTGCTAGACCTGGAAAAATCCAATATTAGACCAATTTCACAAATGGATGATCAAGCACTTGAGTAGACACACCCTTAAAGGTCCTTTCCCTTTTGCCCAAAATTTCAATGTTGCCCCCTGGTTTTTCTAGTCCCAACTATGTCAAACTCAAATTAGCTTATCTAAAAATCAACGTATTCTTTAACGATCTATTAAATCACGTAGTACTCGTAAAGAGCTTTCTAATGAGCTATTAAGCTCAAAAAACAGACTTCGGATGAAAAAGATATGACCGTTCAGGCCCTGGGGGGTAAAAATTGACAAACAGGTTTTTCTCCAAATATGAGCTAAGGGGTCTCCTATGAGTGCATTGATCCAAAAATTTTCAAAAAATAGCCCCAAATTTGGTCAAAAAATCAAAACCTAAAATTGGCGTTTGGGGTGAGCAATTGCGATGGTCTGAGATGATCGCGATGGTCTGGGACCGTCGTGATGGTCCAGGTGAACCGTCACGATGGCATGGCACAATCGCGATGGTCCGATGGGGCGAACTATCACGATGGCGTGAAATGGATGATCGCGATGGTCTGAAAATGAATTGTCGCGATGGCTCGATCGGTGGACAATCGCGATGGCGTCAGTCAACGGTCAACGTGAACCATCGCGATGGTCCAAAGTGAACCGTCGCGATGGTCAGAGATGCGATGGCGTGAGCCAATCGCAATGGTCCGGGGGTATCGTCTCGATGGTCTAGCTTGCCACGTGGCAGCGTCGGCACAATGGCATGGGCCAATCGTGATGGTGTGGGGTCGACGGGATCGTCGCGATGGTCAAGGACCGTCGTGATGGTTCAAGTGAACCGTCGCGATGGTCTGAGACCGTCGTGATGGTCCGGCCGAGCCGTCGCGATGGCGTGAGCCAATCGTGATGGTGTGACACAATAGGGATGGTCTGAGCCAATTGTGATGGTCCACCAATGTATGAATTTTGCAAATGCAACAATGGATTCCTAGATGCGCAAGGGTCGCCTACACGCTGGTGTGGTTGCCTACCTCAAATTCCAAACTTTGCACACCATCGCGATGGTCTGACACAATCGGCAATTTCTAATAGAGAGTACATTTCTTACCTTTTTGTAGCCTTCCTGATGCACTGGAGCTCTGTACATTCAAGAAAACTAAAAAACGCACAAGTACACACAAACACAAAAGCTCTCTCTCTCTCTCGCACATGCACAAATGAGGGGAAATGAGGAGAATGGGTGGATATGGTGATTTTTTTGATTTTTTTGGAGTTGGAGATGATGATGCGGTGATGAAGATGGAGTGTGGGGGAGGTGAAAAACACTAAAAACTAAGTAAAAACAACAACAAAAACTGAAATTTTTACCTTCCAATGCCACTTCTTGCTATACTCTTACCATCACAAATTTGTCCTAGACTTGATCCCCGGCAACAGCGCCAAATTTGGTGTTGCTCTAGCACAATCGTGAGAACCACTTTAAGAAGCTCCACCTCCTTAATGTCAATCCGCAAGAGAGATAGGAGTGATATGAAGATCGTGAATGTGAGATGAAGTGAGAATGAAGGTGAGAAGCATAGAGATGCACACACACACACTACGAAGAGATAAGCAAGACATAATGGAAGGTGAGAAACCAAATCTATTGCTCAAGATCTCAATTACAAGCTCACAATAGCTCTAAGCTCACACTAACCAACCTCTAAAATGAGCTCTCTAGCTCTTTTTATAGATTCTAGACTAGTTTGACCGGTTTCACATCTAGTGACCGGCATAGTTAAAAAATAGGTCCTAAGTGCTATTTGAATGGGTAAACGGTGTCTAAAAATAACCAAAATTGATATGCTCATTCTACCTAAGCTCCTCAAGCTCGAGGACTCCTCGGCTTGCACAAAATGGAGCTATGAATTACAACAAGGGTCTTTTCTATGTTACATATGTTACAATAGTGCTGAAAATCACTGTTGGAGATTTTGAAGAATATTTATAAAACATAATCTTTGAAAACTTGATTTGATGGACTCCCTGCTCTGTCTTTACATGCTTCCACGTCTTCTATGCCTTTGGCTGCTACCAACACTCACTCAAAGATTTCAAGCTAGAGTTTGAAGGTCTTCTTGGAGAGAGAGTGTTCACACACTCTTGATGAAGTGGAGTTTTGTTGAAGGAGAGGCTACTCTCTTGGAGCAAGAAGTCTTCTACAAGGTGGTGGTAACTATTTTTTGTGAGTTTCTCTACCGTAATCTCAAAATTAGGTTTGGTTGATTTACAATTTTGTTACACTATTTTGTGAGAATAAGGTTAGCTTCTCTAGGGTTTCTCTACCATAATCTCAAAATTAGGTTTGGTTGATTTACAATTTTGTTACACTATTTTGTGAGAATAAGGTTAGCTTCGTTGCTCATTCACTTCACACACTTAGATTATTTCAACATAATCTAAATTTTGTATCATCATCTTCTTGGATATTCTTTTGTTACTGAGTTCACCACTTTATATGGTGGAGTAGTACTCCCATGTTGTAATTTGGACATCTATTTTTTAGTGAGTAAGCATCTAAATTACGTTCCCTATCCTTTTCTCAAGATCTCTTTCTTTCTATCTCTCACTTATCATCTTAATTAATTAAGTGTGTATGCTCAAAAGGTTTTAGTATAGGAACGATCCTAGGGCCCCAAATTCCAACACTTGGTATCAGAGCATAATTGATACCAGTCTCCTCCACATTTTTAACATCCCTTCAATGAGGTAACCCTTGGTGCTTGTCTATTTTGAACTCTTAGCTTCTTGGCAACCTGCTCAACCATCTCATCTATCTCAATGGAGGTTGTGGAAGTATGGTTAGTAGAACTATCAGAATCCTTATAGAGTTTGGACAATTCTAACTCCTCACCCAAATTTTCTTCTATGTCTATGCACATGCGCACACACTCTTCTATGGATCTAAGCTTGTTCAAGTACACATATGATCTTTACTTGGTACTTATAAAGCCATCTAAAAACAAGCCCACTTGTTTGACTGGTGTGGGTAACTATGGAATAGTACATATTTCTAAGTACTATCTGAACAATATTCGTGCAAGTCGTACTGCTTCTTGGGGTGTCTGCTTGAAGGTGTGGATCAAGGATGATGTGCTATGCCTGATCCCACTCTTGGAAAATTCTAAAATGAATGTTTTTAGCAGTTCACCTATATCTCGATAATTTCAACTATTGAGGGGTTGAAACCAAGCTAAGGCAGTACCCTTGAGAGTCAAACCAAATGCCTCAAGCTATGTGAACACATCCTCGACCTGTTCAACTCTTAAAACTTGTTTGAACTTGACCACATGATCATAAGCATCTCCTAACCCATCAAAATAGTTCTTCATTGCCTTGACCACTTGAGAGGGTCTCAGGGTTCTTGGATGCTCTCGAGGTCTAGGCAATGGAAAATCATATTCATCTCTTTGATGCCTATGTGCTCAATGTCTCTCTCTTTCAGGTCTTTCACCTTCAAGTCTTGATCTGTCTCTACCCCATAGTGTGTGCAAAGCTGACTTGAGGTCTCTCTCTAGCTCTTTCCCTCTAGGTTTCATGATCCTGGGATGATCGTGCTCCTTGGAGGCCATGGGAAATATTAGATCTTGGTGGAGGGAAAATCAATTCACCTTGCCAAGTGTATGCATGCTTGCCATAATCTATTACCAAGAACATTCTCTCCGATGTGTTGTCCACGTAGAAAACTTTGCATGGCATGTTGGGATCTTTAGATTCATAGATGATGACTCCACCTATTTTTCTAGGTTGATCTAGCTTGAAGCTCTAAAAAGCTTCTTCCGTTTCTCTATTCAGAAATAATTCTATGCTTTTGTTGTCTTGGGGAATCCACTCTGGAGTTATCACCCTAGTCAAGACTAGTTTGCCATGGGGTGTCTTGGGTTCTCGTCTTAGGTCTCCTATCTCATTCTCAAGAATGATATTTGAAACTCATTTGTCCTATCTGGTAAGGTGGTGACCACATACATGGTTCCTTACTTATCAATATATGAACCCTCTTCAAATTTAACAAGTAGGTGTTCAAGTCCAAAGGGCTGATCAGGATTTTTGAGTTGGACAATTGATCACCTCAAACCATCCTCATAGATGCATGTACCTAAAGAGCTGCCTCTTATATACTCCAACTACATTTTATAAGGACCTTCTGGTGTTTGTAAATAGGCAATTCCTGAGCTACCTACATGTCTCTCAATGCTGAAAGACATTTCTGAGTCACTCGTGTCAAACTTAGCACGTAGGAATAACCACTAAGTTGTTGTGTCCACAATCTAACTGTATGGTTGACACTGGCCTCAGATGATCTAATGCTTTTTCTATCCTTGACTAGGTGTCTACCACTCTGAGGTTCATAAACTTTGTCTTCTTGTCCCAATTTTCCATTTGTATTGCTCAAAATCCTTTGGAGCCCTCTTAGCTTCCTACTCTCACATGAAGGTCAACTTCAAAATACTATATCTAACAAACAGACCCAAAATCATACCAAACAGATTTTGTATGAAGACATTATGCTACTTCATGGTTCTAGGGGTTAAAAGATGCAAACAAGATCTCTCTAGGAGTACTTCAAAATAGAAGATACAGGATACTTAGGAAGTATTGGTGATGCCTAAGAACAAATGATACACGATACTAGAGCCAAGATGATACACGATATTTGTTGTCACAATACGATACTTTGAGGTCGACGATACTTGGAACTTCATGATATAGTACTTGAGCTATCGCAATACACGATACTGATCTTGTGGCAATACACAATACTTGTGAAGTATCGCAATACACGATACTAGACGGTCACGATACATGATACTTTGGAAAGACGGGATACTTCTTGAAGTGAAGATACATGATACACATGGGGACGATATGATACCTAGCTTGAGCATGATACATGATACACGATACTTGCCCTCATGATATGATAATTGTCCTTGGACAATACACGATATTAGTCTTGATGATATGATACGAACCTTCACCATACACGATACTTGGGAAGTATCACGATACATGACTAGGTGATACATGATACTTGAGCACTCATGATACATGGGAAGACGATACATGATACTCGACAAGTATCGTGATACACAGGAGTTTTGTATCACAATACTTGAGCTCAACTGGACATGATACTTAGAGTTTTTGAAGTCCAAATTGAAAATTTTTTGTAAATATATGTACCTTATGCCCTCCTTGTCACCGCTATGTGCCTGTAGATGCAAATATATCTCCAAACCCACGATACCACACTTGCAATATTTGGTGTAGGTTGTCACATTCTGAGATTATGAGTAAATTTTTGATGTTTTTTAGAGCGCAAAGCTCCTCTTCAACAATATTTTAACACTGAACTCTTTGTAGATGCCTTGCCCATAGCGATGGGTGAAAAACAAAGTGAATGTACAATAAAAAAATGAAAAGAATCTAAGAAGATGAAGATGGGAGAAGATGGTGATGATGATGATGATGAAGGAGAAGAAAAAACCAAAATTTGATCTCAAAATGACTATTTTTTAACTTCCAACATTGCTACTCTACATCTTACCATCACACGCTTGTCCTCAAAGCTCTCTCCATAGAAACATTTCCAAAATTTGGTGTCACTCTAGCACAATGGCAAGAACGAACATGAGGAGATCCACTTCATAAATGTCAATCTGCAGAGACATGAGGACTGGTATTTAGAACATGAGCAAGTGAAGGCACAAGTGTGTGAGTGAGAAGCACACAAGCATGCACACACATACACACACATGTGCCAACATGACAAGAACAAACAGGTGAACAATGGAAAGCTTCTACTACAAAAGAACTCTCTTACAAAGCTTAAATCGGGTCAAGACCTTTCATGTCTTTGTAATCCCAAGCAAAGACATCTGATCGTGCAGAAGTTGCATCAAATCATCTTCGAATTTCTTTGCTAATCCTGCCTTAATTTTTACAAGCCTTGGGTTGACCGTGTCGCCCAAGTTGTACGTTACCAATTGATCCTCCGGTACATAAAACTATCGGGGCTTTACCAAATCATCAGCTGGCTGCAACAGTTGTTGTAAGGTCGCTTCATCCATAGTTATGTCATCATCTGCTTCTGCTTCTCCGGTCATTGGTACAGCTGCCAGACTCCAATTATCGGCTACGGACTATAAATCTACAGTACCTAATGGGATAATGTCCTTATTTATCTTGAGGAAAGCCTCCTCCTCATCATCAGATAGCCCATCCAACATATGGACTGGCTCTACTACATACCATCGTGCATGTAGATCACAAGGTTGCATAGCATCCAATGTAACTACATATTTCCGGTGATTGTCTTTAAAGATTAACTCTTGAGCTGACCAATCCTGCACAACTTTGGCTTGTTTGAGCCATGGTCGTCCGAAAAGTAAATTCTAGTCGAGGCTAGATTCAGGTAACTCTAGGACTACAAAAGTCATTTTGAATGTAGTTCCCTGCAAGGTAATAGGAATATTATGTACTAGTCCCACCGGATGGACTCTAGATTGGTCCGCCATTCGTACAAAGAAATGCACTGGTTCAATTTGGGTCCAACCCAGTTTCTTACAGAGTGCAGTTGTTGCAATATTCACACCCGACCCGCCATCAAGATACATGATACACATGGGGACGACATGATACACATGCCACGATATGAAGATACACACGGTGATCAATGGTACTGAATGATCCACCGTAGCATCCATTTATGGTTGTATGGTTGTAGTTGTCGGAGTACATGAAGGTCCGAGGCTGACCTGCTGTTGGAATTGCTGTCTTACTCCCCGAACTAGGGTGAGCAACTGTCCCAGAGGGAGTGTGATTGAAGCCTTAGATATAATGTCCTAAACCTGGTCTGTGTCTATTGTGGTCATTACTGTCTCTGGTTGTGATTCTGATGTTACCGGGGTGAAATTATGTGTATTGACTCTTGCATTTGGCAAAGAAGGTTGACTTACCGGAACTAGGTCAGAGAACACAGTCGGCTCCTTCGTTGTCCATTGACTAGCCCTTGCAAACATCCGCTGCTCCTCACGAATGTCGGGCTCAAAAATCTCAGCTGCTGGTTGCAACTGTTTTCCTGATCTTGTCTGTACCACGGCTGCTTGTGACTCGACTAGGGAGATATAAACCATATTGGTCATTGGATTTTGTCTTTCCTTTTTCCTTTTGTTGTATTATGTGGCTTCTTTACAAAATCTATGAATATGGCCAACCTCACCGCAAAAATGACATCGAGGGGGTGGGATAGAGGTACCTTCCGCCGATATACCTGCCTGCCATCGATTTGGATTGAAATTGTTGTTATGCTGACCCCCGTAGTTCCTATATCCTTGCTGCTGGTTGGTTCACAAATGTGGCAACACATAATGGGTTGTTGGCTGACCTGGTTCTTGTATTATGGGGTTTACGGCCGCTCTACCCTGCACCTTCGTGTTGTATGCACAAGTTTCTGTTGAGTGACCCGTCATATTACAAATGTCACAATACATTTGATTAAGAGCACATGTGGAATTGGTGTGACCAAGATTCTTGCACTTAGTACAGTACAATTGTTTGGACGGATCCTCGGTTACATTCTTACTTGCTTTGAACCATTCCAGGTCCTCCGTAAAACCTCCAACTTTGTGCTCCAATTGTAAGCCATTGCAATTACAGCGTCCAATGTCATTCCACCCACATAGCCAATGATCATGATCTATTTTTACTGTGGCTTCAAGCCGTTGATGAACCATTGTGTTATGACATCATCTAGAAGATTGGCATGTGCCGGAGGCAGCTTCCTTAAGTGAGTTCTAAACAGTGTCGCATACTCCTGGACACTCTAGTGTGGTTTGTGTTGATTTTTCTGCAAATAGTCAAAGATTTTTGCAGGGTTCTTCTTCCACCAGGTTACACCGCACTATCACCAAAAAACTCTAAATTCCCACCAAATGGTACCGAACTTCCACCGAAACTTGTCGAACTTTCACCGAACCAGGTTACCCTTTCACCGGAAACGGTCTCACTCGGTAACACAACTTTATCACCGAAAATGGTCGAATTCTGACCAGATAGTGTCAGACTAACTCCGCACTCCGTCTTTGTGCACCCAGAAGTCACTATACCTTCTCCAAAAAGTAGCGGCTTCACACCAGTATTCATCGGAATCTCATCATGTGTCACAGAACTCGCACCGAAATCACTATTCATTGGCTCCGATCCTTTTGCAACTGGACTTAATTGGCCTGCATTTCTACCACCTGGGGGTGTCCCTAATAAATTTGGAACTGCCGAGGGATATTGATCTCTCCTATACTTTGGATAGGACTCGTCGGAACGAGTAACCAGCATATATCACTTCTTCAATTAGCGGTTACTATTCTCCACTGCTTGCCTTGCATATTACTCTTCCCTTACTGATTATTCCCAATCTGTTTCCATCTTCCCACAAACGGCGCTAGTGTTAAAAGCACTTCTGACAAGTCGCTTTTAATCTCATTTTGGGTTGTTGGGGATGGATAGGGGTCTAACAGTGTAGAGGCCCTTTATTTAATTTTCCCAAATTAACATTTGACTAAGCAATAACTATCCTTCAAGGCAACAACTTACCACTACACAGTACATTAGCACGTGAATTAACTATCACAATGTTGCACAGACTTACTAATGTTAAGACAATGTTATTGTGTTAATATGAATCACTACAATCCAATAAGAACAGAATAACAATACTCAAGATATCTGCAAATCTACAACACAACACCTCAGCACGGTCGCCCAGACAGACAGTTTGGCGATCTCGTCTCCCGCCGAAGAACACCGTAATGCCCTTTCATTAATGGATAAAAAGTTACAACTATTCACTACGCCTTTTCGACGCGTGCGATATATGACAAATAAAAATACAATCCATTCCGGTGACCTAACATGGGTACAACACTATGCATCACGAGTTTGTAAGTATCATTTTTTGTAAGTATCATTTTGATGAATGAATTTGTTTGTGTTAAGCACGTCATGTTTGTTGATCTCATGTTTTGCATATTTTTTGTAGGAGTTCGCAGTGATTCCTCTTTGGAAATGAGTAGAGGAGGCTAATGGATATCCTCATGGGTTGGTTGCACTATTGGAGGACTTGAAGGAATGCATTGTAGTTATTTCTTGGGAGCATCTACCATGAGGTGATCTTCTAAACTTGACTTAGTGTTAAATATTGTTTCACCTTGTCTCATTGCATGAATGTGCTTTGTTACGGGACAAGAGATATAGATGTTTTGATCCCTCTAGATTTTTGTATGGTAGTGGTGTGCCATAGTTTTGTATTTGGCTCATTGGCAATCGTGCACCACAATTTTGTATTTGGTTCATATATGGCAGTGCTTTGGCACTTTGTACTTAGCTCATACATGGTAGTGCTTTGTCACACTTTTGTGATGGAGAGTGTTGATCTCCAAAAGAACAAGTTGTCCTTGATGTTAGAGCACCTCAATATCAAGAACAACTAAAAATCTCAACCAATTTTTGAAGACCAATGCCAAATTATCAAGACTTGAGTTAACAGTGAAGAAAATGATTACTCAAAAACGTCTACTGCACTTAACTCATTCATTAACTAATCAAATGTGTAAAATTTTCAATGAAACTTTAAACAAAGTGTCTAGTAAAGTTTTCACACCTTATCCAAGTCAAATCTCTCCAAAAGATTTAGTAGATCTTGAGATTTGCTTCAAAAAATGTACCTATGTCTGAAATCATTCTTTTGTCTAGTCGACTTTGACACCTTCAACTTCTAATGAATGGTTCTCCCAAACTAGAACCCATTTATTCAAATGCTTTTAGCCACAATTAGCTTACCTTTCAACTTAAAGAATGAGTGCTTATTTGCTCAAAATGTTACATTGTAGAGGGAAATCTAATCAAAACATTGACCACCAGGATTGCACCTGTTCCTACCTTCACTTCTTCACATTTACACATGTAAATGTTCCTACTTAAAATTCTTTCCGATTGATTACAATCTAGCTCTCAAAACTTGTATAAACGTCACTCTACTATAGATTTAGACTTATACAGAAGCATTCCTCAAGAAGATAAACACGTAAGGAGCACTAAGGAAAAGATCGAGGTGCAATTTTTAGATTCTCTTCTATTATGAGAAAGTATACATCTGATGGATGAATTACTTCTTCTTACTCTCGAAGTCTTCTAATGACCTCTAATTCTTTTCATACATCATCTCCAGTACGTTTAGTACATCTATATCAAGTACATATAGATTTTTTCATCCCGACTCATCAAAGATATGAAGTTTCTATGAACTAATTACAAGATTAGTGTACATGTATATACAAGTCTTCAACTTCTGATCATGCACTAAAATTCAAGCCTCATATGTTGATCTTTGCTTCATTCTTTGACTTCAACTCTATCCTAATCATCAATTGATGATTTTCCTGCACCAAGAACTCCCCCTTAATCATCAATTGTGATTTTCTCCATCTTCTTTATACCTGCCATGTCTTTGAACCTCTGCAAATTAGGTCAATCCAAGCTTTTGGTTAATATGTATGCAATATGATCTTTTGCTGAAGTATTGACTTCAATTTCTTTAGCAATCACCTTCTCTCTCAAGAAATGATATTGGATCTCAATCTGTTTGGTCATGGCATGAAACATAGGGTTAGCTACTAGATACAATGAACTCATATTATCTCCATGAATAGTGGGTGTACTATGAATGACATCAAAACTCTTCATGAGAGTCTTCAACCATATAACCTCCTTTGCAGCTTCAACCATACCTTTATACTCTACTTTTGTGGATGACAAAGCAACTGTATGTTGATTCTTAGAACACCAAGAGATTAACTTATCTCCCACATAACATAGATACCCATAAGTTAATCTCCTATCATCAGGATTACCTACCCAATCTACATCACTACATATCTTGATGTTTGTATCTGATGTGAATCAATAATACAAACCTTCTTTGAGTGTACCCTTAATGTATCTTAGCACCCTTTGTCGTGCAATCCAATGTTCTTTCCTAGGACAATGCATAAATTGAGACAACACTCCAACTACATATGACAAATCAGGCCTAGTCAATGTAGCATAGATTAGATTACCAACCAAACTTCGATATAGCTTCATGTCCTTGAACTCTTCTCCTCCATATCTACTCAATTTATGATTCACCTCCATTGGAGTAGGTGCTACCCTGCAATTTTCCATTTTCAACTTGATTAGCAAATTCTTCAAATACCTTTCTTGAAGATAGATAGATAGATAGATAGATAGATAGATAGATAGATAGATAGATAGATAGATAGATAGATAGATAGATAGATAGATAGATAGATAGATAGATAGATAGATAGATAGATAGATAGATAGATAGATAGATAGATAGGTAGATAGATAGATAGATAGATAGATAGATAGGTAGGTAAGTAGGTAGGTAGGTAGAATAGATAGATAGATAGATAGATAGATAGATAGATAGATAGATAGATAGATAGATAGATAGATATTGTTGGGGGATTCTTGTGCAGAAAGGGATTTGAGTGTTTGTAGGAGAATGGAAAGTGAGAACAAGAGAATTAATGACACTGGAAGCTTCTGATCAATCAAGCTTGTACATAAGCCAAATGTTGTACGCAATATGCGAAAGACTAAATAATGCTCATGAAGCAAGATTATAAAGTACTTAAAATCTGTCGCCGACCTCTACACCAGACCTCCACCTGCTCCAAGCTTGCCCTTGTGCACACCTTGGACCAAGCTTTCAATAAGGGAGGGATGGACACCTTCTGTTGATATGCACCTTCAATGGGACTTTGGAACTCTTGATATTCCTTGCTTCACCTTCTCTACATACAATCTAAGTCACTCTTTGTGCACCTTGCAAATGACTCTCTGTGTCGTGCACACTTTGTATGTCTCTTACTCCTCTCTTAGTCTAGACTATGCCCATCTTGTTTAGTCCTGAAAGAATAATGCCTTGCCTTGATTTGAGTGTCGGTTCACATACACTCCTAACTGCTAAAGTATCTTGGTGCTCACTTTGATGTCCCAAGATTGTCTCCAAATGTGGGAAACCAACGAATCCCTGTTTTGTCCTGTAGTGACTTTAGATTAAAACAAGGAATTTTAATTGGGGGCCATACTTTCACTTGTACATATGCTGCGGCTTCATATACCTTCACATTTTGCCTTTTAATTCTTCAAATGTCCACCTAAGAGAGGATTACCTTAATCTTCCAAACACTTTTAAAACACTTTGAACCTTAGAGGATTACAGAAATACCTCTGCAACCTGCAACAAACTTTCTGCAATTATACCCTTTGTGAACAATTAATTGTGCACTACCTATGCACCTTGACACCTGACTTTGAACGCTTTGACCTCATCCATGTTGACTTTGACTTTGACATATTAACTTTGACTTTGACCCTTTGAGTTTGACTATGATTGAATTTGACCAGCATGACTTTTATGGGCTTAACAGTTGCCTACCACCTAATGGGCTCTCTGTCGTGAAGAGCTAGAGCCAAAACTCGGAGCAGAGATGACACCATGATTCCTGTGCTACAAAATCTTCAAAAGGACACTTGAGCAGCTACCAAGTCCATGAGGGGTAGTAGAGAACAAACACTAGAGAAGAATCAAAAGTGGAAATTTTGCCTAGAAAAGCAAAGGATGGCGAATGGAGGGTAGGAATGAGGGGGAAGGGAGGCTGAGGGGGCTGAGATTGATAGGGCATGGAGGGGTAAGGATGGGGCTAGGTAGAAGAGTAAACGGAAGGTGAGGAAGTAAGATTATGGGGTTTGGAGAGGGCTGAAATGATAAAATAGTAAAGCTATAGAGGGTGCATGTGGGAGATTGTGAAACATATGGTAAAATATGGTAAGAATAGACCATGTGGACCATGTGCATAATGAAAAACACATGAGAAATGTGCTCAAAACACGTGGGTTTTGATCAAAAGTCAGAGGAAAGGTGGGGTTTTGGAAAATCTAAGGCAAAACATGAGTTAAAAGGTGCCAAAATACATGAAAATGACCCCAAGTTTGAAAAAACTGACCATCCGAGGCACAATCTAGAGCCAAAAGCATTGGACCATGGAAAATTAAAAAATATATATTTTAAGTATTTATATTATTATATATATATAAATGTTTTTTTTAAGACACGTGAGGTAGGTAGAGCTTAAATAAAAAAGAAAAAATAAAAATAAAGCTAAATAAATTAATAACTAAAATACATAAAAATAATTAAATAAATAATTAAAATAAAGAAAAAGTAAAAATAAAAAATAAAAAATAACAAATAAAATAAACAAATAAAAAGTCTTAATTCGATAAAGTTCTTCCCAGTGTGGAAGTCATTTTCCCCTTACTTGTGTGTGGTTTTGAGGTCTATGGAGAAGAATTAACATACATGTTTCTAAGTTATTGTTCCACAGATTTAGATTATGTGCCTCCTTCCTCTTCATTTGAGTCTCTATCAATTGTTTTGGAGCATGTAGATGTATCTCTTCCACTTTGTGCAGTGCTCCAAGCCTCTGAAAGACACCACAATCTTTCTTTCCCTCCATGAATGCTAGTTTTGGTGACCCATGTAGAGATTCAGAGGGTTCAATAGGCAATATCCCATAAACCAATTGGAATGGAGAATATCCAGTAGCTTCTTTGTAAGCTACTCTATATGCCCATAGGGTACCTTGGTAAGCTATGCCCTAGGAAGAGGGCTGTAACATACATTCCTTCCTTAACATGGCAATTAATACCTTATTGGTGGATTCTGCCTGTCCATTAGCTCTTCGATAATAGGCACAAGAGGTCCTATGTAGAATTTTTTACCTATTAAAAATTTCATGTAGGACCTTGTTCACAAAATGAGTGCCTTGGTTGTACAAATTTCAAGGGGGCATCCAAATCTGCAAATGATGTATCTATAAATGAAATCAGCAACAGTTTGAGCGATGCAATCAGGGGAGGAAATAGCTTCAGCCCACTTTGTTGCATAGTCAGTGGCGATCAATAGATACTTTTCTCTCTTTGGAACTGACGGAGGGTAGATGGGCCCTACAAAATCTAGCCCCCACTTCTCAAATGGTTGCCAAGAAGTTGAAATAATCAAGGGTTTGTGCCTCTGCTTTTTTGGCTTGGGTCCACACCTCTAACAGACATCACATGCTTTTCCCCATTCCTCTACATCTTTGAATAATGTAGGCCACTATAAGCTAGCATCAAGTATTCTCTAGCTCATAATATGAGCCGGAAGGTGCCCACCACCTGTTCCTTCATGTGTAGACTTAAGGACTCCCCTCACTTCTTCTTCTTCCATGCACTTTCTAAACCTGTTATCCTTTCCCTGTGTATAAAATTTTCCCTCAATGAAGGTAAAAGATCTGATTTTTATTAGCAGTCTCTTTCTTTGCACAACAGTTGCCTTCTTTGGATACAATCCAGTTTTAATTAAATTCTTGATGTCATCATACCAACCTTGAGCTTGTATAGTGAATATATTAGCATCTGGAAAATCATCATTTACTCCAATTGCTTGATCCATCATGTTGATCTTGGATAGGTGGTCTACCATGACATTTTCTTTACGTGGTCTATGGACTACAAAATAATCAAATTCTTGGAACAAAAGTAGCCACCTCCATATCCTCCTAGCCACTTATGTCTTGTTCAATAAATACCTGAGTGGTTGATGATCAGTGATGATAACAAATTTCACACCTAGCAAATAATGATGAGACTTTTGCACAACAAAAACCATTGCTAGGGACTCCCTTTCTGTGGTGATATAATTTTTTTCAACCTTAGTCAAAATTCGACTAGCATACTGAATAGGTCTATCAAGTTTTTATTCTTCACTGTGTTGAGCCAAAACTGCACCCACTACATATGCACTGGCATCCACATGTACATGAAAAGGTTTTGACCAATCTCTTGTGATAAGAATTGGTGTAGCCACCAATTTGGACCTTAATGTCTGATAAACATTCTCTTCTTCATCATCTTCCCATATAAAGCGTACTTCTTTACCTTTAAGTCTAACCAGTGGCCTGGCTATCTCTGCATACATTTTGATAAATCTTATGTGGTACCTAGTATGCCCCAAGAATCTTTGAATTTCTCTTTGGAGATTTGGGTTTAGGTAATTTTAGTAGAGAAATAATTTTATCACAGTCCGGAGCCATACCTTTAGCCGTTACCACATGTCCCAAGAGGGTTCCTTCTGTCACGAAGAAATGATATTTATTTGGGTTTAGCTTTAGTTTATTCTCCCTACATCTTTTAAAAACATTCTACACGTTTCTCAAGTGATGGTCCAAGCAATCCAAAGGGGTCTCTTTGTTGGATCCTGAAAATGAAGAAAATTCATCCATGAAAATTCTGAGTGTTTCTAGCAATAAGGGTCCAAAAATGAGGTTGAGAGTCCTGTTAAAGGTGGATAGAGCATTTCTGAGTCCAAATGGAATTTTACATACACATATGTGCCCCAAGGTGTGATAAAAGCAATCTTTTAACGATCCTCTGGGTGGATGGATATTTGGTAATAGCCACTAAAGCCATCCATAAAGCTATATAATGTGTGTCCAGTCACTTCCTCAATGACCTACTCTACAAAAGGCCTGAGGAATACATCTGGAATGGTCACCTTGTTGAGTGCTCTAAAGTCAACACAAATCCTGATTTTGTTGGTATTCTTCTTTGGTAAAATAAGCATTGGTGAAGCCATTCTGAGTGTTCCATAGGAATGATGATTCTTGCATCCTCCATCTTCTGTATTTCCACATAAATAGCTTCAGCATATTTTGGGTTAATTCTATAACTCTTTCCTCTTATTGGTTTGGATCCATCAACAAAAGGGATTATATGCTCTCCATAATTGGCAAGCACTCCTTCTAAGTCTTTATAATGCCACGCAAAAAAAATCTGCATAGTGTGTCAAGAAAGATTTTACCTTTTCAAGCGGCTCTGGGTGGCTCCACAACCAAGTGGCCACCAAAATTGGACGATTATTTTCCTAAGTGCCTAATTGTACTTCTTTGACTGGGTTTCTATCTACCATGGTATCTACATGTTCATCTCCAACCTTGTTTTCTTCCAATAGCTTTTCCTACATTGTTGCATAAACAAGACTGTTTTGGATCTCAATGTACTCCTCTTTGTCCTGCATCCATCTTGTAGGGATTTCATGAATTGGCGAATGACATTCCACACTAGTATGTTTTACCTTATCTTTAACTTTAGTAACTTCCTTCTCTGTTGTTGTTGCATCCACCTCCAAAGTGTGCTTGAAGTGTGTCTTCCTCCCCCTTCCATGGTCTGTGATGGGTTCTCCGAATCCATCAACCTGAACTTTATCCTCATTTTCATCATAACATTCATTTGTGCAAGAAATATTTAGAAAAACTCCAAAACAAGAGGAAGAGTTGCTTGCATGCATCCAAATTCTTAATATCTTCTTCCTCCTCGAACTCTAATCGTGGTTGATGCTCCATTTCTTGTTCCATGCAAATGCCAACTAGTTGCATCATGCTAGTGTTCCCTTGATGATCTGGAAGCTCCTCTAAATATATATGTGTAAATTCTTGCCCTTTCTTTTGTACCCACATAGTTTCTTTACCCCAGTCATGAATGACTCTTGCATGCCTTAGCCATGGTCTTCCAATCAAGAGGGGAAATCCCCCCTCTACCTGGGCTTAATACCACAAAATCCAAAATGAAGAGATTACCTTGTACTTCAAGTGGAATTTTTGGGGTCACCCCCATTGGCCTTACTTTGCTTTGATTTACCAAAGTAATGGTGAAGTGGGTTGGTTTGGATGGACATAGGCCAAGCTTCTCCATGGTATGCTCAGGCATCAAATTTATGCCAGACCCACCATCCACAATGACTCCTTGTAGCTTTATTCCTTTAATTGTTACTATTAGTCCGGGACTCTTATAGTCACTAAGAGGTGCTTCTTCTACACTCTTCCCTTGGCCTAAGGTAGTAGTCTTGGCCACCAAGGTGGATGAGGAAGCCTCATCAATAATTTGCAGTACTTCAAGCTTGAATTTTGCATCCATGTTTATCAACTCAAGAATACTGACCTCTACTTTAATTGACTTGAATAATCTTGAAGCCCCAGATTCCGTAAGGTCAATTTTGATGTTTGATTTCTCAATTTCAATGTTGGCTCGACTGTATGCATTCCCAATGAAATCGTTAGTTTTTGAAAAATCTTCTTTTTGTGTTACCTCTTTACATTTTGTTGAACTTCCTTTCTCTTGTTTTGCATCTTCATATATATAAGATTTGCTCTAATGTACCCTCTGATCTTTGCCACTTCCAAAAGTAATTGATATCTGGTTTGGTTCTTCTAGAATTTTCCCTTTTCTTCTTGTCTGCATGACCATGGAGTCGATTTCTTCTAATTGTACCACTCTAGTGGATGGTGATTGTACAACAGTGGCTCCTTCCGTTGCTCCATGATTATTTAGTGAGATCATTTGGAGATGGGGCCCAGATGTAGATGCTTTGTTTTGTTGGCAACAATTTGTATAATGATCCCTCGCATGTAGGCAATTCCTGCAAGGGGGAGCACTTTCTGGCAGGGTGCATTTACTTTGATAATGTCCACACTCTCCACGCCTGAAATAGATAATTGGCCTTCTAGGCCCATTTCCATAATTACCTCTAGGTCTTTGATTGTAGTTGTTACCTTGGATGGGGGCTACGGCCATTACATTGGTTGCGAATTGAGCACCTCCTTCTGCCCAATAAGGTTGTGTAGGCATCCCTCTTGGCTGACAATCGTGGGCCTCATGACCAGCTTTCCTACATAGCAGGCAAGTTACACTTAACAATGGACATGCACTTACCACATGACCCTGCTTACTACACATGGTACACCATAGCCCACTTTTGATGTCACCCCCTTTGAGTTCCTATAACTCCTATCAAAGCTGAGCCAACTCTTCTACTTGAGCTTCCTCTTCCTTTCATAGCTTCAGTGCTTCAATTTCCCCCCTCAAATGTCACGAAATTCTTCTCCTCTTTATGGGGTTTATTCCTTTTTAAGCCCTCCAACTCTTTCCTTAACTGAATTACTAGATCTTTAGGTTCTATAAGATATGAAAAATTGGAAGAGTTTGCCCCATATTGTTGTCTAGTTTGTTCCAATCTTGTAGTTGTATTGATAAATTCTTCTATTCTGGCTTTCGATCAAACCAACTCCTTTATTTTACATTCTATTGATATGGGAAGTGTTTTCGCCAACCACTTCTTGATTAAAAAATCATGGGGAGGGTCTGGTAGTTTGGACATCAGTGTCTTACCTCTGGTTACAAATTCTAGAAAGGTCTCCCCAAGACCTAGTCTTAAATTTTCTAATTCTTTTCAGTTGTGTTCCCTTGTTGGAATTGTGTTCTAAATGCTTCCTTCATCAAATCCCATGTGGTGAAATGGTTGTCGGTGAACAAACTAAACCATTTGTCTATTAGCCCTTCTAATTTTGAAGGGAAAAGAATGAGAAATGCGTCCTCTCTTCCCATCGGACCCCTTCTTTTACATAATGCTAAGAATCTCCTAATGTGCTTATCTGGGTCTTCCTGTGCTAGCCCTTTGAATGACAATGGACTAGTTGATCTTCGAATAACCTTCCTTCTTGTTGCTTTGCAAGTGACCCTCAAGCTTTAAGACCGGGTTGCGGTCATGAGCTGTTCATACTCCTCTCAGTTTAAGAGAATTCCAATGAGAAAGATTACCTCTTGAGTGAGTACAGTACTGTCGATACCCTTGAAATCTTCTACACTTTGCAATTTGCTTCTCCGATGCTCAAATCTCCTTATTTGTCCCACCAGGCGTGCCAAATTTTGTTGGTGGGATTCTTGTGCAGAATAGGATTTGAGTGTTTGTAGGAGAATGCAGAGTGAGAACAAGAGAATTAATGACATTGAAAGCTTTTGATCAATTAGCAAGATAAGAATACAAGCTTGTACATAAGCCAAATGATCATGCTAAAGACTAAATAATGCTCATGAAACAAGATTACAAAGTACTTAGAATCTGCCACCGACCTCTGCACCACACCTCCATCTTCTCCAAGCTTGCCCTTATGCACACCTTGCACCAAGCTTCCAATAAGGGGAGGGATGGACACCTTCTCTCAACGTGCACCTTCAATGGGACTTTGGAACTCTTGATATTCCTTGCTTCACCTTCTCTGCATACAATTTAAGTCACTCTTCTTGCACCTTGCAAATGACTCTCTGTGTCACGTGCACTTTGTATGTCTCTTACTCCTCTCTTAGTCTAGACTATGCCCACCTTGCTTAGTCCCCAAAGAATAATGCCTTGCCTTGATTTGAGTGTCGGTTCACGTATGCAAAAATAGCTAGAGAGTGAGCATATGAATGAAGGATATTTCATGGACATATTTTTGACAAAGATCAAAGATTTGAAGGAGTAATTGATTTCTATAGATGAAGTCTTCCCTAATATTTCACTTGTGTCGACTATTCTGAATGGTCTTGCAAATTCATATCACAGTTTTTCTTCTACTCTTCGATTGATGATGAAAGGCAATCCAAATGCCTTAAGAATTAAGGACTTAGTCTGTGTTCTATTGCAAGAGGGACAGTCTAGGCTAAATAGGTCCATTATGCATGTTGCAAATCAAGCTTTCCTGGCTAGTCAAAAGGGCAAAGGTAAATGGAGCTCATCTACCAGTAAGCAAAAATCTACTAATTTTTCATAATCAAAGAAGGATGACAAGGAGAAGAAAAAAGAAAAGTAGAAATTGTTTTGCAAATGTTGTAAAGCAGATGATGATGTCATAGAGAGTTGTCCGAAACTGGTTGCAAAACAGGCAAAGAAAAAAGAGGCTGGAATGGTTGTTGTAGAAGCATCTAAACCCAAATTAGAGTCTGCAAACCTTGTACAGAATGAAGAATGGAGGTTTACTATTGTTTGCAATTATGACGTATCTTCTCATGAATAGTGTATGTCTATAGTAGACTCAAATGTTTGGTATTTTGATAGTGGGGCAACCAAACATATTACCTCATAGCATAGTTTCTTCACTTCACTTGAGCTTGCCCCTACATAGAATACTATCACATGTGCCAACAACTCCTCTTATCATGTCATGGGAGTTGATAAGATCATTCTGACTACTGCTGATGGTAGTTCTTTTCCATTGTTAGATGCTTTATTTGTGCGAGGGATCAAAAGAAATATATTATCAGTTTCAACATTAAAAAAGGTATGCTTGGTTGTGAAATTTGTTGATGAGAAATATATAGTTCATGATCTTCAAATGGCGATTTCATTATTGCGTCTAGCATTTTATGTTGTGGGCTTTATATGCTCATTGATTATGCAAAATCTATGAATGATTCAACATGTGCAGTTCAAGATTCTCAGGCTATGTCAGATGCAAAGCTTTGGCATGCATGCTTTGGTCACCTAAATTTTGTAAGTTTGCTACACCTATAGAACTCTAAAATGGTGTCCTCTCTACCCAAACTTCAGGCACCTAGTAAACATTCTTGAAGAATATATTTTGGGAAAAATGCAGCATTCTTCCTTCCCAAAATGGTTCACTAAGAGCTACTCAAAAATTGCTACTTCTCTAGAGTGATGTTTGTGGTCTTATGCAGACACCTTCTTTTGGAAACTATCTTTACTTTGTGACTTTCATTGATGATTTTTCCATGCATGCATGGGTATGTCCATTGAAAGCAAAGTCCAAAGTGTCTATGTTCTTCAAAGAGTTTCTAGTTTTGGCTAAAAATCTATCAACATGTAAAATAGGGATGCTCTATTTTGATCGAGGGGGGAATATATGTCTTCTGATTTTAATGCATTTCTCGATGTAACATGGGATAAAACATCAGTGTATAATGTTGTATAAGAAATTCATCCCTAACAAGAGTGATAGCAACCTAACAAGAGTGTATAATGTTGTATAAGAAATTAATCCCTAACAAGAGTGGGATTTCTAAAAGTAACCTTATTTATGGGTTGCGAATCTTGAATGAATCTTAACTTAAGTCTTATTTGGTAGAACCACCTATTCGATGATGGGACTCATGAGGACTCAAGAATATTCATGCTTAATTTTGCTTTTAACAACTTTACCATGTCACCAATATGAGCTTTGGGAATGAGAATAGAACGAATGTTCCCATGAACATGTGGGATAGTAAAGATAATCATAGTTCGAAAAACTTTAGGATAACACAACCTATCTCACTTGCTTTCATTCAACATGCTTTCACATGATTAGAAATCATTCCTTTAAATATTTGAATATTAGATGGTTACAAAAAACTTATCAATTCAATGGAATCATGAGAAAATGTATGTCCAATTTTAGACTATTCTCTCAAAGGTATTTCACAAATTCTCATTTAATCATTAATATCACAAGGAAGTTGTTGGATAATCCATTTTACCTTTATCAATTGTTTTCTATTTTTTCTCTACAATGGGTTCAAAGTCAATCATGTTTTTCTTTTCTGCTTTCAATAGTTGTCAAATGGTTTCAAACATTTCAATGGAAGAAACATTCACAACTTTAGGAGAAAAACGATCTTGAGGCAAGGATGTTTCTAATTCTAGAAGAGTCTCAATATATGAAATGGATTCAACTACTCCTCCAATGGTTTCATCTTTCTCTATCAATCCATTACACTTCCCATATTTTTCTTTTTTCTTTAATGAGCTTTTTAAGTGGTTTCTTTTGGTTTTTCTTCCTAGAGAAGCAAAGTCCTATAGCTGAACAAAATGATGAGTCATTTTTAATATAACTTTTAAGCAAGGCATTATTCATACACGTGCTCACATCATCTTGCTTAATGGGAGCGCTCAAGGAAAATCCTAGCCAACATGAAAGAAAGGATCCTTTAGTTTTGATTACATGAAACATATTCATAATTTAAATTTAAGTTACTTAACTTTAGATGATCGTTTTCAAGATCCTCAATTTCTTGATGCTTCCTCCTCAAATTGGTAATGTATTCGTCTTTCAGGTCTCTTTTCATTATTCCCAAAACTTCTTCTAAATTGATGGAAACCTCACTCTTCATAATGTTTTCATTCAATATATTCCTTTAAATCAATTTGTTATTCTAATTCAGATGTGAGTTTGTAGCTAGGATTTTCCTTAGCTACCATTTTAACCTCTTCTTACATAATTCTTTTTCATATTGTGTTGACCTAGCCAAAGGTCCAAGTAATGACTTCACAGAGTTATGCACAAGTGGCTTCGAATGTGCGTGCACAGGTAGTGCTCAAATGGTTTGCTAAAAATGATTTGCAAAATCGTATGTTTTAGGATTTCTAAGTGTTTAAGAAGGGTTTAAAAAAACCCTTTCTTATGCCCATAAATTGGAGAAATTAAGCTCTAAGTGAAAGTAAGGTAAAAAATGAAAGGCAAATGAAGCGAATCGATACGTAAGCGTTTATCTGTGGCCCCATTTCGAATTTTTTTGAGTCTTCTAAGGTCACTATAGGACAAAATAGGCATTCATTGGCCTTTCTTAAAAATTGGTTCTTGGGACATCAAAGAACGACCAAGGCACACTAGCAATTAAAAGCAACATATGTGAAGTGAATTGTCACAACAAGCAAGACACACAACAAGCAAGAGCATTATTGGAGTTAGACTAAGCAATAGAGAGCATAGTCTACACTGGAGAGCAAGAGACACCTTGAACTAGTGCAAAGCAGAGAAGCAAAGGAGAGGAGAGTGTGCAAGGAAGGTGACCAAGTGTGCAGAGAGAGAATGCATAGAGAGAGTGCAAAGAAAGCTATTAAGGAAGGCACCCAAGGTGGAAAAAGGTACCACTGAGGAGGTGTTGCATGTCCACAGAAGGTGGCCCTTCCTCCAATCCTATTGGAAGCTTGAGTGCAAGGTGTGCACAAGAGCAACCTACTAGAGAGGAAGGAGGTCTATTATAGAGAAGATTAATTGTTCAAGGAATTTTGGTATCTTGTATACTTCTGTGTATGTGCTTTTTGGTTTAAGCACTCTGCCTAGAGAGCATTTTGTCCTATTCTAGACATATTCATTGTATTTTTCAATTTAATCAGGATATAGAAGATTTTAGTGCAAGTGTTTTACTTCTTGTTCTTCTTCCTTATCCTACCAACACTCAATTGCCTTTCAACTAAAACATTCCCCAACAAAATTTGGCATGCAGGGTGGGACAAGGTGGCTTGAGCATAGGAGAATCAATATTACAAAGTACAGAAGAAGTGTAAAGTGCAAAGGTGTCAACAAGTACTAAGAGGTTATTTTCCTTTTACTTAAAATTCTCTTAGCCTAAGGAGTAGGATGCATAGCTCATGATTGCAACCTAGTCTCAAACTTTAAGGGTCCCATAGAAAACAACAAGAAGAAAGGCTATTCATAGGTTAGCTAGCCCCATTTCATGCACATTCTCAATAAGAAACATGGTGGCTCAAATAGACCTAGAAACTCTAATTTCAAGGTTAAATATCAAATTTCCCTTTTTTAGAGGATTAGCACATGAAGACCCTGAGGAGCGTATTAGAAGATTTGTAGGCCTATGCAAAACAAGGGGGATAATGGGAAGGGAAGATGCATTTTTAATTCTTTTTCCAATAACATTTAAATGGTTTAGTCCATTTTTTGACAATCATATTACTAATTGGGACTTAATGAAAGAGTTCTTCAAGACATAGTTCCAAGAAATGAATACAGTAGAAAATATTATTGAAGAGTTAGAAAACATATGAATAGGTCTTGGGGAGACATTTCTAGAATTTGTCACTAGATCCAAAGCATTGATGGTTAAATTACTAGACCCTCCCCATGACTTCTTCCTCAGGAAGTGGTTGGCTAAACCACTTCCAATCTCAACATAATGTAAGATTAAAGAGGTAGGGCTCCCTAAAGAAGAAATTGGAATAGATTAGGCATCAATATAGGAATAGCTCTTCTAGCCTATCATATCTTGTAGAATTTGAGGACCCAGTAGTTCAATTAGGGAAAGAACTTGAGGGATTAAAAAGGAACAAACCCTAGAAACATGAAGAAAGTGCACTGAATCAACTAAGGTGAGTAATTGAGGCATTGAAGTTATAGAAAGAAGAGAAATCCAAAGCACAAGATTTATCATAATTTAGATAAGAACTACAAAAACTTTGTGGAGGGGGCATCAAAAATGGACTATGGTTCACCATGTGTAGCAAACATGGCCATGTGGTAAGTGATTACCCTCTCTTAAGTGCTACTTGCTAGTAATGGAGGAAAGCTAGCCATGAAGCTCATGATTTTCACTCAAGAGGGATGCCTACACAAACATGCCTAAACACCAACTAATGTGATGGTAGCAACACCGGTCAGGGTAAAAATTATAACCCAAGACCTCAGGTAACTTTGGAAATGGACCTAGAAGGCCAATCATTTGTTGAAGTGTGGGGAATGTGGGCACTATCAGAGAAAATGTATTATGCCAAAGAATGCTCCCCCTTGTAGAAATAGCCTAGATGTCAAAGATCATTACACAATTTGTTGCCTATAGAACAAGACATCGACATCTGGGCCTCACATCCAAATAATCTATGTGAATAAAGGAAACCTTAGAGAAGAAGTCATTATGCCATCACCATCTGTTAGAATAGTATAGTTAGAAGAAATTGACTCTCTAGTTATGAAAACAAGAAGCAAATGGAAAGCTCAAGTAGAAACATGCCAAGAGTCCAATCCTATTGGAGTGAACAAGGACAAAGGGATACATGAAGACAAAGCCACTACATATGAAGATACAAGACAAATAGAACAACTTGCAAGTACTCATGATGTCATTGGTAATGCATTCAGTAGGGCCCATAAGAAGTTTGAAAAATCAAACATAAAAAAATGCTCTTCTGGAGTCACAAGCTTCAAAATTATTTAAATCCATCAAGAGAAAGGTTAGTATCTTTGAACTATTAAATACATGAAAAATTAGAGGTCTTGCAAATTATTGATGAAGCATCCACATCCACTCTTGTGGCAAAGGGTGTACATATGGGGGAATCCAAGGTTGTAGGGGAAGCCCCCCTTAGATTGTAAGACCGTGTAGATCACAATAACTATCAAAGGACATCAATTACAAGGGGTCATAGTGGATGGTGTCTCAGGCATTAATTCTATGCCATAAAACACAATGGAAAAGCTTCGATTCCACCCATCAAGACTAGCTTATTGCATGGTAATGTTAGTGGATCGTAGTAGAGTGAGACCAATAGGAGTGATCCCGCAAGTTCCAATTGAAGTTCAAGGTAACACCTTTATTTTGGATTTTGTTGTATTAAGGTTGCTAGAGGTAGATGGAGGATTTCCTTTGTTAATTGGGAGACCCTGGCTAAGGCATGCTAGTGTTGTACATGACTAGGGTAAAGATACCATGTGGGTACAACATGAAGGAATATACCTCTTGGGGGATTCTTGTGCAAAAAGGGACTTGAGTGTTTGTACAAGAAGGAATAAGGAGAAGAAGAGAAGTACAGACACCAGAAGCTTCTGTATATAGATTATAGAGAGAGAAATAAAATGATGATGTACAACACAAAGCCAAATGCTCTCTGTGCATAATGCATAATCCCAGAGGGTACACAATCAAACAAGTTTACAAAATACCCAAGGTTCTTTCTACCGTCGACCTTCTCTACACAAGACCTCCACCTTCTCCAAGAGCCTGCACTTGTGCACACCTTGCACTCAAGCTTCCAATAGGGGAGGAGGGATGGATGCCTTCTGTCAAGGCACACATAGCTTCAATGGGACCTTGTGACCCTTGATTGCCTTGCTTAGCACTCCTTTGCACACACCTAAGTCACACTTCTTGCACACTTTGCACTTGCATCTCTGCATCGCACACCCTGAATGTCTCTTGCTCTTTTCTTTCCTAGTGTAGACTATGCTCACCTTGCTAGAATAACCAAGACTAATGCATGTCTTGAGTTGAGTGTTGGTTCACGTATGTGCACTCCTAACTAATAAAGTATCTTGGTGCTCACTTTGATGTCCCAAGATTTTTTAAAAGTGTGTACAGCCAACGACTCCCTTGAAAGTTACTCAAAGACACTCGACAACCTACATCCACTTTTTGCAAAAACATAACCTTTGTGAACAGTTTGATTGTGCACTACCTCTGCACCTTGACAATCTTGAATTTTGACTGCTTTGACATTTTGCCTTTGACCATTTTGACTTTGACTAGATTGACTTTGACCATTTTGACTTTAACTAGATTTACTTTGACCATTTTGACTTTGATCAATATGACTTTGTTGGGCTCAACAATTGCCCACCACCTAATGGGCTTTCCATCTTGGAGAGCTAACAGCCAAACCATGAGCATAGAGGTTCACTTGATACTTGTTGTGCACAAACTTCAAAAGGACATTTGAGCAGCTACCAAGTCCACCACGAGTGAAAAAGAACAATCACCACGAAGAACCAAAAATAGCAATTTTGTATTGAAGAAAAGGAACTTGGAAAATGGAGGGTAGGAAGGAAAGGTTAGGGAGGGCTAAAGGTTAGGGTGGGTCTGGTAGAAGGATAAAGGGAGGGGCAAGGAGTAGGAGTAGGGCTTTAGAGAGGGCCAAAATTACAAAATAGGAAAGCTATAGAGGATGCACATGGAAAAATATGAAGCATGTGGGAAAAATAGGTGATAATAGACCATGTGGACCATGTGAAAAATAAAAAGCAAGTGAGAAACGTGCATGAAACATGTGGGTTTTGACCAAAAGTGGGAAAACAATGGTGAATTTGGTAAAATTAATGCAAAAATTGAGTCAGCTAGTATCAACGAACATGAAAATGACCCCAAATTTGAAAAAAATGGCCATTCGAGGTGCAATCTAGAGCCAAAAGAATATTTCCAATAAAAATAAAAAAAATATTTTTAACTACCATAGGATAAAACTTACCCTATGGCGTGGGGGCAGGTGAGGGGGGGGGGAGAGAGAGAGAGGGCAGAGAGAGGTTAGAGAGAGAAGAGAGGGATATTAGAGAGAGAGTAGATAGAGGTAGAGAGAGGAATTTTTTTTGGAAATAAATAAAAATAATGAAAAAGTTAGCCATCGGGGAAGTTTTTTTAAAATACCATAAAAATAGGAAAAAATCCAAATAAAATCCAAAGAATTAAAAAAAAATCCAAAAAATAAAAAAAATTCAAAAAATTCCATAAATTTCTAGACCACGTATCCACTCAAAACCACATAGAGCTTCCTTTTTTCCTCTATTTTATCAAGGAAAGGACTTTGAAAAAAGATGGAAAATTCTAGAAAAATTCTTTAAAAAATCTTAAAATTCTTAAAAAAGTTCCTAAAATTTTTCAGAAAACTATTTATACAAAGGGCAGTGAAATGGCTTCTAATTTTCATAAAAACTCAAAGAACAAGCATGAAAATTGATGAAAACAATTAAAACTTAAGCAAAAAATGGTACGAGAAGGCTATGTACAACCTGGATAGACTTTGCAAGTTCCACGTGATCCAGAAATCTTCACTTGTGTTGATGATAGGCCTTGAGCCTTGATATGATGACTAATTGAAACTCTTTGCCCTCCATAATCTCCAATTGTAATACACTTCATTTGATCTATCTTCCTTTTGGGCACACTAATCATTTGACAGGGCCACACTAAATCCTTCATTGGAATAATATCTCCCCCATACTCCATCTTTTGTATCTCTGTTTTCGCTACTATGTGACTTAATCTACAAAATTTCATTTTTACTATTCTAGCTTCTTTAGCCAATGGAATCCTCTGTTTCCTAAGACTTGCAGGTACTCCTTCCACATCCTTGTAAAGCCTTGCATCTACTCCCATAAAAATTAACATAACAGATGATATCCATACCAGTATCCATAACAAAGTAGCGACTGATATAGGGTTCAAAGTAGCTTCATTAAGGGTATTTCTTTTCTTCTTTCTTGTACGGCTATGGCTAAGACTATTTCACTCGAATCTGTAATCTGAATGATATCCTCTTTTCCTTCATAGACTTCCTCTCTCCTTGTGTGGTTTGGAAAACTTCCATAGTAGGAAGATGGGTCTTCTGCATGGAGCCAAGCCAACATGTTTTCTTATTCATATAAATTTGCTTCTTCATATAGATCTACCTCTCGGATGGCTAGCAATTCTTCTTTCATACAAATACCAATTTTTTGCATGGTGCTGGAATGTCTTTGGTTGTTTGGTCTTTCTTCTAAACATATCTAATGCAACTCTTTTCCCTCTTGCTTTACCCACTTGTGTCCTTGATGGAGAGTGTTAATCTCCAAAAGAACAAGCTATCCTTGATGTTAGGAACCTCTATATCAAGGACAACTCTAAATCTCAACCGATTTGGAAGACCAATACCAGATTACTAAAATTTTAAACTAATTGTGAACAAACCTAGCACATAGAAAGTTTGCTTCACTTTATCCACTCATAGACTAATCAAACATGTAAAGTTTTCAATGAAAATTTGTATGGACTGTCCTCTATTGTTTTTGCACCTTCTCCAAGTTAAATCTTCTCAAAAAAGTTAGTAAATCTTGAGGGTTGCTCTAAACAATTCACCTATGTCTAAAATTGTACTTCTTTACAATCTACTTTGACACCTATAACTTCTAATGCATAGTTCTCTCAAACTAAAACTCGCTTATTCAAATGCTTTTAGCCATAGGTAGCTTACCTTCCAAATCAAAGAATGAATGCTTTCTTGCTCAAAACTTTACACTGTGGAAGAAGAATTTACCAAAATATTACCATTGAATTTGCACCTGCTCCAATCTTCTCTTCTTCACATTTACACATGTAAATGTTCCTACTCTCAATTCTCTCAGTGTGATCACAATTAGGATCTACAAATTTGTAGAGAGGTCACTCTACTATAGACCTAGACTTGTACAAAAGCATTTCACAAAAGGGTTAAGAAAAAAGAAGCACTGAGCAAGATATCGGGTGCAACTTTTCTTCTATTCAGAAAAACATTACATCTGAATGATGAGAGTTATTCACTTCACTTCTAAAGTTTCTAATGAATCTTACAGTTGGTCATTCATCATCTCTCATACATGCCCTAACATTCTACTTGTATATATAGGCATATATGTTCTAACTCTTAACCATAACAAAGGTATAAGTGAGTTAATTACAAGTCTAGTGTACATGTATATACAACACTTCATTCTCTAATCATGTACTATCTTCAAGCTTCATATATATTGAACTTTGCTTCATCCTTTGACTTCAAAGCTTTGTCGAAAACATCAAGATGGTTTTCATGCACCGATAGCTCCCCCTCAATCATCAATTGAGGTTTTCTCCATCTTCTTTATACCTGCCATGTCTTTGAATCTATGTAGCTTTGGTCCATCCAAGCTTTTAGTTAACCTATCTGCAATCTGATCTTTTGTTGAAATATGTACGAATTCAATGTCCTTATCAATCACCTTCTCTCTCAAGAAGTGATACTGAATCTCCATGTGTTTAGTCTTTGAATGATGTCAAAACTCTTCATGAGAGTCTTCAACTATATAACCTCTTTGCAACTTCAACCATTCCTTTATGCTCTGCTTCTGTAGATGACAAAGCAACTGTGTGTTGCTTCTTAGAACACTAAGATATTAGCTTATCTCCCACATAACATAAGTATCCATAGGTTAATCTCCTATCATTAGGACTACCTGCCCAATCTGTATCAATATATATCTTGATGTTTGTATTTGATGTGAAACCATAATACAAACCTTCCTTGAGTGTACCCTTAATGTATCTTAGCACCCTTTGCCCTGCAACCCAATGTTCCTTCCTAGGACAATGCATGAATTGAGATAACACTCCAACTGCATATGACAAATCACACCTAGTTAATGTAGCATAGATTAGACTACCAACCAGATTTTGATATAACTTCATATCCTTGAATTCTTCTCCTCCATATCTTCTCAATTTTTTATTCACCTCCATTAGAGTAGGTGCTCTTCCATTTTAAACTTGATTAATAAGTTCTTCAAATATCTTTCTTGAGTCACATATACTCTATGTTGAGTATATGTGACCTCCATGCCGAAGAAATATGACAAGTCTCCCAAGTCACTGATCTTGAACTCTTTCTCCATTTGCTTCTTAAGGCTTTGTATGCCCTTCTCATTTGTACCTGTAAGAATTATGTCATCAAGATATATACACATGTAAATGAACCCATCATCACTTGATTTAACAAGCAAGCTACTATACGCTTTAGACACTTGGAAACCAAGTTCTTTCAAGAACTTCACAAGTCTATAATTCCATGCCCTTGGGGCTTGCTTCAAACCATACAAAGCTCTCTTGAGCCTACATGCATATTCTAGATACCTTTCACCTTTGAAGCCTTCTAGTTGCTCCATGAAAACATCATCTGAAATGTAACCATTTAGAAAAGCACTCTTCACATTTAATTGACATATTTTCCAACCTTTACATGTAGTAATAGCCATGAGAGTCCTTATAGTTTTCATCTTTGCCACAAGACTATAAGTCTCGTCATAATCTATACCATATGTATGAGCATACCCTTTCACAACAAGTGTAGCTTTATATTTCTAGACACACTTCCATCTGCATACCTCTTTGTCTTGTAGACCCATTTGCATCCAATGATCTTCTAACTATTTGGTTTAGGAACCAAATGCCAAGTCTCATTTTCCATCAATGCATCATATTCTTCTTGCATAACTTTCTCCCAATTTTCCTTACCTTTTGCCTCTTCGTATGTAGAAGGATCTTCCTCTGCTTTCACCATATAAGCATAATTTTCAATGGTCAGAAATGAAGTATCATAGCTATACCTTGTAGGTTGCCATTTGTGCCTTGATGAACTTCTGAGTTCTCCACTTCTTGAAGTTTCTGGTTCATCACATTCTGGATCAAATATTGGCACTTCCTCAACTTCAACTCGTGCTTCATTATTTTCTTCTTCATCAAATATTTGAACCTTTAATTTACCTTTCTTCTTATTCAAAACTTCTTCATCACCTGCATGAATATTAATTGTACATGCATACCAAGTACCTTGCTCATCAAATGTATCATCCTTGGATACAAGAAATTGCTTTGTGGATGGACTCCACAACCTATAACCCATCTGCTTAGCATCATAACCAATGAACACATACTTTTTAGCTTTAGGTTCCAATTTATGCCTCAACTGAGATGGCACATATGCATAAGCCAAACATCCAAATACTTTCTAAGGTAGGTCTCTTACTCCACCATGCCTCATAAGGTGTCATACCATGCAAAGCTTTACATGGTAACCTATTAACCAAGTATGTGGCTATATTTATAGCCTCAACCCACAAATAAGTTGGACAATTTTTCTCTTTCATCATTGACCTTGCAAACTCAACAAGAGTTCGATTTCTCTTTTCTGCTACACCATTTTGTTGAGGAGATTACTTGCAAGTAACTTCTCTTTTTATACCTGCATTCCATAAGTAATCACTGAACTCATTAGAAAAATACTCTCCTCCTCCATTTGACCTTATTTTTTTCAATTTTTTCCTTGTGATTCTCTCTGCATACACATGATAATGTTTAAATGTATTGAATACCTTTGACTTATCTTCGATCACATATATGGTCATCCACTTGGTAGCATCATCAACATAAATTACATAATATCTTGAACCATTAATACTGAAGTCCTTTGATGGTCCCCACACATCTGTGTGTACCAACTCAAGCTTCTCTGAATACATGAAACCATGCTTAGTATCTGATTGCTTATGAGCCTTACCTAATTGACATGCCTCACATCTCTATGTCATATCTTGACCTGCAACATTAGGTAATCCAAGCACTGAACCATTGTTAACCATATCCTTAATACCTCTTTCATTGAAATGTCCAAGCCTTTTATGCCAAATATCTAACTCATGTCACAAGGAAGGAGATAAGGAAGAGAGCTCACACACACACTCTCACTCTCAAGGAGAAGCACACACATAGATTGAGACAAGGAAGAATGATGTTCTTCTTCTTCTTCTATTTCATAAAAAGGAATGTACAAGAATGACCTAAAAACCAAGAATACAACTACGGAAATATATAAAGATCAGTACATAAGGAAAAAACCTAATGTCCGCAAATGAGTGAGCTGGCAAGAAACAAATGTGGCATCACTCTCGGTAGACAAATCTAATAAAGCTCAATGAAGTATCCCTAACATATATCGGTGTGACCACTATACATGTTAGAGAAACGAAAAACTAGTACGTGTCATCCTAGATCATCACATGTTGAGCTTGATATCTCAACACTCCCCCTCAAGCTCAATTCCATATCTTGTAATCCAAGCATCTCCCGAAATGTCTTCAACTTCTCAACTCCAAGTGCTTTGGTGAAAATATCAGCAACCTGCTCATCTGTTCTCACATAAACAAGATCAATATCACCTGCTAATACCTTCTCTCTGATGAAGTGATAGTGTACCTTGATATGTTTTGTTCTAGCATGGAAAATAGGGTTCCATGCTAACTGTATGCTGCTAAGATTATCATAATAAATGGTGATAGGCTTTTGCACTTCCACACCTAAATACACAAGTAGCATCTCCAGCCATGATGCCTCACATCCTTCCATTGCAGCACCTCTATACTTAGCCTCTGTACTCGACAAAGCAATAGTGGGTTGCTTCTTACTAGTCCATGTAATAGGTGCACCTCCAAGTGAGAAAAGAAAGCCATAAGTAGATCTTCTATCTGGAGTACTACCAGCCCAATCTGCATCGGTGCCAATCCATGAACCTGCAAATCTACACCAGCTTCATAGAACAATGCGTAATCCAAAGTAACACTCATATGTTGGTGCAGACCAATCACCAATTGAAGATTTGAAGGACAAAGGATGGAGATGAGATCAAGTTTTGAAGCAAAGAAGATGGATACATTCACAGAGTGAAAGACATGTACACATATGTACATTAGTTAAGACATAGGTTACTTATACTTATGCTTTGATATAAGTCTGTACATAATTGGCTATAAATACTTTTGAAAATGTCAGGGCAAGAAGAGAAGACAAGGAGAGACAATAGGAGATCATGAGATTAGTGTATTGAGTAGTAGAAAAATGTCATTAAACATGTGTGAAGTAAGTTGAACTCTCCATCCTCACTTAGTTGAAAATTTCTGAGAAATAGAAGAAAAATTGCGCCCGATGTTTCTGTGTTTTCTCCCTGGGTGATAAATCTTTTGTGAATTCCTTTTAGAGATATCTAAGTCCATAGTTAATCAATCTATGGCTAGAGTTTGAGAGTCTAGTTGTGATCAGGCTAAGAGAATTGTGTGTAGGAATATTTACATGTGAGAAAGTACTCACTGGTTCCTGAAACAGATGCAAATTTTGATCTTAATGATTTGATCATTTCTCACTCCACAGTTTAAAGTTTTGTGCAAGTAAGCACTTAATCTTTAAGTTGGAAGGTAAGCTACTCGTGGCTAAAAGCATTTGCTTAAACGGGTTTTATACTGAGAGAATTAAAGTTAAGAAGTTAGGGGTGTCCAAATCGACTTCTCAGAAGTGCAGATTTAGACATAGCTGACTTGGTAAGTAGATTTCTCAAGATCTACTGAACCTTTTGAAGTAATTCGACTTGGAGAAGGTGCGCAATCTTTAGGCGACACCTTGTGCAAAGTTTCATAAAAAACTTTACATATTTACTCAGTCAATGAGCAAGATCTATGCAGCAGACTTTCTGAGAAAATTCCTTCTTCACAGTTTAGTCAAGAAATTGATATTTGGTCATTGATAGCTTAAATTGGTGAAGGTTTTGACTTACTCTTGATATAGAGGTGTTCTAAATTCAAGAGTAGGTTGTTCTTTTGGAGATTAACACTCTCCATCATCATATAATGTAGAGTGCACCTCAAAGCATCCAAATGTCGCTTCCTGGGAACCTACATAAACTGACTTTCAAGTCCAACAGTATAGCTTAAATCAAGCCTTGTAATTGTAAGATATATAAGACTTCCCACAATTTTCCTCTACATGGTAGCAGTTTCTAATGCTTCACCTCATGTAGTATCCAAGTTCAAACTCTGATCTAATGACATAGAAATTGGCTTACAAACAGCCATACCATACTTTTTTTGTAGCATATTCAAGGCATATTGCTTTTGCCACATCCATATATCTGTTTCTGTATGTATAAACTCAATGCCCAAGAAATAGCGCAACACACCAAGATATTTCATGTCAAATTTGTGCATAAGAAGTTGCTTTACCTCTTTGATGCTTCCTTCATTATCACCACCTACAATCACGTCATCAACATAAATAGCCACAATAGTGATGCCATCATCAGCCTTCCTTGCATATAGTGAGTGATCTGCATCACACATAGAAAACCCAATGCTGGTTAAGTAATCACCAATCCTTGCATGCCATGCACGAGGGGCTTGCTTCAGCCCATACAAAGCCTTTTGCAACATCCAAACATATTCTAGATGCTTTGAATCTTCATATCCTTGTGGTTGGTCCATATATACTTCTTCCTGTAACTCACCGTGTAGGAAAGCATTCTTCACATCCATCTGATGCAAAGTCCACCCTTTTGTTGTAGCTAATGCAACAAGTGTCCTGATAGTAGACATTTTAGCTAAAGGGCTGAATGTTTCCTCATAATCAATGCCATATGTGTGTGCATATGCTTTAGCTACCAATCGTGCTTTATACCTTCTTATGCTACCATCAAGATTATGCTCTACCTGTAAACCCATTTGCAGGCTATGGGTTTCTTTACTTGCGGCAATGGAACCAGCTTCCATGTATCATTCCCATAAAGTGCAGCCATCTCCTCATCCATAGCTTTTACCCAATCTGCAATTCCAATTGCATCTTCAAAACAAGAAGGTACATCTTCTTTTACCTTGGTCATGTAGGCACAATGACGAGCCATATAACTATCATACGTCAATCGTTGCACTAAATTCCGCATCCTCCATGATCTTCTTGGTCCTGGGTCACTACTCCTTGTATCATCTCCATGTGCCCTTCTTACTCCTAGAGTCTTCACAGAGGGCAATCCAAGTTCCTCATCAAGGCTCTTTTCTGATCCGCTTGAATCTCCATCAACATCTTCAAAACCTGCACATGTTTTACTTCCAGCAGAAAGCTTTTCTTTACCTGTATTGGATGTATTTGATGAATTTGCTAGAGCGAAATTTCCACGCAATCTTCCACTCCATGGATTTGAGTTGGAACTATTGCTTGGTGATGCATCTGGTCCACTCAAAACCTGAGATTGTACACTTGATTTTTCAGCATTTTCTTTGTCATTTGGTTCAAGATTCAGTCCTTCTTTGGCATCTGCATAGAAGCTTGACATTTCATCAAATACCACATCTCTGCTCACCTTTGCTTATCGTGTGAGTGGGTTATAACATTTATATCCATTTTGCTCAAGGGATTATCCAATGAAGACACACTTTTCTGCTTTTGGATCAAGCTTCATCCTCAATTCATCTGGGACACGTACATATGCAATACAACCAAAAACTTTCAGATGTGATAAGTTTCACTTTTTACCTGTAAACTTCTCTTCAGGTGTAACTTGATGTATAGCAGTAGTAGGAGTTCTATTCATGATGTATACAACAGTATGCACAGCTTTTGCCCAATAACAATGAGGCATATTCTTCTCAGCCATTAAGGCTCTTGCTATTTCTGCAATATGTCTATTTTTGCATTCAGCAACACCATTCTGTTGTGGTGTGTACCTGCATGAAAACTGAAGCCAAATTCCATGATTTTTTAGAAAACTCCTGAACTCAATTGACATGTATTCACCTCCTCCATCAGATCTTAGTGTCTGAATGTACTTCCTTGTCTACTTTTCCACCATAACTTTAACATTCTGGAAGTGAGTGAACACCTCTCTCTTCTCTTTCATGAAATATACCCATACTTTGCATGTATGGTCATCAATGAAAGTAACATAAAACCTGCAACTGCCCATAGATGTGGTCTTTGCTAGATCCCAAACATCTGTATGTACTACTTCTAGTACATTCTCACTAACATGCTTGTCATGTGGAAATGATGCTCTTAACTATTTACCAAATTGACATGTTGCACATATCTTTTGCATTTCTACAACTTTGAAATTTGGTAGTCCATGGACAATCTTCTTTGACTGCATCAATTTCAGCCTTTGCATGTTTGCATGTCCAATCCGTTTGTGCCACATCTCTATATCTGCAATAACTCATGCACCTTTTGCAAACATGGCTGCATTCATTTCAGATATCTTCACATTTAAGGTGAAAATCCTACCCACTTTGTTTCCTTTGGCAACCAATCGTCCATCCTGCTTGTACTCTTCTACATATAATCCATCAGCATTGAACCTGACTTGTAATCCCTGGTCAACCATTTGTCCAATAGAAACCACATTCTTTGTTATATTTGGAATATGCAGCACATCAGCAAGATGTTTTACATCCTGTGTGTGCCCAATCATGCTATCCTGTATGCTAACAAATAGCCAGTACATTACCTTTCATGCTCCTTGATTCCATTCCTCATATGCTCTTACCTGATCTGCAGTCCGATTCCTTTCTGGTAAGTGCGGAGCATTTTCATTCTCTCCTTTAATGTATTTCCAGTAGCCTTTTCCCATCAGGAAATTCGTCATTCTGAATCTCCAAGCATGGAAGTTGTTTTTGTCCAGCTTATCGCTCATAAGCTGACTCATTCCATCTGTGTTTGCCATTTATGCACCAATTCCCAACATTGCAAAACACTACAAGAACTTTTGCTTGAACACTATCGCACTATGACGTGACAGTTCGATCTCAAAAAAACATAGTTTTCCTGCATCAACAGTATACGGAATCGCTTGAAATTCTGGATCTTGAATGTATGAGTATTGCCAAACACAGTGCAAGTTACAATTTCTGAAACTGACCTGGTTTTTTTGTGGGCCCCACCTTGCGGGCTCAAAACGGAGGTCGAGATGGCTCCCAAAACTTCGATCTGACAAAAACAAGTGACCCTAAAGGGATAACTCCCAAAAATATTTTGAGGTCGTCTACCTTCATGCCGATTTTCGTAGCAAACGAAGGCCGTTTGTGAAATCGTGTTTTCTCCACGGCTTGCTGCGTAGTCTTCACCATCGCCTTCTCCACGAGCTCTCTACAGCCACGTTGGTCTGATACCATGTCACGAGGGAGGAGATAAGGAAGAGAGCTCACACACACACTCTCACTCTCAAGGAGAAGCACACACACAGATTGAGGCAAGGAAGAATGATGTTCTTCTTCTTCTTCTATTACATAAAAAGGAATGTACAAGAATGACCTAAAAAACAAGAATACAACTAGTGCAATATATAAAGATCAGTACATAAGGAAAAAGCTAATGTCCGCGAATGAGCGAGCTGACAAGAAACAAATGTGCCATCACTCTTGGTAGATAAATTTAATAAAGCTCAATGAAGTATCCCTAACATATACCAGCGTGACCACTATACATGTCAGAGAAATGAAAAACTGGTACGTGTCATCCTGGATCATCACATGTTGAGCTTGATATCTGAACAACTCAAAGATCTTATGTCTTCCATAATTGAACAAGGCATGACTAAGATTGCCTTGAATCTTCAATGTGAATAGCCTTCCTTCTTTCTTCCCTCAAACAATTCGTTTATACCCATTGCTAGGGTCTTTCACAAAAAGTTCATCATTAGTGAACCTTACTTAATAACCTTTCTCTACAATTTGCCCTACACCTTTCAGATTCTTTGGAATTGTAGCAACATACAAAATCTTAGTCAAAAGAGTGCTTTCATCCTTAGCCTTCACTAATCCAATGGACTTCACATTATGCTTTGTATTATCACCTGTTTGAACCCCATAATTACTCACCTTATTCTCCAAATCAGTCATCAAAGCAATGTTGCCACTCAGGTGATTGCTACACCCTGAGTCAATGTAGAAGACTCTTTGATCTTTACTTTGTCTTTCACAAGTTGCATTCATAATCAAGGTTGATTCCTCCTTTTGATCTGAAGCATAATTGTAGTAGGTATTGTTGTAGGATTGACTTTGGAAACCTCTACTTGCATTTCTTTGAAAGTAACCTCTACTACCTCTACCTCTCAAATTACCTCTTCGAATTCCATTACCTCTTCCTCTTGAATTAAAATTCTCATTATATCCTCCACCATTCTGATTATTATGCCAACATTCATGAGCTAAATGATTTGTCTTACTACAAATCTTGCAAGCTTTGACTCCATCTTTATTGCTTCTGCCTCTTCCTCTACCTTTGCCACCACCTCTTCCTCTTAGGAAGTTAGCTTGGCTAGTTGTACCTTCTTTTTCATTCAATTGTTGCTTGTCTTTATTAAACTTTTTGTCCTTTGAGTACATTGCTTGACCTGTACTCTTATCAATATGACATTTCACATCCTACTCAAAGGTCAGCATATGTCCTAGCGATTGATTCAAATCAGGAGTGCAATGATCTAGTGAAAATTTAGTAGACAAAATAAATGGCCTCCATTTGTCATATCCTCTCAAACCTGTGAGGATTTGCCTTACCAATTTATCCTCTTCAATACCTTCATCAATTGCTCCTAATGCATCTACAATGTCCTTCATCCTTGTTACTTAATCAGAAATGGATTGAGAAGCCTTCTTCTTGAATGTTGTGAACTCTACCCATAAAGATGCCTTCCTTGACTTTTTAGTATTTTGAAAATGCTCCTCCAAAGCATTCCATATGTCACTTGCACTTTCAAGTCGTCTAATGTGAGGTAACAATTAATCATTGACTTCCATGTAGATAATGCTCCTTTCTTGAGCATCCTTCTTCATCCATGTCTTCAAATATGTGAGCTCCTCCCTAGTTGGAACACTAGGATCTTTAAATTTTGGTTTCTCTTCTTCACCGGTAATGTATCCTATCATGTCTTTTTCATGAGATGAGCTTCCATCCTCATGAGATGAGCTTTCTTCAATTTTGATGACACCTGCTTTGATACCATTGATGGAGAGTGTTAATTCTCCAACCAATTTGGATGACCAATACCAGATTACTAAAATTTTGAACTAACTATGAACAAGCTCAACCCAGAGAAAGTCTGCTTCAATTTATCCACTCATAGACTAATCAAACATGTAAAGTTTTACATGAACCTTTGTATGGAGTGTCCTCTAGTGTTTGTGCACCTTCTCCAATTTAAATCGTCTCAAAACATTTAGTAAATATTGAGATTTACTCTAAACAGTTCACCTATGTCTAGAATTGTACTTCTTTATAGTCGACTTTGACACCTATAACTTCTAATGCATAGTTCTCTCAAAGTACACGCCATTTATTCAAATGCTTTTAGCCATAGTTAGCTTACCTTCCAACTTAAAGAATGTGTGCTTGCTTGTCCAAAACTTTACACTATGGAAGGAGAATTGACCAAAATATTACCATTAAATTTGCACCTCCTGCAGTCTTCTCTTCTTCACATTTACACATGTAAATGTTCCTACTCTCAATTCTCTCAACCTGATCACAATTAGGATCTAAAAATGTGCACAAAGGTCACTCTACTATAGACTTAGACTTGTACAAAAACATTTCACAAAAGGATTAACAGAGAAGAAGCATTGAGCAAGGTATCGTGTGCAACTTTTCTTCTATTCAAAAAATACTACATCTAAATGATGAGAGTAATTTACTTCACTTCTAAAGTGTCTAATGACTCTTACAAGTGGTCATTCATCATCTCTCATACATGCCCTGACAATCTACTTGTATATATAGGCATATATGTCCTAACTCTTAACCATAACAAATGTATAAGTGAGTTAATTACAAGTCTAGTGTACATGCATATGCAAGACTTCATTCTCTGATCATGTACTATCTTCAAGCTTCATATATATTGATATTTGCTTCATCATTCGACTTCAAAGCTTTTTCTAAGACATCAATTGATGGTTTTCATGTACCAACAGTCGTTACCCCAGTCATGTAGCACATTTGCATGCCATAACCAAGGTCTCCCAATCAACAGGGGGAAACTTCCATCTACTTATGGCAGCCTTAAGACAACAAAATCCAAGTTGAAGATGGTACCTTGTATCTCGACTAAGACTCCAGGGACCACTGCCATAGGTCTTACCATGCTTTGGTCTACCAATGTAACAGTGAAGTTGGCCGGACTTGAAGGTTGTAGTCCAATTTTTTTCATGGTATGTTCAAGCATCAGATTAATGCCAAAACCACCATCTATAATAAACCCTTGAAACTCATGTCTTTTGATAGTGATTGTTAGTCGAGGGCTCTTATAGTCTATGAGGGGGGCTTCCCCTACACTTCTATCTTTATGCGTAGTAGCAGTCTTTGCCACTAAAGTGGTTGTGGAAGCGTCATCAATTGTCTGCAAGAGCTCTGACCTAAATTTCACAGCCATCTTTATTAAATCAAAACTAATGACCTCCTTTTTCATGGACTTGAGTAGTCTTGAAGCTTCCCATTCCTTAAGAGCATGGACTCTATTTGTCTTATCAAACTCCTCCTGAGCCCTATTGAATGCATGTCTGATGGCATTACTAGTACCTATGAGATCTTCTTTTTGCCTTGTATCTACACATGTGTTGACCTTGTCTTCGGATGTCCCTTTGTCCTTGTTCGGTCCATTAGTCCTTGACTCTTGATCTATGTCTAATTGAGCCTTGCCCTTGCTTCTTGTTTGCATTACAAAGGACTCAATTTGTTCTAGTTGCACTACTTTGGTAGATGGTGATGACACCTTGACTTTTTCTGCAACTTCTTCTTTGCTCACAACAATCATTTGAATGTGTGGCCAAAATGTAGCTACTTGGTTCTTAGGATAACAACTAGTATAATGGTCTATGGACTCTGGGCAATTCTTGCAAAGAGCATTTTCTGGAAGATTGCACCTACTTTGGTAATCCCCACATTCTCCACATCTAAAACAAATAATTGACCTCCTTGGTCCATTTCCAAAGTTATCCCTATGTCTAGGGCTCCTATGCCATTACATTGGCTGGTGGTAGGGCTCCTTTGTGTGTCCAATATGTTGTTGCAAGCATACCTCTTGACTAATATTCCTAAGCCTCATGACCTTCTTTCGTGCATAGCTGGCAAGTTACACTTAAAAGTGGAAAATCACTTACCACATGACCCTGTTTGCTACACATGGTGCACCATAATCCATTTTTGATACCAACTCCCCGAATTTCCTACCACTCTTGTCGAAGTTGTGCCAACTCTTCTGCTTGGGCTTCCTCTTGTTTTTGTGGCTTTAAGGCTCAATTTCTTGCCTCAACTGAGTTACTACACTTTCCTCCTCTTTGTGGGGTTTATTTCTCAAGCTCTCAAGCTCTTTCCTTAGCTGAATTACTGGGTCCTCAAGTTCTACATGATATGATAAATTGGAAGAGCTTTTCCCATATTGATTCTTAATTTGCTCCAATCTTCTGGTTGTATTAATAAACTCTTCTATTGTTACTATGAATAATACTAACTTCTTTATTTTACATTGTGTTGATATTGGAAGTGGTTTAGCTAGCCACTTCTTGATGAAGAAGTCATGGGGAGGGTATGGCAATTTAGCCATCAATGCCTTGGCTCTGGTGATAAATTTGGGAAAGGTTTCCCTAGGATCTAGTCTTAGATTTTCTAACTCTTCAATAGTGTTTTCAGTTGTGTTCCCTTGTTGGAACTGTGTCCTAAATGCTTCCTTCATCAGGTTCCATATGGTGAAATGCTTCCTTCTAATGTTGTTGGGAAAAGAATCAAAGATGCATCTTCACTTCCCATTAGACCCCTTGTCTAACATAAGGCCAAAAATCTCCTAATGTGTTCATCTAGGTCTTCTTGTGTTAATCCCTTGAAAGATGGAAATTTGATATTTAATATAGAGAATAAAGTTTCCAAGTCTACCTCGGCTACCATATTCTTTATCGATGATGTCGATGATAAGGGACTAGTTGATCTTCAAATAACCTTCCTTCTTGTTGATTTGCAAGGGACCCTCAAGGTTTGAGACCGGGTTGCGGTCATGAGCTGCTCATACTCCTCTTAGGCTAAGAGAATTCCAAATAGTAGAAAGATTACCTCTCAGACCAGCACAACACTTTTAGTATCCTTGCACTTCCTCTACCCTTTGCAAATATTGCTTCTCAGAATGTTCAAGCCTCCTCCCTTCTTGTTGCTTTGCAAGGGACCCTCAAGGTTTGAGACCGGGTTGCGGTCATGAGCTGCTCATACTCCTCTTAGGCTAAGAGAATTCCAAATATAGAAAGATTACCTCTCAGACCAGCACAACACTTTTAGTATCCTTGCACTTCCTCTACCCTTTGCAAATATTGCTTCTCCTAATGCTCAAGCCTCCTTGTAGTCCCACTCTGCATGCCAAATTCTGTTGGGGGATTCTTGTGTAGAAAGGGACTTAAGTGTTTGTAGGAGAAGGGATAAGGAGAAGAAGAGAAGTATAGACACCGAAAGCTTCTTTATATAGATTATTGAGAGAGAAATACAATAATAATGTATAGCACAAAGCCAAATGCTCTTTGTGCATAATGCATAATCCCAAAGAGTACACAATCAAACAACGTTACAAAATACCCAAGGTTCTTTTTGCCCTCGACCTTCTCTACACCAGACCTCCACCTTCTCCGAGAGCTTGCACTTATGCACACCTTGCACTCAAGCTTCCAATAGGGGAGGAGGGATGGCACCTTCTATCGGTGGGACCTTGTGACCCTTGATTTCCTTGCTTAGCACTCCTCTACACACACCTAAGTCACATTTCTTGCACACTTTGCACTTGTTTCTGTGTGTCACACACCCTGAATGTCTCTTGCTCTTCTCTTTCCTAGTGTAGACTATGCTCACCTCACTATTCTAACCAAGAATAATGCATGCCTTGAGTTGAGTGTCAGTTCACATACATACACACCTAAATGATAGAGTATCTTGGTGCTCACTTTGATGTCCCAAGATTGTATAAAAGTGCGTACAGCCAACGACTCCCTGTTTTGTCCTGTAGAGACTTTAGGATTAAAACAAATTTTTTTAAATGGGGTACCATACTTTCACTTTTACATACCCCTTCCACTTCACATACCTTTACTTTTGCGTTCATTTCTTCAATATGTGTACCTAAGGAAGGGTTCACCTGAACCTTCCAAACACCTTTAAAACCCTTGAAACTTACATAAAGAAAATCTACAACCTACATCCACTTTTTGCAAAAAACATAACCATTGTGAACAATTTGATTGTGCACTACCTGTGCACCTTGACAATCTTGAATTTTGACCACTTTGACTTTGACCATGTTGACTTTCACTAGATTGACTTTGACCAATATCACTTTGTTGATGGAAAAAGAGATGGCAGACCTTTTAGAATTAGACTTATATGAGGAAAAAGAATTGTTGGCTTGGCTGCAAGTCGGTAACTCTTTCTCTTGCCATGGAGTCTTTCCAACTAATTCAAGTAAAGGAGAAGCTCATGAAGAAAATGAGGAGAACATTCAAGTTTCTAGATTGGGTAAGCCAATAACAAACCATAGAAGACGGAAGAAGACACCTCTTAAGTGCAACTTGGATGAAGCCGTTACAAGTGATAAGAAGGAGACTACATAGACTAAAGGCAAGGTAAAGCAAACTTGTGAAGATATTTCTTTCCTATCCATGAAATGCTTGTAGGGTGAATTCAAGAAATGGAAATGCATATCGACATCCAAAGTTCTCTTGCATATGATAAACAAGATATGTTGGATAAAGTGATTGATCATCTTAAGGAGGAAGAAGGATCTATGGTGATACATTGATGAACAGAGATCCTATCCAAGAAGTTGAAATAGGCAGCAATGAGAATCCTCATCCTATACTAGTGGCTACCTGGTTATGGAACCATCCAAAGAGACCTTTGAAGGTAACCTTTTTCATGAAACCTTATCCAAATATATTTGCATGGCACTAGAAGGATTTAGAAGGAGTGCCTTATAGTTTTCGAGAACATAGAATTCCTCCCAATGAAGGAGCCAAAATGGTAAGAGGTAAAAGTTATCGACTAAATCCAAAGTATGCTGAAGATGTTTACCTAGAGATATAGAAAATGGAGGATGTTGGAATGATCATTTGTATGGAACATTCAAAGTGGCTCTCCCCCATGGTTATTATGCCAAAGAAGAATACCAACAAAAAAAAAAATCAGAATATGTGTGGACTTCAAAGAACTTAAGAAGGTAACTATTCCATATGGATTTCCTATGCCTTTTGGAGAGGAGGTCATAGAGGAAGTGGTGGGACACACACTATACAACGTCATGGATGGATTTAGTGGATACAATCAAATATCCATCCATCCTACGGATCCTGAGAAGACAAATTTCTATACACCATGGGGAACTGATGCTTATGTCATGATGCCTTTTGGATTCAGAAATTCCCCAACCACATTCAACCAAATCGTCAACCTTATTTTTGGACCCTTTTTGGTAGAGGACATTCAAATTTTCGTGGATGAAATTTCATCCTTTTCAGGTACTTACGAAGAGACTCCTTTGGACTGCTTGGATAATCACTTGATCCAACTGCAAGAAGTTTTTAAAAGATGCAAGTAAAGCTAAATCCTAATGAGTGTCACTTTCCATTGACGGAAGGAGCTCTCCTTGGATCCATACATTTTTCAAATACCACTTGTCCAAGGAGAGTTTCTTCCATCACCACTAAGTGACACTTATTAGGATTTAGCTTTAGTTAACTTACTCACCAAAAGAAAAATAGAGCTTTTTGGACCATATGTTTTACCATAGGAGATTTATTAAAATGTATGTAGATATAGCAAGGCCTTTGGCTAGAATTATCATGCATTGAGATCCAAAGTAGTGGCTGCTCCAATTCTTATTACACCACACTAATCCAAGATTTTCCATGTACATGTAGATGCAAGTGCATATCCAGTAGGAGCAGTCCTTGCGAAACATAGTGAAGAACACAAGTTAGACACATCTATCATGTATGCTAGTTGGATTTTGACAAAAAATGAAAAGAATTATAGCATCACAAAGAGAGAGGCCTTTACAATGGTATTTGCTATCCAAAAGTTCTAGCATTACTTGCTAGGGGTGAAGTTTGGCATTATTATTGATCATTAACCACTTAGATGCTTACTAAATAAGCCCCAAGCAATGGGAAGGGTATGGAGGTGGCTTCTTTTATTTCAAGAGTTTGATTTCTTTATACTCCATAGACCACACAAAGAAAATTGTATGGTTGATCATGTGTCTAGGATTAATATAAATGATCATGTAATTGGAGTGGAAGATGACTTGGAGTCAAAGAAATCTTGATTCTAGCTTATGGTGGCCCACATCATGCAAAGATGTAGATGAAAGGGCTAGAGCATGTGATGTCTATCAAAGGTGTTGCCCCAAACCCACAAAGCAGGGACACAATCCTTTGGTTGTTTCCACATCATGGCAACCATTTGAGAAGTTGGGGCTCGATTTTGTAGGGTCCATCTACCTTGAGAAAAGAGAAGTATTTTTCGATTGCCATTGATTATGCAACAATGGGATGAAGCTATTGCTCCTCCAGATTTCACAACCCAAATAGTTGCAAACTTCATATACAATAACATAATTTGTAGATTCGGGTGTCCTCTTGAAATTTGCATAGATCAAGGGACTCATTTTGTGAACAAGGTCTTGTATGAAGCTTTTAACATGTACAAGATCTTACATCGGACTTCCTATGCCTAGTACCCAAGAGCAAATGGACAAGCAGAATCAATCAATAAAGTATTGATTGCTATATTATGGAAAGAATCTATGTTGCACAACTTATCTAGATACTTTATGGGCATACAAGTTGGCATGCAAGACAGCAACAAGATACTCACCATTCAAGTTGGTTTATAGGATAATACCCATTGAACCCTTTGAATTTCTACATGGTTCAGTGAAAATAGAATTTGTGCAGGGAAGACAAGATTCTCGTGTCTTTGCTACACTTGTGGCATTGAACAAAGAAAAACAGTTCACCTACATGGTGCAAAATAGTGACAAGAAACTCAAATGAAAGGGAGGGAGGCTCATGATTAGAATCTATGGACTAATAACTTACAAAAGGGTATGATTTTCCTTTTACATAAGCCTCAACTCCAGGCACAAGAAAGCAGGCAGTGGCTCCCTGATTGGGAAGGCCCCTACAAGATTAAAACAATGCTTCAATGGGATGCAGTGGAGTTAGACCCTGAAGGGAGAGGTACTACCACTAGTCAATATATCGAGGCTCAAGACCTACCACCAACAACAACTCTAAGACTTGAAGATCACTTGTACATAGCAAGTTCTTTTCTTTTTGCTTAGTTTTTTAGTTTCATTCCTAGTGCAAGAAAAACTTGTGTTAGAAGTTTTTAGGATTGTTCTCGTATTTTCTAGTTTTGTTGATCCCCCAATCCTCCCATACCCTCCACCCGCACCCACAACCCATCCCACCCCCCACACCGCCACCCACACCCACGCCCACAATATGATCAACATGCCATGCATTTCCTTCTTTGTGATCACAAAGAATTCTCTCCAAGAGGCAAGGATTTAAAGGATTTAAAATCTAGAGCTTGATTGACAACATATTGCCTTCGTTGCTAATATGGATTTCTTACATTTATTTGCCAAGCATGGATGATAGCAAAGTTTACACACATAGGGATGTTGGGCATTGAACATCATCAAAGTGTTTTAGAATCTTTTTGCAATTGATGGGGAGTGTGCCTCGCTATCGGCTACGTTTCTCTCTCAATAATCAGTCCTTCACGTTCCTGAATGTTGTTCCCGTCAAACCTTCATCAACATTTATTTCTGCAATAGCAACCCATCAGCCATTGGTTGATTGTCAATTCACATTCAATACGTCTCCTAAGGCTTCTTCGCCATTGCATCTCATCCGATGTATCCACCTCCCGCAGCACTCCAGCCACAGGCCTCCACGCATAGCACCCCACCCACCTCTCTCTCTCTCTCTCTCTCTCTCTCTCTCTCTCTCTCTCTCTCTCTCTCTCTCTCTCTCTCTCTCTCTCTCAAGCCGATGGCACATTCAACCACCCAGCTTTGCACCCCACTCGCCCCGTCCTACCATCCTTCTCTCTCTCTCTCTCTCTCTCTCTCTCTCTCTCTCTCTCTCTCTCTCCCGATTTACAGTGTCCCACGCACCGAGCTGCCTTCACAATTCTCTCTCTCTCCCACCCTCCCATCTCTGTAGTGCCTTACGCACCCACACACCCCCAACCACACATCCCTGACCTGTAGAGGAAATTAGAAGGAGATTTGTTTCAGGGGAATGCTTTCTTATTAATCATCATCGTTTGACTGCTTTCTCGAAATAGATCAATCGACACATCATTGAAGAAGAAATTAGAGATGTGGAGGTGCTGCTTAGCTATGTGCGTACCAATACCCTAGCTCGAGAGGACTACAAAGCTATAAATTCATGCCAAACATAAGAAGAAAGGGAGAGGCATGCCGTGTTAATGCTGTAGTCAAACTCAAAGTTGTGGTCCGAATAAGGCCATCAACAAGAAGGGGCTTGCTAAAAGCGATGAGGATATTATATGCATTGAAGAAAATGGCTGCTATCTGATTGTACATGAGCCCACGCTTAAGATTTGAATGACTCTATTATGGAGGAATATATTTGTACCGATCGATAGCTTCATAATAGATAGATTTACGCACCTATCAATGCCCTTAATCTTTTTCTCAACTTATGAAGGTTGCCATTGGTGAAGAGATGAAAAAAGGATGGATCCCTCATATGTCTATTTCCGTTATGTGCCATGTATACAATTGTGAATGATGTGCAAGCTATGATGGCAGAAGTTGAAGAGGAAGCATATCATCAGAAGATATGATATATTTGGAGTTCTTTGAAAAATTTGAACGCAGTTTGTGATCCATGGTGCACCTCACAAAGACAAAGGGTTTGCCTTTTCTACAGTTCAAGCCAAGAGGAGTGTTGAGGAGGAGAATTATGTCCATACGGATAGCGATCGTTTTACATTTCTTCTAGTTCGGTAGATTATAGGCTTATACACTACATCGTGGCCAAAAAAACTTCTAGTTTTCTTCATAAGTGCATTGCTATCATTTCTCTCTCTATGAGATGCATAGTCCATTAGGTGGGGGTTAACTTTTGACTTGGTCAAAGGTCCAAGTAATGACTTCCTAAAGTTTTGCACAGGTGGTGCACAAGTGGCCGAGAACATGGGGGCACATGTAATGCACAAATGGTTTGCTAACAATGACTTGCAAAATGGTTTTTTTAAGGTTTTCTAAGTGTTCTCGAAGGGGTGAGTGGAACCCATTCTTATGCCCATAAATTGGAGAAAATAAGTTTAAAAGTGAAATGGAAATGACGCAAAGTGGTACCAAAGAGTTTATGTGTGGTCCCATTTTAAAATTTTTTAGTCTCCCAAGGTCACTACAAGACAAAATAAGCATTCGTTGGCCTTCCTTAAAAAGTGGTTCTTGGGATATCAAAGGAGGACCAAGACACACTAGCAGTTGAAAGCAACATACATGAAGTGAATCGACACAACAAGCACGATCATTCTTCGAGTTACATGAAGCAACATAGAGCATAGTCTACACTCGAAAGCAAGAGAAGAGCAAGAGACACCTTGAGCCAGTGTGATACAGAGAAGAAAAGGAGGAAAAAGTGTGCAAGGAAGATGACCAAGCGTGCAAAGAGAGACTCCAAAGAGAGCCATTGAGTAAGGAACCCAGGGTCGACAAAGGTACTAGTGAGGAGGTGTTGCACATTGACAGAAGATGGACCTTCCTCCAACCCTATTCGAGGCTTGAATGCAAGGTGTGCACAAGAGCAAGCTACTACAAAGTGAGGAGTTCTGATATGAAGAAGGTTGATTGCTTAAGGAATTTTGGTATCTTGTATACTTTTCTATGTGTGATTTTTGGTTTAAGCATCCTATAGAAAGATCATTTTGTCCTATTCTTGACATATCCATTGTATTTTTCAATGTAATCAAGATACAAAAGCTTTCAATGCAAGTGTTTTACTTCTTCTTCTTCTTCTTCTTCCTTCTCTTATATACATATGGTCTACATATTCCTAGACTCAAAATCATAATTCTAGAAGTTCTATGTCAAGACTAGACTTTAATTTTGCACTATATTACAAGTGTGAATTTGTCCCTTCACTTAGGCTTGATTTTCTGAGTGCTTTGATTTACCTTCTCTTTATCTTTCTTCTTCCTTCATATACCTCCATATATTTATGTCTAATTAGTGAGTGAAGCCCCGAAAGCTCCCCCTCAACCACTAACTAGCATCCTCTGTCTTTTTCAAACATCCTTCTTCTCTTTTATTCCTGCCATTTCTTTGAATCTACTTGTCTTCACTCCATCCAAGCTCTTTGTCATAATATCTGCAATCTGATCTTTTGTGGAAGTGTATACCACTTTAATATCCTTCTCCATTACCTTTTCTCTCAAGAAACGATATGGAATCTCTATGTGCTTTGTTCTTGCATGAAATACAAGATTTGCTGCAAGATACTATGAACTCATATTATCTCCATGTATAATGGGTATACCTTGATCTATGTTCAAGATTTTGAACAATGTCTGCATCCAGATCACTTCTTTAGATGCTTCCACAAGTCCTTTGTACTCAACTGCAGTTGATGATAAAGCCACTGTATGTTGCTTCTTTGAACAACAACTCACAAGTTTATCTCATATGTATATCATATACCCATGTGTTGACCTTCTATCATCTTGACTTCCTACCCAATCTATGCCACTATATGCTCTCAACCTTATATCTGATGTAAAAGGATAATATAATCCTTCTTTCAAAGTCCCTTTGATATATCTAAGAACTCTTTGACCTGCAATCCAATGTGGGTCCTTTGGACAATGCATGAACTGAGAAAGAACTCCCACTGCATAACTAAGATCAGGTCTTGTTAGTGTAGCAGAAATCAAGCTTCCCACTAAAGATTGATACTTCCTCATATCCTTGAACTCTACACCATCATATTTGCTGAGTTTATGATTGAACTCAAGTGGTGTTGATGCCTCTCTGCAATTGTCCATGCTAAACTTCTTTAGAAGATTCAAAAGATACCTTTCTTGTGATACATATATGCCATGTTCTGCATAAGTGATTTCCATTCTAAGAAAATATGACAATTTTCCTAGATCACTTATCTTAAATTCCTTCTCTAGTAATCTCTTCACCTCCTTGATTCCTTCATTTGAAGTACTTCTGATTATAATGCCATCTACATAAATACAAATGTAGATCATACCTTCATCTACTCACTTGATAAGTAAACTTGCATCTGCCTTTGAACTTTGATATCCAAGATCATTTAGATAATTCACAAGTCTATAATTCCAATCTCTTGGAGCTTGCTTCAATTCATAAAGTGCTCTTCTCAATCCGCAAACATAATTTGGATACTTGTAATTTGCAAACCCTTGAGGTTGCTCCATGTAAACTTCATCTGATATATATTCATTTAAAAATGCATTCTTTATATCCAATTGACTCAGTGTCCATCCTTTTGATGCTACAATAGCAATAATTGTCCTTATGGTTGACATCTTTGCTACATGACTGAATGTCTCATCATAATCTATGCCATGAGTTTGAGCATAGCCTTTAACCACCAATCTAGCTTTGTATCTAGCTATTATTCCATATGCATGCTTTTTTATTTTGTAAAACCATTTATTTCCAATCACTTTCTTACCATTAGGTTTTGGAACAAGTTCCCAAGTCTTGTTCTCTTCAAGTGCATTAAACTCTTCCTTCATTGCTTCTTCCCATTGTTTTTTACTCTTTGCTTCATAGCTTTGAGGTTCTTCATCTTCCTTAACCATGTAAGCATAGTTTTTCTGAGTCAAATAAGAAGTGTCATAGGAAGACCTTGTTGGTTGTTTCCTCAATCTGATTGAGCTTCTTGGTTCACACTCTTCATGTGTATATGGATATACTTCTTCATCAAATCTAAGTACATCTTCATTTCTTCTATATGATCCAACCCTGGATGTTCTTGCTTCCATATGATCTTCATCTCCATCTACCTGCATGTGTGATTTACCTCTTTCACTTCTTCTTACCTCTTCTTCAAATGTTTCAAGATTACACTCTTTATCTACATACCAACTCTTCTGTTCATCAAATGTCACATCTTTGGAAACAATAAATTGTTTGGTTAGAGGAATCCATAGCCTATAACCCATCTGCTTTCCATCATATCCAATAAACACATATTTTTCAACCTTTGGTTCAAGCTTATGTCTGAGTTGTGATGGTACATAAGCATAGGCAATTGATCCAAACACCTTACAATGATGAAGTGTTGGTTTTCTTAACCCACCAAGCTTCATAAGGGGTCATTCCATTTAGAGTTGCACATGGTAACCTATTCACAAAGATATGTAGCTATATTTACAGCCTCTACCCAGAGATAATTAGGGAAATTCTTTTCCTTTAACATTGCTCTAGCAAACTCAACCAAAGTTCTATTCCTTCTTTCTGCCACCCCGTTTTGTTGAGGTGTATACCTACAAGTTATTTCTCTCTTGATACCCGCATTCCAAAGATAATCATTGAATGCTTGGGAGAAGTATTCTCCCCCTCCATCAGACCTTAACCTCTTGAGCTTCTAACATGTAACTCTGTCTGCATATACATGAAAATGTTTGAAGGATCCAAACACTTTTGATCTTTCCTTCAAAACATAAATGGTTATTCATCTTGTAGCATCATCAATAAAAAGAACATAATACCTAGAACCATTGATTGATCCCTCTTTTGTTGGTCCCCATACATCTGTATGTATGAGCTCTAACAATCATCATGTTTGAAACCTTTTGTCTGAAATGATAACCTGTGTGCCTTTCCCATTTGACAACCTTCACATTTGTAGATCATATGTTGGCTCTTTACATTTGGTAGCCCTATTACAGATTGATTCTCCACCATAGTTTTAATTCCTTTGTCATTGAAGTGTCCTAACCTCTTACGCCAGAGGTCTTACTCTGTACGTACATCACCATGTGTGATCAAGGCTTGAACAACATTCACTTGCACTTTAAGAGTAAAAATTCTACCTTCCTTCTTACCATAGACAATTTGGTTGTATCCATCCTCTCTATCTTCAACAAATACTACTTCATTTGTAAATCTAACTTGAAAAGCTTTCTCTACTTCCCACACTCATCAAGTTCTTTGATATTGTTGGGACATACAAGACATCTATTAGCAAATAGACTCCACTCTTGCACTTCACTTTTCCAACTAAATGTACATTATGTTTTGTATTGTCACCTGTTTGTACTGTGTGACTTGAAAAACCTTCTTCAACTCCGATAATAATTCTATATTAGCTAACAAATGACTAGAACAACTAGAGTCACTATATTAAATACCTATATTACCTAACAAATGATTGGAACAACTAGAGTCAATATAAAATACCTTGAGATCCTCCTTCTCTGATGCACTTATTGAATTCATAATCAATGTTGTATGGTTGTCATTCTATATATCATTTGCATAGTTGTAATAGGTAGTGTTATAAGACTAATTCTGATTCCAATTTCTTCCACCACCTCTACCAAAACTTCCTCTTGAATTTTGTCTTCCTTTTTGAAATTGATTCTGAAACCTTCCACCTCTTCCTCTACCATTATTACCTTGATTTTGATTTGATCCTTGTTGGTTATGCCAACAATCATAAGCTAGATGATTGCTCAATGCACAAATCGAGCATGTCTTCTTGTTATTGTTTTGATTACCTCTACCTCTTCCATTTCCTCGACCTTTACCTCTGCCAATACCTCTTCCTCTTGCATAATTTCTTGAGTAGTCAGCTCTTCTTCATCCTTTGCTTTACCTTTATCAATTTTCTTCTTATTCTTTGCATACATAGCAAAACTATTTCCTTTATCTCCATCTGACTTTAGATCTTGCTCAAATTTAAGCATCAGTCCAAGCAATTGATTTAATTCTGGTATATAATGATTTAATGAAAGTTCAGTTGAGAGTCCAAAAGGTTTCCACCTTTCATCTCCTCTCAATCTTGCAAGCAATTGTGCGATCAACCTATGAACTTCAATATCGTCATCAATAGATCCAAGGCTATCTACCAAGTCCTTCATCTTAGTGACATAATCACTAATACTCTCGCTTTGCTTCTTCTTGAATGTAGTAAACTCTGACCATAATCTTTGCTTTAGTAGTGTTTTGGAAGTGATCTACCTAAGCATTCCATATGTCCTTAACTGTTTCTAAACCTCTGATATGTGGTAACAAATGATCTGTGATAGTGTTGTATATATAAGCCCTTGCACTTGCATCTCTCTTCTGCCATAGCTTGAAAGCTTCTAGTTCTTCTTTCCTTGGTTGACTATCATCTTCAAATGTAGGCTTTTCTTCTTCACCTATCACATATACAATTAGATCCTTACTCATAAGTAAGGCTTCATTCTCATTACCCAAGCAGGATAATTATCTCTCTCCAATTTGTCAAGAGATACATGATCTCCAATAGTCTTCTTGCTTCTGTTGCCACCTTTTCAATGAAGAACTCTTCAACTCCTCTTGTATCTGCACCTCCTTTCACGCTTGAGGACCTTTCTACTCTGATACCACTTGTTGGTGTATGAAACACTACAAGAACTAAGCCAAAATGATATTAGAATACCTCCATAACCATCATTAGCTTAGCAACACTTTCAATTTGAAACCTTTATCACTAAACTTAGTGAAATCCAAAAATTTACTCTTCAGAAATCTACACCTTTTCTTCTAGCTTCAAATCTGATTTGTACTAGTTTGATTCTTGTAAATTCGTTTGATCATTTGCTAATAGAAGTTCTTCTTAATGTTAAGAAACGCATTCCAAGAAAAACTTTCAAGTAATAACTTCAAAATATTTTGAATTCACTTCAACATTTGAATCATGTCTGAAATCTAAAAAATGACTTCATCGATTTGACATACCCTCACTGCTAGACTCATTTCTCTGAGTACACATCCCGTTTTGCAAAGATCTTTTGATTGATTCTAGCTGAAGGTTGTTGGAAGTGATGGCTGGGTACAATCAGAAGATCAAGTTGGTGCTGCTAGACCTGCTTCACACCTGCCCTCTCTTCTCTTCAGATATGGTTAGAAGACTCCTTGAGCTTCCAAATGACACCAAGAAACTATATATGTGCTTTACAAAATGATTGAGTAATGATCAAATCAAAACAGATAAGGTTGAACCTTCATAAGTCCAAAAACTTGCTATTCCTGTAATGACACCTGCTCAGTCCTAAGCTCAGTGTGTCCAGCACACTTACAATTGGTCTAATTCCTTCTGGGAGTATTAAATTAACTTAACAAGCTATCATTAGCAAGTTAAATCACTCCAAATGACAAACTATACACTGAGCATGATGTTTAGCAAAATCAGGGACACCCCCGACTTTTTAGGAATCACACAGAAATATACCAGTGATCACTTCGACAGCGATTTCTCCCAATTGGCTGAATAGATTGACTTGAAATTTTGTAGTGTTGTAGAGTGCTTTGAGCTGGTTCCAATGAGCCCTGGATCATCAAATTTGGTTCAGTAGATCTTGAGATATGTCCTGTTGAAGTTGGCAGACTTGGAGGTAGTCACTCAGAGAAAACACAGAGTAAAGAACTATGAGTATATGTATTGATACTATCAAATGTACATTCCCATTGGCATGTAGAGTGATGCACAATGGTACTCTGAGGTGTAGGCTAATGAGTAGCTCTCACACACTCACTGAATTTCTTGGATTAGCCTCGGGGAGAGTGTAACTAAACCCGCGACTTTTACATTGACTTTTATAAGAGTTTTTGAATGAATTTGAATTTGAATTCAAATTAAAGCTCCCTTGATTCTCTCCACTAGACTTAGGGAGATATTCTCTCAACTAGATCATCTAACTTTTCCACGACTCTAGTCTAGTAGGTATGATTACATTGTTGATAAAGTCACATGGACTTTTACATGAGATAAAAGTAAGAATCAATAAAACTAGGTTCATATGATTATTAACTCTTGTGAATGTATCATCCAAGGGTCCAATCTTTTATGCTTTCCAAGGGTTCAATAGTCCAAGCTTTATGTTGGGTCTTCAAAGGCACACAACAAAGCCAAGTGTTAAGGCTTGTTTGCACCAACAGCTCCCCCTCAAGCCAAACACTTGCTTGAGTCTTCATCTTTAGTCTTCAATGATGTCCTGTAATCCAATCATGGATTTAAACCTGCATAGCTTGCTCCCATCCAAAGCTTTTGTAAGCAAATCTGCACATTGAATATTAGTGGACACATATGATAATTGGATTTCTTTACTAAGTAATTTCTCCCTCACATAGTGGTAATGCACCTCTATGTGTTTTGTCCTAGCATGATACACAGGATTAGCAGCTAGATGAAGTGAACTTGTATTATCACCAAATATGATAGGTGGCCTTGTGTATAGGCCCAATTCTGAGTATAGTAGCTTCAACCATATGGCTTCTTGAGTGGCATTGGCTAGCCCTCTGTACTCTGCCTCAGTAGATGATAGGGCTACTGTGGGTTGTTTCTTGGATGACCAAGAAATTGGTTTATCACCTGCAAAACATATGTAACCAGATGTACTCCTCCTGTCATCCTTGCAACCTGCCCAATCTGCATCTGAGTATACCTTGATATCAATGTCTGATGAATATGGATAATACAAACCATGATTTTGTGTTCCCTTTAGATACTTTACTATCTTCTTGGCTGCCTCCAAATGTGGTACTCTTGGCTTATGCATAAATTGGCTAAGTACACTAACACCATATGAGATATCAATCCTAGTTAAGGTAGCATAATTAAGACTACCTACCAAACTTTGGTAACCTGTAATATCCTTGAGTTCTTCTCCTTCATGTGCACTGAGTTTGTGATTGACCTCCATAGGAATGTTTGAGACTTTAGCTTCCTGCAAATTAAACTTCTTGACCATGTCCTGAATGTACTTCTTCTGAGTAATGAATATACCTGAATTTGTGTAGACCAATTCAAGCCCTAGGAAGTACTTCAATAATCCAAGATCATTGATCTTGAATTCCTTCATCATTTGACCTTTGATGTGTCTAATTCCTTGAACATCATTTCCTGTAATAATGATGTCATCAACATAGACACACAAGTATATTACCTCTGAATTGTTCTTCTTTATAAACAATGAAGTATCTGCTTTACTCATCACAAATCCTTGATCCAAGAGATAGGTTGTCAACCTATAGTTCCATGCTCTAGGTGCCTGCTTCAATCCATACAGAGCTTTCTTCAATTTGCAAACATGATTTACCTTATTGGGATCCTCATAGCCAGGTGGTTGTGACATGTAGACCTCTTCAGATATCCATCCATTCAAGAATGCATTCTTCACATCCAATTGGTACATGTTCCAATTCTTGGATGCAGCTACACTCACCATAATTCTGATAGTTGGCATCTTTGCCACAGGAGAGAATGTCTCCTCATAATCAATGCCTTGGGTTTGTGCAAAACCCTTGGCTACCAACCTAGCTTTGTATCTGCTTATTGAACCATCTGAGTTCCTTTTGAGTTTGTAGATCCATCTGGACCCTATCACCTTCATGGAGTCCTTCTTGGGTACCAAGTCCCAAGTATCACTCTCCTTGAGAGCCTCCATTTCTTCATCCATTGCTTCCTTCCATTCTGGTTTAGTAATAGCTTCCTCAAATGTACCTGGTTCTTCACTTAAGATATCCTTTGCAAGATATACAGAGTGCTTGGTTACAAGTGAAGTATCATACCCATACCTAATAGGTTTCTTCTTTTCCCTTGAAGATCTCCTCATAGCTTGAGTTGAGGATTCTGGATTGTCTTCAAGTTGCTTCATCTTCATCTTCCCTTTGGATTTCCAAGCTTTGAATTCTTCAATGTTGATGGTGTCTTCATCATCTGAGCTTGTGTCCTCATTCTGAGTTGGTTCTTGCCTGACAAGCTTTGGAAAATCTTCTTCCATATCATAAGGTAGGCTAACTTTCCTGCACTCATTATCATACCATGAATCATTTTCATCAAAGATGACATCTCTGCTTACCTTGAAGCCTTTGTTTGAGGGGTTATAGAACCTGTATCCTTTTTGATTCAAATCATAACCAATAAAGATACACTTTTCAGCCTTAGGGTCTAGCTTTCCCCCTTACCTGTGAGGGAATATGCACATATGCAACACACCCAAAGATCTTGCAATGATCCAGAGATGGTCTCTTACCATGCCAAGCCTCATAGGGTGTCATTCCATCAAGTGTCTTTGATGGCAACCTGTTGATCAAGTATGTGGCAGTAGATACACTCTCTGCCCAAAGATAATTTGGTAGTTTCTTCTCATTAAGCATAGACCTAGCTGTCTCCACAATGAGTCTATTTCTTCTTTCAGCTACCCCATTTTGTTCAGGTGAGTACCTTGTGGTAATCTCCCTCTTGATGCCTCTTTCCTGCAAGAACTCTTCAAAATCATTGGAGAAGTATTCTCCACCACCATCAGACCTTAACCTCTTCAAATGTCTTCCTGTTTGATTCTCTACTAATGCAAGATACCTTTGAAGCAATTAAATACTTCATCTTTATGTTTCATGAAGTACAAGACAGTCCATCTGCTATAATCATCTATAAAGATACATAGTACCTTGATCCAGATATGGATGGCTCCTTGCTTGGTCCCCACACATCTGTATGCACCAATTCCAAGTAGTCTTCATGCATAAATCCTTTCTTGGTATATGGCAACCTGTGTGACTTACCAAATTGACAAGCCCCACACTTGTATATCATGTGTTGCTTGGATACATTAGGTATCCCAAGCACACATTGATCTCTGCTCATCTGCTTTATGGTCCTCTCTCCAATGTGACCCAATCTCTTGTGCCACATCTCCAATTCTGATAGGGTTTGGTCCCTATAGTTGTACAAGGCAATATTTTTAGTATCCTCAAGTTCAAAGGTAAACAATCTACCTGACTTCTCTCCCTTGGCTATCCTTCTGAATCCATGTCTTGGATCCTCCACATATGCACCATGTTGAGTGAACCTGACCTGTAGACCTTTTTCAACAATCTGACCTACACTCATCAGATTCTTGGTGATTGTTGGAACATACAATACTCTGCTTAGCAAATTCTGATTACCATCACTTGTTTTGACATTACCTACTTTAACCACTGAATGTTTAGTGTCATCACCTGTCTGCACTTGATGCTTGCCTTTAGGTTCTTCCAAATCAGAGAGTAAGGCAACATTCCCAGCTACATGGTTAGAGCAACCTGAATCAATATAGAACAAATGATCATCATTGATACCTGATTTAGATGTCATGTTCATAATCAACAAGGAATCATCTTGATCCTCTGCATAATTGTTGTAATCCTTTCTGTTCCTGTATCCTCCTTGATAATTGCCATTGTGATTGTAGCTATTGTTGTAGTTATTATTGTAATTATTGTTGTAGCCATGGTAGCCTTGAGATTGATTGAATCTGCCTCTGCCTTGGGAGTATCCTCCTCTTTGGTGACCTCTTCCTCTTTGATTCTTGTAGTTCTTGTAGCATTCATCTGTAGTATGATTAGACAAGCCACAAATATTGCATGGAGATTGATTATAGGGTCTCCCCCTACCTGACTTACCTCCTCTGCCCCTACCTCTAGATGATCTACCTCTCCCTGCATAGTTTTGCTTGGGAGGTGGATCCTTCATCATCAACCTTCTTGCTTTTACCCTTATCTTTAGACTTCTTATCTGTATATAGGGCAGAGGGATTGTTACCTTTTGATTGCTCTCCATTCTTTGTGATCTTGGTTTCATGTGTAAAGAGTTGTCCAATCAGAGTTGTTAGATCAGGTGCTTGAATGTCCATGTACAAGTCCATTGCAGTGGTAAAGCTCTCCCACTTGTCATCTGCTTTGAGTCCATTGATCACTTGTCTAACAATTTGCTCTTCTTCAATCTCTTCTCCAACACTTGCAAGTTGATCTGCTATATCTTTGACTTTGGTGACAAAATCTGAAACACATTGTTTTGATTGCTTCCTAAGAGTTGTAAACTCAATCCATAGCTGATTCTTTCTGGCCCTTGTGCTTGATGAGAAGTATGTTGACAAGGTTTCCCAGAGACTTGGGAAACCTTGTCAACATACTTCTCATCAAGCACAAGGGCCAGAAAGAATCAGCTATGGATTGAGTTTACAACTCTTAGGAAGCAATCAAAACAATGTGTTTCAGATTTTGTCACCAAAGTCAAAGATATAGCAGATCAACTTGCAAGTGTTGGAGAAGAGATTGAAGAAGAGCAAATTGTTAGACAAGTGATCAATGGACTCAAAGCAGATGACAAGTGGGAGAGCTTTACCACTGCAATGGACTTGTACATGGACATTCAAGCACCTGATCTAACAACTCTGATTGGACAACTCTTTACACATGAAACCAAGATCACAAAGAATGGAGAGCAATCAAAAGGTAACAATCCCTCTGCCCTATATACAGATAAGAAGTCTAAAGATAAGGGTAAAAGCAAGAAGGTTGATGATGAAGGATCCACCTCCCAAGCAAACTATGCAGGGAGAGGTAGATCATCTAGAGGTAGGGGCAGAGGAGGTAAGTCAGGTAGGGGGAGACCCTATAATCAATCTCCATGCAATATTTGTGGCTTGTCTAATCATACTACAGATGAATGCTACAAGAACTACAAGAATCAAAGAGGAAGAGGTCACCAAAGAGGAGGATACTCCCAAGGCAGAGGCAGATTCAATCAATCTCAAGGCTACCATGGCTACAACAATAATTACAATAATAACTACAACAATAGCTACAATCACAATGGCAATTATCAAGGAGGATACAGGAACAGAAAGGATTACAACAATTATGCAGAGGATCAAGATGATTCCTTGTTGATTATGAACATGACATCTAAATCAGGTATCAATGATGATCATTTGTTCTATATTGATTCAGGTTGCTCTAACCATGTAGCTGGGAATGTTGCCTTACTCTCTGATTTGGAAGAACCTAAAGGCAAGCATCAAGTGCAGACAGGTGATGACACTAAACATTCAGTGGTTAAAGTAGGTAATGTCAAAACAAGTGATGGTAATCAGAATTTGCTAAGCAGAGTATTGTATGTTCCAACAATCACCAAGAATCTGATGAGTGTAGGTCAGATTGTTGAAAAAGGTCTACAGGTCAGGTTCACTCAACATGGTGCATATGTGGAGGATCCCAAGACATGGGATTCAGAAGGATAGCCAAGGGAGAGAAGTCAGGTAGATTGTTTACCTTTGAACTTGAGGATACTAAAAATATTGCCTTGTACAACTATAGGGACCAAACCCTATCAGAATTGGAGATGTGGCACAAGAGATTGGGTCACATTGGAGAGAGGACCATAAAGCAGATGAGCAGAGATCAATGTGTGCTTGGGATACCTAATGTATCCAAGCAACACATGATATACAAGTGTGGGGCTTGTCAATTTGGTAAGTCACACAGGTTGCCATATACCAAGAAAGGATTTATGCATGAAGACTACTTGGAATTGGTGCATACAGATGTGTGGGGACCAAGCAAGGAGCCATCCATATCTGGATCAAGGTACTATGTATCTTTTATAGATGATTATAGCAGATGGACTGTCTTGTACTTCATGAAACATAAAGATGAAGTATTTAATTGCTTCAAAAGGTATCTTGCATTAGTAGAGAATCAAACAGGAAGACATTTGAAGAGGTTAAGGTCTGATGGTGGTGGAGAATACTTCTCCAATGATTTTGAAGAGTTCTTGCAGGAAAGAGGCATCAAGAGGGAGATTACCACAAGGTACTCACCTGAACAAAATGGGGTAGCTGAAAGAAGAAATAGACTCATTGTGGAGACAGCTAGGTCTATGCTTAATGAGAAGAAACTACCAAATTATCTTTGGGCAGAGAGTGTATCTACTGCCACATACTTGATCAACAGGTTGCCATCAAAGACACTTGATGGAATGACACCCTATGAGGCTTGGCATGGTAAGAGACCATCTCTGGATCATTGCAAGATCTTTGGGTGTGTTGCATATGTGCATATTCCCTCACAGGTAAGGGGAAAGCTAGACCCTAAGGCTGAAAAGTGTATCTTTATTGGTTATGATTTGAATCAAAAAGGATACAGGTTCTATAACCCCTCAAACAAAGGCTTCAAGGTAAGCAGAGATGTCATCTTTGATGAAAATGATTCATGGTATGATAATGAGTGCAGGAAAGTTAGCCTACCTTATGATATGGAAGAAGATTTTCCAAAGCTTGTCAGGCAAGAACCAACTCAGAATGAGGACACAAGCTCAGATGATGAAGACACCATCAACATTGAAGAATTCAAAGCTTGGAAATCCAAAGGGAAGATGAAGATGAAGCAACTTGAAGACAATCCAGAATCCTCAACTCAAGCTATGAGGAGATCTTCAAGGGAAAAGAAGAAACCTATTAGGTATGGGTATGATACTTCACTTGTAACCAAGCACTCTGTATATCTTGCAAAGGATATCTTAAGTGAAGAACCAGGTACATTTGAGGAAGCTATTACTAAACCAGAATGGAAGGAAGCAATGGATGAAGAAATGGAGGCTCTCAAGGAGAGTGATACTTGGGACTTGGTACCCAAGAAGGACTCCATGAAGGTGATAGGGTCCAGATGGATCTACAAACTCAAAAGGAACTCAGATGGTTCAATAAGCAGATACAAAGCTAGGTTGGTAGCCAAGGGTTTTGCACAAACCCAAGGCATTGATTATGAGGAGACATTCTCTCCTGTGGCAAAGATGCCAACTATCAGAATTATGGTGAGTGTAGCTGCATCCAAGAATTGGAACATGTACCAATTGGATGTGAAGAATGCATTCTTGAATGGATGGATATCTGAAGAGGTCTACATGTCACAACCACCTGGCTATGAGGATCCCAATAAGGTAAATCATGTTTGCAAATTGAAGAAAGCTCTGTATGGATTGAAGCAGGCACCTAGAGCATGGAACTATAGGTTGACAACCTATCTCTTGGATCAAGGATTTGTGATGAGTAAAGCAGATACTTCATTGTTTATAAAGAAGAACAATTCAGAGGTAATATACTTGTGTGTCTATGTTGATGACATCATTATTACAGGAAATGATGTTCAAGGAATTAGACACATCAAAGGTCAAATGATGAAGGAATTCAAGATCAATGATCTTGGATTATTGAAGTACTTCCTAGGGCTTGAATTGGTCTACACAAATTCAGGTATATTCATTACTCAGAAGAAGTACATTCAGGACATGGTCAAGAAGTTTAATTTGCAGGAAGCTAAAGTCTCAAACATTCCTATGGAGGTCAATCACAAACTCAGTGCACATGAAGGAGAAGAACTCAAGGATATTACAGGTTACCAAAGTTTGGTAGGTAGTCTTAATTATGCTACCTTAACTAGGATTGATATCTCATATGGTGTTAGTGTACTTAGCCAATTTATGCATAAGCCAAGAGTACCACATTTGGAGGCAGCCAAGAAGATAGTAAAGTATCTAAAGGGAACACAAAATCATGGTTTGTATTATCCATATTCATCAGACATTGATATCAAGGTATACTCAGATGCAGATTGGGCAGGTTGCAAGGATGACAGGAGGAGTACATCTGGTTACATATGTTTTGCAGGTGATAAACCAATTTCTTGGTCATCCAAGAAACAACCCACAGTAGCCCTATCATCTACTGAGGCAGAGTACAGAGGGCTAGCCAATGCCACTCAAGAAGCCATATGGTTGAAGCTACTATACTCAGAATTGGGCCTATACACAAGGCCACCTATCATATTTGGTGATAATACAAGTTCACTTCATCTAGCTGCTAATCCTGTGTATCATGCTAGGACAAAACACATAGAGGTGCATTACCACTATGTGAGGGAGAAATTACTTAGTAAAGAAATCCAATTATCATATGTGTCCACTAATATTCAATGTGCAGATTTGCTTACAAAAGCTTTGGATGGGAGCAAGCTATGCAGGTTTAAATCCATGATTGGATTACAGGACATCATTGAAGACTAAAGATGAAGACTCAAGCAAGTGTTTGGCTTGAGGGGGAGCTGTTGGTGCAAACAAGCCTTAACACTTGGCTTTGTTGTGTGCCTTTGAAGACCCAACATAAAGCTTGGACTATTGAACCCTTGGAAAGCATAAAAGATTGGACCCTTGGATGATACATTCACAAGAGTTAATAATCATATGAACCTAGTTTTATTGATTCTTACTTTTATCTCATGTAAAAGTCCATGTGACTTTATCAACAATGTAATCATACCTACTAGACTAGAGTCGTGGAAAAGTTAGATGATCTAGTTGAGAGAATATCTCCCTAAGTCTAGTGGAGAGAATCAAGGGAGCTTTAATTTGAATTCAAATTCAAATTCATTCAAAAACTCTTATAAAAGTCAATGTAAAAGTCGCGGGTTTAGTTACACTCTCCCGAGGCTAATCCAAGAAATTCAGTGAGTGTGTGAGAGCTACTCATTAGCCTACACCTCAGAGTACCATTGTGCATCACTCTACATGCCAATGGGAATGTACATTTGATAGTATCAATACATATACTCATAGTTCTTTACTCTGTGTTTTCTCTGAGTGACTACCTCCAAGTCTGCCAACTTCAACAGGACATATCTCAAGATCTACTGAACCAAATTTGATGATCCAGGGCTCATTGGAACCAGCTCAAAGCACTCTACAACACTACAAAATTTCAAGTCAATCTATTCAGCCAATTGGGAGAAATCGCTGTCGAAGTGATCACTGGTATATTTCTGTGTGATTCCTAAAAAGTCGGGGGTGTCCCTGATTTTGCTAAACATCATGCTCAGTGTATAGTTTGTCATTTGGAGTGATTTAACTTGCTAATGATAGCTTGTTAAGTTAATTTAATACTCCCAGAAGGAATTAGACCAATTGTAAGTGTGCTGGACACACTGAGCTTAGGACTGAGCAGGTGTCATTACAGGAATAGCAAGTTTTTGGACTTATGAAGGTTCAACCTTATCTGTTTTGATTTGATCATTACTCAATCATTTTGTAAAGCACATATATAGTTTCTTGGTGTCATTTGGAAGCTCAAGGAGTCTTCTAACCATATCTGAAGAGAAGAGAGGGCAGGTGTGAAGCAGGTCTAGCAGCACCAACTTGATCTTCTGATTGTACCCAGCCATCACTTCCAACAACCTTCAGCTAGAATCAATCAAAAGATCTTTGCAAAACGGGATGTGTACTCAGAGAAATGAGTCTAGCAGTGAGGGTATGTCAAATCGATGAAGTCATTTTTTAGATTTCAGACATGATTCAAATGTTGAAGTGAATTCAAAATATTTTGAAGTTATTACTTGAAAGTTTTTCTTGGAATGCGTTTCTTAACATTAAGAAGAACTCTATTAGCAAATGATCAAACGAATTTACAAGAATCAAACTAGTACAAATCAGATTTGAAGCTAGAAGAAAAGGTGTAGATTTCTGAAGAGTAAATTTTTGGATTTCACTAAGTTTAGTGATAAAGGTTTCAAATTGAAAGTGTTGCTAAGCTAATGATGGTTATGGAGGTATTCTAATATCATTTTGGCTTAGTTCTTGTAGTGTTTCATACACCAACAAGTGGTATCAGAGTAGAAAGGTCCTCAAGCGTGAAAGGAGGTGCAGATACAAGAGGAGTTGAAGAGTTCTTCATTGAAAAGGTGGCAACAGAAGCAAGAAGACTATTGGAGATCATGTATCTCTTGACAAATTGGAGAGAGATAATTATCCTGCTTGGGTAATG
>CM035437.1:56081475-56086475 GCA_020310875.1 Ceratopteris richardii | reverse complement strand
TATCTATCTATCTATCTATCTATCTATCTATCTATCTATCTATCTATCTATCTATCTATCTATCTATCTATCTATCTATCTATCTATCTATCTATCTATCTATCTATCTATCTATCTATCTATCTATCTATCTATCTATCTATCTATCTATCTATCTATCTATCTATCTATCTATCTACCTACCTACCTATCTATCTATATATCTTCCTATCTATCTATCTATCTATCTATCTATCTATCTATCTATCTATCTATCTATCTATCTTGATGGAGAATGTTATTCTCCAAAAGAACAACCTATTCTTGTGACTAGAGCACCTCTATACCAAGAATAAGTCAAAACCTTCCACTCATTTAGAGGATCAATTACTCATTATCAAAAGTTAACAAATCTGTGAAGATGATGAAACACAGAAAAGTCTGCTGCACTATTTCTCCACATTGACCTATCAAACGTGTAAAGTTTTTGATGAAACTTTGTACGAAGTATCTCCTAGAGATTGCGCATCTACTCCAAGTTGAATTACTTCAAAAGATTAAGTATAACTTGAGAAATCAACTTCTCAAGTTACCTATGTCAGAAACTGTCACTCAGAACGGTCGATTTTATACCTGTAAATTTTAAGACTTGGTTCTCCTTGAATAGAACCCGTTTTCCAAAATGCTTCTAGACATTAATAGCTTATCTTCCAACTTAAAGATTAAGCCCTCACTCATGCAAAACTTTAAACTGTGCTAGGAGAAATGATCAAAACATTAACTTCGAAATCTGCGCCTGTTTTAGGAACCAGTGAACACACTTCACATATGAATGTTCCTACACTTAATTCACTCAGCCTGATTACAATTGGAAGCTAAAACTTTGTACAGAGGTCAAGCAACTCTCAACTTAGACTTGTAGAAAAGCATTTCACAATTGATCTACTGTAGAAGGAGAACACGCAGAAACATCGGGCGCAAATATTTTCAATTACTCAGAAGAAAATACAGTTGAGTAATGAGAGCTAACTCAACTAACTTTTTCTCTATCTCATGACATCTATCTCCCTCATTCTTGACTTCTAACTATTCTCACATATGCTCTCATTCTTGCCCCGACTTTTCTCAAAGTATTTATAGATAAATTTGTACATGATTCTTACTAAACAAAAGATCTAAGTCAGTTATGACTATACTAATGTACATATGTGTACACTTCTCTTATCCTCTGAATGTGATCTTCTTCCACACTTTAGGAATTGATTCTTCTTTCATCATTTGATCTTCCAAGCCTTCAATTGGTGATTGGTCTGCACCAACAGCTCCCCCTCAATCATCAATTGAGGTTTTCTCTGTCTTCTTGATACTTGCCATGTGTTTGAACCTTTGCAACTTAGGTCCATCCAAACTCTTTGTCATCATATCTGCCACTTGTTCTTTTGTTGGAGTGTACATCACTTCAATCTCTTCATCTAGTACCTTTTCTCTCAAGAAATGATACTGAATCTCTATATGCTTAGTCCTGGCATGAAAAACAGGGTTAGCTGCCAAATACAAAGAACTCATATTGTCTCCAAAAATTATTGGAGTACTATGATCAATCTCAAAACTTTTCATCAAGGTCTTCAACCATATCACTTCCTTTGCAGCTTCTACCATTCCCTTATATTCAGCTTCTGTGGATGATAAAGCAACTGTGTGTTGCTTCTTTGAACACCAAGAAACTAACTTATCTCCAACATAACAGAGATATCCATGAGTAGACCTTCTATCATCTGAGTCACCTGCCCAATCTGCATCACTAAACACTTTGATTCTTGTGTCAGAAGTGAAACCATAATACAAACCTTCACTTAGGGTTCCTTTGATATATCTGAGTACCCTTTGGGCTGCAATCCAATGAGTCTTCTTTGGACAATGCATAAATTGTGACAACACACCTACTGCATATGATAGATCTGGCCTTGTCAAGGTAGCATAGATTAGACTACCTACCAAACTCTGATATTTCTTCATGTCATTGAACTCTTCACCTCCATACCTGCTTAATTTATGATTTACCTCCAATGGTGTAGTTGAGGTCTTGCAATCTTCCATGTTAAACTTGACTAGAAGATTCTTCAAGTATCTCTCTTGTGAAACATATACTCCATGTTGAGTATATACAATCTGCATTCCTAGAAAATAAGATAAGTTTCCCAAATCACTTATCTTAAACTCCTTCTCTATTTGTCTTTTGAGTTCATTGATTCCTTGAGTATTTGTTCCTGTAACAATAATATCATCAACATAAATGCACATGTAAATGTATCCATTTTCACTTGCCTTCACTAGCAAGCTACTATCTGCCTTTGATGCTTGAAATCCACATTCATTCAAGAACTTGACCAATCTGTAATTCCAAGCTCTTGGGGATTGCTTCAACCCATATAAAGCTCTCTTGAGCTTACACACATAATCTGATCCAATTGATTCCATGAAGCCTTCTGGTTGCTCCATATATACTTCATCTGCAATGTATCCATTTAGAAATGCATTTTTCACATCCAATTGTGATAATTTCCATCCCTTGCAAGCAGCAATAGCAATCAATGTCCTAATTGTAGACATCTTAGCAACAGGACTAAAGGTTTCATCATAATCTACCCCATAAGTTTGGGCATAACCTTTGACCACAAGTCTAGCCTTATATCTAGACACCTTACCATCTCCAAACCTCTTTGTTTTATATACCCACTTGCATCCAATGACCTTCTGATTCTTTGGTCTTGGTACTAGTTCCCAAGTTTCATTTTCAAGTAGAGCATCATACTCTTCCTGCATTGCCTTCTCCCAATTCTGTTTACCTTTGGCTTCTTCATAAGTGGTTGGATCTTCTTCTGTTTTCACAATGTAGGCATAATCTTTTGTTGTTAGGAAAGATGTATCATAACTATACCTTATAGGTTCTTTCCTTTCTCTTGTAGATCTTCTGATTTCTGCATTCCTTGAAGTTTCAGCCTCATTTGACTCTGGATCAAATCTTGGCCCTTCTTCTACATAATCCTGCACTCTACTTCTAGAGTCTTCATCAACAATTTCTTCACATACTTTTACCTTTGCCTTTCCTTTCCTTTCCTTTGAATTTCTTCAACACCTGTATACTCATTTGGTGATCCTGTATACCACATATTTTGCTCATCAAATGTCACATCTTTAGTAACAAGAAATTGCTTTGTGGATGGACTCCACAACCTGTAACCCATCTGTCTATCATCATATCCAATAAACACATACTTCTCTGCTTTTGGTTCTAGCTTATGTCTTAATTGTGAAGGAACATAAGCATATGCAATACATCCAAATACTTTACAATGATCAAGACTAGGCTTCTTACCCCACCATGCTTCATAAGGGGTTCCTCCATCCAAAGCTTTGCAAGGCAACCTATTCACAAGGTATGTTGCAGTGTTAATGGCTTCTGCCCATAAGTAATTTGGACAATTCTTTTCCTTCATCATGGCTCTTGCAAACTCTACAAGAGTCCTATTCCTCCTTTCTGCTACTCCATTCTGTTGAGGGGAGTACCTGCAAGTTACTTCTCTTTTGATACCTGCATTCCACAAATAATCATCAAACTCTTTAGAGAAATACTCTCCCCCTCCATCTGACCTTAACCTCTTAAGCTTTTGTCCTGTGATCCTTTCTGCATAAGCATGAAAATGTTTGAATGTCTTGAAAACTTCTGATTTATCCTTGATTACATACAAAGTAATCCACCTGGTTGCATCATCAACAAACAACACATAATATCTGGATCCATTTATGCTATAGTCCCTTGAGGGACCCCATACATCTGTATGAACCAATTCAAGCATATTTGAATGCTTGTACCCTGATTTGTTGTAAGAACTCTTATGTGCTTTACCTAATTGACAAGCTTCACACTTGTACACCATATGTTGCCCTTCAATGTTTGGCAATCCAAGCACCACCTGATTCTTTGACATCTCCTTTATAGCTCTCTCATTGAAATGACCTAGCCTTTTATGCCATAGGTCTAATTCAGATACCTTTTGACTTCCATAGGTAAATAATGCATGTCCCACATTACCTTGGACTTTGAGAGTGAACAATCTTCCTTCCTTTTTACCTGCAATTATGTTTCTATATCCCTGATTTGGATCTTGTACATAAACACCATCATTTGTGAATCTTACCTCATATCCTTTCTCCACAATTTGCCCTACACTTATCAAATTTTTTTGAATAGTAGGAACATAAAGTACCTTGCTCAGAAGTGTACTTCCACTCTTTGTCTTCACTGATCCAATGCTCTCCACTTTATGTTTGGTATTGTCACCTGTCTGAACTATATGTCCATTCACCCTTGCTTCCATATCAGTCATCAAAGATAGATTCCCACTCAGATGGTTGCTGCACCCTGAGTCAATATAAAACACTCTTTGATCTTCTCCCATTGATTCATGAGTTGCATTCAAGATAAGAGTCATGTCATCCTTCTGATCTGATGCATAATTGTAATAATTATTGTTGTAGGACTGAGATTGGAAGTTTCTTCCACCTCCTCTACCATATGATGTCCTACCTCCTCTTCCTCTGAAATTGCCTCTTTGGTTTCTGCCTCCTCTACCTCTTTGACTATAATTCTGATTATTGCTTCCACCATTTTGATTGTTATACCAACAATCATTTGCCAAATGATTTGTTCTGCCACAAATCCAACAAGCTTTAGCATTATCTTTGTTCTTACCTCCTCTTCCTTTACCTCTGAAATTTGTCTTCCCTTTTGTGAAGTTAGCTTGATTTGAATTCCCTTCATCATCATTTGATTGCTTTCCCTTGCCATTCTTTTTCTTGTCTTTGGAGTACATAGCTTGACTTGTACTTCTATCATTGTCTCCTTTAAGATCTTGCTCAAAGGTTAGCATGTGTCCTAGCAATTGATTAAGATCAGGAGTAAAGTGATCAAGTGACAATTCTATGGACAATATAAAAGGCTTCCACTTCTCATCTCCTCT
>CM035437.1:55901475-56068975 GCA_020310875.1 Ceratopteris richardii | reverse complement strand
AAATTCCTTTTGGCAGCGCCCAAGTGAGGTGCTCTCGGTTTATGCATGAATTGACTTAAAACACTTACTCCATAAGCAATATCATCCCTAGTCAATGTTGCATAGTTTAGGCTTCCTATTATGCTTTGATATCTTGCAATATGTTTAAGCAAATCATCTTCATGAGCACTCAGTTTTTGGTTTACCTCCATAGGAATGTTGTTTGTCTTGGCATATTCCAAGTGGAACTTCTTCAACGTGTCCTGCACATACTTTCTTTGAGTAATATAAATTCCAGAATTTGTGTAGACAAATTCAAGTCCAAGAAAATATTTTGAACTCTTCCATAATTTGATTCTTGATATGTTTGACACCATTGTCATCACTACCTGTAAGTATGATAACATCAACATACACACATAGGTATATTACTTCTAAATTACTTCTCTTGACAAAGAAGTATTTGCTTTGCTTATGATAAATCCTTGACCTTGAAGGTATGTAATCAACCTATATGGCTCCATGCCCTAGGTGCTTGCTTCAATCCATACAAGGCTTTGTTCAATTTGCAACCATAATTTACCTTGCTTTGGTCTTCATAACTAGGAGATTGAGCCATGTAAATCTCCTCTGAAATCCAGCCATTAAGAAAAACATTTTTCACATCCAATTGGTACATATTGCAATTCCTTGATGCAGCCACACTTACCAATACCCTGATGGTTGGCATTTTGGCCACACATGAGAAAGTCTCTTCATAATCAATTTCATGGGTTCGTTAAAAACCCTTACCCACAAGTCTAGCTTTATACCTGTTTATGGATCCATCTAAGTTTCTCTTGACTTTGTAAATCCATCTAGAACCAATTACCTTCATTAATTCCTTTCTTTGGCACTAGCTCTCAAGTATCATTCTCCTTGAGTGCTTCTATTTCTTCGTCCATAGCTTCCTTCCATTTTGCCTTGGTCTTTGCTTCTTCATATGAGGTAGGTTCCTCACATGATAAATCCTTAGCAAGATAAATAGAGTGCTTAGTAACTAAAGAAGTGTCATACCCATATCTGATTAGCTTTTTTCCCTCCCTTTGTGATCTTCTAATTGCTTGGTTGGATGATTCAGGTATGTCTTCCAATTTCTTCATCTTGACCTTGCCATTTGATTTCCATGCTTTGAACTCTTCTAGGTTGATGATGTCTTCATCATCTGATTTGATGTCTTCAATTTGGCTTGGTTCCTCCTTGGTGAGGGTTGGAAACTCCTCTTTCAAGTCATATGGCAACTTAACCTTCCTGCATTCACTTTCAAACCAAGAATCATTCTCATATAACACAACATCTCTAATGACCATAATGTTGATATATTTAGGTAGTGATGTGTGTGAGCACACTAGGACCGTCGGGGAACTTTTTCCCTCTTTAGGAGGTTTTTTCCCCTAGCTTGTACATATGCCTATTGCCATAACGGGCTATTTATCTTTGTACATTCTCTAGTAATACATTCAGTATTGTGTGTTGTGCTGCAAGCTTCTTCTTCTTCCTTGTGCTGTTCGCATGCTTCTGCAGACATCTAACTCCAACAATTGGTATTAGAGTAGGTCACTACTTCATCTAGGGCATCATTGACACCTCTCCAGTTGGAGTCTTAGAATCCCATCAATTTTGGTGAGCGTACTCAGTGTGTTTCCGAGATAGAACTTTGCTATGTGGTGCCGAAATCGCGATCTGAGCCCGTTTCAGCCTCCAATGCTATCACACTGCTTGTGTAGGCTATTTTGTATTTTTGTGCCAAAGGTATATACCAATTTTAGTTCGCTAGTATAAGCATCTCAAAGTCTGCTACAAGACTAGCATAATTCATTTGGGTAGTTATGTTCAACTTTTTGAGATACAATTAATTTTTTGCATCAAGGTATTTAAGTCACCAACCATGGCTGAAAGCATTGATGTATTTTGTATGTTGGTTGTTGAGGATAAGTTGGATGGTACCAACTACCCATTATAGGCTTATATGATGCGACATGTATTGGTTGCAAAAGGACTATGGAACATTGTGCAGAGTGTTGAAAAACATCTTATCACACTAGCAACTGTTACAACTGCACGTACTAAAGCTAAAGCAAAAGGTGTCAAAGATGATGATATTCTGCATATTCATGTTCGTGTTGTGGTTTCTGCTACACCTACTACAAAGAAAATTTGTTGGGATGGCAGAGAAGCCTAGGCACATGCATTGATAACTTTGTCTGTCAAACGTGCCATTATTCCTCACATACGCTCTTGCAGAATAGCTAAGGCTACTTGGGATACACTTACCACATTGTACCAAGCTAGTGTTGAGATATCAAGCTCAACATGTGATGATCCAGGATGACACGTACCAATTTTTTTGTTTCTCTGACATGTAAAGTGGTCATGTTGGTATATGCCAGGGATACGTCTGTTGGTGCAGACCAATCACCAATTGAAGGCTTGGAAGATTAAAGGATGAAGGAAGAATCAGTTCTTAAAGTTTGGAAGAAGATTACATTCAGAAGATAAGAGAAGTGTACACATATGTACATTAGTATAGTCATAGATGACTTAGATCTTTTGTTTAGTAAGAATCATGTACAAATTTATCTATAAATACTTTGAGAAAAGTCGGGGCAAGTATGAGAGCATATGTGACAATAGTTAGAAGTCAAGATTGAGGAAGGTAGAAGTCATGAGATAGAGGAAAAGTTAGTTGAGTTAGCTCTCATCACTCAACTATATTTCTTCTGAGTAATTGAAAATATTTGCGCCCGATGTTTCTGCGTGTTCTCCTTCTACAGTAGATCAATTGTGAAATGCTTTTGTACAAGTCTAAGTTGAGAGTTGCTTGACCTCTGTGCAAAGTTTTAGCTTCCAATTGTAATCAGGCTGAGTGAATTAAGTGTAGGAACATTCATATGTGAAGTGCATTCACAGGTTCCTAAAACAGGCGCAGATTTTGAACTTAATGTTTTGTCATTTCTCCTAGCACAGTTTAAAGTTTTGCATGAGTGAGGGCTTAATCTTTAAGTTGGAAGATAAGCTACTCATGTCTAGAAGCATTTTGGAAAACGGGTTCTATTCAAGGAGAACCAAGTCTTAAAAGTTGCAGGTGTAAAATCGACTGTTCTGAATGACAGTTTCTGATATAGGTAACTTGTGAAGTCAATTTCTCGATTTATACTAAAGCTTTTGAAGTAATTCAACTTGGAGGAGATGCGCAATCTCTAGGAGATGATTCGTACAAAGTTTCATAAAAAACTTTACACGTTTGATAGGTCAATGTGAAGAAATAGTGCAGCAGACTTTTCTGTGTTTCATCTTCTTCACAGATTTGTTAACTCTATGATAATTAGTAATTGATCCTCTAAATTAGTGAGAGTTTTGACTTACTCTTGGTATAGAGGTGCTCTAATCACAAGAGTAGGTTGTTCTTTTGGAGATTAACATTCTCCATCAGTGGTATCAGAGCAGGAGACATCAAATTGAGGAAAGGAGGATCCCGACTGTTGCAGATTCAAGAAATTCAACACTTGAAGGACTAAGAAGTGAAAGCTTGGAGTCAAAGCTTGAGGAGAAGACTATTTGACATCAAGAAAGGCAAAAGGAGTTCAATTCGAAGTAAAGGTACATACATTGTTTGTAAAGCTTGAAGATTTCAATACACAGGTGGATACAAGATGGGAGAAAGCTTGCAGATTGATAAGCTAGATAGGGAGAACTATCCAGCATGGTCCATGAGGATGGAAGCACACCTCATGAGCAAAGATCTTATATCATTTATTACAGGAGATGAAGAAAAACCTGAGTTTGCAGATCCAAGTATTCCTACTAGGGAAGAGCTTGCAATGTTGAAGACTTGGATGAGAAAGGATGCTCAAGCAAGGAGTATCATCTACATGGCTGTAAATGATTACCTTTTACCTCACATCAGAGGTTTGGAAAGTGCTACAGATGTTTGGAATGCCTTGGAAGAGCATTTCCAAAATACAACTAAGTCAAGGAAGTCCTCACTATGGGCTGAGTTCACAACCTTCAAGAAGAAGAGCTCACAATCAATTTCAGATTATGTGGCAAGGATGAAAGATATTGCAGATAGCTTGGGAGCAGTGGATGAAGATATTGAAGAGGAAAAGTTGGTAAGACAAATACTTACAGGTTTGAGAGGAGATGAGAAGTGGAAGCCTTTTATATTGTCCATAGAATTGTCACTTGATCACTTTACTCCTGATCTTAATCAATTGCTAGGACACATGCTAACCTTTGAGCAGGATCTTAAAGGAGACAATGATAGAAGTACAAGTCAAGCTATGTACTCCAAGGACAAGAAAAAGAATGGCAAGGGAAAGCAATCAAATGATGATGAAGGGAATTCAAATCAAGCTAACTTCACAAAGGGAAAGATGAATTTCAGAGGTAAAGGAAGAGGAGGTAAGAACAAAGATAATGCTAAAGCTTGTTGGATTTGTGGCAGAACAAATCATTTGGCAAATGATTGTTGGTATAACAATCAAAATGGTGGAAACAATAATCAGAATTATAGTCAAAGAGGTAGAGGAGGCAGAAACCAAAGAGGCAATTTCAGAGGAAGAGGAGGTAGGACATCATATGGTAGAGGAGGTGGAAGAAACTTCCAATCTCAGTCCTACAACAATAATTATTACAATTATGCATCAGATCAGAAGGATGACATGACTCTTATCTTGAATGCAACTCATGAATCAATGGGAGAAGATCAAAGAGTATTTTATATTGACTCAGGGTGCAGCAACCATCTGAGTGGGAATCTATCTTTGATGACTGATATGGAAGCAAGGGTGAATGGACATACAGTTCAAACAGGTGACAATACCAAACAGAAAGTGGAGAGCATTGGATCAGTGAAGACAAAGAGTGGAAGTACACTTCTGAGCAAGGTACTTTATGTTCCTACTATTCCTAAAAATTTGATAAGTGTAGGGCAAATTGTGGAGAAAGGATATGAGGTAAGATTCACGAATGATGGTGTTTATGTACAAGATCCAAATCAAGCATATAGAAACATAATTGCAGGTAAAAAGGAAGGAAGATTGTTCACTCTCAAAGTCCAAGGTAATGTGGGACATGCATTATTTACCTATGGAGGTCAAAAGGTATCTGAATTAGACCTATGGCATAAAAGGCTAGGTCATTTCAATGAGAGAGCTATAAAGGAGATGTCAAAGAATCAGGTGGTGCTTGGAGTGCCAAACATTGAAGGGCAACATATGGTGTACAAGTGTGAAGCTTGTCAATTAGGTAAAGCACATAAGAGTTCTTATAACAAATCAGGGTACAAGCATTCAAATATGCTTGAATTGGTTCATACAGATGTATGGGGTCCCTCAAGGGACTATAGCATAAATGGATCCAGATATTATGTGTTGTTTGTTGATGATGCAACCAGGTGGATTACTTTGTATGTAATCAAGGATAAATCAGAAGTTTTCAAGACATTCAAACACTTTTATGCTTATGCAGAAAGGATCACAGGGCAAAAGCTCAAGAGGTTAAGATCAGATGGAGGGGGAGAGTATTTCTCTAAAGAGTTTGATGATTATTTGTGGAATGCAGGTATCAAAAGAGAAGTAACTTGCAGGTACTCCCCTCAACAGAATGGAGTAGCAGAAAGGAGGAATAGGACTCTTGTAGAGTTTGCAAGAGCCATGATGAAGGAAAAGAATTGTCCAAATTACTTATGGGCAGAAGCCATTAACACTGCAACATATCTTGTGAATAGGTTCCCTTGCAAAGCTTTGGATGGAGGAACCCCTTATGAAGCATGGTGGGGTAAGAAGCCTAGTCTTGATCATTGTAAAGTATTTGGATGTATTGCATATGCTTATGTTCCTTTACAATTAAGACATAAGCTAGAACCAAAAGTAGAGAAGTATGTGTTTATTGGATATGATGATAGAGAGATGGGTTACAGGTTGTGGAGTCCATCCACAAAGCAATTTCTTGTTACCAAAGATGTGACATTTGATGAGCAAAATATGTGGTATACAGGATCACCAAATGAGTATACAGGTGTTGAAGAAATACAAAGGAAAGGAAAGGCAAAGGTAAAAGTATGTGAAGAAATTGTTGATGAAATTGACTCTAGAAGTAGAGTCCAGGATCATGTAGAAGAAGGGCCAAGATTTGATCCAGAATCAAATGAGGCTGAAACTTCAAGAAGTGCAGAAATCAGAAGATCTACAAGGGAAAGGAAAGAACCTATAAGGTATATTTATGATACATCTTTCCTAACAACAAAAGATTATGCCTACATTGTGAAAACAGAAGAAGATCCAACAACTTATGAAGAAGCCAAAGGTAAACAGAATTGGGAGAAGGCAATGCAAGAAGAGTATGATGCTCTACTTGAAAATGAAACTTGGGAACTAGTACCAAGACCAAAGAATCAGAAGGTCATTGGATGTAAGTGGGTATATAAAACAAAGAGGTTTGCAGATGGTAAGGTGTCTAGATATAAGGCTAGACTTGTGGTCAAAGGTTATGCCCAAACTTATGGGGTAGATTATAATGAAACCTTTAGTCCTGTTGCTAAGATGTCTACAATTAGGACATTGATTGCTATTGCTGCTTGCAAGGGATGGAAATTATCACAATTGGATGTGAAAAATGCATTTCTAAATGGATACATTGCAGATGAAGTATATATGGAGCAACCAGAAGGTTTCATGGAATCAATTGGATCAGATTATGTGTGTAGGCTCAAGAGAGCTTTATATGGGTTGAAGCAAGCCCCAAGAGCTTGGAATTACAGATTGGTCAAGTTCTTGAATGAATGTGGATTTCAAGCATCAAAGGCAGATAGTAGCTTGCTAGTGAAGGCAAGTGAAAATGGATACATTTACATGTGCATTTATATTGATGATATTATTGTTACAGGAACAGATGCTCAAGGAATCAATGAACTCAAAAGACAAAGAGAGAAGGAGTTTAAGATAAGTGATTTGGGAAACTTATCTTATTTTCTAGGAATGCAGATTGTGTATACTCAACATGGAGTATATGTTTCACAAGAGAGATACTTGAAGAATCTTTTAGTCAAGTTTAACATGGAAGATTGTAGGACCTCAACTACACCATTGGAGGTAAATCATAAATTAAGCAGGTATGGAGGTGAAGAGTTCAATGATATGAAGAAATATCAGAGTTTGGTAGGTAGTCTAATCTATGCTACCTTGACAAGGCCAGATCTATCATATGCAGTAGGTGTGTTGTCACAATTTATGCATTGTCCAAAGAAGACTCATTGGATTGCAGCCCAAAGGGTACTCACATATATCAAAGGAACCCTAAGTGAAGGTTTGTATTATGGTTTCACTTCTAACACAAGAATCAAAGTGTTTAGTGATGCAGATTGGGCAGGTGACTCAGATGATAGAAGGTCTACTCATGGGTATCTTTGTTATGTTGGAGATAAGTTAGTTTCTTGGTGTTCAAAGAAGCAACATACAGTTGCTTTATCATCCACAGAAGCTGAGTATAAAGGAATGGTAGAAGCTGCAAAGGAAGTGATATGGTTGAAGACCTTGATGAAAAGTTTTGAGATTGATCATAGTACTCCAATAATTTTTGGAGACAATATGAGTTCTTTGTATTTGGCAGCTAACCCTGTTTTTCATGCCAGGACTAAGCATATAGAGATTCAGTATCATTTCTTGAGAGAAAAGGTACTAGATAAAGAGATTGAAGTGATGTACACTCCAACAAAAGAACAAGTGGCAGATATGATGACAAAGAGCTTGGATGGACCTAAGTTACAAAGGTTCAAAGACATGGCAAGTATAAAGAAGACAGAGAAAACCTCAATTGATGATTGAGGGGGAGCTGTTGGTGCAGACCAATCACCAATTGAAGGCTTGGAAGATTAAAGGATGAAGGAAGAATCAGTTCTTAAAGTTTGGAAGAAGATTACATTCAGAAGATAAGAGAAGTGTACACATATGTACATTAGTATAGTCATAGATGACTTAGATCTTTTGTTTAGTAAGAATCATGTACAAATTTATCTATAAATACTTTGAGAAAAGTCGGGGCAAGTATGAGAGCATATGTGACAATAGTTAGAAGTCAAGATTGAGGAAGGTAGAAGTCATGAGATAGAGGAAAAGTTAGTTGAGTTAGCTCTCATCACTCAACTGTATTTCTTCTGAGTAATTGAAAATATTTGCGCCCGATGTTTCTGCGTCTTCTCCTTCTACAGTAGATCAATTGTGAAATGCTTTTGTACAAGTCTAAGTTGAGAGTTGCTTGACCTCTGTGCAAAGTTTTAGCTTCCAATTGTAATCACGCTGAGTGAATTAAGTGTAGGAACATTCATATGTGAAGTGCATTCACAGGTTCCTAAAACAGGCGCAGATTTTGAACTTAATGTTTTGGTCATTTCTCCTAGCACAGTTTAAAGTTTTGCATGAGTGAGGGCTTAATCTTTAAGTTGGAAGATAAGCTACTCATGTCTAGAAGCATTTTGGAAAACGGGTTCTATTCAAGGAGAACCAAGTCTTAAAAGTTGCAGGTGTAAAATCGACTGTTCTGAATGATAGTTTCTGATATAGGTAACTTGTGAAGTCAATTTCTCAAGTTATACTAAAGCTTTTGAAGTAATTCAACTTGGAGGAGATGCGCAATCTCTAGGAGATGATTCGTACAAAGTTTCATCAAAAACTTTACACGTTTGATAGGTCAATATGAAGAAATAGTGCAGCAGACTTTTCTGTGTTTCATCTTCTTCACAGATTTGTTAACTCTATGATAATTAGTAATTGATCCTCTAAATTAGTGAGAGTTTTGACTTACTCTTGGTATAGAGGTGCTCTAATCACAATAGTAGGTTGTTCTTTTGGAGATTAACATTCTCCATCAACGTCATTGAGCTTTATTAGATTTATCTACCAAGAGTGATGGCACATTTGTTCCTTGCCAGCTCACTCATTCACGGACATTAGGTTTTTCCTTAAGTACAAATTTTTATATATTGCACTTGTATTCTTGTTTTTAGGTCATTCATGTACATTCCTTTTTATGTAATAGAAGAAGAAGAAGAAGAAGATCATTCTTCCTTGCCTCAATTTGTGTGTGTGCTTCTCCTTGAGAGTGAGAGTGTGTGTGTGTGAGCTCTCTTCCTTATCTCCTTCCTCATGACATGGTATCAAAGCCACATGGTTGTAGAGAGCTCGTGGAGAAGGCTACGATGAAGAGTACATAGAAAGGCATGGAGAAAATGTGATTCCCAAACGACCTCCATTTTCTAGGAGGATCGGCGTGAAAGTAGAAGACCTCAAAATATTTTCATGATTTATCCCTTTAGGCCCTTTAGGGCCTTTAGGGTCACTCGTTTTTGTTAGATCGAAGTTTCGGAGCCATCTGGACCTCCATTTCGAGCCTACAAGGTGGGGCCCGCAGAAAAACCAAGTCAGTTTCAGATGTTGTAACTTCCCTGTTCAAAAAACACTCATATATTCCTGATCCAGAATTTCAAGCGATTGAATGTACTGTTGATATATGAAAACTGTGTTTCTCTTAGATCGAATCGTCACGTCATAGTGCAATAGTGTTCAAGTAGAAGTGCTTCTTGTACTGTTTTGCAGTGTTATGAATTGTTGAAAAAATGGCAAATGCAAATGGAATGATTCAACTTATGAGCGATAAGATGGAAAGAACAACTTCCATGCTTCAGGATTCAGAATGACAAATTTCTTGATGAGAAAAGGCTACTAGAAGTACATCGAAGGGGAGAATGAAAAGGCTCCGAGTTACCAGAAAGGAATCCGACTGCAGATCAAGTAAGAGCATATGAGGAATGGAATCAAGGAGCACAAACGGTAATGTGCTGGCTATCTGTTAGCATATAGGACAGCATGATTGGACACATATAGGATGCCAAGACTCCAAAAGAGGCTTTGAAAAATTTGGTCACGTTGTATGAGACCAATACAAAGGCACAGAAATTGCAACTCAAAAACGAGCTGCATACATTGGAGAAGAAGAGAATGTTTGTAAGTGACTACTCCTTGAAAATCAAAAGCATATGTGAGTCACTTGCATCTATTGGCGTGAATGTAGATGATGATGATAAGATGGAAGTGTGTCTTCATGGTTTAGGAGCTGCACATAAACAATTCAAAACTTCTATACAGACCAGGGAAAATATTTTGAATTTTGCTAATCTCGTATCGATGCTGATTATTGAAGAAAAGAATCTTGGTGAGGATTCAAACTCCCAAGGAAATATATAGTTCAGAGCAGGTATTCTACTATAGCAAAGGAAGAGGTAGAGGTAGAGGTTTTGGAAGTGGAAGAGGAAATAGTGACCAAGACCAAAGTCAACAACAGAATCATGTAGGAGGACGAGGATAGTTTCGAGGCAATGGGTGCCAAAGAGGCCGCAAAAATTTCCAAAGAAATGATTAAGGTAATGACAGTAAAGGATGTTGGGATTGTGGTAAACCTAGACAATTTGAACATGATTGTAGGTTGAAGAATCAAAATAACAGAAGACAGCAAAATAACTATGCATCCACAACTGCAGATGAGTCTGAGAAGTTGTTTATGGTTCAACATCACATGATGAATACGATGTCTGTTGGTTTTTCAAAATCATGATAATGTCTGGTATGTAGATTTAGGTGCATCAAATCACATGCCATCCTATTGAGCATATAGGAAACATAGCACTATCGATGGAGGATGGAAAGGTAAAACATCTTTCTGATGTGCTGCATGTTCCAAATATAACAAAGATCTAGTTTCTGTTGGACAAATGTTTGACCAGGGATTACAAGTCAACTTCAATGTTGATGGATTATATGTAGAAGAGTACAAGCAAGATGGACGATTGGTTGCCAAAGGAAACAAAGTGGGTAGGATGCTCACCTTAAATGTGAAGATTCCTTAAATGAATGCAGCCATGTTTGCAAAAGGTGTAGGAGTTATTGCATACATAGAGATGTGGCACAATTGGACATGCAAAATTGCAAAGGATGAAATCGATGCAGTCAAAGGAGATTGTCCATGGACTACCAAATTTCAAAGTTGTAGAAATGCAAAAGGTATGTGCAAGATGTGAATTCGGTAAACAGTCAAGAGCATCATTTCCACATGACAAGCATGTTAGTGAGAATGTACTAGAAGTAGTACACACAAATGTTTGAGGTCCAGCAAAGACCATATCTATGGGTGGTTGCAGGTCTTATGTTACTTTTGTTGATGACCATACATGCAAAGTATGAGTATATTTCATGAGAGAGAAGAGCGAGGTGTTCAGTCACTTCTTGAATTTAAAAGCTATGGTGGAAACGCAGATAGGGAAGTACATTCAGACATTAAGATTGGATGGAGGAGATGAATACATGTCAAATAAGCTCAATAGTTTTCTAAAAAATCATGGAATTTGGCATCCATTTTCATGCAGGTACACACCACAACAGAATGGTGTTGTTGAACGCAAAAATAGACATATTGCAGAAATAGCAAGAGCCTTGATGGTTGAGAAGAATATGCCTCATTGTTATTGGGCAGAAGCTGTGCATACTAATGTATACATCATGAACACAACTCCGACTGCTGTTGTACATCAAGTTACACCTAAAGAGAAGTTTACAGGTAAAAAGCCAAACCTATCACATCTGAAAGTTTTTGGCTATATTGCATATGTACATGTCCAAGATGAATTGAGAATGAAGCTTGATCCAAAAGTAAAAAATTGTGTGTTCATTGGATACTCCCTTGAACAAAAGGGATATAAATGTTATAACCCACTCACACGACAGGTAAAGGTCAGCAGAGATGTGGTATTTGATGAAATGTCAAGCTTCTATGCAGATGCCAAAAAAGGACTAAGTCTTGAACCAAATGACAAAGAAAATGCTGAAAAATAAAGTGTAGAATCTCAAGTTTTGAGTGATGGAGAGTGTTAATCTCCAAAAGAACAACCTACTCTTGAATTTAGAACACCTCTATATCAAGAGTAAGTCAAAACCTTCACCAATTTAAGCTATCAATGACCAAATATCAATTTCTTGACTAAACTGTGAAGAAGGAATTTTCTCAGAAAGTCTGCTGCATAGATCTTGCTCATTGACTAAGTAAATGTGTAAAGTTTTTTATGAAACTTTGCAGAAGGCGTCGCCTAAACATTGCGCACCTTCTCCAAGTCGAATTACTTCAAAAGGTTCAGTAGATCTTGAGAAATCTACTTACCAAGTTAGCTATGTCTAAATCTGCACTTCTGAGAAGTCGATTTGGACACCCCTAACTTCTTAACTTTTATTCTCTCAGTATAAAACCCGTTTAAGCAAATTCTTTTAGCCACGAGTAGCTTACCTTCCAACTTAAAGATTAAGTGCTTACTTTCACAAAACTTTAAACTGTGGAGTGAGAAATGATCAAATCATTAAGATCGAAATTTGCGTCTGTTTCAGGAACCAGTGAGTACTTTCTCACATGTAAATGTTCCTACACACAATTCTCTTAGCCTGATCACAATTATACTCTCAAACTCTAGCCATAGATTGATTAAATATGGACTTAGATATCTCTAAAAGGAATTCACAAAAGGTTTGTCACACAGGGAGAAAACTCAGAAACATCGGGTGCAATTTTTCTTCTATTTCTCAGAAATTTTCAACTGAGTGAGGATGGAGAGTTCAACTTACTTCACACATGTCTAATGACATTTTTCTACTACTTAATACACTAATCTCATGATCTCCTATTGTCTCTCCTTGTCTTCTCTTCTTGCCCCGACATTTTCAAAAGTATTTATAGCCAATTATGTACAGACTTATATCAAAGCATAAGTATAAGTAACCTATGTCTTAACTAATGTACATATGTGTACATGTCTTTCACTCTGTGAATGTATCCATCTTCTTTGCTTCAAAACTTGATCTCATCTCCATCCTTTGTCCTTCAAATCTTCAATTGGTGATTGGTCTGCACCAACAGCTCCCCCTCAATCATCAATTGAGGTTTCTCTTATCTTCTTTATACCTGCCATGTCTTTAAACTTCTGTAGCTTTGGTCCATCCAAGCTCTTTGTAAGCATATCAGCTATCTGATCTTTTGTTGAAGTATGTATGACTTCAGTCTCCTTATCCATCACCTTCTCTCTTAGAAAGTGATACTGTATCTCAATGTGTTTAGTCCTCGCATGAAAAACAGGATTAGCAGCTAGATATAATGAACTCATGTTATCACCATAAATGATAGGTATGTTCTGTATAGTGTCAAAACTCTTCATTAGAGTCTTAAGCCATATCACTTCTTTTGCAGCTTCAACCATGCCTTTGTACTCTGCTTCTATAGATGACAAAGCAACTGTATGTTGCTTCTTTGAGCACCAGGAGATTAACTTATCTCCCACATAACACATGTATCCATAGGTTGATCTTCTATCATCTGGATTACCTGCCCAATCTGCATCACTATAGATCTTGATGTTTGTATCTGATGTAAACCCATAATACAAACCTTCTTTGAGTGTACCCTTAATGTACCTCAACACTCTCTGACCTTCAATCCAATGCTCTTTCCTAGGACAATGCATGAATTGAGACAAAACCCCTACTGCATATGATAAATCAGGTCTAGTTAAAGTAGCATAGATAAGACTACCAACCAAACTCTGATATTGTCTCATGTCCTTGAATTCTTCACCTCCAAATTTACTCAATTTGTGATTCACCTCCATTGGTGTAGGTGCTACCCTGCAATCATCCATTTTAAACTTGATTAACAAGTTCTTCAAATACCTTTCTTGGGTCACAAATACTCCATGTTGAGTATATGTAATCTCCATGCCCAAGAAGTATGACAAGTCTCCCAAGTCACTTATTTTGAACTCCTTTTCCATTTGCTTCTTTAGTCTTTGTATTCCTTCCTCATCTGTACCTGTAAGGATTATATCATCAACATATATGCACATGTATATGAACCCATTATCACTTGCTTTGACAAGCAAGCTACTATCTGCTTTAGACACCTAAAATCCAAGTTCTTTCAAGAACTTTACAAGTCTATAGTTCCATGCCCTGGGGCCTGTTTCAAGCCATACAAAGCTCTCTTGAGCTTGCACACATGATCTGGATACCTTTTATCTCTGAACCCTTGAGGTTGCTCCATGAACACATCATCTGAAATATAACCATTCAGAAAAGCATTTTTCACATCTAATTGACACAATTTCCAACCTTTACATGCAGCAATTGCTATAAGTGTCCTGATGGTTGTCATCTTTGCCACAGGACTATAAGTCTTATCATAGTCAACACCATATGTCTGAGCAAACCCTTTGACAACAAGTCTAGCTTTGTACCTAGACACACTTCCATCTGCAAATCTTTTTGTCTTATAAACCCACTTACATCCAATGATCTTCTGACTATTTGGTTTTGGAACCAAATCCCATGTTTGATTCTCCAACAATGCATCAAATTCTTCCTGCATAGCTTTCTCCCAATTTTCTTTACCTTTTGCCTCTTCATATGTAGAAGGGTCTTCATCTGTTTTAATCATGTAAGCATAATCTTTGGTAGCCAGAAATGAAGTATCATAGCTATACCTTGTAGGTTGCCATTTGTTCCTTGTAGACCTCCTAAGTTCTCCACTTCTTGAGGTTTTTGGTTCTTCATATTCAAGATCAAACCTAGGTGTTTCTTCCACTTCAACCTGCACTTCATTATTCTCTTCTTCATCAATTATTTGAACCTTTGACTTACCTTTCCTTTGGCTCACAACCTCTTCATCATCTGTATTAATATTGATAGTACCTGCATACCAAGTACCTTGCTCATCAAATGTAACATCTTTTGATACAAGAAAATGTTTTGTGGATGGATTCCACAACCTGTATCCCATCTGCTTATCATCATAACCAATAAACACATATTTTTCAGCTTTAGGTTCCAATTTGTGCCTTAATTGTGATGGCACATATGCATAGGCCAAACATCCAAATACTTTGCAATGGTCTAGTGTAGGTCTCTTACCCCACCATGCCTCATAAGGTGTCATTCCCTACAAAGCTTTACATGGTAACCTATTGACCAAATAAGTAGTTGTATTTACAGCCTCAGCCCACAAATAATTAGGGCAATTTTTCTCCTTCATCATGGACCTTGCAAACTCAACAAGAGTTCTATTTCTCCTTTCTGCTACACCATTTTGTTGAGGAGAGTACCTGCAAGTAACTTCCCTTTTTATACCTGCATCCCACAAGTAATCACTGAATTCATTAGAGAAATACTCTCCCCCTCCATCTGACCTTAGTCTTTTCAACTTATGTCCTGTAATTCTTTCTGCATATGCATGATAGTGTTTAAATGTATTAAACACTTCTGACTTATCTTTGATCACATAAATAGTGATCCATCTAGTAGCATCATCAACATAAATCACATAATATCTTGACCCATTTATACTGAAATCCTTTGATGGTCCCCACACATCTGTATGTACCAACTCAAGCTTCTCTGAGTACATAAAACCATGCTTGGAGTAGGAATGCTTATGAGCCTTACCTAATTGACATGCCTCACATCTATATGTCATATGTTGACCTGCAACATTAGGCAAACCAAGCACTGAACCATTGTTAATCATGTCTTTAATACCTCTTTCATTGAAATGTCCAAGCCTCTTGTGCCAAAGATCTAACTCAGAAATCTTATGTCCTCCATATGTGAACATGGCATGACCAATATTACCTTGAATCTTCAATGTGAAAAATCTTCCTTCTTTCTTCCCTGAAACAATTTGTTTATACCCATTGCTAGGGTCTTCCACAAACACTCCTTCATTAGTGAATCTTACTTCATAACCTTTTTCCACAATTTGTCCTACACTTATCAAATTCTTAGGAATTGTAGGAACATACAAGACCTTACTCAATAAGGTGCTTCCATCCTTGGCCTTCACTGATCCAATTGACTTCACATTGTGCTTTGTGTTGTCACCTGTTTGAACAATATGATTAGATACCTTATTCTCCAAATCAGTCATCAAGGCTATATTACCACTCAGGTGATTGCTACACCCTGAATCAATGTAGAAAACTCTTTGATCTTCATTCTGCCTTTCACAAGTTGCATTCATTATCAATGTTGAATCTTCCTTTTGATCTGAAGCATAATTGTAGTAGGTGTTGTTATATTGTTGACTTTGGAAACCTCTACCTGCATTTCTTCCAAAGTAACCCCTACTACCTCTGCCTCTGAAATTACCTCTTTGATTTCTGCCACCTCTTCCTCTTGTATTATAGTTCTGATTATATCCACCATTACTCTGATTATTATGCCAACAATCATTAGCTAAATGATTTGTCTTACCACAAATCCAACAAGCTTTGCCTCCATCTTTGTTGTTTCTGCCTCTTCCTCTACCTTTGCCACCTCCTCTACCTTTTAGGAAGTTTGCTTGACTAGTTGTACCTTCATCTTCACCTGCTTGTTGCTTTCCTTTGTTAGCTTTCTTCTTGTCCTTTGAGTACATTGCATGACCTGTACTTTTGTCACCATCTCCTTTAACATCCTGCTCAAATGTTAGCATATGACCTAGCAACTGATTTAAATCAGGAGTGAAATGATCAAGTGATAATTCTGTAGAAAAAATGAATGGCTTCCATTTGTCATCACCTCTTAAACCTGTAAGAATTTGCCTTACCAATTTATCCTCCTCAATGTCTTCATCAACAACTCCTAAAGCATCTGCAATATCTTTCATTCTTGTCACATAGTCTGAAATGGATTGAGAAGCCTTCTTCTTAAAGGTGGTAAACTCTGCCCATAAGGATGCCTTCCTTGACTTAGTAGTATTCTGGAAATGCTCCTCCAAAGCATTCCAAATATCAGTTGCACTTTCAAGACCTCAAATATGAGGTAACAAGTAATCATTGACTGCCATATATATAATGCTCCTATCTTGAGCATCTTTCTTCATCCAATTTTTCAAATCTGCTAACTCTTCCCTAGTTGGAACACTAGGATCTCTGAACTGTGGCTTCTCTTCTTCTCCTGTGATGTAAGCTATTAAATCTTTGCTCATAAGATGAGCTTCCATCCTCATTGACCATGCAGGATAGTTTTCCCTATCCAATTTCTCTATCTGTAGAGAATCTCCCATCTTGTGTCCACCTGTGTATTGAAATCTTCAAGCTTTATGAATAATATATGTACCTTTACTTCAAATTAGAGTCCTTTTGTCTTTCTTGATGTCGTATAGTCTCCTCCTCAAGCTTTACCTTCAAGCTTTCACCTTTTAGTTCTTCAGTTGTTGAATTTCTTGAATCTGCATCAGTCGGGATCCTCCTTTCCTTGATTTTGATGTTTCCTGCTCTGATACCACTGATGGAGAGTGTAAATCTCCAAAAGAACAACCTACTCTTGAATTTAGAACACCTTTATATCAAGAGTAAGTCAAAACCTTCACCAATTTAAGCTATCAATGACCAAATATTAATTTCTTGACTAAACTATGAAGAAGGAAATTTCTCAGAAAGTCTGCTGCATAGATCTTGCTCATTGACTGAGTAAATGTGTAAAGTTTTTTATGAAACTTTGCACAAGGGTGTCGCCTAAAGATTGCGCACCTTCTCCAAGTCGAATTACTTCAAAAGGTTCAGTAGATCTTGAGAAATCTACTTACCAAGTCAGCTATGTCTAAATCTGCACTTCTGAGAAGTCGATTTGGACACCCCTAACTTCTTAACTTTAATTCTCTCAATATAAAACCCGTTTAAGCAAATGCTTTTAGCCACGAGTAGCTTACCTTCCAACTTAAAGATTAAGTGCTTACTTGCACAAAACTTTAAACTGTGGAGTGAGAAATGATCAAATCATTAAGATCAAAATTTGCGTCTGTTTCAGGAACCAGTGAGTACTTTCTCACATGTAAATGTTCCTACACACAATTCTCTTAGCCTGATCACAATTAGACTCTCAAACTCTAGCCATAGATTGATTAACTATGGACTTAGATATCTCTAAAAGGAATTCACAAAAGATTTATCACACAGGGAGAAAACACAGAAACATCGGGCGCAATTTTTCTTCTATTTCTTAGAAATTTTCAACTGAGTGAGGATGGAGAGTTCAACTTACTTCACACATGTCTAATGACATTTTTCTACTACTCAATACACTAATCTCATGATCTCCTATTGTCTCTCCTTGTCTTCTCTTCTTGCCCCGACATTTTCAAAAGTATTTATAGCCAATTATGTACAGACTTATATCAAAGCATAAGTATAAGTAACCTATGTCTTAACTAATGTACATATGTGTACATGTCTTTCACTCTGTGAATGTATCCATCTTCTTTGCTTCAATACTTGATCTCATCTCCATCCTTTGTCCTTCAAATCTTCAATTGGTGATTGGTCTGCACCAACATTGAGTGGACCGGATGCATCACCAAGAAATATTTCCAACTCAAATCCATGGAGTGGAAGATTGCATGGAGATTTTAGTCTAGCAAATTCATCAAATACATCCACGAAAGGTAAAGAAAAGCTTTATGGAGGTCATAAAACATGTGCAGGTTTTGAAGATGTTGATGGAGATTCAAGCAGTTCACAAAAGAGTATTGATGAGGAACTTGGACTGCCCTTTGTGAAGACTCCAGGAGGAAGAAGCGCACATGTAGATGATACAAGGAGAAGTGACCCACGACCAAGAAGATTTGGGAGGATGCAAAATTCAATGAAATGATTGACACATGATGGTTATATGGCTCGTCATTGTGCCTACATGACTATCACTCCAGCACAATGGTGAGTACCAACATGGGGAGATCCACCTCATAGTTGTCAATCCGTGGACGTGAGGACTAGTATGAAGACTATGAGCAAGTGAAGGCACAAGTGCGTGAGTGAGAAGCACACAAACATGCACACACATACACACACACGCGCACACAAGGCAAGAACAAGGAGAGGAACAATGGAGTTCTTTGCATTAGTCAAAAAGTCTCTTACATAAGCTCAATTCACAAACAATCTACTGCAAAAATGAGCTTTCTAGCTCTTTTTATAGTTTTCTCACTAGCTTTGGCCTTGTCCAGACCTAGTGTCTGGCCTAATTAAAAATTAGGTTCTAGAGCCTATTTGAGGGCTCAAACGGAGTCTAAAAATTATGAAAATTAGTACGTAGCTAATTCTAATACTCCTCAAGCTCGAGGACTCCTCGGCTTGAACAAAATGGAGTCTATTCTACCAAAAATGGAATTTACAATGTTTGTGTAGTGATTAAAATCACTTGAGTTGTGAATGGTCCATGGAAAAAATGATTAGGCCTTGTTGTCGTATTGTGCATGACCACTCTGTTGTGCTGGTATGCTCTTCATCTGACTTGTATGCCAACACTCCCCCCTTCCTAGCGTCTGTCATCCCTGACAGACCTCTGTTCTATAGGGTGGTCGATATAGTATTGGATGACATTGGTGGCTAATTCATGTTCTCCTATCCTTAAGCCTCTTGCGAGGTCAGCTTCCAATGCATCCCAATTTATTGCACCGGGGACCTCTGGTTGCGGTGTGGTGTAGTACTCGGAGTACATGGCTTGTTCACAAGCAAAGATATGGAGCAGGTGTTTTGGCTTCGGTGCGAAGACCTCCGAGTGATACTCCCAAAAACTTGATCTGAACATTTCTTTGAATGTCTGTTTGTAACATGGAGGGAGGTATTTGATGCGTGCATGCCAGGCGTAAGCCACACGAATACTGGGGGTGGTGCTCATGTCATACACCAAATCGTAATTTCCATTGGTAAACCCCAGTAGACGTACCTGTGGTGCTGCTGCATTTCTAAAGGTTTTCAGTACTACCTACATCATATCTAAAATCTTAAGCATCATTTGAGCTGCCACATCTGGCATGGGCTTCAATTGAGGCATCCAATGTCGAATTGTGGCCATCATGTATGCTATCAATGGTGGTCCCTGCGGTGGTGCTATGTATGGGTAGTTTAGCCATTCCTTGCATTGTGCATGTTTATGAACTTTAATGTTGAATACTTTCCAAGACCTGCACCGTGGAACTCGACCGTAGCATGGATTGTATAGGAGATGTAAAGGCGCATTGTTCCATGTCCGCAGCATTTCAGGATATGTCTCAAGAAGTTTCTACCGCCATGTTGGTTGACGAATTTTGCCTTTTTGCACGTCTGGAGGAAGGTCTTGCGGTTGAAACTAGGTAGCGAAGGTAGGAATCTTGCATGTGACTCTCTGTATTTCTGCGTTATAATCAGCCAAAATGATATAGTACGGCCTGTATTGGAGTTCGGATGAGAGGATAAGGTGTCTAGATGACAGGTTCTTGAAGTAATTGGATTGTAATACAGTATCTTCTATGACGCTCATGGCCTAATTTTGCACGATTGTTCGCTCTTCATGTGACCTCCCAATTTCCTCCACTTGTCGTAGCCAAGGGGGTTGTGGTGCTTTGAACGTATCCTGATCTTCTTCTGTTTGTTGACCTCCTTGGAATGGTTGTGGGTCATATTCTTCTTCAAACATTTGTTCCACCGAAATTTGTACTGTTTCCTCATCGGTGGGAGCCTCTGGTGCAGATGGAGGTCTCTCATATTGTAGTAGGCGTGCTTGCAATTCTGTGACCTATTTCTGGAGATCTTTTAGAGCCTCTGAGTCTGTGAGAAGTGAAGCCGCTGAGGAGGTGGTTTGCGAGGCAGTCGTTGTGTCTTTTCGTTGTTTCTGCTTCAGTTGACCCAGTTCCTCTGATAACTGGTCATGTGCTTCAAGCAATCGAGCATAATCTTCCAAGATGATTTTAATATTGTCGATGGTCACAGCTTGAAACTTTGAGGGACTGATGGGTGCCCCAGGTGTGCTTTTGATCGCTGCTTCTAGGTTTTCTTGATTCTGTAGTTGTAGGCATCGATTCTCTTCATGAGCTGCTGCAAGGTGTCGCTTGAGTAGGGCCATATTTCACTGAAGCTTTGAATTGCATTCTAGCTGTGTCTGTAGATGACCTTCTACCACTTGTATTGCTTCTTGGTCAGTGTTCTGTAATTGTACTTCTAATATGCTATGAGCCTCTTGTAAAGTGTGGAATTGTGTATGGAGGCGAGCATTCTCCTCTTCTACTGCAACAAGACGATGTTGTAGCATCTCCGAGTGCTCTTGCAGTCGTACATTATGTCGCTCGAGCTGATTGTACTCTGTCCTTAACTGTGATATACATGTGAGCATAGTGTCCAATGCATTGCCTATGGATGAGGGTGTGGTGTGTACAATGGAAGATGCATGGGAAGGGAATTGGGGAAGGGGAAGAGTGAATGATGTGTCTATTGAAGACGTGTGTGTGGGTGAAATTGGTAAAGGGGGAATGGGAGGAGGTGGAAGCGTGGGGGGAGGGGGAGGTGCCGTGGGTGGTGAAATGTCAATGCTTTCAGGAGTGGATGTGAGTGTGGTATCTACCATATAAATTGGAATGGTAGGTGGTGTGTGTGTGAAAGTGGTGAATAAGTGAGAAGAGAGTGGGGGAACTCAAAATAGAGGATATGATTGAGATCGGGGTTGAAATGTGCTTGAAAAAAAGGCGTGGAGGGGTTGGAGAATTGGAGGGATGGGGTGTGGGAGGTGAGATTCTAAAGGCAGGGAGGCCATAAAAGGTGGCGTGGTAGCAGGGAATCCCAAGAATATGGATTTAGAATCGGGATGGCCTATGGCTGAGGGCATGGGGGATGGATGTCCTAGGGCAGGTTCTATGAGCGATTCGATGGATTGTGTAGTGATGGTGGTAGCTTCATAGATTGGGTTTTCACAGGTGGAGAATCGAGTTGAACTAGAGGTGGGAGTACGGAAGATGAAGGTTTGTTCGGTGGGTTGAGTGGTCAAGGTGATCTCCACGGCTTCTACTCTAAGAGGCGATGGTGGGGGTGTGGGTGGTAGTGGCTCGGTTGATTCATCATGGGTGACTGAGTGCTCTTGGCCAGAAGTTACAGTTGCTTGGGAGGTTGTCTTAATGGGTTCGGATGTAATAATCGGCCCTTTTGCCGTTGTAATGGGGATCTGGATGTTTTTACCTGACCGTGGTCGTGTTTGGAATCTTCGTGGATCATATTGAATTGGAGACCTCCTAATGGTGGTCCGAACTGCTTCTACTACCCCATATGTTTCTGCCATTAATAAGAGACCTTCGCTGTATTCTGAGTCAACGCCTGCTTCTTCCAAAAGCTGAGCCATGAGCACCCTACTACTCTGCTCGGTGAGCAACTGTTGCGACCTTACTCGTTCCATTATTTGGTATAGCCTCCGGAGTTCTGTTGTATAAGTTGGGGCTTCAATTGTCTCCTCTTCTTCTGCTTCTGAATGTTCCTGTTGTTGCGAGAAAGTTCTCTATTGTTCCTCATCCCAATGTACATGGCGGCCTTCTATGGATTTCCTTCTTCTTTGAGAAGAGGTGCCCTGTTCTTCTACATCTGAATAGAACTCCACATCAAAGAATTGTGTATTTTGCAACAATGATTCGAAGTCGAAAGTGCCCATCCCTTTAGTGCCCCTAGTTGCAGGAAATTCGAATTTAGGAGGGACAGGAGGAGCGCAGGGGCCAGCTTGTGTTGTAGCTTCCGATCCAAACCTGGGTATTCTGATGGTAAAGGGAGGTATGGTGGTCTCTCCTCGTGGCAATACTTCAGGAGTAGTCAGAACTTCATGTGTCTGGACACAAGGGATCGAACCCCTCATGCGCTTGGATTGATGTGTGGTAGTTTTGAGTCTCTTAAACATTTGTAGTTGTGCCCAAGTTAGAGCACGCTCAATGGGTACATCGTATGCTAAGCATCTGTATATAATGTGCGTGATTGCACAACAGCCATTCACCACTAGTTTCCTGGATGACCTTTTATTTGCTTCATACAACTACTCCACAATCCATACAGGAAGCTTAATTGGTAACGCACCTGTCTCCGCCAAGTAAAGAGCAAACCAAATTCTTTTGTGCGGTTGTGTGAAGCGGTCTTGACCAGGGAAAGCAAAATGTTGCATGCACATATGGAGAGGGATGGACACGTTTGGTGTGAGTGCTGCTATATCTTTAAGCTTCAGTAGTTTCCTATCCTTCATCTTAGTAGGAATGAGAGCATCCTTCTCAGAAGGTACATGTGTGCCGTGCATATTCAAAGCAGAGCTCACCAATTCCAAGGTAAGTTCAAACCTCTTTAACTCGTTGTTGCCCAGCAAGGAAGGAAGAACAAACGATCCTGGTTTGTCCTTTTCTGCATTAGCCTGTAATGTTGAGACTAGATAGTAGCATTGGAGGAGATCTGGTTTGGGTAATGGTGCCTCGAAGTACTCGGCTAGCCCTGCACGTTGCCATATGGTCTGAAGATTCTATGTGTTCTGTAGAGTCTCATGTTGGTGCAGACCAATCACCAATTGAAGGCTTGGAAGATTAAAGGATGAAGGAAGAATCAATTCTTGAAGTTTGAAAGAAGATTGCATTCAGAGGATAAGAGAAGTGTACACATATGTACATTAGTATAGTCATAGCTGACTTAGATCTTTGTTTAGTAAGAATCTTGTACAAATTTATCTATAAATACTTTGAGAAAAGTCGGGGCAAGTATGAGAGCATATGTAACAATAGTTAGAAGTCAAGAATGAGGAAGATAGATGTCATGAGATACATGAAAAAGTTAGTTGAGTTTTCTCTCATCACTCAACTGTAATTTTTCCTGAGTAATCGAAAATATTGCGCCCGATGTTTCTGTGTCTTCTCCTTCTACAGTAGATCAATTGTGAAATGCTTTTGTACAAGCCTAAGTCTAGAGTTGCTTGACCTCTGTACAAAGTTTTAGCTTCCAATTGTAATCAGGCTTAGAGAATTAAGTGTAGGAACATTCATATGTGAAGTGTGTTCACAAGTTCCTAAAACAGGCGCAGATTTCGAACTCAATGTTTTGATCATTTCTCCCAGCACAGTTTAAAGTTTTGCATGAGTGAGGACTTAATCTTCAAGTTGGAAGATAACCTACTCATGGCTAGAAGCATTTGCTTAAACGGGTTCTATTCAAGGAGAACCAAGTCTTAAAAGTTACAGGTGTAAAATCGACTGTTCTGAATGACAGTTTCAGACATAGGTAACTTGTGAAGTTGATTTCTCAAGTTATACTAAAGCTTTTGAAGTAATTCAACTTGGAGGAGGTGCGCAATCTTTAGGAGATACTTCGTACAAAATTTAATCAAAAACTTTACATGTTTGATAGGTCAATGTGAAGAAATTGTGCAGCAGACTTTTCTGTGTTTCATCTTCTTCACAGATTTGTCAATTCCTTGATATTTAGTAATTGATCCTCTAAATTAGTGGATGTTTTGACTTACTCTTGGTATAAAGGTGCTCTAATCACAAGAGTAGGTTGTTCTTTTGGAGATTAACACTCTCCATCAGTGGTATCAGAGCAGGAGACATCAAATCAAGGAAAGGAAGGTCTCGACTGCTGCAGATTCAAGAAAATTCAACAATTGAAGAACTAAAAGGTGAAAGTTTGAAGGCAAAGCTTGAGGAGGAGACCATACGACATCAAGAAGGACAAAAGGAGTCTAATTCAAAGTAAAGGTACATACATTGTTTGTAAAGCTTGAAGATTTCAATACACAGGTGGACACAAGATGGGAGATTCTCTTCAGATAGAGAAATTGGATAGAGAAAACTATCCTGCATGGTCAATGAGGATGGAAGCTCATCTTATGAGCAAAAATTTAATTGGTTACATCACAGGAGAAGAAGAGAAGCCACAGTTCAGAGATCCTAGTGTTCCAACTAGGGAAGAGTTAGCAGATTTGAAAAATTGGATGAAGAAAGATGCTCAAGCTAGGAGCATTATCTATATGGGAGTCAATGATTACTTGTTACCTCATATTCGAGGTCTTGAAAGTGCAACTGACATTTGGAATGCTCTGGAGGAGCATTTCCAGAATACTACAAAGTCAAGGAAGGCATCCTTATGGGCAGAGTTTACTACCTTCAAGAAGAAGGCTTCTCAATCCATCTCAGACTATGTGACAAGGATGAAAGATATTGCAGATGCTTTAGGAGCTGTTGATGAAGACATTGAGGAAGATAAGTTGGTAAGGCAAATCCTTACAGGATTGAGAGGTGATGACAAATGGAAGCCATTCATTTTGTCTACAGAATTATCACTTGACCATTTCACTCCTGATTTAAATCAGTTGCTAGGTCATATGCTAACATTTGAGCAGGATGTTAAAGGAGATGGTGACAAGAGTGCAGATCATGCAATGTACTCAAAGGACAAGAAGAAGAATAGCAAAGGAAAGCAACAAGTAAATGAAGATGAAGGGACAACTAGTCAAGCCAACTTCCTAAGAGGAAAAGGAGGTGGCAAAGGTAGAGGAAGAGGCAAAAACAATAAAGATGGAGGCAAAGCTTGCTGGATTTGTGGTAAGACAAATCACTTAGCTAATGATTGTTGGCATAATGATCAGAATAATGGTGGATACAATCAAAATTATAATTCAAGAGGAAGAGGTGGCAGAAATCAAAGAGGTAATTTCAGAGGTAGAGGTGGAAGGAATTACTTTGGAAGAAATGCAGGTAGAGGATTCCAAAGTCAACAATATAACAACACCTACTACAATTATGCTTCAGATCAAAAGGAGGATTCAACATTGATAATGAATGCAACTTGTGAAAGGCAGAGTGAAGATCAAAGAGTTTTCTACATTGACTCAGGATGTAGCAATCACCTGAGTGGTAATATATCCTTGATGACTAACTTGGAGAATAATGTTTTTAATCATGTTGTTCAGACAGGTGACAACACAAAACACAATGTGAAGTCAATTGGATCAGTGAAGGCCAAAGATGGAAGCACCTTATTGAGTAAGGTCTTGTATGTTCCTACAATCCCTAAGAATTTGATAAGTGTAGGACAAATTGTTGAAAAGGGATATGAAGTAAGGTTCACTAATGATGGAGTATATGTGGAAGACCCTAGCCAAGGGTATAAACAGATTGTTTCAGGGAAAAAGGAAGGAAGATTATTTACATTGAAGATTCAAGGCAATATTGGTCATGCTATGTTCACATATGGAGGACATAAGATCTCTGAGTTAGATCTCTGGCACAAGAGGCTTGGACATTTCAATGAAAGAGGTATTAAAGATATGGATAACAATGGTTCAGTGCTTGGATTGCCTAATGTTGCAGGTCAACATATGACATACAAATGTGAGGCATGTCAATTAGGTAAGGCTCATAAGCTTTCCTACTCCAAGCATGGTTTTATGTACTCAGAGAAGCTTGAATTGGTACACACAGATGTGTGGGGACCATCAAAGGATTTCAGTATAAATGGATCAAGGTATTATGTGATTTATGTTGATGATGCTACTAGATGGATCACTATCTATGTGATCAAAGATAAGTCAGAAGTGTTTAATACATTTAAACACTATCATGCATATGCAGAAAGAATTACAGGTCATAAGTTGAAAAGACTAAGGTCAGATGGAGGGGGAGAGTATTTCTCTAATGAGTTCAGTGATTACTTATGGAATGCAGGTATAAAAAGGGAAGTTACTTGCAGGTACTCTCCTCAACAAAATGGTGTTGCAAAAAGGAGAAATAGAACACTTGTTGAGTTTGCAAGATCCATGATGAAGGAGAAAAATTGCCCTAATTATTTGTGGGCTGAGGCTGTAAATACAGCCACTTATTTGGTAAATAGGTTACCATGTAAAGCCTTGCAAGGTATGACACCATATGAGGCTTGGTGGGGTAAGAGACCTACCTTGGATCATTGCAGAGTTTTTGGATGTGTGGCATATGCATATGTGCCATCACAATTAAGACATAAGTTGGAGCCTAAAGCTGAAAAATATGTTTTCATTGGTTATGATGATAAGCAGATGGGCTATAGATTGTGGAGTCCATCTACAAGGCAATTTATGGTTTCTAAAGATGTTACATTTGATGAACAAAGTACTTGGTATGCAGGTACAATCAATATCAATACAAGTGATGAAGAAGAAGTGAGTCAAAGAAAAGGTAAATCAAAAGTTCAGATATTTGATGAGCAAGAGAATAATGAAGTGCAGGTTGAAGTGGAAGAGACACCAAGATTTGATCCTGAATGTGAAGAGCCAGAAACCTCAAGGAATGGAGAACTCAGGAGGTCATCAAGAAATAGGTGGCAACCTACAAGGTATAGTTATGATACTTCATTTTTGGCTACAAAAGACTATGCTTACATGGTGAAGACAGATGAAGACCCTTCTACATATGAAGAGGCAAAAGGTAAGGAAAAATGGGAGAGTGCTATGCAGGAAGAATATGATGCACTATTAGAGAATCAAACTTGGGATTTGGTTCCTAAACCAAATAGTCAGAAGATTATTGGATGCAAGTGGGTTTACAAGACCAAGAGATTTGCAGATGGAAGTGTGTCTAGATATAAAGCTAGACTTGTTGTCAAAGGGTTTGCTCAGACTTATGGTGTTGACTATGATGAGACTTATAGTCCTGTGGCAAAGATGACAACCATCAGGACACTTATTGCTATTGCTGCATGTAAAGGTTGGAAGTTATGTCAACTTGATGTGAAAAATGCTTTTTTGAATGGTTATATTTCAGATGATGTGTTCATGGAGCAACCTCAAGGGTTCAGAGATAAAAGGTATCCAGGTCATGTGTGCAAGCTCAAGAGAGCTTTGTATGGCTTGAAGCAAGCCCCAAGGGCATGGAACTATAGACTTGTGAAGTTCCTAAAAGAACTTGGATTCCAGGTGTCTAAAGCAGATAGTAGCTTGCTTGTCAAAGCAAGTGATAATGGTTTCATATACATGTGCATATATGTTGATGATATAATCCTTACAGGTACAGATGAAGAAGGAATACAAAGACTCAAGAGGCAAATGGAAAAGGAGTTCAAGATAAGTGACTTGGGAGACTTGTCATACTTCTTGGGCATGGAGATTACATATACTCAACATGGAGTATTTGTGACCCAAGAAAGGTATTTGAAGAACTTGTTAATCAAGTTTAAAATGGATGATTGCAGGGTAGCACCTACACCAATGGAGGTGAATCACAAATTGAGTAAGTTTGGAGGTGAAGAATTCAAGGACATGAGACAATATCAGAGTTTGGTTGGTAGTCTTATCTATGCTACTCTAACTAGACCTGATTTATCATATGCAGTAGGAGTTTTGTCTCAATTCATGCATTGTCCTAGAAAAGAACATTGGATTGCAGGTCAAAGAGTGTTGAGGTACATTAAGGGTACACTCAATGAAGGTTTGTATTATGGGTTTACCTCAGATACAAATATCAAAATTTATAGTGATGCAGATTGGGCAGGTAATCCAGATGATAGAAGATCAACTTATGGATACATGTGTTATGTGGGAGATAAGTTAATCTCATGGTGTTCTAAGAAGCAACATACAGTTGCTTTGTCTTCTACAGAAGCTGAGTATAAAGGCATGGTTGAAGCTGCAAAAGAAGTGATTTGGCTCAAGACCTTGATGAAGAGTCTTGACATTGTACATGGGATACCAATTATATATGGAGATAACATGAGTTCATTGTATTTAGCTGCTAATCCTGTTTTTCATGCCAGGACCAAACATATTGAGATTCACTATCACTTTCTAAGAGAGAAGGTGATGGATAAAGAGATTGAAGTAATCCATACTTCAACAAAAGATCAGATAGCTGATATGCTTACAAAAAGCTTGGATGGACCAAAGTTACAAAGGTTCAAAGATATGGCAGGTATAAAGAAGACAGAGAAAACCTCAATTGATGATTGAGGGGGAGTTGTTGGTGCAGACCAATCACCAATTGAAGGCTTAGAAGATTAAAGGATGAAGGAAGAATCAATTCTTGAAGTTTGAAAGAAGATTGCATTCAGAGGATAAGAGAAGTGTACACATATGTACATTAGTATAGTCATAGCTGACTTAGATCTTTGTTTAGTAAGAATCTTGTACAAATTTATCTATAAATACTTTGAGAAAAGTCGGGGCAAGTATGAGAGCATATGTAACAATAGTTAGAAGTCAAGAATGAGGAAGATAGATGTCATGAGATACATGAAAAAGTTAGTTGAGTTTTCTCTCATCACTCAACTGTAATTTTTCCTGAGTAATCGAAAATATTGCGCCCGATGTTTCTGTGTCTTCTCCTTCTACAGTAGATCAATTGTGAAATGCTTTTGTACAAGTCTAAGTCTAGAGTTGCTTGACCTCTGTACAAAGTTTTAGCTTCCAATTGTAATCAGGCTTAGAGAATTAAGTGTAGGAACATTCATATGTGAAGTGTGTTCACAAGTTCCTAAAACAGGCGCAGATTTCGAACTCAATGTTTTGATCATTTCTCCCAGCACAGTTTAAAGTTTTGCATGAGTGAGGACTTAATCTTCAAGTTGGAAGATAACCTACTCATGGCTAGAAGCATTTGCTTAAACGGGTTCTATTCAAGGAGAACCAAGTCTTAAAAGTTACAGGTGTAAAATCGACTGTTCTGAATGACCGTTTCAGACATAGGTAACTTGTGAAGTTGATTTCTCAAGTTATACTAAAGCTTTTGAAGTAATTCAACTTGGAGGAGGTGCGCAATCTCTAGGAGATACTTCGTACAAAATTTAATCAAAAACTTTACATGTTTGATAGGTCAATGTGAAGAAATTGTGCAGGAGACTTTTCTGTGTTTCATCTTCTTCACAGATTTGTCAATTCCTTGATATTTAGTAATTGATCCTCTAAATTAGTGGATGTTTTGACTTACTCTTGGTATAGAGGTGCTCTAATCACAAGAGTAGGTTGTTCTTTTGGAGATTAACACTCTCCATCATCTCAAACTCCTTGGAGAAGAATTGGAATGGGACCCATGATCTATCATACTTGCACTTAGAATCCTATATATACTTGGCCTCTCCTAATGGACCTGGCATGCCATTTAACCAATGAGAATTGGCATGGACTCTCTCTGTGATCCCTGTGGGTGGATCCGGTACCGGGATCTTCTGAAGGTGTTGCAGCTCCACAGGCCGTTCAGTTGGTGGCACTTCAACAGGTAGACTATCCACATCAATTCCTGCAGTACTTACTCCTGCCTGTGAGCTCGGACCTGTTGCTTCTGCCATGAGAGTGCTTGTAGTTGTTGATGCTTATCTGCTAGAAGAAGAGAGAGGCACATTAGCATTGCATAGGAAACAGGATGTTATGGTGTTCCCTCCACAATACCAACATGACATTCCGAGTGGTTAGAGGTTAGTGGGTGAAGTGTTCGTGATGTGTGTACATGTGGGTTCGTAGGTTAGGGTTCACTCTAGATGCATACTTTGGATGTGCAATGTTCTCAGAATGCACATACATCAGAGGGGAAGGATTTACAGAGGTGGGTCAGGGGGTTTGATATGGGGTTTAGGTCTCCAAACTTTGATGCTGGAATCGTTGCTTTTATTGGCGATGATGTCTGAAGGGTTGCGTACTGGAGTGTGTTGGGTTTGGGACCTTTTGGGTACCCATTTCCAAAGATTCCGAGGTGTGACCGAGAATGTGGTGGTGTGGAGTGTAGATGTTTGCCTTTGAATGGGAGCCAATAGGACTCATGAGTGTTGGTTTGATCTTGTGATTGGAGGTGAAGTTATTTGAGCTAGGAAGCAGGTCTTGGGCACCCATATCTGCCTAGCATTGGGACTATCCTTCATTGATCGGTTAGGGACCCAAATAGAAATGGTTTGTCTATATTGATGCCTAGGGTACTCCTTCGCTGTAGTCCTCGACACTGTAGCTTGCTTGATGCTTCTTTGGAATCCTGTCTCCAAAGCCGAGGGTTGTTCACCTTTGCGTATCCCGATCTGCTTCATGCCATGGGTTATTCTGTATTGTACTGGTTGGTGTTCATTCTTCTTGGTCCTTGAGCTCCTTTGTATCTTGTATTTTTCAGCTTGCTTTCCTCGAATTCTCTTTGGAAAAGAAGGGAACTCCTTGTTGACTTCTGTACCTTCGTCATGAGCGGTAATCTTTTGCACCATAGAACTTTGGTCAAGAGTAGCATGGTTTATTTCAGGTGGACTCCTGGAAGGACCAGGATTCGGTGCCTCTTCTAGCGGCCTATGTGCTTGATTTTCTAATTCAATCGTTATGTGGTTTTGGCCTACCCATGCCTGAAGAAGTCCACTTCTTAGGTTGAGGCTGACTACATGATCATAGATCCAGTCTTGGCCCATGACAAGAGGTTCGGTAAGATCCTCGTCTTCACACACTAGCACTTTGACTGCCATTAGCACCTCTTGAATGTAGAGGGGAAGTTCCACCTCACCAATGCAAGGGGTTTCCACACCTCCCAATCCTATGAGATATGCCTCTATAGGATTGATTTGTAACTGCAGCTCTTGGCAGTCAGAAAGTCGAGCTGCACTAGTGGCTGCCCCTGAGTCAATTAAAGCTCTCACTGTCCTTACACTCTCTCCTTGTCCTACTTCTAGGGCTACAAAAGGCCGTCTGTCGATTATTCTATGGGAATGTCCATCTGAAGCCTCGCACATGGCCATGGGATAGCCTAGAGATTCTTGAGTGTTAGGCATCGGCTGGTCTCTACCTTGTCTCCTCAATTTCATTCGTCGGATGCGTTCTAAAGCTTCTACCTGTGCTTCTTCTCGAACTCGTTTCTCTTCTTCTTTATGTTTCTTGGTAGTGTTGAGTCAATTTAGCATCTCTTCAGTCAGGGGTTCTTGATATAACTTGACTCTGCATCCACTTATGTAACTTGGTAGAATATCACCCTCTAGAGTGGCTAGTTGAACTGCTCCACTTGTGGAGATCCTATTGATAATCATTGGCCCATAACCTTTCTTCTCTAACTTTGGCATGTTGCTTCAAGGTGTAGACTAGGACTAGGTATCCTGCTTTCAAGCCCTTATCCTTGACGTGTGCATGGAAATATGCCTTTTGCCTCTTCTTGGCTGCATAAATTCCTGTTGCAGCCCTCAATCCTGTTTCACCTAATCGTTCAAGATTGAAGATTCTAGAGGACAACTCATGGCCTGTCCAATCATGCTCTTGCTACTTTCAAGGTTGGTATCAAAAAATCCAAGGGTAGCACTCCATTTTGGCTGAAAACCATCTGAAAGGGCGTGGCTTGGAGTACCGTTTTATAGGCAACTCTGTATGCCCAAACAGCATGGTGTAGCTGTTCGTCCCAGTCAAAGTGTTTGTTATTCACTAATTTGGTTAGCACATTGCATAGAATCTTATTTGTGTTTTCGGCTTGTCCATTAGCTTGTGGGTGATAGGGGGTAGACTTCTTGTGTATCACCAAGAACTCTTGAAGAAGATTTTCAATGACTTCATTCAAGAAGTGAGTCCCTCTATCACTTACTAGCTCTATTGGTAGCCCGTATCGAGTGAACACATTCTCAAATAAGAATTTAGCAATTGTTTGGGCATCATTCTTCGATGTGGCTTTCACTTCTACCCACGTGGTTAGATAATCCGTGGCCACAATGATATACTCAGCATGTGAACCCTTAGCTGGGGGATTAATAGGACCAACAAAATCTATTCCCCACTTAGAGAATGCACGCCCACCCATCATAGGTTTCAATGGCATCTCATCTTTACGTATAGGATACTGAGTTTGTTGACACACATCACACCTCTTCACATAGGTATGTGCATCCATGTGAAGGGTTGGCCACCACAAGCCTGCAAATAGGATCGCTTTGATTACCCGATCTGGTCCAAAGTGTCCTCCTGCTACACCTTGGTGAGCAGTCTCTAATATCTTCAGATACTCGCTCTCGTGGACACATAGTCTCAGGTAACCATCTTTAACCATGCTTGTATAGATTATCACCAATGAGTGAGTAATCTAGGGCTTCTTGTTCTAGACTTCTTTGTCTGGCCAATGTCATATCTTGAGGGAATGTTTTCGTCCTCAAGAATGCTACTAGTGGTTCACTCCAATCTGGCACTGTTGATACCTGATAAAGAGTGGCATGTTCCACAGGTGGTTTAGTGCAGCAGATTGGGCATTCCTTGCACAGCTTATGGACATCAGCTTCCATAGTTGGCCAATGCACTCCAAGTCTCCTTAATGTCTGTATGGTTCGTTGCCATGAGTAATGTTGCTCTAATGCACCTACATGTGCCAATTGCAACCATTTTGCGCACTCATCTTCTTCCACATAACAAGCTAGGATGCCAAGATCGGTATGCTTGTACATACTCCTTGCCATGATGTGGTACTCTTGAGCCTTTACTACCTCCCTATCTTTAGTGCTTATGACAAGGTTATTAGGCCCGTATGTCAATACTCACACTAGTGGCTTAGCCCACTGAGGTATCACTTCCAAATTAAACAGGTAAGCATCAGGAAGGTCATCTGATACTCCTTGTGGGGCTTCTCCAGATGTGAGCCTAGAGAGATGGTCTGCTCTCAAGTGAGTCTTCCCTTTCCTCACCACAACTTCAAAGTCATACTCCATTAGCAAGAGGAACCATCTTACCAATCTACCTGTATTGCATGGCTTGTTTACCAAGTATAACAATGCCTGGTGGTCAGTACAAAATTTAAACTTACTTGCAAGCAAATAGTGTCTAAACTTCTTAACCGGATACACCATGCCTAAGCCTTCTCTCTCAGTAGTGGTATAGTTCCATTCAGCAGCATTTAGCTATTTACTAGCATAGGCAATGGGAAGATCCATATTACCTTCACCAGTAGGTTGTGCGAGTACACATCCAATAGCATAATTGGAGGCATCCACATGAACATGGAATGGCTTGTTCCAATCTGGTGTGGTCAAGATTGGTGTTGATCATAATCTTTGTTTAAGCTCATTGAAGGAATTCTCACATTCATCAGTCCACTCAAAATTAGTCAGAAGTCCGTATAGAGGCTTTGCAATGATGGCATACATGTGTATGAAACGCTGGTAATAACCGTAATGCCCCATGAAAGCTTATACTTCCTTGACATTCTTTGGCCTAGGTAACTCTGCTATGGCTCTTACCTTCTCTTCATCAGTGGATATGCCATTCTTTGACACTATGTGTCCTAGAATTTTGCCTTGCCTAACCATGAAAACACACTTTTCTGGGTTCAGGCAAACTTGATATTCTCTGCATTTATCAAAGATTTGTCTGAGTTCAGGTATATGGGTATGTCTAGTGTTGGAATGAGCGCAAAGATCATCAACATAGACTTCCAAATTCTTCCTCAAGAAGTCTTTAAACACGTGACACATTAATCTTTGAAAGGTAGCAGGTGCATTGGTAAGCCCGAATGGCATTACCTGAAAGGCAAATATGCCCCACTCTGTGGCAAAAGCCGTCTTATGCTGATCTTCTAGTGCAATGGCTACCTGATTGTAGCCAGAGAATCCATCCAGGAAGCTGTACACTTCCTTGCCTGCTACCCTTTCTAATAGATGCTCAGTAATAGGAAGAGGATAACTGTCTCTAATCATGGTAGCATTAACTTTTTTAAGGTTAATACACACACACAATTTTCCATTCTTCTTGGGCACAACCACAATGGGGGATACCCATTCAATGTGCTCAATCTCATAGATAAACCGAGCTTCTACCAATCTATCTATCTTGATCTTAGCAGCGTAGTTATCACTGTATGTATAGGGCTTCTGCTTAGATGGTCTGGCATCTGAGGTCATGGGAATCGTGTGTGAGCATATGTCTGGATTGACACCTTTCAGGTCCTTGTAGCTCCAAGCGAATACATCTCTGTACTCTCTTAGCAAAGCTACCAACTCTTGCTCTTCTTCTTCCGTCAGGTCATGCCCTATGTAGGTGCATCTTTCTTCCCTCTTCTATGGTGACAACTATTTTCTTGGTAGTTTCCTTGCTATCATAGGCCTCTCCTGCTTGTGCCTCACATTTAGGCATTCTTATCATGACTCTCCTATCCTCTATCTCATATTTTTTAAAGTTTTCAGGGACCTCAAACAAAGATTCTTCCTCCTCAGGTGTGACTTCTGTCTTCTTTCTTTTCTTACCTTCATTCTTGGTAGTCACTTGTGTGGTTAACCTCACATCATTTATAAGTTCTCCATGTTTTTGAGGATAAGCTTCCACTTCGTAGAAGTATTCTTCATCTGATGCAAAAGGTGGGTCCATAATGATTGACTCAAGATCGGAGTCACTTGCATCTTCAAATGCATCAGGGCTAGGTTCGCATTCTTCTAAAATTGCATCTCCCATGATTGGCTCTATTAAGAAGACAGAAATGTCATAGCCATCCTCATCACAGTGGGGTGTCCATTGCTCTTCATTGATGGCTACATCCATAGTTGCTAGAATTTTTGCCTAGCCGTGAGGTTCAAATTCTTCATTCGGAAATACTATAGGTGCATAGGCTGGGTCTTGAATTGATCTATGTGTTTCCTTTGCACCTACCTCTCTGGCTTTTTCCCTCTTCTCTTCTTCTACTGCTACTTTGCACATCCATAAGTGGGTATCTTCATGCATCCATGAAGATCCTGATCCTATGGAATGCACCGATTTTGTATCATCTTTGGCTCTATGGATGGGGTTCCATTGGATAGGAGGGACATCTCGATGAGAGTAATATTTGAGATTCACCTTGGTCGTGACACCTAGGTGTTGCAAATACAAGGAATTGGTTCCCCAATCTTGTACTACTTGCAACTGTCGCATAAATGGTCTTCCCAAAATCATCTCATAGGCATGATTTTTGCTAAAGTCACATATAGCAAACGTGTGCTCAAACTCTACACCACATGTAGTGAGATTTATTCCCTCCAGCAAGCCTAATGGTCTTTCTATGTGACCATCAGCCATTTGCAATTTCATCCTCGTGGGCTTGAGTGCTGGCTTGCCCCAACGCTTCCATAGGGAAGTTGTAGCAATTGCAACTCCTGCACCTGAGTCCAAAATTTCCTTGGTTGTGTATCCCTGATGGGTAACTGGGAGATAGGTATTTCCTTCTTCTCCTTCACTCATGTCTCCTATCTTATCCAATGGTATTTCAGGCACTATTCTATGAGATCCTACCTGGGAAGGCGATTTCGCTATGTCTGGCACTTGTTTGGCTGCGTGTTTCCACACTTCTAGCTTAACTTTGAGTAGCTCTTTGTTGATATATTTAGGTAGTGATGTGTGTGAACACACTAGGACCGCCGAGGCACTTTTTTCCCTCTTTAGGAGGTTTTTTCCCTCGGCTTGTATACACGCATATTGCCCTAATGGGCTACTTATCTTTGTACATTCTCTAGTAATACATTCAATATTGTGTGTTTGTGCTCCAAGCTTCTTCTTCTTCCTTGTGTTGTTCGCGTGCTTCCGCAGACGTCTATCTCCAACAATTGGTATCAGAGCAGGTTGTCGCTTCTTTTAGGGCATCGTCGACACTCCTCTGTTTGCAGTCTCAGATTCGCACGAAATTTGGTGAGCATACTCAGGGTGTTTCCGAGATCAAAACAGCTTTGCTGTGTGGTGCCGAAATCGCGATCTGAGCTCGTTTCGGCCTCCAAACACACTATCATAGCGCTTGTGCAGGCTATTTCATCCTTTTGTGCCAAAGGTATATACCAGTTTCTGTTCGCCAGTTTAAGCGTCTCGAAGTTTGCTACAGGTCTAGCAGAACTCCTCTTGGCAGTTCCGTTCAACTTTTTGAGATATAGTCAATTTTGTGCATCAAGGTATTTTAGTCACTGGCCATGGCTGAAAGTAGTGATGTATTCTGTATGTTGGCTATTGAGGATAAGTTGGATGGTACCAACTACCCATTATGGGCTTATATGATGCGATATGTACTGGTTGCAAATGGATTGTGGAACATTGTGCAGGGTGTTGAAAGACGTCCTGTTACACCTGTAACGACAGGTACTGCAAATACAGATGCTGGAGCTGATGAAGATGGTGTCGAAGATGATATTCCGTAGAATCCTGTTCGTGCTGCTGTTTCTGTTGCACCTATTATAGAGCAGATTCGTTGGGATGGCAGAGATGCCCAGACACATAATAGCTTTGTCTGTCAAACGTGCCATTATTCCTCACATTCGCTCTTGCAGAACAGCAAAGGATGCTTGGGATACACTTACCACTTTGTACTAGGTTAGGAATGAGGCTCGTGTTGCTTACCTCCGAAAACAGTTGGAGAGTGAGCACATGAATGAAGGTGATTCTATGGACAATTTCTTAACGAAGATCAAAGATTTGAAGGAACAGTTGATTTCTGCAGATGAGGTTATACCAGATAGCTCACTTGTGCAGACCGTTCTAAATGGTCTTCCTGATTCATATCAGAGTTTTGCTTCTACTCTTCAGTTGATGATGAAAGGCAATCCAAATGCCTTGTCATTTGAGGAGTTAGTCTCTGTTTTGTTGCAGGAAGATCAGTCCAAGCAGAACAGGTCCATTATGCGTGTTGCAGATCAAGCTTTCCTGGCTAGTCAGAAGGGCAAAGGAAAATGGAGCTCTTCTACTAGTAAGCAGAAATCTGCAAATGCTGCACAATCGAAGAATCAGGATAAAGATGAGAAGAAATCAGAAAAGCAGGAATTGTTTTGCAAGTACTGTAAAGGAAATGATCATATCATAAAGAACTCTCCAAAACTGGCTGCTAAAGAGGCAAAGAAGAAAGAGGCTGGAATGGTTGTTGCAGAGGCCTCTACACCAAAAACAGAGTCTGCAAATCTTGTGCAAGAAGAAGAATGGGCGTTTACTACTGTCTACAGTTTTGACCCATCTTCTCATGATCAGTGCATGTCTGTAGTAGACTCAGATGTTTGGTACTTTGATAGTGGGGCGACCAAACATATTACCTCGTAGCACTGTTTCTTCTCTTCACTCGAGCCTACCCCTACAGGGAATACTGTCACATGTGCCGATAACTCCTCTTATCCTGTTATGGGAGTTGGTAAGATCATTCTGACTACTGCTGATGGCAGTTCTTTCACTTTGTTAGATGCTTTATTTGTGCCAGTGATAAAAAAGAACCTATTATCAGTTTCAGCATTAGCCAAGATTGGCTTGGTTCTGAAATTCGTTGATGACAAGTGTACAGTCCATGATCCCTCAAATGGTGATGTGATTATTACTTCTGGCATTTTATGTCATGGGTTGTATAAGCTCATAGACTATGAAAGATCTATGAATGATTCGGCATGTGCAGTTCATGATTCTTAGGCTATGTCAGATGGAAAGCTTTGGCATGCACGCTTTGGTCATCTGAATTTTGCTAGTTTGCTATGCCTGCAAAAATCTGAAATGGTGTCCTCTTTGCCCAAACTTGAGGCTCCTGGAAAACATGTTTGTGAAGGTTGTATTTTGGGCAAAATGCAGCGTTCTTCCTTTCCAAAAGATGGTTCAGTTCGGGCTACGCAGAAATTGCAGCTTGTACATAGTGATGTCTGTGGTCCTATGCAGACACCCTCTTTTGGAAATTACCTTTACTTCGTGACTTTCATTGATGATTTTTCGAGGCATGCATGGGTATATCCACTTAAAGAAAAGTTGAAAGTTTTCACGTGCTTCAAACAGTTTTTGGTTTTGGTTGAAAATTTGTCAGCATGTAAAATGGGCACCCTCCGTTCTGATCGAGGGGGGAATATATGTCTTCAGATTTTAATGCATTTCTGGCTGAATGTGGGATAAAACACCAATGTATAGTGCCATATACACCTCAACAGAATGGAGTTGCTAAACAAAAAAACAGGTCACTCATGGAGATGGCGAGGTGCATGGTCAAAAGTCAGGCTTTACCACATAGTTTCTGGCTTGAGGTTGTCATGTGTGCAGCATATGCACTGAACTGGTGTCCCACTAAAGCGTTGCAGTCTATCACTCCATATGAGGCTTGGCAAGACCACAAGCCATCTGTTGCTCATCTGCGTGTTTTTGGTTGTTTGGCACATGCATTAGTGCCTGAACAACATCGCAAGAAAATTGGATGATAAGGCAGTAAAATGTATTTTTGTTGGGTACAGTTCTGAAAGTAAAGGCTATCGTGTGTATCATCCACAGACTAAACGCATTCTGGTTAGATGTGATGTTGTCTTTGTGGAAGATGCTATTCAGCCATTGCTTTCATGTACTAAGGAGACATCTGTTAGCTCCAAAGACATGTATGATACGTTGATGCCTCATTTACAGGTGGACAATCTAGTGTTGGTCCTAATGAGGCAACTTCTTAGCCCTTGCAGGTTCATATGATGATGCAGATCATTCTATTTCTGATGCAGATTTACATGATGCACTTGTTGATGAGAGAGCTGATATTGAGCAGGCAAAAACTATGCCAAAATGGCTAGTGCAGACTTTGCATGACAACAAATTAGATGCACCTTTGTCATATCGTACTCGTTCAGGCTCTCATAGTGCCTCCTTTGTATTAGATTGCTATGCTATGGCTGTGTCTAGTCTCTGTGATGAGAATGAGCCTGTTTCTTTTGATGAAGCACAGAATTCAAAAAATTCGATGGCTGCCATGCAATCTGAATATGATGCTATAATGAAGAATGGTACATGGTCTTTATGTGACTTGCCTCCCGGCAAGAAGACCATTGGCACTAAGTGGGTATACAAGCTAAAGCGTAAACCTGATGGTACAGTTGACAGGTATAAGGCTAGGCTTGTTGCAAAGGGTTATGCGTAGGAAAGAGGCATTGATTTTGATGAGACCTTTGCACCTACATGCCGTATGACTACTGTTTGGAGCTTTTGTGCACTTGCAGCCCATCATGGTTGGAATGTACATTAGTTGGACATTAAAACAACATTTGTGAGCGGTGACTTACATGAAGAAGTGTATGTTTTTCAGCCACGTGGCTTTGTGCAGAAAGGGCATGAAAACCACGTGTGCAGGTTAAAGAAGGCATTATATGGTTTAAAGAAAGCACCACGTGCTTGGTATGAGAAGATACATGCCTATCTGTTGCACATGGTTTTGTGAACAGTCCAACTGAAAGCACCTTATATGTTAAGCGTGCTAATGATGTGCTTCTGATCATTGTTATCTATGTTGATGACATGCTGCTCATTGGTCCTATTGAGAAGCATATTGTTGATTTCAAGGCTGATTTGCATGCCTCATTTGAGATGTCTGATTTGGGGCATTTGCATCACTATTTGGGCATTCAGTTTATGCAAGTTGATGGTGGAATGGCTTTGTGTCAAACGAAATATATTTACACATTATTGTAGCATTTTGGCCTTGAAAACTATAAGCCTATTGCCACTCCTATGGAGATAGGTTTACGATTGAGTCTTCATGATGCTGGAGATGCATTTGATGCTGTTCTCTATCAGCAGGCTATTGGATGCTTGATTTACTTATGCATTACTCGGCCATATATTCAGTTTGTTGTCTCATAGATGAGTAGGTTTATGCATTACCCAGGAGTCATGCATTGGAAGGTGGTTAAGCGCTTCTTTCGCTACTTGAGTGGTACTCGTTACTTGGGTTGTTATATCCCAAGGGGGGATCACTACCGCCAGATTTGCATGCTTTTTCTAACTCAGATTGAGCTGGTTGCTATGACACTCGTGTGTCCACTAGTGGTTTTTGCTTCATGCTTGGTAGCTCATGTATATCTTGGTTGAGCAAGAAGCAGCCTACTATGGCCACTTCTAGTTGTGAGGCTGAGTATAGGGCAGCTTTCATAGCGACTATTGAGTGTGTGTGGCTCAGACGCCTTATGGCTGATTTGGGTGTTGGCCAATCTTCTGCCACCACCATCTTCACTGACAATCAGAGCGCATTGGCAGTTGCGAGGAACCCTCTGTTCCATGCTCGCACTAAGCACATTGAGATGCATTATCATTATGTCAGGGAGAGGATCTCTGCTGGGGAGATCAGCTTGGCATATGTGCCCACACAAGAGAACATTGCAGACCTTTTAACGAAGGCTCTGCCTAGGGAGAAGTTTGAAGATTTCCGCAAAGCTTTGGGCTTACTTCCTTTTGTGGAGTGATTTCCATATAGCTTGGTACTTCCTTATACATGAGTGCCAACTCCTTGTTCACCGCATCACTCCCAGGGGGGATTTGTTGATATATTTAGGTAGTGATGTGTGTGAACACACTAGGACCGCCAGGGCACTTTTTTCCCTCTTTAGGAGGTTCTTTTTCCCCGGCTTGTATATACGCCTATTGCCCTAATGGGCTACTTATCTTTGTACATTCTCTAGTAATACATTCAGTATTGTGTGTTTGTGCTCCAAGCTTCTTCTTCTTCCTTGTGCTGTTCGCATGCTTCCACAGATGTCTATCTCCAACACTCTTCTAAAGTGAGATTGCACTGCACTTTAGTATTCTTTACTACCTATGTATTCCTAGGTATGATTGAATCTTCATTTCTTATCATGATTGTGGGTGCTCTCAGGCAAGTAGACTTGGTTTCCCATGGGCCTGTGAAATGTGGTAACTCTTGCAAGGAATTAGACTCAAAGTCTAACCTCTCATGAGAGTGGGCACTTTCCTGTTCTTCATAAATAGAAGGGATGTCATGTGGGAATTGATCATGTGCGTCATCCACGAGTTCAATGGGAGGAGGGACTTCACTCTCCTTTGCCCACTTCTCTTCTTGAATCTCTCTCAAGAACTCTGGTGAATACCTATTCATAGAAGAAGAGGTGTCTGGTTCAGTGGAGCTAGGCACATAAGCTCCCTGGGAAGGAATGCTTATTCTATCACTTGCCCTCTCCTTAGCCTGGGAGGTGGCTCCTTTTCCAGACTTTGCAAGTAACCTCTCCAATCTATCCAATAGACCATCAAACTGCAATGGTGTTCTGATGGAGTTAGAGCCATTGAACAAGCGACTGGCTTCAAACATGGCTTGCACCAATTTGACCATTTTAGCACAAAGCTTTGTTCGCTCTATCTCTAGATCAGCTCTAGGGTAACATTTCTCATGATCTGTTACATTGGGCCCTTCTTGGATTCTGGCCTGATATGCTTTAAGCATCATGTCTAGATCTTCAGGAGTGGGATCGGCTAGGACTGATCCTACTCTGGGTGGTGGGTGGGTTATGTGTGGTGGATTAGATGGTTGAGGAATGGAGGGTGAAGGGGATGGTAGTGGTGGGGATGTGTGAGAGTGCGTTTGAGATGTGATTTCTATGATTTTGGCTTTGGTTTCCCGTAGGCTCTCCTCAAGTTCGCTCATCTTTTTTGCCCATTGCCTTTTCATACGTTCACGGCTATCTCTCTAAGCTCTTGTCCTCTTCTTATTCTGACTCTCAGTCTTGCTAACCTCTGCATTCTTTTCCTGGCCTAAGTCTTGGTTTTGTTGCAACACTTGAGCTCTAGTGACCACTTGTATTGGCGCGGTGGACGTGACGCTTCCTGTAGAGTCTACTACTAACCCAATAACATTGATAGGTGTAATTTTTGGCATATTATTGGGATTCTTTGGGCAATCTCGTAAGAGATGCTCTTTTCCACAATCTGTACAAAAGCCTTGGATTGCCATTGACTAGGGTTGTGTAGGTGGAGGCAAGGGGCAATCGCGAATGAGGTGATCTCCCTTACATCTGTAGCATGGTCCTCTAGGGAATGGGGGTCTTACTTGCCTAGGTTTAGGTCTAGTGTTGGGACTTGTGTACATGAGATTTGCATATTTTGACTCCCAACTAGGTTCACTTGGCTCTTCACTGTAGTAGGACTAACCATGTTCAGGAGATTGCATGTAGTAGGCCTGGGGGATATCTATATGTGTAGAATCAAAGCTATGGTTGCTCGGGTCACTTTCTGACAGCAATGGCATTACTAGCACTATGGCTCTATTCACATACTCTTCTATAGCTGCGTACTTTACAGGTATTACATTAGTTGGGGCAAGGGGTTGTTGTGCTAACAGAGGTTGAGGCTTTTGTTGGTTTTGGTATTGTGGGTGGTAGGTTTGTTGAGGTCTACCATACTGCTGCGGTGGGTACTGGTTTTGGTACCTGCCTTGTTGAGGGTATGGTTGTGGGTACGTTTGCCTAACTGCTTGCTTATTGTAGGGGAAATCTTGCGCAGTGTGATTGGTGTACCTCCATTCTATGGTGCAATTGACTACTGGGATTCACTTGGGGTTGAGCCATGATGGGACATACGTTTGCCATATGGTCACTTCCGCAAGTGTAACATCTTTTCACAGGGGCAAATCTTGGAATCTGCTTGCTAGAGACACCTAATTTTAGAGCTACCTTTTCTGCTAGATCCTCAATTGATGTGGATTGTGAGGAAATGAGGCTACTAGAACTATCTGAATCTTTATAGGTTTTTGAGAGCTCTAATTCCTCCCCTAGGTTATCCTCAATGTCGATGCACATGTGTACACACTCTTATGGTCCTAGGGTCTTTCAAGTACACATATGACCTCAGTTTGGTACTTAATGTTGGTGCAGACCAATCACCAATTGAAGGCTTGGAAGGTTAAAGAGTGAAGGAAGGATCAACTATTGAAGCTTGGAAGAAAGACATATTCAGAGGATAAGAGAAGTGTACACATATGTACATTAGTATAGTCATAGGTGACTTAGATCTTTGTTTGAGTAAGAATCTTGTACAAATTATCTATAAATACTTTGAGAGAAGTCGGGGCATGTATGAGAGCATATGTGACAATAGTTAGAAGCCAAGATTGAGGAAGTTAGAAGTCATGAGATAGAGAAAAAGTTAGTTGAGTTAGCTCTCATCACTCAGTTGTAAACTTTTCTGAGTAATTGAAAATCTTGCGCCCGATGTTTCTACGTGTTCTCCTTCTACAGTAGATCAATCGTGAAATGCTTTTGTACAAGTCTAAGTTGGAAGGTGCTTGACCTCTGTACAAAGTTTTAGCTTCCAATTGCAATCAGGCTTAGAGAATTAAGTGAAGGAACATTCATATGTGAAGTATGTTCATAGGTTCCTAAAACAGGCGCAGATTTCGAAGTTATTGTTTTGATCATTTCTCCCAGCACAGTTTAAAGTTTTGCATGAGTGAGGGCTTAATCTTTAAGTTGAAAGATAAGCTACTTATGGCTAGAAGCATTTTGTAAAACGGGCTCGACATTGTGAGAACCAAAGTTAAGAAGTTAGGGGTGTCAAATCGACTTCTCAGAAGTACAGATTTGGACATAGGTAACTTGTGAAGTAAATTTCTCAAGTTATACTAAGGCTTTTGAAGTAATTCAACTTGGAGGAGATGTGCAATCTCTAGGAGATGATTCATACAAAGTTTCATAAAAAACTTTACATGTTTGATAGGTCAATGAGGAGAAATAGTGCAGCAGACTTTTCTGTGTTTTATCTTTTTCACAGATTTTCTCAATTTTGATAATTTGGAGATTGGACCTCTAATTTAGTGAAGGTTTTGACTTACTCTTGGTATAGAGGTGCTCTAATCACAAGAGTAGGTTGTTCTTTTGGAGATTAACACTCTCCATCAGTGGTATCAGAGCAGGAGACATCAAAATCAAGGAAAGGAAGGTCCCGACTGCTGCAGATTCAAGAAGTTCAACATTTGAAGAACTAAGAAGTGAAAGCTTGGAGTCAAAAGCCTGAGGAGAAGACTACTCGACATCAAGAAAGGCAAAAGGAGTCTAATTCGAAGTAAAGGTACATACATTGTTTGTAAAGCTTGAAGTTTTCAATACACAGGTGGATACAAGATGGGAGATGCTCTACAGATAGAGAAATTGGATAGGGAAAACTATCCTGCATGGTCAATGAGGATGGAAGCTCATCTTATGAGCAAAGATTTAATTGGTTACATCACAGGAGAAGAAGAGAAGCCAGAGTTCAGAGATCCTAGTGTTCCAACTAGGGAAGAGTTAGCAGATCTGAAAAATTGGATGAAGAAAGATGCTCAAGCTAGGAGCATTATCTATATGGGAGTCAATGATTACTTGCTACCTCATATTAGAGGTCTTGAAAGTGCAACTGACATATGGAATGCTTTGGAGGAGCATTTCCAGAACACTACAAAGTCAAGGAAGGCATCCTTATGGGCAGAGTTTACTACCTTCAAGAAGAAGGCCTCTCAATCCATCTCAGACTATGTAACAAGGATGAAAGATATTGCAGATGCTTTAGGAGCTGTTGATGAAGACATTGAGGAGGATAAATTGGTAAGGCAAATCCTTACAGGGTTGAGAGGTGATGACAAATGGAAGCCATTTATTTTGTCTACAGAACTATCACTTCACCATTTCACTCCTGATTTAAATCAATTGTTAGGTCATATGCTAACATTTGAGCAGGATGTTAAAGGAGATGGTGACAAGAGTACAGGACATGCAATGTACTCAAAGGACAAGAAGAAGAATAGCAAAGGAAAACAACAAGCAGGTGAAGATGAAGGAACAACTACTCAAGCCAACTTCCTAAGAGGAAGAGGAGGTGGCAAAGGTAGAGGAAGAGGCAGGAACAACAAAGATGGAGGCAAAGCTTGCTGGATTTGTGGTAAGACAAATCACTTAGCTAATGATTGTTGGCATAATAATCAGAATAATGGTGGATACAATCAAAATTATAATTCAAGAGGAAGAGGTGGCAGAAATCAAAGAGGTAATTACAGAGGTAGAGGTGGAAGGAATTACTTTGGAAGAAATGCAGGTAGAGGATTCCAAAGTCAACAATACAACAACACCTACTACAATTATGCTTTAGATCAAAAGGAAGATTCAACATTGATAATGAATGCAACTTGTGAAAGGCAGAGTGAAGATCAAAGAGTCTTCTACATTGACTCAGGGTGTAGCAATCACCTGAGTGGTAACATATCTTTGATGACTGATTTGGAAAGTAAAGTTTTTAATCATGTTGTTCAAACAGGTGACAATACAAAGCACAATGTGAAGTCAATTGGATCAGTGAAGGCCAAGGATGGAAGCACCTTATTGAGTAAGGTTTTGTATGTTCCTACAATCCCTAAGAATTTGATAAGTGTAGGTCAAATTGTTGAAAAGGGATATGAAGTAAGGTTCACTAATGATGGAGTATATGTGGAAGACCCTAGCCAAGGGTATAAACAGATTGTTTCAGGGAAAAAGGAAGGAAGATTATTTACATTGAAGATTCAAGGCAATATTGGTCATGCTATGTTCACATATGGAGGTCATAAGATCTCTGAGTTAGATCTTTGGCACAAGAGGCTTGGACATTTCAATGAAAGAGGTATTAAAGATATGGTTAACAATGGTTCAGTGCTTGGATTGCCTAATGTTGCAGGTCAACATATGACATACAAATGTGAGGCATGTCAATTAGGTAAGGCTCATAAACATTCCTATTCCAAGCATGGTTTTGTGTACTCAGAGAAGCTTGAGTTGGTACACACAGATGTGTGGGGACCATCAAAAGATTTCAGTATAAATGGATCAAGGTATTATGTGATTTATGTTGATGATGCTACTAGGTGGATCACTATCTATGTGATCAAAGATAAGTCAGAAGTGTTTAATACATTTAAACACTATCATGCATATGCAGAAAGAATTACAGGTCATAAGTTGAAAAGACTAAGGTCAGATGGAGGGGGAGAGTATTTCTCAAATGAGTTCAGTGATTACTTATGGAATGCAGGTATAAAAAGGGAGGTTACTTGCAGGTACTCTCCTCAACAAAATGGTGTTGCAGAAAGGAGAAATAGAACAATTGTTGAGTTTGCAAGATCCATGATGAAGGAGAAAAATTGCCCTAATTATTTGTGGGCTGAAGCTGTAAATACAGCCACTTATTTGGTCAATAGGCTACCATGTAAAGCCTTGCAGGGTATGACACCATATGAGGCTTGGTGGGGTAAAAGACCTACCTTGGATCATTGCAGAGTTTTTGGGTGTGTGGCATATGCATATGTGCCATCACAATTAAGGCACAAGTTGGAGCCTAAAGCTGAAAAGTATGTTTTCATTGGCTATGATGATAAGCAGATGGGCTATAGATTGTGGAGTCCATCAACAAAGCAATTTACGGTTTCTAAGGATGTTACATTTGATGAACAAAGCACTTGGTATGCAGGTACAATCAATATCAATACAGGTGATGAAGAAGAAGTGAGTCAAAGAAAAGGTAAATCAAAAGTTCAAATATTTGATGAGCAAGAGAATAATGAAGTGCAGGTTGAAGTGGAAGAGACACCAAGATTTGATCCTGAATGTGAAGAGCCAGAAACCTCAAGGAGTGGAGAACTCAGAAGGTCAACAAGAAATAGGTGGCAACCTACAAGGTATAGTTATGATACTTCATTTCTAGCCACAAAAGATTATGCTTATATGGTGAATACAGATGAAGACCCTTCTACATATGAAGAGGCAAAAGGTAAGGAAAAATGGGAGAATGCTATGCAGGAGGAATATGATGCACTATTGGAGAATCAAACTTGGGATTTGGTTCCTAAACCAAATAGTCAGAAGATTATTGGATGCAAGTGGGTCTACAAGACAAAAAGGTTTGCAGATGGAAGTGTGTCTAGATACAAAGCTAGACTTGTTGTCAAAGGCTTTGCTCAAACATATGGTATTGATTATGATGAGACCTATAGTCCTGTGGCAAAGATGACAACCATAAGGACACTTATTGCTATTGCTGCATGTAAAGGTTGGAAGCTATGTCAACTTGATGTGAAAAATGCTTTTTTGAATGGTTACATTTCAGATGATGTATTCATGGAGCAACCTCAAGGGTTCAGAGATAAAAGGTATCCAGATCATGTGTGCAAGCTCAAGAGAGCTTTGTATGGCTTGAAGCAGGCCCCAAGGGCATGGAACTATAGACTTGTGAAGTTCCTAAAAGAACTTGGTTTTCAGGTGTCTAAAGCAGATAGTAGTTTGCTTGTCAAGGCAAGTGAAAATGGTTTCATATACATGTGCATATATGTTGATGATATAATTCTTACAGGTACAGATGAAGAAGGAATACAAAAGCTTAAGAGGCAAATGGAAAAGGAGTTCAAGATAAGTGACTTGGGAGACTTATCATACTTCTTGGGCATGGAGATTACATATACTCAACATGGAGTATTTGTGACCCAAGAAAGGTATTTGAAGAACTTGTTAATCAAGTTTAAAATGGATGATTGCAGGGTAGCACCTACACCAATGGAGGTGAATCACAAATTGAGTAAGTATGGAGGTGAAGAATTCAAGGACATGAGACAATATCAGAGTTTGGTTGGTAGTCTTATCTATGCTACTCTAACTAGACCTGATTTATCATATGCAGTAGGGGTTTTGTCTCAATTTATGCATTGCCCAAGGAAAGAACATTGGATTGCAGGACAAAGGGTGTTGAGGTACATTAAGGGTACACTCAATGAAGGTTTGTATTATGGGTTTACCTTAGATACAAATATCAAAGTTTATAGTGATGCAGATTGGGCAGGTAATCCAGATGATAGAAGATCAACCTATGGATACATGTGTTATGTGGGAGATAAGTTAATCTCATGGTGTTCTAAGAAGCAACATACAGTTGCTTTGTCTTCTACAGAAGCTGAGTATAAAGGCATGGTTGAAGCTGCAAAGGAAGTGATTTGGCTCAAGACCCTGATGAAGAGTCTTGACATTATGCATGGGGTACCAATTATATATGGAGATAACATGAGTTCATTGTATTTAGCTGCTAATCCTGTTTTTCATGCCAGGACCAAACACATTGAGATTCAGTATCACTTTCTAAGAGAGAAGGTGATGGATAAAGAGATTGAAGTAATCCATACTTCAACAAAAGATCAGATAGCTGATATGCTTACAAAAGGCTTGGATGGACCAAAGTTCAAAGGTTCAAAGACATGGCAGGTATAAAGAAGATAGTGAAGACCTCAATTGATGATTGAGGGGGAGCTGTTGGTGCAGACCAATCACCAATTGAAGGCTTGGAAGGTTAAAGAGTGAAGGAAGGATCAACTATTGAAGCTTGGAAGAAAGACATATTCAGAGGATAAGAGAAGTGTACACATATGTACATTAGTATAGTCATAGGTGACTTAGATCTTTGTTTGAGTAAGAATCTTGTACAAATTATCTATAAATACTTTGAGAAAAGTCGGGGCATGTATGAGAGCATATGTGACAATAGTTAGAAGCCAAGATTGAGGAAGTTAGAAGTCATGAGATAGAGAAAAAGTTAGTTGAGTTAGCTCTCATCACTCAGTTGTAAACTTTTCTGAGTAATTGAAAATCTTGCGCCCGATGTTTCTGCGTGTTCTCCTTCTACAGTAGATCAATCATGAAATGCTTTTGTACAAGTCTAAGTTGGAAGGTGCTTGACCTCTGTACAAAGTTTTAGCTTCCAATTGCAATCAGGCTTAGAGAATTAAGTGAAGGAACATTCATATGTGAAGTATGTTCACAGGTTCCTAAAACAGGCGCAGATTTCGAAGTTATTGTTTTGATCATTTCTCCCAGCACAGTTTAAAGTTTTGCATGAGTGAGGGCTTAATCTTTAAGTTGAAAGATAAGCTACTTATGGCTAGAAGCATTTTGTAAAACGGGTTCGACATTGTGAGAACCAAAGTTAAGAAGTTAGGGGTGTCAAATCGACTTCTCAGAAGTACAGATTTGGACATAGGTAACTTGTGAAGTAAATTTCTCAAGTTATACTAAGGCTTTTGAAGTAATTCAACTTGGAGGAGATGCGCAATCTCTAGGAGATGATTCATACAAAGTTTCATCAAAAACTTTACATGTTTGATAGGTCAATGTGGAGAAATAGTGCAGCAGACTTTTCTGTGTTTTATCTTTTTCACAGATTTTCTCAATTTTGATAATTTGGAGATTGGACCTCTAATTTAGTGAAGGTTTTGACTTACTCTTGGTATAGAGGTGCTCTAATCACAAGAGTAGGTTGTTCTTTTGGAGATTAACACTCTCCATCACTTAACAATCCATCCAAGAATAAAGCCACTTGTTTGGCTGGTGTGGGTAACTCAGGCATAGGGCATCTCTCTAGATATTGCCTAAATCTTCTTCCTGCAAGTCTCATGGTCTCTTGAGGGGTCTGCTTGAAGCTATGTATCAATGAGGAAGTATTATGCCTTATCCCACCATTAGAGAATTCCGTGATGAAAGCCTCCAAGAGTTGGTCTATGCTCCTAAACTGTCTCTCATTCAATGGTTGAAACCATGTAAGGGCTGTATTCCTAAGGGTTAGACCAAAGGCATTATACTGCGTGAATAGGTCCTCAACTTGTTCAGCTCTCAAGACTTTCCTAAACTCTGCCACATGATCATATGGGTCTCCTGTGCCATCGAAGTAGTTCTTCATGGACTTAACTAGTTGGGTAGGTCTCAAAGTCCTCGTGTGCTCTCTAGGTCTTGGTAGAGGGAATTCATCCACATTCCTTTGGTTCCTTGGAGCTCTAAGTACCTCAGGTTCCCCTCTATTTGTTTACGTTCTCATTCTTTCTCTGCCCCCTGAGTTGGCAAAGCTTACCTCAGGTCTATCTCTACTTCTGTCTCTCTGAGCTCCATGAGCTTGGGATGTTCCAGCTCCTGGGTGACCAAAGGACACATTAGACCTAGGTTGGGGGAAAATAAATTCACCTTTCCAAGTGTAAGCATGCCTATCATGTTCTGTAACCACAAAGATCCGTTCTGATGCATTGTCTAGGTAAGTCACTTTTCCTCGGCTATCCAGGTCCTTGAACTCATATATCATGATTGTTCGTACCTCATTTGGCTGATCAGATTTATACCTCCAAAAGGCTTCATCCGTCTCTTGGTTCAGGAGCAGATCTATACTCTTATTGTCCTGGGGAACCCACTCGGGATTAAGGATTCTAGTAAGAACAGATTCTCCTCGAGGGGTCCTCAGCTCTCCTCCTATGTTCCCTTGCTCTAGGTCACCTATGTCCCTCTCAAGGATCACATTCCCGAATTCATCTGTCCTGTCGGGGTTGTTGCGAACATTTGTTTTATGTAGGGTACAAGTTTCAAATTATGTAAATACCTTTGGGAAGTCTTCAAATACTTCAAGAAGGCTCATATTATTCATAAAATGTAGCAAAAATACCACGTGAGTTCTAGAACATGGTGAGTCAAATTAGTGAGTCACAAGGAAGCTTCAGTGGTGTCCTAGTGGAAGGTTGATGTGGCTAGTTCTCAAAGTCCATCAATACTTTGCTTATTTGAGCACTTGAGTCATGTAATACCTCCATCCAAGTGTCTACCACAAATTTAGATGTATTAGAAAGGTTTTAGATTAGTTTTCCATGCTATAAAAAGAGGAGAAAAGTCGTGATCTTGTGGGATGTCCAATGGAGTCATATGTGTATCTCTACACTGCTGTAGTTTTGTATGTAGAGATTGTAGAGCTTGTATCTCCCTCATTATATATCAAAATTACATGTTTGATAGCTCATTGGAAAGCTCTTACTGTCTAATTTGTTTCTGTAAATTTTCATAATCATTGGATATGTGAGCTGAGAGAAATACTCTCTGCAAGTAGTGTGTGTTCTCTATTTTTTATCCCTACTGAAGGTCTCCATTAAACCTCAAACTTGCAGAGGTCATATCTCCTTGTGTATGTATCCAAATCATGTGTTCTTTGTCTTTTTAGAAAGTTCTTTAAATCTACTTGTATTCTCGAAAGTTTCAAAGTCATTGGAGTTGTGAGTTAAGAGCAGTAGTCTCTGCAAGTGATCTGTGTCCTCAGGTTCATCTCTGTTTCAAGGTCTCCATTAAAGCTGCATATTGCAGAGGTCATAGCTCATTGTGTATTTATCCATTTGAGGTGTTCTATATCTTGTTGGAAAGCTCTTAGGGTCTAGTTTACGGTTGTGAAACAGTTTTGGAAAATTCTAAGTGAGTAAAGAGCAATTTGCTCTGCAAGAAAATTGATCTGTGCATACAAGTTTGTGAAAAAGTCAACTAGGTCCTCTTGGGTTTTACCTACTTCTAGCTGTACTTTGGAGATCAATAAACTCCAACATTGGTATCAGAGCAAGTACTTGGAGGCTTGGAGAAGGTTATCATACCTTGACGAATAATTTGAAGCTATCAAAGAAGCATTTCATCATCAACACTACACAAAGGTAGAAGAAGATTGCAAGGAGGCATCTGAAGCAACATTCAAGCAAAGAAAGGTGCACATACCTCATTTACAAGGTAAATATCATATTTCTTCTCATCACACACATTGGAAAGGAGGCTTAAAGGAGGAAGCTTAGCATTTGTATTATGGGAGACCAACATGCACAAATAGAGAAGCTTGATAAGACCAGTTATCACGCATGGAAGTTTAGAATCACAGCATACTTGCAAGGTAGAGGCTTGTATGGTTTGATGGACGGCACAGATATCAAACCCACATTACCAGAGGACCCAAATCAGCAATAATTGAGGGAGTTTAGACTTTGGAATGAGAGAGACAAAAGGGTTATATTCATTTTATCACAAAATATTCGAGATTCAATGGTAGGACACATACAAGATCTAGACACAAGTAGAGATGTTTGGCTTGCATTGGAAAGGTTGTATGCTACAGGTACAAGAGCAAGGAAGATTCAACTCAAAAATGAGTTGAATAACATAAAGAAAGATACAAGGACATCGGTCAATGATCACATATTGAAAGTTAAAGAGATTGCAGATCAACTAGGATCAATTCAAGCTCATGTGGAGGACGACGACTTGGTTGCACATACTCTCAACGGACTCAAAGATGATGAGAGATGGAAACCCTTCATTACTTCATTTTATGTCAGAGGAGAATTACCAGACTTTGATCAACTTATTGCCCTCATGGTCACGGAAGAGATGAATCTAAATGGTTCTACTTCAAATCAAAAAGGATCTCAAGGAAAAGCTCTTTATGTAGGATCATCAAGAGGTGGAAACAGAGGTGGAAGAGGTTCAAATAGAGGTCGAGGAAGAAGGAGCAATGATCAAAGGACTTCAAGTGGCTTCTTCAACACAAGAGGAAGAGGAAGATCAAGCACTAGAGGTACGAGAGGCTACTACAACTACAACCAAAGACAAAGGAGTGAAGATAACAAGAATTGCTATATATGTGGAAGGTATGGACACTATGCCAAAGATTGCTATCAAAATGAAAATAATCAAAGTGGTAATCGAAGAGGAGGCTATTCAAGAAGAGGTAAACAACAAGGAAATTATGCAGTTGAAGGTAAAAGTGATGATTATGATTCGCTTCTAATGATGAATGTTGAAACTAAGAAGAATTGCAATAGCGATGTATGGTATGTAGATAGTGGTTGTTCTAATCACATGTCTCATGATGCTTCATGGTTTTCTAGTATGCATAATCCGTCATGTAAAGGCGTGTTGAAACAGGAGATGATACAACACATAAGATTATGCAGGTTGGAGATGTTGTTATGCACGATAAGAGCAAGACAAATTGCTTGAAGGATGTACTTTATGTGCCAACGATCACTAAGAATTTGATGTCAATTGGTCAAATGGTAGAAAAAGGTCTACAAGTGAGATTTAATCATGCAGGTTACTTCATTGAGGATCCAAAGCAAAGGAGGTTAATTGCTAGAGGTAAAAAACAAGGTAGATTATTTACATTCAAGGTAAACCCAAATCATACAAACTATTTCTCTTATGGTATGCATCGAATAGCAGAGCTTGATCTATGGCACAAAAGGATTGGACACATGAATGTACACAGGTTAAAGGAGCTATCAAAGAAGAGGATTGTTGAAGGATTACTTGATCTTACTAAGCAACATATGGTGCATCTTTGTGAAGCATGTCAAATGGGTAAGCAGAGTAGACAACCTTTCAAGCATTCAAGCTATGTAAGTGATGGTTTGCTAGATCTCATACATACAGATGTGTGGGGACCTACTAAAGAGGCATCCTTGGTTGGTAATAAGTACTATGTATCATTCATTGATGATCATAGTAGAATGACATTTGTGTATTTCATTAAACATAAGAGTGAGGTCTTTGATTGTTTCAAGAAGTTCAAATCATATGTCGAAAAGCAAACAGGAAGGTATATTAAGAAGCTAAGATCTGATGGAGGGGGAGAGTATTTCTCTCAAGCTTTTACTAATTTTTTGTATGATGAAGGTATCAAAAGAGAAGTTACATGCAGGTATACTCCACAACAAAATGGAGTCGCAGAAAGAAGAAACAGAATCATAGCAGAAGCATCTAGAAGCATGCTTAATGATATGTGTTTGCCTAATTATTTTTGGGCTGAAGCTGTTAGCACAAGTGTTTACATTATCAATAGAGTTCCGACTGCTCGAGTTCATCATTTGACACCATATGAGGTATGGCATGGAAGGAAACCAAGTGTAAGTCATTTGAAAGTATTTGGTTGTGTATGTTATGTACATGTACCTAGTGAGGTGAGATCTAAACTTGATGCAAAATCAAAAAAATGTATATTTACTGGTTATGTAGATACTCAAAGAGGATATAGATGCTATAATCCTCATACCAATAAGGTTGTTGTGTCAAAAGATGTAAACTTTGATGAATTACTTTCATGGTATGCAGATAAGAATTGTTTGCAGGTCATGGATGAAAATGAAGAAGGTGTGGTTGAAGGAGATGAATGCATAGTTCAGCCATCAGGAAGTTTAAATGATGAAAGGAGTGGTTTAGATGAAGAAAGAGGATCACCTTTCAATGGAAGATTAAGGCAAGAGTCACCTCCAAGTGTTAAAAGTAAAGGTAAACTCAAACTTGTTGAAGTTAATGATGAAGGAGAGGAAATTAGTGATGTATGTGAGTATGGAGAATCATCAAAGGTTCCTAATAAGAAAGGAAGAGCATCTACATTGGAGGTAAGAAGAACTTCAACAGTAAGTAAGCAACCTCAAAGGTATACTTATGAATCTTTCATGAATACTCATTATGCTTTTATGATAAAAGTTGAGCAGGAAAATGAACCCACATGTTATGATGAGGCCAAAGGAGATGAAAAGTGGGAGAAAGCAATGAGAGAAGAAATGGAAGCACTACAGGATAACAAGACTTGGAATTTAGTTCCAAGTACACCAAAACAAAAGGTAATTGGTTGCAAGTGGGTTTTTAAGATTAAAAGAAATAGTGATGGTAGTGTGTCTAGATATAAGGCTAGACTTGTAGCGAAAGGATATAATCAAACTCAAGGTGTGGACTATGAGGAAACATTTAGTCAAGTAGCAAACATGGCAACGACGAGAACTTTGTTGGCTTTAGCTGCAAGTAAAAGGTGGAATATATATCAACTCGATATAAAGAATGCCTTTCTTAATGGTGAGTTAAATGAAGAAGTGTATATGTCACAACCAGATGGTTATGTGGATGCAAAATGTCCTAATCATGTATGCAGGTTAAAGAAGGCATTGTATGGTCTTAAGCAGGCACCAAGGGCATGGAATGCAAGGTTGGTAAAGTATCTTATGCTGCAAGGATACACAGCGAGTCATGCTAATCCTTCACTTTATGTAAAACATGTAGATGGCATGTGTGTCTATGTATGCATTTATGTGGATGACTTGTTGATTACAGGGAATGATGCAAAAGCAATTGATGAGATAAAAGGTAATTTGGAAAAGGAATTTAAAATTTCAGATCTTGGTTTGCTCAGATACTTCCTTGGGATTGAATTTGTGTATAGCGATGAAGGTATGTGGTTGATACAAAGAAAGTATATATGTGATATGCTGAAAAGGTTTGGTATGCAGGAATGTAAATTTGTTTCTACTCCAATGGAATGTAATGTAAATCTGAGTGCAAAGGAAGGTGATAAGTTGCATGATATGAATGTATATAGATCCATGGTAGGATCTTTGATTTATGCAAGAAAAACTAGACCTGATATATGCTATGCAGTGGGAGTATTGTCACAGTTTATGCATGAACCTAGAGTACCTCATATGCATGCAGCGAAAAGAGTGCTTAGGTATTTGAAAGGTACCATGAACGAAGGATTATTTTATAGTCATGATACTGATCTAACTCTTAAAGTCTTTAGTGATGCAGATTGGCTGGAAGCAAAGATGACAGAAGATCCACAAGTGGATATGTGGTAATAGCAGGAAACAAGACATTAACATGGAGTTCAAAGAAACAGCCTACAGTTGCTTTATCTTCTACAGAGGCTGAGTATAGAGGTTTAGCATTGGCTACTACTGAGCTTATGTGGTTTAAAAAGTTGTTTCATGACTTGAATGTGCAAGTTGATGTACCAATGATATATGGAGATAATTTGAGCAACATTCATATGACCTCAAATCCTATTTTTCATGCTAGAACAAAGCATATAGAGGTTCACTATCATTATGTTCGAGAGAAGGCCATGAACAATGAAGTGCAGGTTTCTTTTGTTGGAACAAAGGATCAAGTTGCAGATATCTTCACCAAATCCTTGGATGGACCAAAGCTTCAAAGATTCAACTATATTCTTGGCATGAAGGAAATACCCTTTGAAACTTGAGGGGGAGAATGTTGCGAACATTTGTTTTATGTAGGGTACAAGTTTCAAATTATGTAAATACCTTTGGGAAGACTTCAAATACTTCAAGAAGGCTCATATTATTCATAAAATGTAGCAAAAATACCACGTGAGTTCTAGAACATGGTGGGTCAAATTAGTGAGTCACAAGGAAGCTTCAGTGGTGTCCTAGTGGAAGGTCGATGTGGCTAGTTCTCAAAGTCCATCAATACTTTGCTTATTTGAGCACTTGAGTCATGTAATACTTCCATCCAAGTGTCTACCACAAATTTAGATGTATTAGGAAGGTTTTAGATTAGTTTTATATGTTATAAAAAGAGAAGAAAAGTCGTGATCTTGTGGGATGTCCAAGAGAGTCATATGTGTATCTCTACACTACTGTAGTTTTGTATGCAGAGATTGCAGATCTTGTATCTCCATCATTATATATCCAAATTACATGTTTCATAGCTCATTGCAAAGCTCTTACTGTCTACTTTCGTCCTATAAATTTTCATAATCATTGGATTTATGAGCTGAGAGCAATACTCTCTGCAAGTAGTGTGTGTTCTCTATTTTTATCCCTGCTGAAGGTCTCCATTAAACCTCAAACTTGTAGAGGTCATATCTCCTTGTGTATGTATTCAAATCATTTGTTCTTTGGCTTGTTAGAAATTTCATTAAGTCTACTTGTATTCTGAAAAGTTTCAAAGTCATTGGAGTTGTGAGTTAAGAGCAGTAGTCTCTGCAAGTGATGTGTGTCCTCAGGTTCATCTCTGTTTCAAGGTCTCCATTAAAGCTGCATATTGCAGAGGTCATAGCTCATTGTGTATTTATCCATTTGAGGTGTTCTATATCTTGTTGGAAAGCTCTTAGAGTCTAGTTTATGTGTGTAAAATAGTTTTGGAAAAGTCTAAGTTAGTAATGAGAAATTTGCTCTGCAAGAAAATTGGTCTGTGCATACAAGTTTGTGAAAAAGTCAATTAGGTCTTGTTGGGTTTCACCTACTTCTAGCTGTACTTTGGAGATCAATAAACTCCAACAGGGGTAACTAGTGACTACATATATGGTTCCTTCTTTGTCCAAGTATGCTCCATTTTCAAACTTGACTGCTGGGTGTTCCAGTCCAATGGATTGATCTGGGTTTTCGATATGTACCACAGACCTTCCTAGGCCGTCCTCATAGATTCTAGCACCTAATCGGTTGGTCCTAAGGTATTCCAACTGTGTCTTGTAGGGGCCTTCCACCCTATACAAATATGGCACACCTGAACTCCCCGTAGGTCTCTCCATACCTTGAGACATCTCTGATTCACTAGTCCCATAGCTAGGGTAATGTGAAAAGTGGCTCAGTTGTTGGGCCCAATACCTAGCAGTGTGATTGACACTAGCCTCTAAAGACCTAAGACTTTGTCTATCTCTCCCTAGATGTCGTCCTGATCTAAGGTTCATATGCCCTTTGTACATTGCTGATTTCTTTGGTACCAGTCACTTGTTCCTTTTAAGTTCCTTTGGATGTGTTTTCTTGTTTTTAATTAAGCGTCGTCAGGAGCAATTTAGTGTGTCATACTTGATGTTCTGGGTCTGCTTAGTTTAATTTCTTTTCCTTTAAGTTATCCCTTGACTGCAATTTAGACTATTCTTGGGCTTGAGAAGTTAAATACTCTTAGAACTTGAGTATTCCTATCGTACCTCTATTCAAACAAGACAACTACTCGCACTTAGCCTATGCTAAGAATGGACTGAGGGGGTTAAGAGATGTTCCAACCTCAAGACACTCCTCCTTGCTATGCTTCTCTGCCCAGGAAGCAAGTTCCCAAGCCTGCACACAATGACACTCGCTTTGATTTCTCCAAGAGCTCTCGATAATCCTGTAAAAAATTCCCAAGTTTAGCTCCAACTTGATCCTTCAATTGACAGACAATTTGTCACAGACACTTTTAATGACCCTTTTTTCCCCCTTTGCTATTGTCAAAAACATTTTTTCCTCTAGAGCTCTCTTGGTATACCTACCCCTCAGTAGGTCAACTTCAAAATACACTATCTGAAAATCAATGCATTATTCTTATAAAAACAGTTGAGGGTGTGTAGTATATGCCATGAGCTTTCTGACAAGCCCTATAGCTCAAAAAACGGATTTCAAATGAAAAAGTTATGACTATTCAGGGTTTAGGGGGTTAAAACAGACAAACAGGCCCTTTCAGGGTTCTAGGGCAGTTTTTCCAAGGTCTATCAAGTGTATGAGTGAGTGGGTATGTAAATATGCCCAAACTTTAGCCTAAAATTCCAAAAAATTACCCCTTTATTTTTTTGCCAAAAATGTCTATCTATCGCGATAGACGGTGTCTGTCGCGATAGACACTAACTGTCGCGTGGGGCTGTCTGTCGCGATAGACGGTGTCTGTCGCGATAGACGGTGTCTGTTGTGATAGACGGAGTCCGTTGTGATAGACGGAGTCCGTCGTGGAATTTGGTCTGTTGTGATAGACAAGTGCGTGTCGCGATAGACGGGGTCTATCGTATGTCGTGGTTTTGGTCTGTCACAATAGACGATGTCTGTCGCGATAGACTGAGTTTATCGTGGAATCTAGTCTATCGTGATAGACTAAGTCTGTCGTGGAATTTTGTCTGTCGCGATAGACAGGTGTCTGTCACAATAGACGGGGTCTATCGTGGGTCTCTATCTGTCGCGATAGATGGGTGTCTGTCACGATAGACGGGGTCTATCGTCTGTCGTGGTTTTGGTCTATCGCGATAGACAGTGTTTGTCGCGATAGACTGAGTCTGTCGTGGAATTTGGTCTGTTGCGATAGACAGTCTCTATCGTGGGTTGCGGTCTATCACGATAGACCGTGTCTGTCGCGATAGATGGTATCTGTCGCGATAGACTGAAAAAACGCAATTTTTTTAGAAACTTCTAGTGATTTGGAGTGCTCTAATGGTGTAGGTTACCGTGCCAAACATGCATTAAAAAAATATCAAGTTTTCCTATCTGTCGCGATAGATAGAGGTAGTCGTCCTGGGACCTGTGCAGAGTCTGTTGTACCTGTGCAAGCTACTGGAGATGGTGGTACAGCTGGTTCCTACAACAAAGGCTCAAAAAACACACAAAAATAGATCGCATGTAAGCTCTCTCTCGCTCTCTCTCACAAATGAAATGAGGGAAATGATTTGGAAGTGGGAATATAAGGTGAAGAAGGAGATGAGGATGGAGATGAAGATGGAGATGGAGATGGAGAAAAATCAGAAATTTACCTACTACTTACCATTCCAACGCATCCTCTCTACGTCTTACCATCACACGCTCGTCCTCAAAGCTCGAATTCCCGGCAACGGTGCCAAATTTGGTGTCACTCAAGCACAATGGTGAGTACCAACATGGGGAGATCCACCTCATAATTGTCAATCCGTGGAGACGTGAGGACTAGTATGAAGACTATGAGCAAGTGAAGGCACAAAGTGCGTGAGTGAGAAGCACACAAACATGCACACACATACACACACATGCACACACAAGGCAAGAACAAGGAGAGGAACAATGGAGTTCTTTGCATTAGTCAAAAAGTCTCTTACATAAGCTCAATTAACAAACAATCTACCACAAAAATGAGCTTTCTAGCTCTTTTTATAGTTTTCTCACTAGTTTTGGCCTTGTCTAGACCTAGTGTCCGGCCTAGTTAAAAATTAGGTTCTAGAGCTTATTTGAGGGCTCAATTGGAGTCTAAAAATTATGAAAATTGGTATGTAGCTAGTTCTAATACTCCTCAAGCTCGAGGACTCCTCGGCTTGAACAAAATGGAGGTCTATTCTACCAAAAACGGAATTTACAATGTTTGTGTAGTGATTAAAATCACTTGAGTTGTGAATGGTCCATGGAAAAAATGATTAGGCCTTGTTGTCGTATTGTTCATGACCGCTCTGTTGTGCTGGTATGCTCTTCATCTGACTTGTATGCCAACAATGACAAAGGTGATACAAGATGCTGAACCTTCTTGCTTTGAAGATGCAATTGGAATTACAGATTGGGAAAAAGCTATGGATGAGGAGATGGCTGCACTTTATGGAAATGATACATAGAAGCTGGTTCCATTGTCGCAAGGAAAGAAACCCATAGGGTGGAAATGGGTTTACAAGGTAAAGCATAATGTTGATGGTAGCATAAGCATGTATAAAGCACGATTGGTAGCTAAAGGATATGCATAGATATATGGAATTGATTATGAGGAAACACTCAGCCCTGTAGCTAAAATGTCTACTATCAGAACACGTGTTGCATTGGCTACAACAAAAGGATGGACTTTGCATCAGATGGATGTGAAGAATGCTTTCCTACATGGTGAGTTATAGGAAGAAGTATATATGGACTAGCCACAAGGATATGAAGATTCAAAGCATCCACAATATGTTTGCAGGTTGCAAAAGTCTTTGTATGGGCTGAAGCAAGCCCCTCGTGCATGGCATCCAAGGATTGCTGATTACTTAACCAGCATTGGGTTTTCTATGTGTGATGTGGATCACTCACTATATGCAAGGAAGGTTGATGATGGCATCACTATTGTGGCTATTTATGTTGATGACCTGATTGTAGGTGGTGATAATGAAGGAAGCATCAAAGAGGTAAAACAACTTCTTGTGCAGGAATTTGACATGAAAGATCTTAGTGAGCTGTGCTATTTCTTGGGCATTGAGTTTATACATACAAAAATAGGTGTATGGATGTCGCAAAGGAAATATGCCTTGAATATGCTGCAAAATTATAGTATGGCTGATTGTAAGCCAATTTCTATGCCATTAGATCAGAATTTGAAGTTGGATTATACATCAAGTGAAGCATTGGAAAATGCTACTATGTATAGGAAAATTGTAGGAACTCTTATATATCTCACAATTAGAAGGCCTGATCTAAGCTATACTGTTGGACTTGAAAGTCAATTTATGTAGGTTTCCAGGAAGCCACATTTGGATGCTCTGAGGCACAGTCTACATTATGTGAGTGCTACTTTGGATTATGCATTGTTTTATGAGGTTGGTGTAGATTTGCAGGTTTATTGATATACCAATGCAGATTGTGCTGGTAGTGTTCCAGATAGAAGATCTACTAGTGGTTTTCTATTCTCACTTGGGAGTGAAGCTCTTACATGGAGCAGCAAGAAGCAACCCACTATTGCTTTGTCGAGTACAGAGGCTGAGTATAGAGGTGCTGCAATGGCAGCATGTGAGGCATCATGGCTAGAAATGCTACTTGCAGATTTAGGTGTGGATGTGGGAAAGCTTATCACTATTTATTGCGATAATCTTAGTAGCATACAGTTAGCACCGAATCTTATTTTCCATGCTAGAACAAAGCATATCGAGGTACATTATCACTTCATCAGACAAAAGGTATTAGCAGGTGTTTTGTTTTGGACTCCAAGTTGTCCTCTCCAATCATGAAGTAACAAAGAATCAACAAATCATCTTTATTTTGTCAATCCTAGGAATATCCATAAGACCACAGCCCCTTCAAGATAATAGATTCAAGGAAATAAGAGATTGATGGCTGGATTGCTGAGATAAATTGAAGATGAAGAGAAAATCTTGAGTTTACCATAACTAAGGCAAATCTCCATCATTTTCTATGTTCTTTATGTCAAAACCATGCCATTTCATTAGCAGAATACAAATATGAACTCAAAATTGAAAAATATCACCTGTATCACAAAGACGAGACAATCGCGATTCTGTACCAACAGACGATTTTCACAATTTTGGAACTTCCTTCAGTCCTTTCCACTCATTTACAGCAATAGGTCTCTCTCTTCATACAACTTACTCAGTAATACACACATATGACTCACAAATCTCCATGATTAAGCAAGAGACAAGCTCACACATCAAAAGAAATACACTCAACAGGAGAAAACACGATTTTGCAGAAACTCTTTCTTCTCTATTGATAGCTTGAGCAAATAACTAACCAACCTCTCCAAAATAGAGAAAATTGACTTATATACATTTTCAAGTGTCCCTTTTCACACTTGAAATTAGGTCTTTTTCTCTAATTTTCTAAAAAAATGCTATCTAAGAGTTTCTAAAAATTCTACAAAAATTACATGATATCCTCAACCACATAAGGAAGACTCTTCCTTATTTTTACAATCATTGCATAAATATTTTACAAATTTTTTGACTTTTTACTAATTTTTTACATCAAAAATGCTCTTCCAAAAATACACCTTCCAACATCCTTCCCCTCCTAAGCCTTTCGGCTCCTGACGAAAGATTTTCTTATGTGAGCTCAGCTTTATTTCTTCTTCCTTTGATACACTTGTGACACCAAATCATGGCTCTTCCTTTCTGTGACATTCAAGTTATTGACCATTTCAAATAAGGCTTTCCTCCATTGTACTGTAGCTTCAGGCTTATCTATGATATCCTTCTTCAAATATTCGGTGTAAGCAACTTCATAGGCAGTAAGTCTTGCTTTTGTAACAACTGATAGGTTTCCAAAAATCTCTGACTCCCTCTCAAAAAACCCATAATCAAAAGCATCTTCAAAAATCTGTAAGTAATGGCTACCCAAAAATATAATTCTGCTGTAGTAGGCCATTAAGCAGATCCTGTCTGGTGTCTCACTCAAATCAAACAAAAGAGCATCTGTTGGTGAATTAAACCCTATGTAGTTCAAAATTCTGATATCTGTATCAGTGTAGGTCTCTATACAAGCTAGAATCAACCTCATTATTCTGACCAGTAATATACAAGCCGGATCATTAACATCTTTATATGTTGTTAAAACTGACTCAGCAGTATTCACCATGTAATTCTTTGTAGGCCAAGTGCCTGCCTTTGGACCTGCTATTTTTGGAAAATTCAGCCATTTTGCTGGAATCTGCCCTGTTTTTCTCCTTTCCCAAAAAACAGTCCATTCTCTTCTTCTGGCAACTGGACAATAGGCTGGGTTGATCTTTAAATTCAAAGGTGTCTCTTTCCAGATTTTCCTACATTCCTTATTGGCATCCAACCACTTATTTCTCCATTTAGGATTTGCTCTTTCAAATAACTCCTTCGTGACATTAATATCTTCTTCATACTCAAGGTATTTGTTAGGGGATAGCCCTACTCTGGCTAATTGATAATTCTTTATACTCTCCAAAATCATACAAAAAGGTATTCCCAATCCATCTGCAGCCCAATGATGCTGATCTGGATTAATGCCTTTATTCAGAGCAAAGGTAACTATTTGATCTTCATACTCATCATGCATTTTTCTGATAAATTCCATTCTTGACTCTCTATTGGTCAATAATTTCTGTACAAAATCTTCAGAATATTCTTCCTCTGTTTCTTTGGCTGCTGATTCCTTGTTCTCTTGTTCCCTATCAAAATCCCCTTTTTCATATTCCCTGTTGTCTGTATCTTCTGCCTGTACTTGATCTTGAATTTCTTCTGGAACTTTTGATTTCTCCAACTGTTTCTGTAATTCTTCTATAATCATCATTGAATTTTTGTTCTGAGCTGCCCATAACTCCTTTTCCTTCCTCCACTCATTTCTTTCTTCCTCCATCTTTGCTTGCCATTCACTTCTTTCCTTCTCTACCTCCATATGTAATTGATGATATCCTCTCATTGATGTGGCAGCATGAGTGTTTGCCTGTTTCTCCATTTCCTTGGCCTCTTTTAATTCTATTTGAAGTCTTTGAATTTCTTTATGCAGCTCTTCCTTTTCTTCCTCTGTCAATTGAACAGATTTACTTCCACCTTGTAGTTGACCTTCTTCTAACAACACTTTATTAATCTCTTCATGTGCTCTAGTCAGAATTTGATAAGATGTTTGTAAAGTTCTGTATCTTCCTCCTATGGTTTTAAGTTCCATTTCCATTTTGGCATTCTACTCTGATAACTTTACACTCTTTTCTTCCAAATATTGGATCCTGTTCTGCTTCTGAACCTCAGCTTCTTCCAAAGCAATGATTCTATTGAGATATTCTTCATTCCTTTCCTTTATCAACCTTAATTGCTCTGTCATCTGCTCTTTTTCTTTCTTGTGTTCTTTGATAATTAAACTGCCTTTTTCAAATTCTGATTCAGCCACCATTCCTGATATGATCATATTTCTGCTAGATGGTCTGAATTGTTCAATGTTGCTCATAATCATTTGACAAGCTGATCTTATATTTTTGGGTATTCTTTCCAACCCTACTTCTATTTCTGTCTGTCTAACTTCAATTTGCTTATCTTCTTTATCCACATCATCTTCTTCTGCTGCTGTTTCATCCTCTATGTCCTGCATGTCTTGTTCTTCATCACTGTGATCATAGTTCTCTGTATCCTGATTGTTATCATCCTCTTCATAAACTAGTGCTCTGTCATTTGCACTCTTCTGCTCTGAAAAATCTGAAGCTTCCTTCTTTTCTAATGGCTTCTTTTCTTCCAATACTTGTTGCTTCTCTGTGAAGAGCTGGTCTCCCTTAATTAGTATCTCCTTCTCTTGTGTTAGGGTTTCCTGACTTTTGTTTGAGTCCTTTTCAACAAGAATTTTTTGAACTTTCCTGAGTTGGTCTTCCTGATCCTGCTTTTCCTGAACTTCAACTGATTTAATTTCTTTTGTACCAGCAACCTGGTCATTACTTTTCTCATTTGTGTATTCCTGATCTTGCTCCTCAATGTCCATAAAATCTGCTTCCACCCCCTGTTCTTGATCATTCTTAGATGTAAATTCCTCACTGCTTTTTATATCCTGCAGCACATCCTTTATACTTTGAACAATTCCTTCCTCTATTACTTGTCCCAAGACCTCTTGAGCATTCTTTTCTGATTCTAACTCCTTGCTTTCCTGTTCTTTGGATGCATCCTTCTGCTGATTATTTGAACTGCCGAATACTTTCTTTGCTAGTTCCTCCAAACTTGCAGTCAACCTTGCATTTAATTTGAACTGTGTCTGTGATGGGTTGGTCCATATTGAATTTTTGTCAACATTCATTATTCCAGAACTATCTTCATCTCTCTTCTGGTCTTCTTCTTCTGTCATCCTTGCCTTTCCTTTTAACTGCCTCCTTTTTTCTTCAGCACTCATTTGTGGAACTACTTCCTCCTGTGTCTGCTTCTCTTGAGGTTTCTTACTTGAATCCTCAGGTGTTTTCACTTTTTCCACAGCCTGTACAGCTATATTGGGAGTGTTGGGTATTGACAGATTTAAACTTTTTAGCAAAAAACTCTCAATGTCGCTATCTGAATCAGATGAGAATCGTGAAGATCCTCCCACTTCTTGTTCTGTAGGCTTTGACACTTCCATCACTGAGGTTAGCTTCTGTGTTTCTTTTGTAATTACTTGTTTCATTTCTTTCATCACATGTTCATCTGCCATTTTTCCTTTTCCTTTCTTTATCATCTTCTTCTTTTGAACAGGTTTCCTTGGCATCTTCTTTTTCACTATCACCGTAGTTCTGGCCTCTGGAGGTCCTTGCAACTCCTTGAAGTATGCCAGCAATTCTACCTCCTTCTTCACAAATATCTCCTCAGTTTCTGCTGCCATCATTTCTTCATGCAATGCTTCATAGTGCTCCACCTCTTCTTGGATCCAATCGGTAGCTTTACATGAAAAATCTTCCAACATTTTTTGATATTGTGCCTCGTATATGGCTCTTTTGCTGTTTCCTTGAGTGAGATAAGTGTAAAGCTGTTCTTTACTTGTTTGCGGAGGATGAGGTTCACTGGAGGATTGTACCTTTTTCTGTGCTGCCACCTGTTCCTCTCTTGTTTCTTCCGCCTGTTCTAACTCTACTTTTCTGGGGTCCAACTTTCTTTTCTTTACTGGAATCACTTCCTCAGATATTACTTTTCTCTTCATTCCTATTCCCCTCATGCGAGTTTGTCCTTCTGATTCTCTTCCAAGCGCCTTTCTTGGGGGACTTTTGATTCCTGACATCAAATTTCTGAAGTACTGTGCCTCAGGAGCTAACTTTAACTGTTCTTCCATTCCTAGAACATGATAAATGATTTTTGTCAAAAACTGGGCTCCATTTATGAATTTCTTCTGCTCCCAGTGTTTTGCTGCTTCCTTCAGCTGTTCATGGATGTAAGGTGAGACATCTATCACCCCAAATGGCTTGGTTCTATCTTTGTTATTGAACATTAATAGAGTTACTGACTTATGAGGCATGGTATACCTTGGTAATTTCGGAAAACAAAAGAACTGCAAGAACATTCTTATAGCATATTCTTCATTTTCTTTTCCCTTGAAGTCAGTGAACTTTACATACCCCGTGTAAGTCTCCTTATTTTTCTTGACAAAACTTTGGTCCAGTTTAGTGCCCATTGGATAGAACTGTAAGGCGGCTCTGATATGTTCTGCTTTGATGACTATCCCTGCCTCCTGATTGTCTTTATTCTTCACTTTACATCTGAAGTAGGCATCATTGCCTTTTCCCACTTCCTCCAAAGTTCCCATCACTTGTGCTACTCTTTCAAAGTCAATAAAGAAAATAGGTTCTTCTAAGAGCTTGTGCAATCCCACAGCTTTCCATCTTTTGAGGTTGACAGAAGTTTTCTGAAACCTGTAAAATTCTTGGCACAGCATAGTGTACTTATATCCTCCCACTGCTACTGTGAAGATATGCTGTCCTATCACTCCCAGAATTTCTTTAAGTTCTTTTGCTATTTTTTCAACTTCTGGGATTTCTTGGTCTTCATCGGATTCTAAGTCCACTTGTTCTTCAGCTGCATCACTGTCCAAAAACCAGTGTCCTCTGGACAGAGTCACTGAATCAGCTTTGAAGTCATGGATTGTCAACTCCTTTGTATTCACCATCCTGTATTTATATATAACAGAAAAGAAAATACTCCACCCACATGAGTCACAAGATTTCATGAGAAAATACTATATTATTCTGGAATGTTACTGACATATATAAAAAATAAGAAAGACAAGTTCCCAGCAATTTTTGCTTTTTTTCAAGAGACTCAATTTTAAGTGAGCAACACAGGTGTAGCAAGACATCTATTGTGCTCTCTCCAATTGTCACTTCCTTGCTCAAAAAACAATTCCTGAATTAGAAGGATGATGCTAGAAAAGATGATTAATGAAGAAACTTTGAAAAAGTAGTGGTGAAAAAGAAAAATGATCTCAAAAAATTAAAAATCAATAAGACAAAACAACTTTTTTCCATAATAAGTTACTCTTTCCCTCCCTATATCTTGCTTTGTGTTTTTTTTATTTTTAGAAAGAAAATCAAGAAAATAAAAAAAAAATATATATATATATATATATATATATTTTTTTTTTTTTTTTTTTTTCTGTCTTCTTTCCTTCCCCTCCTAATTTTCTTCTAAGGGGAAAGAAGGAAATATTTTTCTGTCCTCTTCAAAATTCCAAAAATAGGTCCATTGTGGATTATCCCTCTTCCATTGACCCAATTCTGATTTTTTCACCCAGTAATGTTTTACTCCATTTGTCCTTCTGTTCTGGAAATATCCATGCTCTGTGGATGAACATTTTGTGACATTTTTTGGCTTCCATATCCATTTTGTTTTAATTTCCTGTTTTGGTGAGCCATAACTGTGCATGACCTGTTTCCATATTCTTTTTGTTCTGTTTTGTTGATATTGCAACTTTGGCAATAATAGTCTACTCTGTTTTGTCTCCTCATCCACCTTTACCTCTTCAGTCTTTTGCTGATCTTGAGTGTATGAAGCTTGATCACTTTGTATTGTCAAAATGTTCTTGTCCTCCATTGAGAAAGCAAATCCTTCGAGATGTGGTTCATGAACATCCATATGAACTACCTGCTCTTCATTACTCAGAAAGAACATTAAAAACTTTTTGTCCTTGATGGTCAAATTAAGCTTCATTTTTTCAAAATTTAAGATGACTTTACCTTGTTTGAGCCATGGTTGCCCTAAAATCAGCTTTTCAGTCATTAAATGGTCTGGCCACTCTTCACAATCTATCTCCATATATTCATTATTAAATTTAACTTTAATAGAAAGTGAAGATATGCTTTGAATTCTTTTCCCTCCCAGGGTTTTGATCAAAATTCTGCTTTCAGCTCTCTTAAGATTAATCTTATTGATCAAGGCTGAGCTAACTAGATTCACTTGAGCTCCCGAGTCTATCAAAACCCTTATGTTTTCATTCTGGTAATTCATCATAATCAAAGGCAAATGTTCTTTTTGCTTTAGAGTGTTTTCACATAAGCACACTTGTTTCAATTTTCTAATTCTCTCTTTGGCTTCTAGTTGAGCCTCCTTTCTAATACTTTCTTCTTCTTTTTTCCTATTTTGGGCCTTTTGCAACCTTCTCCATTCCTCAGTAGTTAATGGGCACTCATACCTCTTTACTCTACATCCACTTATGAAATTTGGCATGATTTCCCCATCAATATTGGCTAACTGAATAGCTCCACTTTTGCTTATCTGATGTATGATATATGGCCCATGACCTTTTTTCTGAAACTTTTTCTGATGTTCCTTGATTGTGTAAGCTAAGACCAGGTCTCCTTCTTGTAGATCTTTGTCTTTTATGTGAACATCATGATAAGCTTTTTGTCTTTTCTTGTTTGTATATATACTCATCACTGCTTGGAGTCTCGATGCTCCCAGTTTTTCTAAGTCTATGACTCTCTCAGATAATTCATGTCCTGTCCAATTGTATTGGCTACCCACCTTCAATGTTGGAATAAGAAATTCCATGGGTAAAACCGCATTCTGGCCATACACCAAATTAAATGGTGTAGTCCCTAAAGCTGTTTTGTATGCCACTCTATAAGCCCAAAGAACATGATTCAGTTGATAATCCCAGTCATTTCTTTTTGTGTTGACTAATTTGGACAATACATTGCAAAGTACTTTATTAGTGCTTTCTGCTAATCCATTGGCTTGTGGGTGATATGGGGCTGACTTATTGTGACTAATCATGAAATAATTAGTCATGTTTTCTATGATCTGATTTAAAAAATGAGTCCCCCTATCACTTACCAATTCAATTGGTAGTCCAAATCTAGTGATAATGTTTTTATACAAGAATCTAGCAGTAGTGTGAGCATCATTTCTTTTAGTAGCTTTGGCCTCAGCCCATTTTGTCAAATAATCTGTAGCTACTAGTATGTATTCTGCATGAGATTGTCTGGCTGGAGGATGTATTGGTCCAATAAAGTCCAATCCCCATTTACTAAAAGCTCTGGCTGAAATTAAAGGAATTAATGGCATGTTATCTCTTTTGTCTGGTTGGCTTACCCTTTGACAGACATCACATCTTTTTACATAAGTTCTAGCATCGGGAAATAGGGTTGGCCACCAAAAGCCAGAATATAAGATGAGTTTGGTTGTTCTATCACTTGAGAAATGTCCTCCAGCTACTCCTGAGTGTGCCATTTCCAACATCTCTAAATACCTTTCTTCTGGAACACAGATTCTCAGATATCCATCCATTCCTCTCTTGTATAATTGCTCTTCTATGAGTTGATATTCTTCTGAGATCACTTGTAGATTTCTTGAATCAGCACCAGCTATTACTTGTTCCCCTTTCTCCTTTCTCTTCAACTTCTCAACAATATTTTCACTCCATTCAGGGTTTTTCTGAAACCAATATAGAGTTATTAATTCTGATTTCTGCCATGTTTGACATTTTTGACAATTATCAATATATCTCTCCACATCTTGAATCTTATTTGGCCAATGTACTCCCATCCTATTAAGGTTACTTAGAGTGACAATCGTAGAAGCATGAGTACATGGATTCCAGCAATGAGCTTTTCTTACATATCCATATTGCTCCTCTTTTGGAGTACAATATTCCAGTATACCTGACTGATTGAGGTGATACAAATGTCCAGCTAACAACATGAAATTCCTGCTTTGTAACACCAGATGTGTATTATTTGCTAATGACCTACAAGGTCCCATGGTTAGCAAGGGAATTAATGACATCGACCATTCAGGAACACTTTCCACCTTGAATAAGTATGTATCTGGCAAATCATCATCTATAGGTGAACTAGGTTCTTTTGACTGAATTCTTGATAAATGATCTGCTCTCAAGTGTGTTTTTCCTTGTCTAACCACCACCTCAAACTCAAATTCCATTAGTAAAAGAAACCATCTTACTATTCTTCCTGTATGACATGGTTTATTTACTAAATAGAGTAGAGCTTGGTGATCCACAAAGAATTTAAACTTGTTGGCCAATAGATAATGTCTGTATTTTTTGACAGCAAAAATCATTCCCAACCCTTCTCTCTCAGTAGTTGTGTAGTTTTTTTCTGCAATGTTTAATTGTCTACTTGCATATGCTACTGGAAAATCTAACTTGCTTCCTTCTATTGGTTGTGCTAACACACATCCCAGAGCATAATTTGAAGCATCGACATGTACATGAAAGATTTTATCCCACTGAGGTGTTTTTAAGATTGGTGCTGTCACCAAACAAGTTTTTAATGTTTCAAATGCTTGGTCACATTCTTCAGTCCACTCAAACTTTGTGATGAGGGCATATAAGGGCTTGGCTATATCAGCAAATTTGTATACAAATTTTCTGTAGTACCCACAATGTCCCATAAAAGTTTGGAGTTCCTTCACATTTGTTGGTCTAGGAAGCTCTATTATGGCTTTTATTTTCTTCTCATCAGTAGAGATTCCATTTTTTGACACTATGTGACCCAACATTCTTCCTTGTCTGACATAGAATACACACTTTTCTGGGTTTAAGCATACTCTATATGTCCTGCACTTCCTGAATATTCTTTCCAAATCTTGTAAATGATCTTGTCTTTTTAAAGAAAAAGTGCATAAGTCATCTACATAGATTTCCATCACATTTCTCAGGAATTCTTTGAAAATATGACACATCAACCTTTGAAAAGTTGCTGGGGCATTGGTCAATCCAAAGGGCATAACCCTAAAAGCATAAACCCCCCATTCTGTAGAAAAGGCAGTCTTATGTTGGTCCTCTAAAGCTATTGGTACTTGATTGTATCCTGAGAAGCCATCTAGAAAACTATAGACTTCCTTTCCTGCAACTCTCTCAAGAAGATGATCTGTTATTGGCAGTGGATAACTATCCCTTATAGTTGCTGCATTTACTTTCTTCAAGTTAATGCATACCCTAAGTTTCCCGTTCTTTTTTGGCACCACAACTATAGGCGATATCCATTCAGTGTACTCTATTTCATAAATGAAATTAGCAGCCAACAACTTGTCAATTTCTTCCTTTATTTTGGCAGAGTATTTGTCATTAAATGTATAATGTCTCTGTTTGCTTGGTTTTGCATCAGGTGTCATAGGAATCTTATGCTCACAAATTTTTGGATCAATTCCTTTCAAATCTTTATAACTGTAAGCAAATACATCCCTATAGTTCTTTGCTAGGTTCCTTAATGCTTCTTCTTCTTGTGATGTCATGTCATCAGCTATTACTATTTGTCTCTCTTCTCCTTCTTCCTGTGTAATTACAATTTTCTTTGTTTGTTCTTCGTTATCATATGCTTCCCCTTTCTTCTTCTCTCTTTTTGGTTTCATTCTCAGAAGTAGTCTGTCTCCTACTTCATAAGTTTTAAAGTTTGCTGGTACATCAAAGTATTGATCTCTGTTTATCTCTTTCTCTTTCTTTTCTTTTTCCTGGTCTCTTTCTATTTCTTTGTGTTTATGTTCCTTGTATTTGCCTGAGATTTTATCTTTGATTGCATCCTCAGCTTTCACTGTTTCCAAATATTGTGATTTTCCTTCTGTTAATATCATTTCTTGATTTTGATCCTCTTCTCTTTTTGATACTCCTATCATGTGTATGCCAATGTGGAAGATGTCAAATCCTTCCTCATTTTGGAATTCCATTCCCACATATTCCTCACTGGCCAAATCCATGGTAGCTAAGATTTGATTCCATCCATAAGGCTCAAACTCTTCATCTTTGAATTGTTGAGGCACATAATTTTCATCTTGTATTTCTCTTTCTTCCACACAATCTTCTCTCCTTAACTTCCTTTTCCTATTTGTGATATTTCTTAATATGTTACACTTCCAAACTGCTGATTCACCTTCTTCCTGATCCTCCCTCTCTGATTCTTCACTTTCTGGTTGATTTTGATGTATTTTATACCATTCTCTAGGAGATATGTCACAATAGTGGCCATTTCTTAAGTTTACTCTTGTTATTCTCCCCTGGTTCTGAAGATATAAACAATCATTACCCCAATCTTGTACAATTTGCATTTGTCTCATGAAGGGTCTTCCTAGGATAATTTCATAAGATGTGGATTGTGGAAATTCTACTATAGCAAAGGTATGCTCTATTTCTATGCCACATATGTCCACGATCACTTTTTCCCAAATTCCTAGGGGCTTTTCTATATGTCCATCTGCAAGTTGTAATCTCATTTTAGTGGGTAATAATTCCTTTCTTCCCCATTTCTCCCAGGTTTGTTTAGTCATTATAGCCACTCCTGATCCACTATCCAAAATGGCTTTTGCTGAATGTTTTCCATATTGTAATTTTAAGGTTGAATTCCCTTCTTCTCCTTCACAATACCCTCCTATTTTGTCAATAGGAATATACCATAGTTCCTCTAATTCTTGTGTTGGTGAATGAAGGTTTCCAGATATTGTTTCTTCCTTGTTCATCTTGTTTTGTAGGTGAGGATTTTGTTTCAACAAATTTTCCCATGTTGTATGACATGTAATACTACAATGTTCATCTAAACTCATTTGGAATGTTATGTGTGGATTTCCTTCTTTATCATCTCCCTTGGTTTTTGTTTTTTCATGCTGATCAAATGTTCTCCGAGACCTGTCTTCTTCCCCTAATCTGAGTTGTGTTTCCTGGATAATTTGTTTGCATTTTAGCATCCTTTCATGCTCTAAATCCGGTATGGGATAAGCCATTGCATGGTCTGCGGGGCTTGGTCCCTCTTGAATCCTTCCTTTATATGCTTTGATTAGGGTGTCTAGGCTCTGAGAATTTCCTAATTCAGACAGATTCTGGGTCTTTTGAGGGGAAGGATGTTTTGAATTTGTTTGTTCCTGATTGTCTTCTTCCAGACTTTTGCCCACTTTCCTCTTCTTTTCCCATTTCCCTTTTTGTCTATTTTTCTTCCCTTTTGATGTGGAACCCTCATTTTGTTCTTTAATTATTCCTTGATGTTTGGCTTGTGCCCTTGTTATAACATTAAGTTCAATTTGATCATTGTCACTCAATTCCTCTTGTTCCATAATTTTAACTGTTTTTAAAGGTATGTTATTAGGTGTGTTCTGTTGTTTTTGGGGATTTTTTGGACAGTCCTTGATCAGATGTTCTCTACCACAATCCTTACAGTATGCTCCCTCTATCCTGAATGTTGGAGGTTGTGGACAATCTCTAATGAAATGCTCTCCCCCACACCTATAACATGTTATCTTTGGTTCCCCTTTGAATTGAGGTTTTTGATTGGACATGTAGTTGTTAGTAATGTACATGAATGTTGCTGTGTCCATTTCAATTTTTCCATTTCCCAGATCTAGGGCTTTAAGCTCAGGTTCCCTTATTTCATAATCTTCCCATTCTTCCTGATGTCCCTCACTCCATTGATATTCTTCCTTATAAGGTGATCTGAATCTTGAATTTCCTTCATCAATGGGTGTATATTTAACTGGTACCACATTGGTTGGAATGGGAGGTTGTTGTCCCAATACTGGTCTTGGCTGCTCAGTATAACCTGATTCCCTCTGAGCCATATAGTCTCTTTCCTTGACAGGTTGTTTGTTATAGAAGCAATCCTCCCTGGTATGGTTTGTCCATTTTCTCTCTAGTGTACAATACTTGAGTGTCTTCCTATCTTGTAACTGTTGTGGTTTCTGATAAGGGCATTGTTGTGCCAGATGATTTTCTCCACAAATATAACATTTCTTGTTTGTGTTTATCCTAGAGTTTATCAGATTAGTTTTAGTGCTTACCTCTAGGGCTTTAGCAATAGCCTGAGCCAACTCTTCTGCTGGAGGAATTTTGTCTTCATAAGATCTGGGTTGATCAAATGCTAACAAATCTTGACCTCTGTTGTCCTCCAAATCTATTGCTTCCTTAACACAGGCTGCTAAATCAGGACATCTCCTATAGTACACTAGGGTCCTTAATTGGGCACTTCTCAATCCCTCAATGAATAAGGATACTTGTTTTGCCATGGAAGGTACTTCTTCTCTTGGGCATCTATCAATGTACTGCTTAAACCTTCTGGCTGCTTCTCTAACATTTTCCTCCTTTTGTTGTTTGAAGCTGTGTATCAATGTGGCTGTACTATGTTTGATTCCAGTCTTAGAGAATTCACCAATGAAAGCTTCTAAGAAAGATTCAATGTCTAGGTACATTTCTTTTCTCAAAGGAATGAACCATGATAAGGCTGGCCCTGTTAGGGTTAGACCAAATGCTTCAAATTGTACCTTGTAATCTTCTACTTCCTCTGCTCTAATCAGTTGTCTAAATTCTGCAGCATGAGCATGAGGATCTGAATACCCTTCATATTGGTTCTTCATGCATTTGGCTACTTGGTATGGTCTAAGCATCCTACCCTGAGGTTGCCAATGAGGTCTTCTTCTGAGCGGGAAGTCATTGTTTCCTTCTGGTTCTCTGTCAAAGGGATTTGGTGAAGCATGTGTCCTTCTCCCATGATTTTGCTCATTATTAGTGTAGTTTTCATTTGGTCTAGGTATGTCTGGTTGTCCCATGTTATGTTCCCAAGGTCCTTTGTCAGCACATTGCCCTAGATCATTTGAATTTTCTGGGTCTTGAGAGAAGATGTATACACATCCTTGCCTGTCTTCATATCTTCCATCTTTGAATTGGGCTACTGGAGTTATATTCAGGGGAATTTCTAAATTTCTCAGTCTAATGAGGAATTTATGCATTCCATCCTGGTATATATAGGTTCCAAACCTATTTGTATACATGTATTTAAGGATGTTTCTAAAATCCCCAGTTTCTATTGACTCATTTGTTTCATTTAGGTTTTCCATGTTATTTTCTTGGCCTAAACTTCTTTCTGATCTTTTATTACTTCCTGGCTCTTTTTCCTTCCTTGTTAGGTCTTGTTTAGGAATTGAATTTATTTTATTTCCAGATCTTAGTATCATTCAACTATTCTTGACAAATTTCTAATACTCAACAGAGTGTTTGTCACAGTTTCCTAACCAATATATTGGTTTTCCACAATGTTTTGTCCAAAATTGTGTGTGTTTTAATTTTCTTCCTATGTTTTGTGCTTTTCACAACTTCTTAATGAATTTAGGTTTTTTTTTTTTTTTTTTTTTTCACGATTTTCTACTGCCATAAGTGTTTTTTTTCACAAATTTCAGATGAAAATCGTGTTTTTCACGATTTTATCATGCAATTAGACTTTTTCACGATTTTCTGATGAACTTGATGTTTTTCACGATTTTGTGTCTACTCGTAAGTTTTTCACGATTTTCTGTTGAAAATCGTGTTTTTCACGATTTTCTATCTACTTGTGAGCTTTTCACGATTTTCTGTTGAAAATCGTGTTTTTCACGATTTTGTGTTGAAAATCGAGTTTTTCACGATTTTCTGTCTACTTGTGAGCTTTTCACGATTTTCTGTTGAAAATCGTGTTTTTCACGATTTTGTGTTTACTTGTAAGTTTTTCACGATTTTCTGTTGAAAATCGTGTTTTTCACGATTTTGTGTTGAAAATCGAGTTTTTCACGATTTTCTGTTGAAAATCGTGTTTTTCACGATTTTCTATCTACTTGTGAGCTTTTCACGATTTTCTGTTGAAAATCGTGTTTTTCACGATTTTGTGTTGAAAATCGTGTTTTTCACGATTTTCTGTTGAAAATCGTGTTTTTTGCGATTTTGTGTCAAAATCGTGTTTTTTGCGATTTTGTTCACAGAATCGTGTTTTTTGCGATTTTGATCACAGAATCGTGTTTTTTGCGATTTTAATCACAAAATCGTGTTTTTTGCGATTTTGTTCCCAGACAATCGTGATTGCTCACAGATTGTAAAAAAACACGATTTTCTTATGAAAATCGCGTTCTGGGAATCGCGATGTTGATGGCTCTTTTCACAGAATCGCGATTTTGAGTAAAACTCAGAATCGCGATTTTGTCCAAAATTTGGCAGATTTTCAACTTTTTGCTTTTTTCAATATTTTTCCACTTATAGAATCGCTTTATCAAAATTTTAACATGCAATGAAGAAATTTTTTGAAAAACATTTTTTCTTACTGAAAACCAAAAAAAACAGGAAATCGCGATTTCGTGATTTTATTATTTTCCTACTTTTTTGTGTTATTTTATCACTTTAATGCAAAAAATATGTACTCAAGATGCTACTAGACTTTTTACCTTGCTTGCCAAGTTGAAAATATCTCCAAAGCTTGCTGGTAGCAGGAAATCGCGATTTTGTTCGCCTCTGCACACTCTCTCTCTCCCTCTCTCTCACTCAAATGAATTTTTCTTTGAATTTCAGGTTTTTATAGTGTTCAGAAAATCGCGATTTTGTGTGATTTCTACTTTTCCTCACTCTTTCACTTATTCTTTTTCACTTACTCAATCCACCTAATCCTCCTTACACTTCCTTATCTCAATGTACCCAAATTTTCCACAGATTCCAAAAAACTTTCTTTACAGAAAATCGCGATTTTGTGTAAAGAATCGTGTTTTTTCTGTAGATCCTTTCTTGTGCAAATTTTGAGTATTCTATGTCCTTGCCTTCTCTCAATATCCTTCACAACTTCAATACATGAGTCACCTGAAAAGTTTTTTTCAAAACAACACTTTTTTACAGAAAATCGCGATTCTGTTCAGAGAATCGTGTTTTCTAATTTTCTGGGTTTTTGATAATTTTTTTATTTTTTAAGCTTTCTTTCTCTTTGTTTTGCTTCAATTCCTTCTTTTGTTTGTAATTAACTCTGCTCCTGAATTTTTTGCACCAAAATCACAATCTCCTTCAGAAAATCGCGACTTTGTGCAGAAAATCGTGTTTTTCTCTATTTTTGATTTTATGCCACTTTGAGTAGCTTTTTCTTCTTGATTACCTTCAAAACCCTTCAACAACTTCAATTCAACCTTCACTTACAATGTTATTTCAAAATCAATTACTTTTTTCAGAAAGTCGCGATTCTGTGCAGAGAATCGTGTTTTTCAATTTTCTGGTTTTTTGATCATTTTTTGCTTTCTTTTCCAGTTTTTCACAATCACTCCTAATCCACAACACCTCACTTCAACTTCTTATCAAGAAAAGAAATTTGTTTGATTGTTTTTGATGAGTTTTGTGAATTTGTTTGGTATTTTTGCCCTAAAAATAAAGGTGAACACTTTACTTAGGGTTTCTGGTTTTGGAAATCAACTGATCCTATGGTTCTTGATTGGTTATGAGTTTCTATGTCCTTAGCTATCACTAAAGTACCAAAGAAAGGTTCTCCAATGAAAAAGTGTTATGAAAGGCAATCAAATTTTGTAAAGATAACTCAATCATATGATTTTTTTCAAAATGCAGCACAACTCAAGATTCAATGCTCAGACTTGGTCAACAACTGAATCCCTCATTCTTACATCTAGCTACTTTAACTGTCCTTTCCTTAATATCACCATGTTATCTTCCCAAGATCACCCATGGTGTCTAGTACTTGGGCAAAAAGAAATCTAGAAATGCAAGAATAGATTCAAGTTACCTCCATCTTCAGCTTCTTGGCTCAAATCCTCCACACACCTGCACTTTTACTTCACCAAAATGATGAGCAACTATCAATCTACAAAAATTTCAGCACTTCCACTTCTACAAGACATCCATTGCTTTCTTCTTCCCTAAAGACAAACAATGATATCTACCTATTCATGTGCACTTTTCCTTATTGATGAGCTTTACCTTGTTTACCATCATCAACTGAAGATCCAGCAAAGGTCCAACTTCAAAGAAGTTCTTGGAATGTTCCCCGGCAACGGCGCCAAAAAATGTTTTGTTTTGGACTCCAAGTTGTCCTCTCCAATCATGAAGTAACAAAGAATCAACAAATCATCTTTATTTTGTCAATCCTAGGAATATCCATAAGACCACAGCCCCTTCAAGATAATAGATTCAAGGAAATAAGAGATTGATGGCTGGATTGCTGAGATAAATTGAAGATGAAGAGAAAATCTTGAGTTTACCATAACTAAGGCAAATCTCCATCATTTTCTATGTTCTTTATGTCAAAACCATGCCATTTCATTAGCAGAATACAAATATGAACTCAAAATTGAAAAATATCACCTGTATCACAAAGACGAGACAATCGCGATTCTGTACCAACAGACGATTTTCACAATTTTGGAACTTCCTTCAGTCCTTTCCACTCATTTACAGCAATAGGTCTCTCTCTTCATACAACTTACTCAGTAATACACACATATGACTCACAAATCTCCATGATTAAGCAAGAGACAAGCTCACACATCAAAAGAAATACACTCAACAGGAGAAAACACGATTTTGCAGAAACTCTTTCTTCTCTATTGATAGCTTGAGCAAATAACTAACCAACCTCTCCAAAATAGAGAAAATTGACTTATATACATTTTCAAGTGTCCCTTTTCACACTTGAAATTAGGTCTTTTTCTCTAATTTTCTAAAAAAATGCTATCTAAGAGTTTCTAAAAATTCTACAAAAATTACATGATATCCTCAACCACATAAGGAAGACTCTTCCTTATTTTTACAATCATTGCATAAATATTTTACAAATTTTTTGACTTTTTACTAATTTTTTACATCAAAAATGCTCTTCCAAAAATACACCTTCCAACAGCAGGTGATATTGTTCTTGTTTATGTGAGAACAGATGAGCAGGTTGCTGATATCTTCACCAAAGCAACTGGAGTTGAGAAGTTGAAGAAGTTTTGGGAGATGCTTGGATTACAGGATATGGTGTTGAGCTTGAGGGGGAGTGTTGCGATATCAAGCTCAACATGTGATGATCCAAGATGACACGTACGAGTTTTTAGTTTCTCTGACATGTATAGTGGTCACACCGTTATATGTCAGGGATACTTCATTGAGCTTTATTAGATTTATCTACCAAGAGTGATGGCACATTTGTTCCTTGCCACTTCACTCATTCGTGGACATTAGATTTTTCCTTATGGATTGATTTTTATATACTTGTTGTATTCTTGTTTTTAGGTCATTCTTGTACATTCCTTTTTATGTAATAGAAGAAGAAGAAGATCATTCTTCCTTGCCTCAATCTATGTGTGTGCTTCTCGTTGAGAGTGAGTGTGTGTGTGTGTGAGCTCTCTTCCTTATCTCCTTCCTCGTGACAGCTAGGAATGAGGCTCGTGTTGCTTACCTCCAAAAACAGTTGGAGAGTGACCACATGAATGAAGGTTATTCTATGGATAGTTTTCTAACAAAGATCAAAGACTTGAAGGATCAATTGATTCCAATTGATGAGGTTATACCAGATAGCTCACTTGCGTAGACCATTCTAAATGTTCTTCCTTATTCATATCAGAGTTTTGCTTCTACTCCTCAATTGATGATGAAAGGCAATCCAAATGCCTTGTCATTTGAGGAGTTTGTCTTTGTTCTATTATAGGAAGATCAGTCGAGGCAGAACAAATCCATTATGCGTATTGCAAATCAGGATTTTCTGGCTAATCAGAAGGGGAAAATGGAGCTCTTCAACTAATAAGCAAAAATCTGCTAATTTTGGACATTCGAAGAAGGAAGACAAAGATGAAAAGAAATAAAAAAAGCAGATATTGTTTTGTGAGTACTCTAAAGGAAATTATCATATCATAAAGAGCTGTCCAAAACTAGTTGCTCAAGAGGCAAAGAAGAAAGAGGTTGGAATGGTTGTTGAGGAGGCCTCTACACCAAAAACAGAGTCTGCTAATCTTGTGCAGGAAGAAGAATGGGCATTTACTATTGTTTGCAGTTCATCTTCTCATGAGGAGTGCATGTCTGCAGTAGACTCAGATGTTTGGTACTTTGACAGTGGGGCGACCAAACGTATCACCTTGCAATGCAATTTCTTCTCTTCACTCGAGCTTGCCCCTACAGGGAATGTTGTTACATGCGCCAACAACTCCTCCTATCCTATTATGGGAGTTTGTAAGATCATTTTTACTACTGCTGATGATAGTTCTTTCACTTTTTCAGATGCTTTGTTTATGCTAGGGATCAAGAAAAATCTGTTATTAGTTTCTCCATCAGCAAAGATTGGCTTGGTTGTGAAATTTGTTGATCACAGATGTACAATTCATGATGTGTCAAATGGCGTTATTGCTTGTGGCATTTTATGTCGTGGGCTATATAAGCTCATAGAATATGAAAGATCTGTAAATGATTTGGCATGTGTAGTACATGATTCTTAGGCTATGTCAGATGCCAAGCTTTGGCATGCACACTTTCATCATTTGAATTTTGCTAGTTTGCTATGGTTGTAGAAATCTAAAATGATGTCCTTGTTGCGCAAACTTGAGGAACCCAAAAAACATGTTTTTGAAGGTTTTATTTTGGGCAAAATGCATAGTCCTATATAGACACCTTCTTTTCGAAATTATCTTTACTTCGTGACTTTCGTTGATGAGTTCTCCAGGCATGCATGGGTATATCCATTGAAAGAAAAGTCTGAAGTATTCATGTGCTTCAAACAATTTTTGGTTTTGGCTGAAAATGTGTCAGCATGTAAAATGGGCACCCTCCATTCTAATCGAGGGGGGGAATATATGTCTTCTAATTTCAATGCATTTCTGGTTGAACATGGGATAAAACACTAGTGTACAGTGAAGTACACACCTCAAGAGAATGGAGTTGCTGAACGGAAGAATAGGTCACTCATGGAGATGGTGAGGTGTATGGTCAAGAGTTAGGCTTTACCACATAGTTTCTAGCTTGAGGCTGTCATGTGTGTAGCATATGTACTTAATAGGCGTCCCACTAAAGCACTATAGTCTATCACTCCATATGAGACTTGCCATGATCGCAAGTCATCTATTGCTCATCTATGTGTTTTTGGTTGTTTGGCATATGCATTAGTGTCTGAACAATATCATAGAAAATTGGATGATAAAGTAGTAAAATGTATTTTTGTTGGGTACAATTCTGAAAGTAAAGGCTATCGTCTGTATCATCCACAAATTAAACGCATTCTGGATAGCCGTGATGCTTTTTTTGTGGAAGATGCTATTCATCCATTGCTCTCATGTACTAAGGAGACATTTGTTAGCTCCAAAGACATGTATGATACTTTGTTGCCTCTTTTTACAGGTGGACAATCTAATGCTGGTCCTAATGAGGAAACTTCTCAACCTTTGTAGGTTTCATGTTATGATGTTGATCATTCCATTTCTGATGCAGATTTACATGATGCACTTGTTGCTGAGAGAGTTGAGATCGGGCAGGCAAAAACTATGCCAAAATGGTTGGTGCAGACTTTGCGTGACAGCAAATTATATGCACCTCTATCATATCGTACTCGTTCAGGCTCTCATAGTGCCTCTTTTGCATCAGATTTCTATGCTATGGCTGCATCTAGTCCCTGTGATGAGAATGAGCATGTTTTGTTTAATGAAGCATAAAATTTAGAAAATCAGATGATTGTTATGCAATCTAAATATGATGCTATAATGAAGAATGGTACTTGTCCTTTATGTGACTTGCCTATTCGCAAGAAGGCCATTGGGACTAAGTGGGTATGGAAGCTGAAGCGTAAGCATAATGGTACAGTTGACATGTATAAGGCTAGGCTTGTTGCAAAGGGTTATGTGCAAGAAAGAGGCATTGATTTTGATGAGACCTTTGCACCTACTTGCCGAATGACTAATGTTTGTAGCATCTATGCACTTGCAGCTCATCATGGTTGGAATGTACATCAGTTGGACATTAAAACAACATTTCTTCATGGTGACTTGCATGAAGATGTGTATGTTTTTTAGCCCTGTGGCTTTGTGCAGAAAGGGCATGAAAACCAGGTGTGCAGGTTAAAGAAGGCATTATATGGCTTAAAGCAAGCACCACGTGATTGGTATGAAAAGATACATGCCTATCTGATTGCACCCGGTTTTGAGAACAGTCCAACTAAAAGCCCCTTATATGTTAAGCGTGCTAATCATGTGCTTCTAATCATTGTTGTCTACGTATGACATGTTGCTCACTAGTCCTATTGAGAAGCATATTACTGATTTTAAGGCTGATTTACATGTCTCATTTGAGATGTTTGATATGGGGCATTTGCATCATTATTTGGGCATTCAATTTATCCATGTTGATGGTGGAATGGCTTTGTGTCAAACAAAATATAATGACACATTATTGTAGCATTTTGGCCTTGAAGACTATAAACCTATTGCACTCCTATGGAAACAAGTTTACAACTGAGTCTCCATGATGTTGGAGATGCATTTGATGTTGTTCTCTATCAGTAGACTGTGGGATGCTTGATTTACTTATGCATTACTCGATGAGATATTCAGTTTGTTGTCTCAAAGATGAGCAGGTTTATGCATTGCCTAGGAGTCAAGCATTGGCGGGCGGTTAAGTGCATCTTTTGCATTCTACCTTGACTCTAAAGTACAATAGGACATGGTAGTCCTATATTTGGAAAAAGGGACTAGTAGATGATGGTTAATAAGTAGAAAATAGTTAGAAACATCTTATTTAGATGTTTTGATCAACCTCAATTCAAGAAGACTTCTCAAAGACTTGAACTAGTAAGAGATCCATCTATTTTGCTAGGTCTACACCTGACTGGTGCATAGAAATGGATCTGCATATCAAATTAGTTGGAGACTATTACAATCCACCTACTTCATATGTTTATACTATGCATGCGGAGTTCAGACATAGGGAAACATTGAATTAGATAGGGGGGAAGAAAATGTTAAAGGGGGGAAGAATGTTGTATAACTATGGGTCAAAGTGACCAAAGACATGGGTTTTGAGGGTCCAAAATCACTTGGAGAACCCTTGGATTCTATTGGGAAACCCTTGGGAAAGTGTCTCCAAGAGTGTGGTTTGAACCCTTCAGTTATTTGGATTTATTTACTCCCAATTGAAGGGTTTTGACCCTTAGGATTGATATTTCCTAAGATTATGATATTTAACCCTTAGGGAGGTAGTGGTTGAGCTACGGGTTTAACCTTCTTACTAACAGTTTTATATTTGGTCTCCACTAAGACATCATACTCATGATCAATACTAGAGGCATATTCCTGAATTAATACATACATATCAAGTCAAGAGATAAGAATATGGGAATTAGACTTATCTTGATAACAAATTTCTAATTCTTCTAATGTTGAAAAGCAATGTGTAGTTTCAATAATATGTTCAATACTTTCATCCATTAACAAAGCTCCTTTGTTTTTCAAATATTTTTCATATTTTTTTATAAGTTTTCTTGGAATTTGTTTAAAATGAGAAATATTTAAAGTAGCAGATGGAAAATAAACAGTCATTTTATCTAAGTTCTGTACAAGATTTTGCAAGATTTCGAACCAAAGTCCACTGTCATCTCGTTCAACAGTGGCATTTACTCGAAATCCTGTTCTATGTGTCTTAAAGGAGTTTTTCTTAAAGACCTATGATTACGAGGATGGTTTATACAAATCATCATGAATTGGATAGATTTAAGGCCATCACGAGAACGAATTCTTGCAAAAGCACTTCCATCATCCAATACTTTTGTCTCCATTCTTTGTTCACAAATGAATGGCTGCCCCAAAATAATTGGGTACGAGCAGTCATCATGAACAAAGAAATTATGTTCTTCTTTAACATCACCTATAGTAATAGGAACATTTGCACAAGCTCCTAGTAAATAGCCAGAAGCATTGTTGGATGCCTTCATTTTCCATCCATGGTCCCTATCTATGGGCCATTTTCCTTCGTTATAAATCTCCCTTGAGACTACATTGATTTTTTATCCTGTATCGATTAATGCTACTTGCGGTTTATTATTATTACATATCTTAACCATAGTTTCCGTGGTACCCCTTGCCCAATGTTTTTGAGTATAATGACTATTTGGGTCATCATTTCCTTTTTCCAAAAGTCCTATCACGGGACCCAAATAATTTCTACGATCAGAAGATTCTCGATACTCAGATTCATTAATTTGTACAACACTCACTTTCGGTTCATCCTGTTCTTTCCTTTCCTCCATTTCTATATCTTCTGTTCTATACTCTATAGGTTCTCTTCGTCTTTTAATGATACTCATGAAATCTTCCTTCACATCTGTTCTTGAAAATGCTAACCATTCCTCTAATGTCATGGTTACCTCACCTTTCATAATTTTTTCATCCATAACCTTCCGAATGTCTATTTGTTTCTCAATTTGTGAGATTATTCGAAAAGTCGAAGGTTTCTTTTTTGGTTTTTCTTCCTTACTACTTTCTTCCCATATGGGTTGCATTTCATTAGATTTATCATGATTTTTATCTTCACTTGCTGCTTTCTTTTCAAAATTTTCAACTACTTTCTTTGCTTTCCCTTTATTTTGAGGTTTCTTTTCTTGTTCCTGTTGTTTTGGTTCCTGACTAGGCTCCGTCCTAAGTGGCTCATTAATTGTCTCAGTAGTTTCACCCTCTTTTCTAGCCCTAGTTGTTCGTTTAGACTGTCCCTCTTCATCACGTTTTCTTTTCTCATCTACATTAATCTCACGAGCATATACTGAGAACATATCTACTGGCTCATTCCAACATGTCTTTGATCTAATATCTAAGCTCGTAGGATATAAGTTCTCAACTGATAACTTTGCTCGACTAGCAGTATCATAAACTTGATTCCAGAAATCACAATTAGAGTCATCACTATCAAGCCTACAAGCATATGTATTTTGGCTTGTGGAGGCTTCAAAGAAGGTTTTCATTCCCCCTTTGCCATAGTTTGATGCCAAAGGCCTTTTTGTTACATAGTCATAGATCTTTCGATCTACTTCCGTAACCCAATTCCTATCCTTGGCCTCTTTGAATAAGTTGCATGTCCAGTGTGGATGCTCTAAATCATCACACTAGAGACATCTGCATGCTTGGTTAAATGGTCTTATAGCTGGCATCTGATTCCTAGGATTTTGTTCTAATTCTTTTGGTTTCTCTTGATCTCTCAATTTAAACTCTTGCATACTCTTTATAGTAGCTATGTCAGTCGCCAAAGTCTCCACATGTTTGACAAGTGATTCTACTGATGTTTTTAACATTGTAATTTTTGATTCATCCCTTCTAGGGTTATAAGAAGTGGGGTCATTATCTATCTTTCCTGGCACATCTCTTTCATATATTCTTGGAGTTTGCATCTGATTTCGCTCCTGTCTTTGGGCTAACCTATGGACAGCTGCTCGAACATTATCCCAATTTCCTGTAAGCCCACTTGTAGTCGCTCCATCCTGAAGCATCGGTTTTAGCTCACGTCTAAGAGAAGGGTCTAACATATTTAGGAAATTTCTTAATTTATCTGGTTCTAGAGCTGTTCGGTCTGCTTGAGGCATTTGGTTAAGTTTTAATCAAACTCAGTTAATCCCTGAGTTATGTGTTGGTTTAATTTCGTTGTTCCTACCCATCGCATGAATGTGGCTCTATTATTCTTACTATAATCTTCATGAGAGAATTCAGTAAGAAACCGAGTCTTGAAATCTGCCCAAGTCATGTTTGGTTGAACTACTCTCAATTGGATTCTTTCTCTAGTGAAACCATGAGCAATTCGTATAAATGTATCTTTTTGATTGTCTTCAGGTAACCCATATTGTTCTGTCAATTGTTCATAATATTTAAGATAAGTTGTTACATTTATCCCATTAAATTCCCCCCTATCCGTTTTAATTGCATCTATGATCTTCCAAATACGTTGCTCTTCGAAATGGTCAGCCATAGTAGATAAGTCTAACTTTACAGATAAATATGAAATATAAGTATATAATTCTCGTAATAGTACGTCTATGTCTTGATCCTGATACGACTCCGTGGTAAAAGAAACAAAAATACAGAAAATATTCCTACTCCTTTGCCAACAAAACTAAAGAAAAGTTTCCTACTGCTTTGCAAACAAAAATATAGAAATTGTTCCTACTTCTTTGCAAACAGAAATGTAGAAAATTTTCCTACTACTTTGCAAACAAAAATATAGAAATTTTTCCTACTTCTTTGCAAACAGAAATGTAGAAAATTTTCCTACTACTTTGCATATAAATAAGAAACTTGTCTTACTACTTTGTACATAGAAAAAAAAACTTTCCTACTATTTTGCAACAGAAATAGAGAAAATATTCATACAATTTTGCAAGCAAAATATAAAAAATATACCTGATCAACCTTGATGAAGAAGCTCTTTGTGAATGTGCTCAATGCAAAATCTTTACATGCATGTGCAATCGTTACTTTCACGAAAGTTGATGGATAAAGGTGACGTGACGAGGAACAATCAGCTGCAGCTACAAAGGATGTCGATACTTCTCCTTCAATCGCCAAATTGCCTATATATGCATATGCAAAACAGAAAGTAAATATATGTTTATACCTATGGTGTCATGCCAAACCTTCACGTCGGGTTCACCAAATGCCGGGAAGTTGCGGACATACGGTTGGTGGATCAGTCAGCCACTAAATCCCTCGGCACACGCAGGGTGTATGAGATAATCGTAGGTGTTTTAGGTATATTTTTCTTTCGTCTAAGGTAACTAAAATTCTAAATTACTGAAAAATCTACGAAATATCGAGTGCATAATTGTAACACTTTAAACTTCTAAGAACCGTAAGGCTGGGCTGCTCTATATCTATCAATAGCTTCTTGGGGTATAGGTAATATCAAAGTTTCCTCAGTTAATTTTTCTTTTATAATTTTGTCTTCTTGGATTTCTAAATGATTAGGTTGTGTACGCCTAATTAAGCGTGGTGGAAATGAATCTATGTTATCTTGAGGATCATTAGATGCACTTGAAAATAATGCTATAAATCTATTAAGACAATAATCGTGATATACTGATATTAACGATTCGTGTGTAATAATATCCTTAACTACTTCTACTTCGACTGTTACTTCTAAAGGTGCATTATTTTTAGATTCAATTGGATTTTCAGATGACATTGACAATAAAGATAATGCAAATTGAAATTGAATTAATGCTAATGACAATAATCTGGTGATTACAATGCTATAAATCAATTATATAAATTCTTAAAAGATTGCTAACAACTAGAGAATCCTATACAAAAGCTTAATCAAGATAAGTTTGATGGGTTTATATCAACTAATGGATCTTTAGTTTGTTGAATTCTTCTCTTTTGTCACGATGCTCTTTGATACTTTTGCTTTCAATGTCTAAAAAAAAACATTAGCTATTAGTAACATTACAAGAAATTAATAAGAAACATAAAAGACATACTTCACATACATTAAAGCATACACATGCTCATGCATGCTAACATACATTCATGCACATGCTAGCATTAGGTAAATGCACATTCATACTAAGACTTAAATGCATCTATGCACATGCATATGTTTATGTATACATTAAAACATTCACATGCTCTAATGCATACATTCACAGTCATGCTAATTCATTTACTTTCATACATATATGCCCATACATACTAACCATGCATACACATACACATAAGCTTCATGCATTAAAATAATACTATGTTTACATGTTTAATCACTCAAACCATGTATGCATATATTCTAACATAAAAGCAAACACTCAAACTCATGCTAATCCAATAACTTAGATGCATTTATGCATATGCATACAATAGCTCAATAACATGCCCATGCATAAAATCATATGCTAACACTCACTGTAATGCACACATATGCACATGCTAACACTAGTGTAATTACATGCCTATGCATATGTTTTAATATCACATACAAGTATGTATCTAATTGTACAATACCAATTTCATAAATAACTTAATAAACCTACTTATATCTAACTGAAATAATGTAGTAATATAACTAAATAGATATAATTAGTTAAACAATGCAATATTAACTAATCATTTGAATATAATTATATTTAATTTAGATTAATGTTAATATAAATCTTTTTCTGTCTCCTAACTCTTTCTTTCTCTCTCTCTCTCTCCTATCTCTTCCTCTAACTCTCTCTCTCTCTTCCTATCTCTTTCTCTCTCTCTCTCTCTCTCTCTCTCTCTCTCTCTCTCTCTCTCTCTCTCTCTCTCTCTCTCTCTCTCTCTCTCTCTCTCTCTCTCTCTCTCTCTCTCTCTCTCTCTCTCTCTCTCTCTCTCTCTCTCTCTCTCTCTCTCTCTCTCTCTCTCTCTCTCTCTCTCTCTCTCTCTCTCTCTCTCTCTCTCTCTCTCTCTCTCTCTCTCTCTCTCTCTCTCTCTCTCTCTCTCTCTCTCTCTCTCTCTCTCTCTCTCTCTCTCTCTCTCTCTCTCTCTCTCTCTCTCTCTCTCTCTCTCTCTCTCTCTGTGCGCGTGCTGCACGTCTGCAGCCATCGTGGAGAATGGAGGGAGCCTGGAGGAGAAATAATATATTAAAAAAAGTCAAGAAAATCTGATGAGAACGTTGCTGCTGCTGCTCTCCTCTCTCTCTGCTAGACTTTTTCTCTCTCTATCTAAGCGTTGTCTTCGCCGACCTATCCTAAACCATTCCACTCGCTCCAACTCTACGCACTGCCAGAACGCCGTCAGCTAGAATTAAAGAATATATATATATTAAGGACAATAAAGTTGAACATAAAGCATATCTCATAAATTCTCTCACAGTCAACACTCTACACATCTGAGCGTTGTCAAAATCGGATAATTCTCTCTCTCTCCTCCTACGTAAACGATCTCTCTCTCCTTCTCAGATCGTGCTCTGCGTGCCATAGCCCATGGAGGGAGAAGAATAGACTTCTTTATCTCTGAATCTGACAAAGAGAAAATCAATAAACTCTAACAGCCCCTCTCTGTCTATCTCTGGCGGTTGGAACTCTCTCTCTATGATGAGATGCACAGACCTGAAGATGAAGGAAAATGAAGCAAAAAGAGGAAATTAAACCCTTTGGAAATTAATTGAAACCCTTTGGAAACTAATTGAAAACCTAGTTAAACCCTATCATTAACCAAAAAATAGTGCACCTAACTTAAACACATATGAATAAACGTAAACCTAGGATCTTAAACCTATGATTCAATACTTCTATGGCCTAAACACACATTATACGAGCAGTTTAGGGTAAACCATAATTTGAACTTTTGTTTTCTTCATCCATTTGAGCCTGCAAACACTTAACAAAAGATTATTTCCAAGCAAAATATTGTAATAATGGGATTAAAATTAACCAATAAACATTTTTTTAATTTTCCTAGTCATCAATGGAAAGGTTGAAAACTTTTCGACAACGTGGTGAAAATATTAATGCGAATACGTTTTGGTTATCATGGGAGACTTTTTGTTTGGATGATATGAAAGCTAGTATGCCAAAGTTTGATTGATCATTAGACTAAATGGGGTCAATCAAATCAATAGAAGAATTAGTGAAAATTATAAAAGAAGCCAAAAGACTAACACAAAAGTCAAAATCTTTGAAGAGAAGCTCAAATGTATCTCAGAGATCTAAGAAACGAGAACTCAAAAGTTCTTCAAACAAAGATTTAGGATCATCATCAAAGTCTGTACAAAATAATGAAGATGTATCGGTCTGACATTCATGTAATAGGAGTGAAGAAACAGAAGATACGATAGTGCAGCCACAAGAAAATAAAATGATGGATTTACTTCTTCAAAAATAAAAATACTATGCTTTTGGTTCTAATTTAGTATTTAATATTTATGTAAAAAGATGTTTTCCAACACCATCAAATTATTTATATTGAAAATTAAACATTGGGTGCATACATTAATGAATGATTTTGTCTTGGCTTCCAAAGAGAATGAAGTTCTTCTAGTTGTTATGCCTATTGATCCAAGTGTCAAAACATCTCTACAAACTTTCTCTCATGATGATATTGATAAAGTTGAGTATTGGATGATATTTGGACAATATGCAATTAGTGTAGCGAGAACTTTGCAAAGTGTTAATTATCCTATAATGAGATTATAGTTATGATAATAATTTACACACAAAAAAGCAAAAATTCGAGTAAATTGTCCTCCACAAAAATTGAGGGAGATATCTAAAGAGGCTAATTTGATGGGTGGCAAAGTCACTAGAGAAGGAACCATTTGTATATCTACTTTTACAAGCTATATCTCAATGGAAAGAAAATGGATGTCCATTCAAGCCTTCTCTAGGTGTTAATCAGAGTAAAAGAGAATTTGTAACATGGCAAGTATGTTTATATTCTTGGTATTTTCACTTTCTTTTTTAACTTATATTCATTTACATATTTAGATGCTTAGTATATATTATTATTTTTTAAAACTTGTCTATATTTAAACTATATATATTGTTTTTTTGCAAAATTTTGTAGAGAATACAGAGCAAACTTTACAGAAAGGATTTATAAAGAATGATTTGCATATTCTTTTATGTAATGATGAGGAATGGAAGAATTGGATATCAATAATGGGTTTGTATAGTCATGTAGAACTCCTTAATATAAAGGATGAAGTGCCAAATAGCAAAGGAGATTCAAGAAAAGATGTTATATCAACGTCTACAAAGATGGTAGCAATGAAAGGAGGTCAATTAAAGGAAGCAACAGGGATGGTTATATAAAGTCTGACATTATTCAGATGCATTGCATGTTTAGACAATAAAAAAACTTTAAAAATTCAAAAGATAATTTTAGAAAAGAAAATTATGTTAAAAAAGATAAAATCATTGAAGCACATGGTTGACATGGAAGAAATGGCATGGAGATTAAAGATAGATCATGTATTGAAAAATGCTATAATTGCATTTTTATTGATTTAACAATAGAGGTTTTGACTTGGGAAAAGCTCTGTGAAAAATATAATATTACAGATGTAGAATATAAAAAAAATAAAAGTTATAGTAAGTCATGTTAGTATATGATCAATGTCTACCCCTCATGATTGTATGCACATTTTGTAAGGCCCCCATTATGAGGACAAGCCAATCGTGCAATACCCAATTGATGGGAATCCCAACTTGCATGTTGGATGAAGGTCATATTGGACCTTGTAAGGTATTGTAAGAAAAGGGAGTTTCCAGGGTCCCCAATTGTGGGGTCCGACGCAGTGGTGAGCAGTCTGAGCTGGGGGTCCAAGGAGGCCAGTGGGCCCCTGGCTGGGGGGGTCTCAGGGGGCTAGCGGACCCTTGGTGGGGGTCCGAGGATAGCACCTCGGATGCGACGGTAAAGGGAATATTCCATGGAATATTGTCGTGTATGACAACTATGCGAGTGGTGGCTACCCATGCTCTACCACCAATGTATAGCCATGTGTGGAAGGCTACTCATTATCCTATATATACATGAGTTTTGGACAACCTGAGATCATTGAATCACACCAGCATACCTCTATGTTGTATCTCCCTATCTAGAGTTGTCTAGATCACCATTTAAGCTCTACCTTGAGAGCACACATGTGGACGACACCATCATCTTTATACTTGTTGTTAGTAGGAAATTTTTGAGAATCTCCTATATTTGTTATCTTCTCTACTAGTGCTCGTGTGTTATATTGCATAACTATTCTTACATGGTATCAAATCCGTAAGGTTGGAATAGCTTGAGAAGTATCACTATTCCAGCCTATTAGTAGACTAGAATATCAGTAGATCATTCGAGTGATTACATGATGGCTTCATGCTCAAACATTGGTCTTGGTGCTCAAGCTAATATTAATTGCTATATTGTCCTGATGATTCCTCTCATCTTGGGATCAATCTTGCACGCAACTCTATGCCCGTAGTACACATGGAGAATCTCTATATCTTGTGCTGCCCAGCCCCATGGAGTCCTTTTTATCTCTCACTCTCTCATTACCCATAAAGGGCAATGCTCAAGCTATCTCATATGAGTGCCACTTTGAACTCATGTGAGTATCATATTCAATAAGTATAAGAGGAGGTTCTCACCTCTAACTCCTTACTAATGTATGATACTACATGCGACATTTCCTTCCTCCTAGTTCCATATTTGTCCTCAAATGGTATTGGAAGACCTAGTAGAATGCGAGAAATAATAGAAACACCACTCCCACTATATCCCCATGCATAACTATACATGGTCATATCTCCGTGTTGTTTCCCCGTATCCTTCCCATTAAGAAGATTCTTGGGAAGGTAATCTAAAGTTGGGAAACCTTCTCTGAAGGGTGCTAACCCCCTCCCATAGGGCACTATCTTCTGAACTATCTTTCCACTTTACTAGACACTCTTTATATAAGTGACTTCTCATCCATTTCTCTCGAGTGCGTAGTATGCTCTCAGGCTCATGTGGAATAGATTGGATAGAAATAGGTTAAACTACCTCACTGTCTGGAATGACGTTGTCAGATTCACCCAGCCTCTTCTTAAGGCTGCTAACATGAAAACCTAGATGGATTTGACTATTCTCTAGAAGTTGGATCTAGTAAGCCATCTTGCCTATCCTCTTAAGTATTTGGAAAGGTCCATAATACCTAGGGGATAGTTTGGACGAGGTCCCATCTTCATGGTTTTAGATCTAGATGGAACTCTAAGATAGATGTGCTCTCCTACCTCAAAGTTGATGTCTCTCCTTTGAGGGACAGCATAGGCTCTGGCCCTATCCTAAGCTCTCCTAATGCTGTCCTTAGCAAGCCTAAGCATATTGTTCATCTCTTCCAAAAAGTCCTTTGTAGCTTGAACTTTCTCATTCTCCAATCCTACTACATAAGGAGCTCTTGGCTAAAACCCATACATAAGCATAAATGGACTATGTCCATTGGAAGAGTGCTTGGCACTATTATATGCAAAATCTACTATACGTAAGTACTGTCCCCAATTAGTTTGCCTTTCATTCACATATAATCAAAGCATATCCTCTAGGATTTGGTTAACCCTCTTTGTTTCCCATCCAACTATGGATGCTCCATTGTACTCAACCTATGTTTTGTATCCAAACTTTTGAAGATCGCTCTCCAAAAGTGGCTAGTAAACTTCCTATCCCAATCAGAAACTACGTATAAAGGAAGACCATATAACCATTACAGGTTCTCTACAAAGAGTCTAGCCGATTCCGGTGTCTTAAATGTAGTACGTGTGAGAATAAACCTAGCCATTTTGGTTAACCTATCCACAATTACCTAGACCGAGTTGTGCCCTCTCTGTGTCTTAGGTAATCTGACTATAAACTCCATGGAGATACTCTCCCACTCCCCATTAGGCATGATGGAGAGTGTTAATCTCCAAAAGAACAACCTACTCTTGAATTTAGAACACCTCTATATCAAGAGTAAGTCAAAACCTTCACCAATTTAAGCTATCAATGACCAAATATCAATTTCTTGACTAAATTGTGAAGAAGGAATTTTCTCAGAAAGTCTGCTGCATAGATCTTGCTCATTGACTAAGTAAATGTGTAAAGTTTTTTATTAAACTTTGCACAAGGTGTCGGCTAAAGATTGTGCACCTTCTCCAAGTCGAATTACTTCAAAAGGTTCAGTAGATCTTGAGAAATCTACTTACCAAGTCAGCTATGTCTAAATCTGCACTTCTGAGAAGTCGATTTGGACACCCCTAACTTCTTAACTTTAATTCTCTCAGTATAAAACCCGTTTAAGCAAATGCTTTTAGCCACGAGTAGCTTACCTTCCAACTTAAAGATTAAGTGCTTACTTGCACAAAAGTTTAAAATGTGGAGTGAGAAATGATCAAATCATTAAGATCAAAATTTGCGTCTGTTTCAGGAACCAGTGAGTACTTTCTCACATGTAAATGTTCCTACACACAATTCTCTTAGCCTGATCACAATTAGACTCTCAAACTCTAGCCATAGATTGATTAACTATGGACTTAGATATCTCTAAAAGGAATTCACAAAAGGTTTATCACACAGGGAGAAAACACAGAAACATCGGGCACAATTTTTCTTCTATTTCTCAAAAATTTTCAACTGAGTGAGGATGGAGAGTTCAACTTACTTCACACATGTCTAATGACATTTTTCTACTACTCAATACACTAATCTCATGATCTCCTATTGTCTCTCCTTGTCTTCTCTTCTTGCCCCGACATTTTCAAAAGTATTTATAGCCAAGTATGTACAGACTTATATCAAAGCATAAGTATAAGTAACCTATGTCTTAACTAATGTACATATGTGTACATGTCTTTCACTCTGTGAATGTATCCATCTTCTTTGCTTCAAAACTTGATCTCATCTCCATCCTTTGTCCTTCAAATCTTCAATTGGTGATTGGTCTGCACCAACAGCTCCCCCTCAATCATCAATTGAGGTTTCTCTTATCTTCTTTATACCTGCCATGTCTTTAAACTTCTGTAGCTTTGGTCCATCCAAGCTCTTTGTAAGCATATCAGCTATCTGATCTTTTGTTGAAGTATGTATGACTTCAATCTCCTTATCCATCACCTTCTCTCTTAGAAAGTGATACTGTATCTCAATGTGTTTAGTCCTGGCATGAAAAACAGGATTAGCAGCTAGATATAATGAACTCATGTTATCACCATAAATGATAGGTATGTTTTGTATAGTGTCAAAACTCTTCATTAGAGCCTTAAGCCATATCACTTCTTTTGCAGCTTCAACCATGCCTTTGTACTCTGCTTCTGTAGATGACAAAGCAACTGTATGTTGCTTCTTTGAGCACCAGGAGATTAACTTATCTCCCACATAACACATGTATCCATAGGTTGATCTTCTATCATCTGGATTACCTGCCCAATCTGCATCACTATTCTTTATGTTTGTATCTAATGTAAACCCATAATACAAACCTTCTTTGAGTGTACCCTTAATGTACCTCAACACTCTTTGACCTGCAATCCAATGCTCTTTCCTAGGACAATGCATGAATTGAGACAAAACCCCTACTGCATATGATAAATCAGGTCTAGTTAAAGTAGCATAGATAAGACTACCAACCAAACTCTGATATTGTCTCATGTCCTTGAATTCTTCACCTCCAAATTTACTCAATTTGTGATTCACCTCCATTGGTGTAGGTGCTACCCTGCAATCATCCATTTTAAACTTGATTAACAAGTTCTTCAAATACCTTTCTTGGGTCACAAATACTCCATGTTGAGTATATGTAATCTCCATGCCCAAGAAGTATGACAAGTCTCCCAAGTCACTTATTTTGAACTCCTTTTCCATTTGCTTCTTTAGTCTTTGTATTCCTTCCTCATCTGTACCTGTAAGGATTATATCATCAACATATATGCACATGTATATGAAACCATTATCACTTGCTTTGACAAGCAAGCTACAATCTGCTTTAGACACCTGAAATCCAAGTTCTTTCAAGAACTTTACAAGTCTATAATTCCATGCCCTTGGGGCCTGCTTCAAGCCATACAAAGCTCTCTTGAGCTTGCACACATGATCTGGATACCTTTTATCTCTGAACCCTTGAGGTTGCTCCATGAACACATCATCTGAAATATAACCATTCAAAAAAGCATTTTTCACATCTAATTGACACAATTTCCAACCTTTACATGCAGCAATTGCTATAAGTGTCCTGATGGTTGTCATCTTTGCCACAGGGCTATAAGTCTCATCATAGTCAACACCATATGTCTGAGCAAACCCTTTGACAACAAGTCTAGCTTTGTACCTAGACACACTTCCATCTGCAAATCTTTTTGTCTTATAAACCCACTTACATCCAATGATCTTCTGACTATTTGGTTTTGGAACCAAATCCCATGTTTGATTCTCCAACAATGCATCAAATTCTTCGTGCATAGCTTTCTCCCAATTTTCTTTACCTTTTGCCTCTTCATATGTAGAAGGGTCTTCATCTGTTTTAATCATGTAAGCATAATCTTTGGTAGCCAGAAATGAAGTATCATAGCTGGTTCTGGTTCTTCATATTCAGGATCAAACCTAGGTGTTTCTTCCACTTCAACCTGCACTTCATTATTCTCTTCTTCATCAATTATTTGAACCTTTGACTTACCTTTCCTTTGGCTCACAACCTCTTCATCATCTATATTAATATTGATAGTACCTGCATACCAAGTACCTTGCTCATCAAATGTAACATCTTTTGATACAAGAAAATGTTTTATGGATGGATTCCTTAACCTGTATCCCATCTGCTTATCATCATAACCAATAAACACATATTTTTCAGCTTTAGGTTCCAATTTGTGCCTTAATTGTGATGGCACATATGCATAGGCCAAACATCCAAATACTTTGCAATGGTCTAGTGTAGGTCTCTTACCCCACCATGCCTCATAAGGTGTCATTCCCTGCAAAGCTTTACATGGTAACCTATTGACCAAATAAGTAGTTGTATTTACAGCCTCAGCCCACAAATAATTAGGGCAATTTTTCTCCTTCATCATGGACCTTGCAAACTCAACAAGAGTTCTATTTCTCCTTTCTGCTACACCATTTTGTTGAGGAGAGTACCTGCAAGTAACTTCCCTTTTTATACCTGCATCCCACAAGTAATCACTGAATTCATTAGAGAAATACTCTCCCCCTCCATCTGACCTTAGTCTTTTCAACTTATGTCCTGTAATTCTTTCTGCATATGCATGATAGTGTTTAAATGTATTAAACACTTCTGACGTATCTTTGATCACATAAATAGTGATCCATCTAGTAGCATCATCAACATAAATCACATAATATCTTGACCCATTTATACTGAAATCCTTTGATGGTCCCCACACATCTGTATGTACCAACTCAAGCTTCTCTGAGTACATAAAACCATGCTTGGAGTAGGAATGCTTATGAGCCTTACCTAATTGACATGCCTCACATCTATATGTCATATGTTGACCTGCAACATTAGGCAAACCAAGCACTGAACCATTGTTAATCATGTCTTTAATACCTCTTTCATTGAAATGTCCAAGCCTCTTGTGCCAAAGATCTAACTCAGAAATCTTATGTCCTCCATATGTGAACATGGCATGACCAATATTACCTTGAATCTTCAATCTGAACAATCTTCCTTCTTTCTTCCCTGAAACAATTTGTTTATACCCATTGCTAGGGTCTTCCACAAACACTCCTTCATTAGTGAACCTTACTTCATAACCTTTTTCCACACTTTGTCCTATACTTATCAAATTCTTAGGAATTGTAGGAACATACAAGAACTTACTCAATAAGGTGCTTCCATCCTTGGCCTTCACTGATCCAATTGACTTCACATTGTGCTTTGTGTTGTCACATGTTTGAACAATATGATTAGATACCTTATTCTCCAAATCAGTCATCAAGGCTATATTACCACTCAGGTGATTGCTACACCCTGAATCAATGTAGAAGACTCTTTGATCTTCATTCTGCCTTTCACAAGTTGCATTCATTATCAATGTTGAATCTTCCTTTTGATCTGAAGCATAATTGTAGTAGGTGTTGTTATATTGTTGACTTTGGAAACCTCTACCTGCATTTCTTCCAAAGTAACCCCTACTACCTCTGCCTCTGAAATTACCTCTTTGATTTCTGCCACCTCTTCCTCTTGTATTATAGTTTTGATTATATCCACCATTACTCTGATTATTATGCCAACAATCATTAGCTAAATGATTTGTCTTACCACAAATCCAACAAGCTTTGCCTCCATCTTTGTTGTTTCTGCCTCTTCCTCTACCTTTGCCACCTCCTCTACCTTTTAGGAAGTTGGCTTGACTAGTTGTACCTTCATCTTCACCTGCTTGTTGCTTTCCTTTGTTAGCTTTCTTCTTGTCCTTTGAGTACATTGCATGACCTGTACTTTTGTCACCATCTCCTTTAACATCCTGCTCAAATGTTAGCATATGACCTAGCAATTGAGCAAGTGAAATGATCAAGTGATAATTCTGTAGACAAAATGATTGGCTTCCATTTGTCATCACCTCTTAAACCTGTAAGAATTTGCCTTACCAATTTATCCTCCTCAATGTCTTCATCAACAGCTCCTAAAGCATCTGCAATATCTTTCATTCTTGTCACATAGTCTGAAATGGATTGAGAAGCCTTCTTCTTAAAGGTGGTAAACTCTGCCCATAAGGATGCCTTCCTTGACTTAGTAGTATTCTGGAAATGCTCCTCCAAAGCATTCCAAATATCAGTTGCACTTTCAAGACCTCGAATATGAGGTAACAAGTAATCATTGACCGCCATATATATAATGCTCCTAGCTTAAGCATCTTTCTTCATAAAATTTTTCAAATCTGCTAACTCTTCCCTAGTTGGAACACTAGGATCTCTGAACTGTGGCTTCTCTTCTTCTCCTGTGATGTAAGCTATTAAATCTTTGCTCATAAGATGATCTTTCATCCTCATTGACCATGCAGGATAGTTTTCCTTATCCAATTTCTCTATCTGTAGAGAATCTGCCATCTTGTGTCCACCTGTGTATTGAAATCTTCAAGCTTTATGAATAATATATGTACCTTTACTTCAAATTAGAGTCCTTTTGTCTTTCTTGATGTCGTATAGTCTCCTCCTCAAGCTTTCACCTTTTAGTTCTTTAGTTGTTGAATTTCTTGAATCTGCAGCAGTCGGGATCCTCCTTTCCTTGATTTTGATGTTTCCTGCTCTGATACCACTGATGGAGAGTGTTAATCTCCAAAAGAACAACCTACTCTTGAATTTAGAACACCTCTATATCAAGAGTAAGTCAAAACCTTCACCAATTTAAGCTATCAATGACCAAATATCAATTTCTTGACTAAATTGTGAAGAAGGAATTTTCTCAGAAAGTCTGCTGCATAGATCTTGCTCATTGACTGAGTAAATGTGTAAAGTTTTTTATGAAACTTTGCACAAGGTGTCACCTAAAGATTGCGCACCTTCTCTAAGTTGAATTACTTCAAAAGGTTCAGTAGATCTTGAGAAATCTACTTACCAAGTCAGCTATGTCTAAATCTACACTTCTGAGAAGTGGATTTGGACACCCCTAACTTCTTAACTTTAATTCTCTTAGTATAAAACCCGTTTAAGAAAATGCTTTTAGCCACGAGTAGCTTACCTTCCAACTTAAAGATTAAGTGCTTACTTGCACAAAACTTTAAACTGTGGAGTGAGAAATGATCAAATCATTAAGATCGAAATTTGTGTCTATTTTAGGAACCAGTGAGTACTTTCTCACATGTAAATGTTCCTACACACAATTCTCTTAGCCTGATCACAATTAGACTCTCAAACTCTAGCCATAGATTGATTAACTATGGACTTAGATGTCTCTAAAAGGAATTCACAAAAGATTTATCACACAGGGAGAAAACACAGAAACATCGGGCGCAATTTTTCTTCTATTTCTCAAAAATTTTAAATTGAGTGAGGATGGAGAGTTCAACTTACTTCACACATGTCTAATGACATTTTTCTACTACTCAATACACTAATCTCATGATCTCCTATTGTCTCTCCTTGTCTTCTCTTCTTGCCCCGACATATTCAAAAGTATTTATAGCCAATTATGTACAGACTTATATCAAAGCAGAAGTATAAGTAACCTATGTCTTAACTAATGTACATATGTGTACATGTCTTTCACTTTGTGAATGTATCCATCTTCTTTGCTTCAAAACTTGATCTCATCTCCATCCTTTGTCCTTCAAATCTTCAATTGGTGATTGGTCTGCACCAACAAGGCATATCCAATGGATGGAGGAATCCTCCAATCCTCAACCTCTCAACTTTATTGACCTCACATTTAGTGCATTTAAGCACATACTCTAGGACTTCCTTATGAAGTCCACGCCAGTAAAAGTGCCTCTTAACGAAATCAGAAGTCTTGTTAAAAACTGTTTGTACCACACTATATGTGTCATGACACTCATACAGAATATGTTGTCTCATCTCAGAATCTATAGGGACACACATCTTACCTTTATATAATAGATATCCATCCTAGACATTGTAATTCTTCCACTTGAATCCTTCTTGAGTACCCGTCGATACTCCATCCTCACTAGAAACCCGTATATCACCATCCCCATTCTCTATGGCTTTCCAAAACTTGGGATATGTAGGATCAAGCCTACATTTCCCTCTAATGGACTCAAGTAGCTCACTAGTGATGAGTAAAACTTAGTCCATTGAGCATAGGCATGCAGCTAAGTGAATCAACCACTACATTAACTTCCCCTTCCTTATACCTAAGATCATAATCGAACTCTTGAAGGGTCTCTGCCCATCAGGACTTAAGACCTTTAAGGTCTGTTTGATTAGAGAGCCACTTAATGCTCTCTTGATCAAACACTATCATAACTTTGACACAGTATAGATAATGATGCCACTTCTTCAAAGCATGGATAATTGCATACAACTCCTTCTCATAGATAGAGTGATTCTTCTGAGTTGGTTCTAGTTTCTTACTCTCAAAAGCTAATGGCCGACCATCGTGAACTAAAATCACTCACACTAATCTCAACCACAAAGGGTTTGTTGGGATCTACCATATGTAAAAGTGGAGTTGTAGGAATTTCTATTTTCAATCTCTCCATACTTTGCTTTTGTTCCTCTCCCCAATGAAATGTTTTCCCTTTCGCTTTATGAAGGAACAATAATTTTGGCATAATTCTTAATGAATTTTTGATAGAAACGTGATAAATCTAGGAAGATCTGTAGCTCTTCCAGGTTCCTTGGATGTGGCCATTCCATAATAGCCCTTACTTTTTCAGGATCCATCTGGATTCCATTTTGGGAGACTATATGCCCAAGGTTTCTAACCTTTGTTTTGGAAAATTCACACTTTGACTCGTTAGCAAAGAGTGAATTTTCCCTTAACACTTGAAATATCTTCTTAAGTGTTCCAAGTACTCCTGTTCTGATGCACTATAGATCAAAATATCATCCAAAAAGTGTACTATAAAGTGTCCTAGATAAGATCGTAATATACTATTCATGAGATTCATGAAAGTGACAGCAGCATTGGTGAGACAAAAAGGCATCACCAAGAACTCATAGTGCCCATATCTAGTCCTAAATGCAATCTTAAGGACATCCTCTACCCTAATTCTAATATGATGATATCTTGATCTAAGATCAAGCTTGGTAAAGTACCTAGCTTGATGTAACTGATCAAATAGGTCTTTGAATCTAGGCATAGGAAACCTATTTTTGATAATTATCTTACTAAGTGCTCTATAGCTTATACATAATCTCATAGAGCCATCTTTCTTCTTAACAAGGAGCATTGGTAATGCCCAATGTAAGTTATTAGGTCTAATGAAGCCCTTATCTGAATAATCTTGTAATTGCCTCTCAACCTCCTCATGCTGAGAAACGTTAAGCCTATAAGATGGCTTACAAATAGGGTTAGTGTTAGTAACTACCTCAATAGCATGGTCAATGTCCCCTCTCTCAAGTGGTAGCCCTCTAGGTAAGTCGGTGGGAAAAACATATCTAAATTAAAACATAAGATCTTTAAAACTTTTAACCACACACTCTTGCAAGAAAGAATAATAAAAATTTCTATCCATATTTACATTTCTAGCACAAAAATATACATCAGATGAATTGTCTATACAATGCTCAATGTCCTGACTATACAATAAAAAGATCTCCTATACATGCTGAAAATGACAAAGACTATACAACTCTAAAGATGAAATGAGAGGTGCACTAGGTACATCTCTCTCTCCATATATACAAAATTCACTTCCATTTATTTCAAAATCAAGTGTGTTGCTTTGATAGCTACATTGTGTGTTTCCCAACCCCCATAGCCACTCTCTACCTAGCAGAAGATCTGTCCTCTCCATATTCATAATTTGGAAGTCCATGTGATCTCTGTAATCCTGCATCTTGACTTCCAAATTGGATACCATAGTATCCCATATCCTCTTGTCTTCCCCTTGCATCATAGATACTATGTAATTATGTGCACTAGGCTGAGAGGGAATTTTTAGTTTCTTGAACACAACATAGTTTATAAAGTTATGAGTGGTAGAGTCATCTATCATGACTCGCACCTTGGTCCCGTATACACTACCATGAAGTTTAACCAAGTCATGGGGTCGAAACTAGGGTGACCACAATGAGTGAGTCAAACAACAAGTGTGCTCTATATCCTCATGCATCACCTCCACTCCCTTATAGCTAGAGCTGCCATGAATAGGAAGTGTGTTCAGGGGCCGTACTACTCTCTAGTTATCCCTTCTTTTCTTCCCCCTTCTTGAGTGGACAATTCCACTATGAATGGCTTGGAGACAAACATGTAAAGCACACATTCTCTCTTTCGACCCTCTCAAACTGTTTTGTAGATAGCCTAGGCCCTTGCCATCTTTGTTTTTTAATGGAAATTTTGCTTTTTCCCAATGGCAACTTCTTCTTAAACTTAGTCATGCTTGATCCGTCTCCGTAGGAGTATATTGAGGATGGTTATGGTCCTCATAGATTTGTGCATACTTGATCGCCTCCTCAAACATCTTAGGTGCATTCCTTCTTACCTCTCTCTTGATGGATTTATCTAAGCTTCTAAAAAATCCTCTAGGTTTTTGGAAATCATCTAAGCTTTTAAGTTCCAAAATGATCTCCCTATAGTGGGATATGTAGACCGTCAAAGGCCTACCTCTTTGGGTAATCATATCCCACTCATCCCAATTCATCTCCTCCTCATTCTCAAGAAGAAAATCTTTTAGAAAAAGAGTTTCAAAATGATTCCAATATGTAGGCATAGAGTTCACCTCCTTGAGACTCATCCATCACTTATAAGAACGTGGGCCAAGCGAGAGACTTGCCTCTAGCACATAGTACTCTGGTGGGGTGCCCTTTAGTTGATGAAAATCATGCCACTTTTGAAAAAAGTATAAATTTCATCCTTCTTTCTATCTTGGTCATCCCCCGTAAAGTTAGGTGACTTTATGTCTTTGTTGGAGGAAGCATTTTTTGAAGGAAATTGTTTGTAAATTGACATTTTTTGTAGTTATATTTATCCAAATGATGTAAAAATTGGGAAGAGTCCTCCTCATGTATAGTAGAAGCATATATATTTTTCTTAGAATTTTTGGAAGCTCTTTCATAGCATATTTTTAGACTAGAAAGTAGAAGGACCAAATTTCAAGTGTGAAGAAAGGACACTTGAAAAAGTATAAAAGATATTCTCTTCTATTTTGAAGAGGTTGGTTGTATTATTCTCATGCTATCCAAGGAATGTGAAGAGCTTCCTTGCAAAAATTGTGTTTCTACTTTGCATGATCATCTTCTTGATTTGTTGAGTCTTTTCATTGTGCTATCCATGGAATTTGTGAACTTTTCTTGTGGATTTCTGAGTGAAGTCTATGAAGATAGGTGAGTATTAGTAGATTGAGGAGGACATTGCAGGAGATCAATGTTGGAATTAGAATTTCTCAGTTTTTATAGAATCATGATTATCTCATCTGTGTGATATAGGTACTGTTTTGGACATTTGACTTCATATTTGTAATCTACAGGAAAAATGGCACACTTTAGGCACAAAGATTGTTGAAAATGCTGTTGTAGAACTTAAAATAATCAAAACCCTAGTTTCTTCCCATTCTTCTTCACTAACTTCTCAAAAAAGAGTTATGTCAATTCTTATTCTTGGATTCCATTAACTAGAAGGGGTTGTGGTCTTTGCATACTTCCCGGATTGACAAATTAAAGATGTGTAGTTAACCTTTTTTGCTATAATGATTGGAGAGGAAACTCCAAGGTTAACAACAAACATATTTTGGCGCCATTGCTGGGGAACAAAGTAAAAGCTTCATTGAAGTTTTGGACCTTGCTGGATCTTCCATTGCTGATGGTATTTGAACACATTGGAAAGGTATTACTCTATAATGAAGTAAGAAAATTTGAGAAGGTAGGTTTTTAGTCTTGTCTTTTGGGAAAAGAAAGGATGAATTAACCTTTTGAGACAAAGAAGTATGTAATTTTATGCAAATTGATAGTTTCTCATACCTTTTGACAGTAAAGTGCAGGTGTTGATGTAAAAAAATGGTTTAATTTGCTGAAAGGAAAAGTAAAATGTGATTATCTTTGCATATGTAGATTTCTTTTTGACAAAGTACCAAGCAAATTTTGTTAATCTTGGAAAAGATGACATAATTGCAACGAGGAAAGTCATGTAAAGTAGCTATGTGCAAATTGATTGTTCCATTTGCTTGTCCTTAGTAAATTGATTGTCTTGTGGAAAGATCATTTAATCACTTGAAGAAAAGGTGTTGAGTTTATCTTTGCATAAATTGACAATTGTACTTGTTAACACATATTTTCTTGAATAGCTGTATTTCCATTGTGAGATTATAAGCATAGTGAGTACAACCAATCATAAGTCAAAAGATCAATGGATCTTGAAAAAAGAAAACCCTAAGTGAAGTTTTTCCCTTGATTTAGGGACCAAATTACTAAAAGAATCCATAAAATTTAGTAGAACTATGAACAAAATTTCTTTTTCTTAATGAAGTTTTGTATGAGGTGTGTGTTGAATAGTGGAAGAGAATAAGTTGAAGAAAAATTAAGAAAATAAAAAAATATCAGGTAAGAGTAAAGAAATTGTTGTTTTTTTTTCAGTTCTAATTTCTTTTGAATAAATGAGTGGTGAATAATTGCATATGACAATTGATTTGGAGTTATTGAAGAACATTAGAGAAGATCAAGGGGGAAGAAAAGTCAAAAATTACAAAAGCAAGGAATTTTAGAAAAAACACGATTCCCATCTCAAAATCAGGATTTTTTGTAAGATAATGAATTTGAGTCAATCTCATTATTGGGCATCAAGGTAAGTCATTTTAGGTTTCATAAGTTGCATAATTGAATGAAATTATAATTTCAATAAGGATTGAGCACCAAATTAACAGATTTGGGGATTGAACACAAAATCGCGATTTTCATTAGTAAGAGGAAGCATGAAAATTTTGTTTAAAGGGACAAGATCTTATAAATAAAATAAAAAATTTGCATAGGAACAGGACTTGTTAAATTGGGAACTCAAACTTGTTAAAAGTCACTCACAATCGCGATTGTCTGAAGACTTTAAAAGCATAAATTCATTTCTAACAAGTCATTGAGTGAGACCGTGAGTGAGGAGAGTAGAAGCAGAATCGCGATTCCCTGTAGAACTCAAAGTGTTTGGGAATTTCGAATCAAGCAGCAAGGTAACCATCTCCACACTGATTTTCCACATGAATTCAAGTTGAAAATATTTTGTTCTAATAAGAAAATTAGAAAAATCACTAAAAAGATAGAATCATGATTCTTATATTTTTTGGACTTTTTGCATTATATGTTGGCATTTTCTTTTGGGTTCTTTATTTCATGTTAATGTTTTGGTAAGGTGCTTCTAATGGTGTGAGTAGAAAATAAAAAATCAAAATCCAAAAAATTGTATGATTTTGCATAGAATCTCGATTTTGTGCAAGCATTCAAAATTATGATCTCTAGAACACGATTGTGAGCAATCACGATTGTCTGGGATTCACATAACCATGAAAAACATGATTCTTACTCAGAATTGTGGAAAACATGATTCTCACTGTTAGCTCATGAGCTGGTTGATTTTTATGCACTAATATGCTTTTGTTGTGTAGAATATATGTTTGATTACAGGTACTTGAAGAGTGATCAAATGTTTGGAGGGAGGTAGTCTATGAGAATGGAGTTTCCACATGTTGGGGACATGTATGGCCATTGGTGCTGGAGTAGTGACACCATCTATATCAGTCTTCTTTGCAGTTTGTGTTGTTGTAGTTGCTATCCTCACATCAATAGTTGCCAGTCAGTCCATGATTTCAGCAACTTTCTCTATCATCAACCAATGCCGAGCTATGGGCTGCTTCCCCTACGTGAAAGTGTCACACTTGGCTTAAGGGATACTGGCTTGATTGGCAATGCATATGGGCTTGCAGTAACAACTATAATGCTCGTTACAACTTTGCTTATGTGTTTGGTGGTTATTATGGTGTGGAGAAAAAGATCTTTTCTTGCCTTTGCACTATTGCTTGTATCTAGATCACTTGAAGGCCTCTTCTTTTCAGCTTCCCTTATCCAAGTACCGAAGGGGGGATGGGTTCCTCTTGCCCTAGCGCTCTTATTCATGGCCATCATGAGCATATGGCATTATGGGACACAAAGAATTATGGATTTGAGGCTGAGAACAAGGTTTCAATGAAGTAGATCTTGAGTTTGGCAAAAAGTGGTGGTTTTCACTGTTCTAACGGAAGAAACAGAAAAGGGGAGAGGTTTTTTTGTCAAGGCTCGTCGTTTCTGCATATACGAGGAGGCAACGGGCTGTCGCCAGGGGTCTCTCGTTTTCTTATCTGCAGAATCTCTCGAGGAACTGGGGGATCGTAGGAAGGATAGCTCAGTCCAACAACGATGGACTGAGCTAGTGGGTCTGCATCTCTCGTAGAAACCCTATTTTTACTCCTGATTATGGGGGCGTGGGCGTGGTTCTGCATCTCTCGTAGAAACCCTAGTTTTACTCCTGACTATGTAGAGGTCACCGTCATCCGGTTCATTAGAGTGTTTCTTCACACGACAGCCAAGACGCTGAAACCAAAAAACTCATGGAAGGCTGCGGAACAACTTTAAGACGCTAACTTAGCTTCGTTGTGCAGTCCATGGCACGGAGTGGTAGCTCTTCTAAGTTGGTTCCTGTGAATCTCAACAATTCGTACGGACAAATGGTTTCCCTTTCCAATGGAGGTGCAACATCTAGTTCATCCGGGGTGGGGTGCGGATGTCTGAGGTGTGTGAACTCAGCAAAAGGGAGGGAATGTTCGAGGGAGTCAGAACATTCTGCTGAGGGAGCTAGAGGAGAAGGGACCGTGCATACATTTTGGAGGCTCTTCAAGGTGGTATTCAAGCAGAAAGGGTTTAGGAGAACGAGGGATTGTTGCCCTAGGATATTCAGAGTCAGTTCGACCTCAGCCAGAGTGCAATCTTTTCAAGCATTGCAGACACGCCTGCTCGTGTGGTGGTGTGTAAGGCTCTGAGTGTGTATGTGCTCCTTAGCATGACATCCCGACACTGGCATATGGTGTGCGAGGGGATGTGCTGAAATGCAAGCTCTATGTTTCTGGTTAGGCATCACATGTTACATGAATTGCGGTGCAACGGTGTCACGTCGAATAAATGGAGGAGGAAAGTACAGTGATGAGTTGGGGATTCTGCAATGCTTATAGGGGAAGTCAGAAGTTTAGATCTAGTGTACACTGGGAAAAGAAAAGGGAAGTCTCAGATAGCTGCAAATGGAAGAGAGAATTGGAAGCAAAAAGATTTAGACTTACTTCAAAGCTGAATCTAATGGAGATTCTTTTTGTTCAAGGACCAAAAAAATCGTTTTCTTAGTAAGAATGTTGCATGCTCGAGTGAAGGAAACAGGTTTGAGAAGCCGCTCAATTATGGTAGCACACAATAGTGAAGGACTCAATCATATATTTGGGGAGCTCACAAATGTTGGATTCTTAGGGCTTCTGCATTAATGTATGTACAGAGAGGTAACAACCCAGGAAGACCACATTTTTGCAGAAATAGAAGACTATAAAACCTCTCAGCTGTGGGTGGAGAGAACTGAACCAGTTTATCACACGTGATGTCTAGGGAGAATGGCCTTTAGTAGTCAGATTCACGCATCTAGAGAATTTTTTGAATAACTCAAATATTTGAGTCCACATGAATAACATTAACGCTACCTTCTCTAATTCGGGAAGACTTGGAGGGCTTCCACCGATCGCAAAAGAAGAAGATTGAAGCTTGGCAGTGGCTGAATATCTCACTCCTATTGGACGAGGGCAAGCTCACTTGAAGAGGAAAATTAAGCAATTCCAGCAGAGTCCTGGTGATCTACACTTACAACTGAGGTGAAGAAACACATGCATCAGAACGTGGCTGCAACCTTGGTAATAACCCAAGGGAAAGTGGAATAAAAGGTACGAAAGATGGTGGGGATGTTTGGACTTCACAGGTTTTGTTCTGAGACCTATTACATATTTTGAATGTATTTAGGATTTAGAGTCAAGCTATGCATATCTCATGTATTTGCTCTTCGGTCATGTTTCCATTTGGAGGCAGATCACTGTAGAAATACAACGAGCATGATAAATTGATACTTATCTCTTTGCAGTGTGTGCACTATGGTTCATAGAAGTGAATCACATGTACAGAAGTTTGGTTGCTCAATGAACAATGGTGGGAAACAACGTTGAAGTCACTTTATGAATTTTAAATGGCATGCATGATTTTTTTCTTGTGGAAAACGTGATGGAAGGAGCATGAGAGCTCTTCATACATCTGTAGTTCTATATGAACTATGCAAAATTTGAAAAATAATCAAGATGATAGTAACTACGAGCATTGTTATGAGTTGATGCAACTAATTCAATGAAAGATTTGGATTTGAAGAGCGATGATAATGCCTATGCATTTCCTTAACAGGTCTTGCGTTTCCTTACCTATATGTACTCATTTACTAAGAACACCAAATTATTTTTCTCTTAGAGCTTACTGCCACAGTAAAATGTTCCTAAACCTTTGCATATGAAACGACACACTTGAATTTGTTTAATAGACTGAATAAATAAATAAGATTCAGTGAGAGATAAATAAGGAGAGGGGAAAAGAGAGGAAAAGTAAGTCAAAGGGAGGGTGAAAGAGAAGAGGTGTGTGGATGTGTATGTTGGTGTGTGTGGAGGAGGGTAGTAAAAGCGGATGTGTTTGAATGTGCAAGTGTATGTGTGCATGTGTAAACATGTGTGTCGGAGAAAGGGAAAGAAACCCCAAAGGGAAAAGAGGGGTTTCCAAGTATTCAAAAGCATGGATATTTGTTAAACTCGGGTGGAAATATGGGCCCTAGCATAGGACCAAAAGCTAAACAATTGCATTAAATTGCATAAATCTGGTACACTGTGTCTTATCCATTTTGGCGATCCTAATGGGGATCCCTAAAGAGGACATATTCGAGAGCAATTGTGGACTTAAGGTAAATGAAAGTGGCATAGTACAAGTCAATTGAACAAAACCTAGGTGGGTGGAAGGCACTTTCCCTTGGGTTAAGAGGTCTTACATTTTGGTGCTTCTACCGGGAAATGCTTGGCACATCTCTATAAGAGAGTGCCATAGGTTCACCTAGCACCACATGTTGGCCGAGCTTGCAGACTCCAGATCTAGTACAGAGCGAGGGGAGCTCATCTTCAGGAGCAACACAAACATAAAGAGAGGAACACGCTCAGAGAAGAGCCCTTGAAAGAGAAAGGAAGAGGTGGGAATTGCAAGGCAAGTAAACCTCGACTAGCTCGAAGAAATCTGCTAAAAACGTGTACTCCCATAGGAGAGTCCCGAATCAAGTGCAAAAGTTTGAAGGAGGGATCCTAAGGCCGCGTGCACTAAATTTCTGGGATCGAAGTGATATTGACATTACACCACTGTTCAAAATGGCTCAGCGGATTTTGGTTCATTTGGGGGACTTCACCAAGTTCTCAGGTGCTTGGGACGAGGATCTGGATAGTTTTATCCAGCTGTTTGAGGTTACTTGTGAGGCCAATGAGGTAGTTGACCAGTGTCAAAGGTTGAGGATTTTTCCGGCTATTCTTCATGATGAGGCAGCCAATCAGTATGGGAATTTGACACCACAAGAGCGTGGAATGTATCAGATGCTCAAGGAAGCCTTCTTGGCAAAGTTTCGACGACAAGGCTTCCAAGATAGATTGGCCCAACAGATGGATTACTTGCAACAGGGAGTCAATGAGAGCATTGATAACTACATTCAGAGAATGGAAACGTTGGTAAGAAAGATGGGTGCGAATGCCCCGAACGATGAGACATTGAAAAGAAGATTCATTGTGGGATTGAGAGATCCTACGGCGCAGCAGCATATCAACCTGACAAGACCGGCAACCTTAATAGATGCTAAGGAACAGGCAAGGCTTTGGGAGGAAGTACAATTATGTTAGCAAAGGAAGATGGAGCTCTTGTACGAGCCTATAGGAGGCCCAGGGAACATTCCAATGAAAGATCCAGGCCAAGGAAGTCCCGCATTGACGACCCTAGCTTTTGTAGCTGCCACTAGCACGCCAGGCGAGGTAAAGCCTACGCTAACTGAAGAATGAATATTGGAGTTGGTCACACAAGCTATAAAAGCTACCACAATGACCAAGGAAACATACACAGTAAAACCAGAGGTAACTACGAACCCCAACCAAGTGTTTAGATCGAATACATGGTGTGGAAAGTGCCGTGGTTACGACCATTTGGCTTCAGAATGCCCTACAGTCTCAAGAGTATTCACAGATAGATCACCACCTAGAATGCGTTGCACTTTTTGTGGAAGAACAAATCACACGGAAGACCGATGTTACAACAAGAGATCCTATGAATAGAGAACCATGAAACCAGGAGATACGAGAGAAAGATCCTATACGGGATTGCCCGCTCAAAGTGTCCCACCTACATCTCATTGGGAAAACAGACCGACTTATGGATATGGTGCTCAAGGCCAAGGAGGAGACTATCCGAGAGGAGCCACACGTGATCAAAGAAGAGACGGTCCAATCCAGTGTTGGAGGTGTCCTGGCTTTGGCCATACTCAATCTAGATGTCCAAACGAAAAGAAACCAATTGATTATACCCCACTATGTAGGTACTGTAGTGGAGAGGGCCACTTTGATGAAGATTGTCCAAAACGACGAGCTTCCACTGGCAAGGATAAGGGGCCAGAGGGTCCTCGAATTATGTTGATACTCAGATGCATTCCACAACGAGAGCTCAAGAGCACATTCCTACAATTGGAGTAGTGTTCAAGACACCGAACCCTCAAGAAGGCTCTAGCTCGTCGATGCACTTCGTGGATGCTTACCAGGCCAAGAAACCACATAAAGAGCCCACTGTGGCAGTAGTCACAAGGACCCAAGAGTATTCAAAGAAACATTGAGAAGGCGAAAGTGAAGAAGTGAGTCAAGAGAAGATAGCTGAGCATGAAGAGGTGGAAAACCAAGTTGGAGGATTTGCTGAGCAGTTAGAGCTTGAGGATGGGGAAGAGATTGAGATCCTTCCACCAATGACCAAGGAGTTTGTGCCAGGCATAGCACCATTCCCTGAAAGATTAAGGGCTCCAAAGTGTAGGAAGTAAAGACAAAGTTTGGAGGAAGTGGACATTGTAAAGCTGCTCGCTGACACGGAAGTCACGCTGGACATTGGCACATTTTTGAAATGTTCACCTGCTTATAGGAAACAATTCTACAACGAATATATTAAGAAGTCGAGGAAAGCTCAAGATAAAAAGAGGCAAGATAAAGATGTCCAAGGGATCATTCAAAGTATTACGATGCAAATTGATTCAAATGCTCTAGCTGTGACAGTCGAGATTAAAGGATATGCAGTCCCTCGGGCTTAGTTAGATAGTGGAGCCGCAGTCAACCTTATGACTGAGTACATGATGAAAGCTTTGGGCCTCAACCACATGGAAGAAACTCCAATGTCCTTGAGGATGGCAGATCAAACGCAAGTAAAGCCTGCAGGTCTTTTGAAGAATGTAAGCACAGCTGTGGGCGGTCTAGAATTTAAAGTTGATTATCTGATAGTAAGACCAAGGACTTTAGAGGCCACCTTCTTGATCTTACTTGGATGGCCATGGCTGGTGCAAGCCGAATATGTGCACGATTGGTGCACAAAATTTATCACAATTGGACCGAAGGCTGATCGAATACAACTTCAAGTGTCTCCAAACTTGACCGGCAAGAAATCGACAATAGCTGAGGAAAGGGAGCAGAAAGCAAAGGAAAAGGTTAGACAAGAAAGTATTGGTGGCCAACGTTGTTCAAAGACTCTTACACATACTGCAAGAAATGTGACAAATGCCAAAGAATGGGCAAACCAACATTAGCACATGCAGCTCCTCTTACGCCGGTGCTGGCTCTTAAGCCTTTTGAAAAATGCGGAATTGATTTTGTGGGGCCTATTGATCCTCCCTCAAGACGTAGATCCAATAGGTATATCTTGGTCTGCACTGACTATTTTACCAAGTGGGTAGAAGCCAAAGCTCTGAAGACTAACCGAGCTGTTGATGTAGCTAAATTTTTGTACGAACAAATTATCACCCGATTCGGATGCCGGTTGGAGATAGTAAGTGATAGAGGAACACATTTTTCAACGAATTGATTCAGGAATTAATGGAATTATATAAAATCAAACATAGGAAAAGCACTCCATATTACCCGAGGGCGAATGGACAAGTGGAGGTTACCAACAAGGTTCTTGAATAGATTCTGACAAAGATAGTAGCTGTGCATAGGCGAGACTGGGATGAGAGACTTTTGGAAGCTTTGTGGGCATATCGAACATCCTACCAAGTGACGACTAAGAGCACTCCATTCTCCCTAGTTTTTGGCGAGGAAGCCATCTTTCCCATCGAAAAAGAAGTTCCGACATTAAGAGTGGCCATTGAGGCCAGGATGGGAGAGGAAGAGTCATTGAAGGAGAGGTACATACAACTGGTCAAGCTAGAAGAAAAGAGACTCATTGCACAGCAAAGTCTGGAAGCTATTTAGAGAAGACGTAAAGAGAGGCATGACAAGAATCTCAAGACCTATGCGATTCAAGAAGGGGATTTGGTGCTAGTCTATGATAGTAAATATTATAAATTCCCGGGGAAGTTACAGACAAGATGGGCAAGATCATTTAAAGTGGTGGAACTCAACTCCAATGGTTCCATGCAAATTCAGGATTTAGGAGAAGAATGTGTTCCCGTGAAGGTTAACGCGCTTCGAGTCAAACCATATTTCAAGTCGCGTTAGGACTGGAGAAGCCAGACAAGATCCAAGCGGAAGGACGTAGTAGACTACTTGTACATAGATGTATAGTTATATATATATACATATATATATGCGCATATGTTAGCTATGATTTTTGTTGTCATAAAGATTATTCCTTGCTAGCTCAAGAATTTTGGACCTTCTAATTATTTTTTTGTGTTGCCTAGAGACTGTTAGGAGCTAAGTAACAAAATGGTAGATCAAATAACTCAACTCTATTTGTACGAGTTGGGGATACATTTCTCGGACCAGACATTCACCCGCATGGACATAGAGGTCGACGACTTTGAGACTGAGTATGATGTGGAGGAAGCGCACTGGCTGATATGCTTCATAAACCAAGGTTTGGATGTTATATTTCATATTGAGTGTTTTGAGACATACCTGATCCGACATGTAGGATGGACGGGGGATCGATATTACTATTTTGACCCTTCGAGGGAAATGCCTAACGAAGAAAACGATATCACTTGGGCTTGGGCAGATGTGTTAACGATAGGAAGTGATGACGGAGCTCTTGAAGTTGAGCCTGACTCACCCTAGGGAAGTCGTCAGGATGCGAGTACGAGTTGAGGCTATATGAGACATCCCAGAGACTCACATTCTAGAGCATCTAAGGATAGGTATGCGAGGGACCAAGGCATAGCCGGCTGTAGTTACCAAGTGAAAAGTCAGCTCGATGAATACATATGTAGCGTCTGTAATTGAGAGAATGGAGTGAAGAGGTGGTTGATCTGTCAAAGGCTAGAGTGTATATGTTTGCATGCATGTGTGGGAAAAGTGGGAAAATCCCTTTCTTCCTCTCCCTAATTCTCAGGACTGGGCAAATTAATTAACTATGAAAAAAAATGAAGAAAAGAAAAGAAAAAACATTGTGTTGCTGTGATTGTACCAATGCGCTATGGTGGGCTAGTAGGTGGGTGGATTTATCTTAGCCGGGTGGTTAGGACCACAAGCCGTAGCTAGTTTCACCGTAGGGTTGGGATGTACAAGTTTGTTTCTTAGCTACGTGCCATAACGGGTTGATAGGTAGGTGGAGCCATCGTGGCTGGGTAGTCACGACCAAGAGCCGTATCCAGCTTCATTATGGGCTAGCTGATTTATGTACTTGTCTCTCATTATGTGTTTGTGTGTTGTACGCTGCATTGCATTGGTAGATGGGTGGAATCAACTTGGCCGGGTGGTGAGGTCCACGAATCGCATCCAATGTCAACGTAGGCCAACGTGTGAATATAAATAAAATTTACCTATGAAATTATTCCCCACTCCCGAGGGGGAGAGAGAGAGAGGAGAAGGTGACGATCGCCTGGAAGGGAATGTTATTTGCTTGTGTGATTGGTATATGTGGACTTGCGATAGATCAGCTCACTCTGAATTAACATTCTCAAAGGCACGGATACTGTATATGTACTTATAGATGAGACCTTTAGCAAGGTAATGCAATGGGTTGCTTTATAACTTGTGTGCTTTATCCGAGGGTTTTCCAGAGTGTGGGACACTCTAGGGTTTTTATATAGGTCTTGACTTGTACTCGGGTCTCGATGGCTTTTGTGGGATGACGATGGGGATTCTTCGGGAGTATCTAGTCATGGAATATGTGTACATAGCGAATAGTAGGTCGATAAAAGGGGTATGCATTTTGAGTATTTTGCATCTCCTAGTGGATTCATTTCAGTTGTCGTTGTTTATTTCGGTATTTTCTTTTCTGTTTTCTCGCAATGACAGTTGTATGTGTAAAACATGGAAGGTATGAATGTGTTATTTTGGTTGAGAGTATTTTCATAATGGAATTGTATGGGCAATTTGATGCATGTTGGAAATGGAGTTGCATATATGTGCATGTTCTTGAATCATTTTGAAAGTGACTGATTTGTATGTATTCATGAGTGATTTTCTTTGGCACTAATCGCTTCAATGAGTGTAGGTTCCGTTGGAGTAATGGCTCGATGGAAAAGTATGCAAACTAGTTGTACACTAACATGTTAACGGCTCTTTTGATTATATTGCAGTGAGAGTGGCTCGTCGAGGACGACTTCGCAAGTAGAAGAGGGGAGTATGTTAGCTCATGAGCTGGTTGATTTTTATGCACTAATATGCTTTTGTTGTGTAGAATATATGTTTGATTACAGGTACTTGAAGAGTGATCAAATGTTTGGAGGGAGGTAGTCTATCAAAATGGAGTTTCCACATGTTGGGGACATGTATGGCCATTGGTGCTGGAGTAGTGACACCATCTATATCAGTCTTCTCTGTAGTTTCTGTTGTTGTAGTTGCTATCCTCGCATCAGTAGTTGCCAGTCAGTCCGTGATTTCAGCAACTTTCTCTATCATCAACCAATGTCGAGCTATGGGATGCTTCCCCTACGTGAAAGTGTCACACTTGCCTTAAGGGATACTGGCTTGATTGGCAATGCATATGGGCTTGCAGTAACAACTATAATGCTCGTTACAACTTTGCTTGTGTTTGGTGGTTATTATGGTGTGGAGAAAAAGATATTTTCTTGCCTTTGCACTATTGCTTGTATCTGGATCACTTGAAGGCCTCTTCTTTTCAGCTTCCCTTATCCAAGTATCGAAGGGGGATGGGTTCCTCTTGCCCTAGTGCTCTTATTCATGGCCATCATGAGCATATGGCATTATGGGACCACAAAGAATTATGAATTTGAGGCTGAGAACAAGGTTTCAATGAAGCAGATCTTGAGTTTGGCAAAAAGTGGTGGTTGTCATTGTTTTGACGGAAGAAACAGAAAAGGGGGGATGTTTTTTTGTCAGGGCTTGTCTTTTTTGCATATACGAGGAGGCAGCGGGCTATCGCCAGGGGTCTCTCGTTTTCTTATCTACAAAATCTCTCGAGGAACTAGGGGACCGAAGGAAGGATAGCTCACTCCAACAACGACGGAAGGGGGGCTGCTCCAGATCCCACAGGGGGCATGGGCATGGGTCTGCATCTCTCGCAGAAACCCTAGTTTTACTCCTGACTGTGTAGAGGTCACCGTCGTCCGGTTCATTAGAGCGTTTCTTCACACGACAACCAAGACGCTGAAACCCGAAAACTCCTGGAAGGCTGCAGAACAACTTTAAGATGCTAACTCAGCTTCGTTGTGCAGTCCATGGCACGGAGTGGTAGCTCTTCTAAGCTCATTCCTGTGAATCTTAACAATTTGTATGGACAAACGGTTTCCCTTTCCAATGGAGGTGCAGCATCTAGTTCATCGGGGGTAGGGCGCGGATGTCTAAGGTGTGTGAATTGAGCAAAAGGGAGGGAATGTTTGAGGGAGTCAGAACATTCTGCTGAGGGAGCTGGAGGAGAAGGGACCGTGCATACATTTTGGAGGCTCTTCAAGGTGGTATTCAAGCAAAAAGGGTTTAGGGGAATGAGGGATTGTTGCCCTAGGATATTCAGAGTCAGTTTGACCTCAGCCAGAGTGCAATCTTTTCAAGGATTGCAGACATGCCTGCTCGTGTGGTGGTGTGTAAGGCTTTGAGTGCGTATGTGCTCCTTAGCACGACATCTCGACAGTGGCATATGGTGTGCAAGGGGATGTGCTGAAATGCAAGCTCTATGTTTCTGGTTAGGCATCACATGTTACATGAATTGCGGTGCAACGGTGTCATGTCGAATAAGTGGAGGAGGAAACTACAGTGCTGAGTTGGGGATTCTGCAATGCTTATAGCGGAAGTCAGAAGTTTAGATCTAGCGTACACTGGGAAAAGAAAAGGGAAGTCTCAAATAGCTGCAAATGGAAGAGAGAATTGGAAGCAGAAAGATTTAGACTTACTTCAGAGCTGAATCTAATGGAGATTCTTTTTGTTCAAGGACAAAAAAAATCGTTTTCTTAGTAAAAAAGTTGCATGCTCGAGTGAAGGAAATAGGTTTGAGAAGCCGCTCAATTATGGTAGCACACAATAGTGAAGGACTCAATCATATATTTGGGGAGCTCACAAATGTTGGATTCTCAGGGCTTCTGCATTAATGTATGTACAAAGAGGTAACAACCCAAGAAGAGCACATTTTTGCAGAAATAGAAGACTATAAATCCTCTCAGCTTTGGGTGGAGAGAACTGAACCAGTTTATCACACGTGATGTCTAGGGAGAATGACCTTTAGTAGTCAGATTCAGGCATGTAGAGAAATTTTTGAATAACTCAAATATGTTGAGTCCACATGAAGTACATTAACGCTACCTTCTCTAATTCGGGAAGACTTGGAGGGCTTCAACCGATCGCGAAAGAAGAAGATTAAAGCTTGGCAGTGGCTGAATATCTCACTCCTATTGGACGAGGCCAAGCTCACTTGAAGAGGGAAATTAAGCAATTCCAGTAGAGTCCTGGTGATCTACACTTACAACTGAGGTGAAGAAACACATGCATCAGAACGTCGCTGCAACCTTGGTAATAACCCAAGGGAAAGTGGAATAAAAGGTACGAAAGATGGTGGGGATGTTTCGAGTTCACTGGTTTTGTTCTGAGACCTATTACATATTTTGAATGCATTTAGGATTTAGAGTCAAGCTACGCATATCCCTTGTATTTGCTCTTCGTTCGTGTTTCCATTTGGAGGCAGATCACTGTAGAAATACAACGAGCATGATCAATTGATACTTATCTCTTTGCAGTGTGTGCGCTATGGTTCATAGAAGTGAATCACATGTACGGAAGTTTGGTTGCTCGATGAACAATGGTGGGAAACAATGTTGAAGTGACTTTATGAATTTTAAATGGCATGCATGATCTTTTTCTTGTGGAAAACGTGATGGAAGGAGCATGAGAGCTCTTCATACATCTGTAGTTCTATATGAACTATGCAAAATTTGAAAAATAATCAAGATGATAGTAACTACGAGCATTGTTATGAGCTGATGCAACTAGTTCAATGAAAGATTTGGATTTGAAGAGCGATGATAATGCCTATGCATTTCCTTAAAAGGTCTTGCGTTTCCTTACCTATATGTACTCATTTACTAAGAACACCAAATTATTTTTCTCTTACAGCTTACTTACTGCCGTAATAGAAATGTTCCTAAACCTTTGCACATGAAACGACACACTTGATTTTGTTTAATAGATTGAATAAATAAATAAGATTCAGTGAGAGATAAATAAGGAGAGGGGAAAAGAGAGGAAAAGTAAGTGAAAGGGAGGGTGAAAGAGAACAGGTGTGTGGATGTGTGTGTGAGAAAGGGAAAGAAACCCCAAAGGGAAAAGAGGGGTTTCCAAGTAGTGTAAAGCATGGATATTTGTTAAACTCGGGTGGAAATATGGGACCTAGCATAGGACCAAAAGCTAAACAATTGCATTAAATTGCATAAATCTGGTACACCGTGTCTTATCCATTTTGGCAATCCTACTGGGGATCCCTAAAGAGGACATATTCGAGAGCAATTGTGGACTTAAGGTAAATGAAAGTGGCATAGTACAAGTCAATTGAACAAAACCTAGGCGGGTGGAAGGCACTTTCCTTTGGGTTAAGAGGTCTTGCACTCACCCAGAATCATGAAAAACACAATTCTCACTCAGAATTGTGGAAAAACACGATTCCCACTCAGAATCGTGAAAAAACACGATTCTCACTCAGAATCGTGGAAAAACACGATTCTCACTTAGAATCATGAAAAAACACGATTCTCACCCAAAATCATGAAAAACACAATTCTCACTCAGAATCGTGAAGAACACAATTTTCACTCAGAATTGTGAAAAAACACGATTCTCATCCAGAATCATGAAAAACGCGATTCTCACTCAGAATCATGAAAAAACACGATTTTTATCCAGAATCATGAAAAACATGATTCTCACTCAAAATCGTGAAGAACACGATTCTTAGTTCACTAAAATAAAATTTTCATATTTTGATCAAACCAAATACAAATTTCAACTTTTGAAGAAATCTAATACAAATGAGTGGATGATTTTGAGATCTGGTAATAAGCTTCCTATACCTTATACACAAGTAATAGGGAAGGAAATACAATCAAGTGAACTTCAAGAAAGGGAATGGGGACAGACTGTTAACATGGAAAATTCAAATGAGACACATGAAACTCAAGATACTAGTGACTTTAGAAATATCCTCAAATACATGTATAAAAATAGGTTTGGAGCCTATGTGTATCAAGATGGCATGCATAAGTTTCTCATTAGGTTGAGAAACTTAGAAATTCCTTTGAATTTAATGCCATTAGCACAATTTAAGGACGGTAGATATGAGGATAGACAAGGATGTGTATACATACTTACACAAGATCCTGAAAATTCTAATGACTTAGGTCAATGTGCAGACAAGAGATCTTAGGATCAAGACCTCGGTCAAACAGACTTACCTAGACAAAATAAAAATCATACTCCTACTGAACCACAAAAAGGGAGGAGATTACACACTTCTCCAAATCCTTTTGAGAGGGAAGCAGAGGGAATACTTGATTTCCCACAATAGTGGAAAAACCATGGAAGAAAGCTTACGCCTTATCAAGTAGCTAAATGCGTGAAGAATCAATATGAAGGGTATTCAGATCCTCATGCTCATGCTGCAGAATTCAGACAATTGATAAGGGCAGAAGGAGAGGATTACAAAGTGCAATTTGAAGCATTTGGTCTAACCCTAACTGGACTTGCATTATCTTGGTTCATTCCATTGAGAAAGGAAATATACCCAAAGATGGAATCATTCCTTGAAGCCTTTATAGGAGAATTCTCTAAAACTGGAATCAAAGATAATACAATCACACTAATACATAGTTTCAAACAACAAAAAGATGAAAATGTGAGAGAAGCTGCCAAGAGATTCAAGCAATACATTAATAGATGTCCAAAAGAGGAGGTACCTTCAATGGCAAGACAAGTGTCTTTGTTCATAGAAGGTTGAGGAGTGCACAATTAAGAACTTTGGTGTATTGTAGGAGATGTTCTGATCTAGGGGCCTGTGTGAAAGAGGCAGTAGATTTAGATGATAATAGAGGATAAGATTTATTGGCATTTGATCAACCAAGAACAAACCAAGATAGAATCCCACCAACGGAAGAATTAGCACAAGCCATTGCTAAAGCCCTAGAAGCTAGCACTAAAACAAATTTCATTAACACTAGAATATCAGCCAATAAGAAGTACTATAATTGCGGAGAGAATCATTTGGTCCAATAGTGTCCATATCACAAACCGCAACATCTACAAGATAGGAAAACACTCAAATACTGTACCTTAGAGAAAAAATGGACAAACCATACTAGAGAGGAATGTTTTTACAATAAAAAACCTCTCAGGGAAAGAGAATATATGAACCAACACAATACACAAAGAGATTTTGGATTTTCTGAACAACCAAGACCTGTATTGGGGCACCAACCACCATTACCGACAAATGTAGTACCAATAAAATACTCACATGTAGAGGAGGAAAGTCCAAGAACCAGATCATCTTACAGGGAGGACTACCATTTATGTGATGGATATCAGGAAGATTGGGAGGGATATGAATAGAGAGATCCAAAACTACGAGCCTTAGATTTGGGAAATGAAAGAATAGAAATGGACACAACCACGTTCATGTACATAACTAATACCAATAGTAAGAATAGAAGGAGCTTATTGTGAGGATTGTGGCAGTGAGCATTTGATAAGAGATTGTCCAAGAAACCCTCAAAAACAACAAAACACATCTAGTAACATACCATTAAAAGCAATTAACTTGATGGAGCAAGAAGAGTTGAGTGATAATGGACAAGTAACATTAAATGCCATAACAAGAGCTCAAGCTAAGCAACAAAGCATCAAAACTGAGACACACACATAGGACAACAAGAGAAAATTATTTACAAAGGAAAAGAAAAACAGACAAAAAGGGAGATGGTAAAAAAAGATGAGAGTGGGTAAAAACCTAACCCTAGAAGAGGAAACTGTAGGTGACTCAAATAATAGTCAACAACAAAATACACAGACACAAGATGGGGTAAAAAATTCAAAATGCTTGGAGACTCTAATAGAAGCCTACTAGGGTATAATTCAAGATGGATCAAATCCTACAGATCATGTGTTAGTTTATCCAATGCCCAGATATAGAGGATGAGAGAATGCAGAGGTGTAAACAAATCATATAGGAAGCACAAAACAAGTTTGAAGAGATAGACAATCATAAAAAAACAATTGAAGAGTCAGATGCAACAAAGAGAGGAAACATTTAGTTGAGGAAGAAAACTCACAAATAACCTTCCAAATCAATCTAGACTAAATGTGTACAACTCTATATCAAACCACAATGGAAGAGTTTGTAAAAAAAAATCCTCATTTACAACATAATATGAAGAATTGGGAAACAAAGTCACATTGCCTAGATTCACAACCACAGGAAACAGAAGAATTGTTGTACATACCTATTGATAAGATAGGAGGATACTGTGAGGGAGAAGAAGGGAACTCAACTTTGAGAATACAATTTGGCAATAATTATGCCAAGGAAATATTAAATAGTGGATCTAGAGTAGCAATAATGACTAAACAAATTTGGGAGAAATGGAGAGGGAATGAGCTGATACCTACCAAAATGAGATTACAACTCGCAGATGGACACATAGAGACACCTCTATGAATTTGGGAGAAAGTGACTGTGGAAATATGTGGAATAGACATAGAGCATACTTTTGCCATAGTTGAATTTCCACAAGCTACCTCCTATGAAATCATCCTAGGTAGGCCATTTTTGAGACAAATTCAAATTGTGCAAGATTGGGGTACAGATTGCCTATATCTCCAAAGTCAAAGAAGACTAACTAAAGTAAATTTAAGAAATGGGCAGTTATGTGATACATCCCCTCAGGAATGGTTCAAAGTTCATCAGAATCAAGAATCAAGTGAAGAATCTGGAAGTGAAGATCAGAATGAGAAAGAATTATCAATTTGGAAGTGTAATGGGATAAGGAATTAGGTACATAAAAGAAGGTTACTAAGGAAAATGGATTGTCGAGAAGAAAGGAAGCTACAAGATGAAAATTACATTCCATAGAAGTTTGATGATGAAGAATTTGAGCCTTATGGATGGAATTAGATTTTGACTACAATGGATTTGGCCAATGATGAATACGTGGGAGTCAAATTTCAAAATGAAGAAGGGTATGATATTTTTCATATAGGATTACAAATGATAAAAGTGTCAAAAGCAGAGGAGAATTTGAAGGAAAAGGTACTCTTAAATACTGGCAAAACACGATTTCTAGAAGAAGTGGAGGCTCGAGATGCTATAAAAGACAAAATCTCAAGAACTTATAGAAAATGTGTACAAAAAGAAATGGAAGAAAGGAAAAAACCTGAAGTGAATAAAAAGATTAAGGAAGAGGAGCAACAGCTCGATGTACCTTCAAACTTCAAGACTTATGAAGTGGAAGACAGATTACTTTTAAAAATGAAACAAAAAAGGGATAAGAAAAAGGGGGAGTCATATGACAATGAGGAATAGACTAAGAAGGTGGTGATTATTCAGGAGAAGGGGGAAGATAGGTACATTGTCATAACTGATGACATGTGGAATCAAGAAGAAGAAACATTGATAAATCCGGCCAAAACTTATAGGGATGTGTTTTCCTACAGTTATACAGATTTGAAAGGAATTGATCCAAAAATTTGTGAACATAAAATCCCTATTACTCCTGATGCAAAACCTAGCAAATTAAGACACTATACATTTAATGACAAATATTCTTCTAAATTAAAGGAGGAGATCGACAAATTATTGGCTGCCAATTTCATCTATGAAATTGAGTACACTGAGTGGATATCTCCTATAGTTGTGGTACCTAAGAAGAATGGAAAACTCAGGTGTGTATTAATTTGAAAAAAGTTAATGCAACAACTATAAGAGATAGCTATCCATTACCAATAATAGACCATCTCTTAGAAAGGGTTGCAGGCAAGGAGGTCTATAGTCTTTTGGATGGTTTTTTAGGATATAATCAAGTGCCTATAGCTTTGGAAGACCAACATAAGACTGCCTTTTCCACTGAATGGGGAAGATATGCATTCAGGGTGATGCCTTTTGGTTTAACCAATGCTCCAGCAACCTTTCAAAGGTTGATGTGTCACATATTCAAAGAATTTCTTCAAAACATGATGGAAATTTATGTTGATGATCTTTGCACTTTTTCATTAAAAAGACAAGATCATTTGAAGGATCTGGAGAATATATTCAAAAAATGTAGAACATATAGAGTATGTCTAAATCTTGAGAAATGTGTGTTCTTTGTGAAGCAAGGGAGAATGTTAGGTCACATAGTTTCTAGAAATTGAATTTCAATTGATGAGAGGAAAATTAAGGCCATAGTGGATCTACCAAAACTGAGAAAGGTAAAAGAACTTCAAACTTTTATGGGAGATTGTGGATATTATAAGAAATTTGTGCACAAGTTTGTAGATATTGCAAAACCTTTGTATGCATTAATTACAAAATTTGAGTGGACCACAAAATGTGATCAAGCCTTTGAGACTTTAAAAACTTGTCTAGTGACAACATCTATTCTAAAAACCCCACAGTGGAATCAAATTTTTCATGTTCATGTTGATGCTTCAATTTTGCTTTGGGATGTATTTTGGCACAACCAATAGAAGGAAGAAAATTAGATTTTCCAATTGCTTATGCTAGTAGGCAATTGAATTTAGCTCAGAAAAACTATACAACCATTGAAAGGGAAGGGTTGGGAATGATATTTGTTGTAAAGAAGTACATACATTATCTTTTGGCCAACATGTTTACATTCTTTGTGGATCACCAAGCCTTGCTTTACTTGGTGAACAAACCATGTCACATGGGTAGGATAGTCAGATGGTTCCTACTATTAATGGAATTTGAGTTTGAGGTAGTGGTCAGACAAGGGAAAACTCATTTAAGAGTAGATCATTTGTTCAGGATACAAACCAAAGAGCAAAACTCACCTTTAGATGATGAAATACCAGATGCATATCTGTTCAAAATAGAAATTATTCTTGATTGGGAAATGACTATGCTGCCTTTGTTAGCCATTGGACCTTGTAGAACACGCGAAAACAACACACATTTGGTATTACAAAGTAGGAACTTTGCACTACTTTTTGGGCACTTCTATCATATAAATCACATTGGTATACTAGAATATTGCACTCTAGAAGATGAGCAGCAAGGATATCTAAGGAAAGCACATTGTTGGAATCCATGTACTCATGCTTCCATGGTGTTCACTTTAAACAATCTCAATAGAATTAGTGTACATTGGCCTACAAAGATTCAAGATGTGGAGAAATATGTTTCTAATTTTCTTAAATGCCAATCTTTGCAAAATTCAGATATTATAACTTTGTACTGATTCTAGAAAAATCTAGATTGGAGTGCACACATCATCAAGGCGTTAAGAAGAAATCAATCACTAGAGCTAGGAAAAGTTAGTGTAGAATCTAGAAATTTATAGATCAATTGATAGGAGACCAATTGTACAAGAAAGGAATGGATGGGTATCTAAGAATATGTGTTCCTGAAGATAAGTATATGGAAAGGTTAGAGATAGCACATTTAGGAGAATCAGGAGGACACTTTTCAAGTGAAAGGAATGCTAAAATCATTCTATATTATGGATTTTGGTGGCCAACTCTCTTTCCTTATGTAAGAACATATGTGAAAAGGTGTGATATTTTTCAAAGAAAAAATCAACCTAGTAAAAGAGATGATATGCCCTTGGTACCACTTATATCAGCCAGAGCACTTAGCAAGTGGGGATCGGATTTCATTGGACCTATCCATCCTCTTGCAAGACATTCTCATGTTGAATATATACTTGTAGCTACAGATTACCAGACCAAATGGGCAAAAGCTAAGGCTACAAAAAGAAATGATGCTTACACCACTACACGATTTCTTTATGAGAATATAATCATCAGATTTGGCTTACCAATTGAATTGGTAAGTGATAGGGGGACTCATTTTATAAACCAAGTAATTGAAAATATAACTGAGTATTTCATGATTAGTCATAGAAAGTCAGCCCCTTATCATCCACAAGCAAATGGATTAGCAAAAAGCACTAATAAGTGCTTTGCATTGTCTTGTCAAAATTGGTAAATACAAATAGGAATGATTGGGATTTACAACTTAGTCATGCCCTATGGGCATATAGAGTGGCATACAAAGCTTCTATTGGTACAACACCATTTAATTTGGTCTACAGACAAAATGCAGTCTTGCCATTAGAATTCTCATACCAACATTGAAGGTGAGGAATCAATTAGAATGGACTCGATATGATTATCTAAAAGAGTGGTGGAATTAGAGAAACTTGGAGCTTCAAGACTTCAAGCAATTATGAGCATATATGCAGATAAAAGGAGGCAAAAAGCAAATCATGATGTTCATATTAAAGATAAGGATTTGCAAGTGGGGGATTTAGTTCTGTCATATACCTTGAAAGAACATCAAAAGAAATTTCAGAAGAAGTGACATGGACCTTACATTATCAAGAAAATAAGCAACAATGGAGCTGTCCAATTAGCTAATATAGATGGAGAAATCATGCCCAATTTCATAAGTGGATGTAGAATAAAAAGGTATGATCTTCCATTAATAGCTATAGAATGGAGAAGAATACATCAAGCTCAAAACAGGAAAAAAGAAGAGGGAAAAATTAGATATGAAGCTCAACAAGAAGCAAAAGAAATAAGTAGAAAATCTAAAGAGTTTAGAGAAGTTTTCATATGTGAGACACCTTCAAGGGTGGTGAGAGAGCATTTGCCTGTCATAAATTTCCATAATGAGCAAATCAAGGTTTTGTTAGATTCAGGTGCACAAGTCAATTTGATAAGTTCAAGATTGTTAAACAAATTAAAGGTCAAGAGGAATATAAGCAAAACATTTATCAAAACACTAGATGGACAAGTAGTACAAAGTTTGTCTTCACAATCTATTGTAGTTAAGTTCAATGAAGAAAATATGAAAATAGACTATGAAGAATGGCCTGATCATATAATGACTGAGAAAATGATCTTAGGACAACCTTGGATGAGGCAAGGTAAAGTAATTTTGAATTTTGAAAAGATGAAGCTTAAATTGAAAGTAAATGACAAAAAGTTTGTAATGTTTTTGTTGAGTAATGAAGAATAGGGAATTCAACAGGAAATCTATGACTCAGAATTGGAAAGATTTACCTTTCCAATAGAAGATACAAAGGACTCACAGAAAGAACTTCTCCATGACCAAATCAAATTCAAAGAAAAACAAAAGGAAATTGAAGAAACTAAATCTGTTGGAAAAATGGTTGAAAAGTGGAGATCAAGAAATATCTAGAAAAATCTAGACATAAAGACAAAACGGATGTGGAGACCTAAGACATCTAAGCAATGCTCATCAAAAGAAGTCTCTTTGACTCCAAAGGCAGAACCATCAAATATCAAGTATTGCTAGGTGAAAAAATCAGATCTGCTTCAATTAACAGATAACAAGAACAAATATATTGGAACACTCTAAAAGCATGAAGAACCACAAGTGAAGGAAAGTGCAACCTCATCATCAGATACACACTTGGGATTCTTACTAAAGACCTCAGAATTACATCATTATGGATCAATGACATTCTTTGAATTATTCCCATGCACTTTACCTCATTCTTTTTCTAGGAAAAAAATAGAATTGTCTTTAAAGGCAAAAGCTTCAGAAAAATGAATATGAAAAATAAATAAATAAATTATATATATATATATATATATATATATATATATATATATATATATATATATATATATATATATATATATATATATATATATATATATATATATATATATATATATATATATATATATATATATATATATATATATATATATATATATATATATATATATATATATTACTAAAGAAAAAAGAAAAGAAAAGAAAAGAAAAAAAAAGAGAGAAAAGAAGAAGAATATTATTAAGAAAACAAAGAACAAACAAACAAAAACAAGACAAAAAGAAGGAGAAGTTCTTCAAACCTAGATCCAGCTTTCTTAATTGTTCTTTTATTCAATTTCTTTTCATATAACTTATAAGCACCAGCAAGATATAGGTTACTATTGAGTTATTGTTCAATTTCTTATTATTTTACATTTTTTCTTATATACTTGATTTTCTTAATTTTCATTTATTATTTCCTTTTTTATCAATGCAAAAAAAAAGGTATTTGGCTACACATGTGATGATCACTTTATTATGTTACACGCGTGATGAAATTAGAAAGAGATTGTTTTCTTTACTTAGTTATCTTCTCAAGAAAGTGTTTTTGTTTTCCTTTTGTATGCTTCCTATGTCTTATGTGGGGGAAGTTTTGGTGTGGTGTGTTTTATTTTTCACAGGATGGTGAATGCAAAAGAACTACCTATTCATGATTTCAAAGCTGATTCTGTAACATTGTCAAGAGGATGTTCGTTTTTAGATAGTGAGACAGTGGTGCAAGATGTGGTATTAGAATCTGATGAAGAAGAGGACCTTCCGGAAGTTGAAAAGATAATCAAAGAACTGAGGGAAACAATCAATATCATTGGTCAACACATCTTTACAGTGGGTGTTGGAGGCTATAAATATACTATTTTATGCCAAGAGTTCTACAAATTTCAAAAGGTGACCGCTACTTACAAGAGGTGGAAGGTAGTTGGACTACATAGACTATTGGATGAACCTCTCTTCTTTATAGATTCTGAGAGAGTTTCACAAGCTATGTATAGATTGTTTGAATTTGGCAAAGGTAATGATGCATACTTCAGGTGTTCAGTTAAGGACAAGGAAAACAAAGAAGTGCAGATAACCATTAAAGCAGAGCACATCAGGGTAGATGTTGTGTGAAGACTAAGAACCATTAAGTAAACTAGACTAGTCTAGCCCACAAGGGGTGAGAGATGCCAGTATCCACCCAACCAATGCCACCCATATATATACCTCAAGGCCAAGGGGGGAAATGTGATGAGAGCTTCCCAAGTGTCCTCTCCACATGGATGCTAATCCAAGGCCTTCTAACCTTGGAAATCACAGGGAATCACATGGCTCTCATATGGATTCCAAAAGGACTTCTCCCAAGCTTATACATACAAATCTCCAGGCAGTAATGATATTATAAAAAATGTAAGTCATGAGCCAATCCTTAGAAATCCAATAAATATTGGCCATGTATTTACTAAAGAATCCTTAAATCAAATTAAATTAGATGCTAGTGGTTTCCTTCTTCCAGTAGAAAAGGAGTATTTTTTGAAGATTATTGAGCAACATGGAAGAGCTTTTTCACTCGAGCCTTCTGAGATAGGATGTGCAGATCCTAGGATAGTTTCACCGATGATAATTTTCACTATTCCCCATATTCCTTGGAATTTATGCCCTATTCCTGTACCTAAAGCTCATCTTCCAGAGCTGATTAGATTACTTAAAGAAAAGATTCATATGCATATTTTAGAATCCTCTTCAGCTCCCTATTCAAACCCTTGGTTTACTATGCCCAAGAAGAGTGGAAAACTTCGGTTTATCCAAGATCTTCAACCAGTTAATAAGGTGACCATTAGAAATGTGGGTATAGGTCCAATTGTGGATGAATTTGCGGAAGTGTTTTCAGGCAATTCAATTTATTCAATGGGTGATCTCTACTTTGGGTATGATAAATTTCAATTGGCACTAGAGAGTAGAGACATTACTACCATGAAAACACCTTTGAGATTAGTTAGGATGTGTACGTTACCTCAAGGTGCGGCCAATTCAGTTGCACACATGATGAGTGCGATGAATTTGGTTTTGCACGATTTTATTCCTCACATTACTATGCCCTTTATAGATGACATTCCCATTAAGGGTTGCTTGGAAGAAGAGAAAGATAGCACTCTGGATGAAGATGGTTGTCGTAGATTTGTTAAGGCTCATATCCTTGATTGCCAAAGAATCTTTCAGCGATTTATTCAAGTTGGCTTAACATTATCTATAGAAAAATCTACTTTTGGTGTTAATGAGGTCCTAATTGTAGGTCATCTTTGTGGCTATTATGGACGGAATCCATACCCTCAGAAAATTGATGCCATTAGTAAGATTTTGGAGATATGTCAAAATGTGAGTGAAGTTCGTCGATTCTTAGGAGCCTGTATCTTCTATGTTATATGGATACCACATTTTGCACATGTACCTGACTGTCTTTATGATTTATTAAGGAAGAAAAGAAAATTTTTATGGATAGAAAAGCATACTCAAGCAATGCAAAGATTAAAGAAGTTATTGCAAAAAGCTCCAATCCTTAAGAGAGTAGATTATACGAATAATAAGCCTATTATTTTGATTGTTGACACTAGTCCTATTGGGATAGGTTGGGTCATAAGTCAGGACGATGAAGAGGGTAAAAGATATGCTGTGAGATTTGGAGCTAAAATTTTGCATAATACTCAAAGACATTACCCGCAAATTAAAAGAGAACTCTGGGGTTTAGTCACAGCTCTAAAGTCTGATAAAGAATATTTCATAGGAGCAAATGTGATTGTGGAGACAGATTGTCTACCGTTAATTGGCATGATCACAAATTGTTCTTCACCAGATATTGCAATGCTTCACTGTATTTCTTATATCAAACTTATAAATCTAGTTTTAATTCATATATCAGGCAAATCTAACTCTGTTGCTGACATGCTTTCAAGAGCTAGGTATGATGAGAATGATGAAGCCAAAGTAGATATTAATACGATAAATTATAATTCTTGAGTATATGTATATGAAAATTTTAATTATGATGATTACAAAGGAGAGTGGCTAGATATTGGAAAGTATCTTAGTACTTTAGTTAGATCACCTTCATGATCTTCAAATAGACTTAGAAATATTAGAAAAAGAGCATTTAACTTTTTCTTAAAAAGATGGGTTAATTTGGAGACATGCAAGGGGGAATGTCACAAAGAGTAGTAGGTACTAAGAATCTTCAGATGCAAGTAATGAAGAGCATGCATGATACTTTATGGGCCGGGCATAAAGGATTTGTTGCCACTTATGAAAAAATTAGAGAGTGTTACTGGTGGCCAGGTATTTGTGTTAATGTAAAGAAATATGTGGATTCTTGCGATGTATGTCAAGTTTATTCATCGGTTAAGCATAGGGATCCACTACATCCCACATATCCACCATGCATACACTATAAGTGGGTAGTAGACTTAGTGACCATGCCCAAAGGTATCGATTGAATGAAATACATAGTTCTTGCTTGAGAAGATCTTACTAATCATGTTGAAGGCCGAGCTCTAAGATCAAAAACTACTTTCAATGTATGTAAATTTCTTCTTGAAGATGTGATTTCAAGATTTGGATATATTGAGAAGATAGTAGCCAATAGGGGTGAATTAGATGTGCAAGAGGCTAGGGAATTCTTTGCTAGGCATGGAATTCGTTTAGCTCTTATGACAACATATAATCCTAAGGCTAACGGAAAGATTGAAAGAGGGCATTCTCCTATCATAAAGGTGATTTCTAAAGCTTGCAAAGGAGAACTTAAGAATTGGCCAAAATTTTTGCCATTTGCTTTGTGGGCTGACAGAATGATCTGCACTAGAAGGACATGATTTATGCCGGCAGAGCTAATGTACTACCAAAAATCAATTTTTCTAGTGAATACTCAATTCCTTACTTGGTCTACGCTTCCTTGGGAAGATAATCTATCTACTGAAGACTTATTAGCTCTAAGAATTCAGCAACTAGAGCAAGGGAACGAAAGATTAGAAGATGCTGTAGCTAAATTGAAAGAATCTCATCTTAAAAATAAAAAATATTTTGATAAATCACATAGGTTAAGGCCAAAGCCAATAAAAATTAATGATTGGGTATTGATATATGATAGCACATTCGATACACAGTATGATGCTCGTAGAAAATTAGAAAAGCGTTGGTTTGGACCTTATGTGGTGGTCAAAATTTATGAAAATGGAACGTATGCCTTACAAGAGTTAGATGGAACTCCACTTAAAAATTTAATTGCAGTTAAAAGAGTTTAAATATTTAAACAAAGAAATGAAGAATTTTATGATTTAATATATGATGAAGGAAATGATGAATGATTTTTTATAATAAAAATAATGTTTAAATTTTCTTTTAAATATGTTTTTTTTCTTTTACATGTATGAAAATAAAAAATTATTTATGAAAACTAATTTTCTTCTAAGTTTACATGTTGTTGCTTGATAGCAGGAGTTGAAGATACTTTTTGAACTAATAAATTAAAGACTGATTTATGATAAAGATGAAGTGTAGGAGATTGAAGTTAGTACATGAAGTCTAAAATTCAAGCAATCGAAGCGATATTTGGATGAAAGGCGATGTTGAAGAAGAATTCTATGTCGATCAGGTGAAACAGTTCTAAACTTGATTAATGTTTTAAGTTTTGTTTTTCCTTGCATTTCATGTTAAGATAAGTACATTCTTCAGATAGGTTAAGAAACCTCTTAAAATTATGAAAAGTAGAATTTACACTGAAGTAGGAATATGCTTGAAGAGAAGATAGGGATTAGAGACCTATGGATGTCATATGAATAGTTGAAGGAACCCTTAACTTGCAACTCCTAGTAGAAGTAGGCTTGTTTTATATAGGTAAGCTTCCTTAAATGTGACCCATTTAGCTAAAGAGTTCCTAGTTCCTACTTTAGCTTACCTCTAGATCTTTTGCTCTGATTAGGGGTTAAGCCTTTCCCCTTCATCAAAAAAGTTGCGAAGAAAAATTGAAAGCAGTACATTAATGGTTGCTGCATATGAAAAGAGGAAAAATGACAAAAATAAAAATTATGAAAAAGAAAAAAAAATCAAATGACTTCATAAATCAATTGTGGTCTTGAAATCACTTCTGAATTAAAAAGCGGGCTATATAAGGCGGATGTGTGCTGGAGGGGGATTAGTTTTTAGTATCTTAAAGGCAAGTGGCTAGGAGATAAGGATAGAAGGCTTATATAACATATTCTTTACTTATGAACAAAGTTAATAGAAGAGTTAGTACGAACACTATTTGAATGACTTCTATAGTTTCTTTCTAAAACCTATTTTCCAACTCATGCATTGAACGAAAAGGTTGAAATTCAAGCTTACATAATTTTATAAGTTTTCTTTGCTATAAGAAGATGTACTAATAATAGAAGCATTTTTTATAGACTATTTGCATTTGAGTCATGAATATTTTTCAAAAAGAATTTGATATTGCCTTCTATGATCTGCAGATTTGGCCCATCGAGGACGATGTGTAGGTTTGGTCGGGGCGAATGTCGGAAAGTTTTCAACCTTTCCGTTGATGACTAGGAAAATTAAAAAAATGTTTATTGGTTAATTTTAATCCCATTATTACACTATTTTGCTTAGAAATAATCTTTTGTTAAGTGTTTGCAGGTTCAAATGGATGAAGAAAACAAAAGTTCAAATTATGTTTTACCCTAAAGTGCTCGTATAATGTGTGTTTAGGCCATAGAAGTATTGAATCATGGGTTTAAGATCCTAGGTTTACGTTTATTCCTATGTATTTAAGTTAGGTGCACTATTTTTTGGTTAATGATAGGTTTTAACTAGGTTTTCAATTAATTTCCAAAGGGTTTTAACGATTTTTGATGGGTTTCAAGTAGATTTTCAAGGGTTTTTATTGAATTTTAAGGGTTAAAATAACAGGTATTTAATTAAATTAATCTTTAAAATGAACATTTATGTATTAAAAATTAAAATATGATTTAATTAATTAATTTACTCATGTGTGTGTATATAAATACTAAGATTCTAATTAATTAAAACCTTAAGCTAAGTTTAATTTAAATGATTTATTTAATTAAGGAATTTAGGGTAATTGAATTCAAATAATAAATCAAGTGGATAATTAGCTAGTGGTGTGTATGAATGCAAGATAAAAGGATGGTTTATATAAGATGTGTAACTAAAGTGATTTAAAGAGTGATTGGAATAGGTGATGCAATTAAAGGAAGTTAAAGAGAAGCTTTAAATAAATGGTAAATATGAAAATGGTTAAAAGAATGGAACAAGCGTGTTGTGTGAATAAAGCTAATTTAAAGTGTGGTGAAAGTTAGTGGGTAAAAGTGAGGTTGAAAATTTAAAGCAAGCTAAAAAAGGAGTGGTAAGCTCATGACTTCTCTGAGTATATATATATGTATGTGCAATGAGTTTTACCTAATGTTTTATTTCAGGTAGATTTTCTTCCTCTTTCTGCTTCGTTTTCCTTCATCTTCATGTCTGTGCATCTCATCATGGAGAGAGAGTTCCAACCGCCTGAGATAGAGAGAGAGGGGATGTTAGAGATTATTGATTTTCTCTCTGTCAGATTCAGAGATAAAGAAGTCTATTCTTCTCCCTCCATGGGTTGTGGCACGCAGAGCACAATCTGAGAAGGAGAGAGAGATCATTTATGCAGGAGGAGACAGAGAGAATTATCTGATTTTGACAACGCTCAGATGTGTAGTGTTGACTATGAGAGAATTTATGAGATATGCTTTATGTTCAACTTTATTGTCCTTCATATATATATATATATATATATATATATATATATATATATATATATATATATATATATATATATATATATATATATATATATATATATATATATATATATATATATATATATATATATATTTATATATGTATATATTCTTTAATTCTAGCTGACGACGTTCTGGCAGTGTGCAGAGTTGGAGCAAGTGGAATGGTTTAGGACAGGTCAACGCAGACAGCGCAGAGAGAGAGAGAGAGAGAGAGAAAGAGAGAGAGAGAGAGAGCAAGAGAGAGAGAGAGAGAGAAAGAGATAGGAAGAGAGAGAGAGAGAGAGTTAGAGGAAGAGATACGAGAGAGAGAGAGAGAGAAAGAAAGAGTTAGGAGAGAGAAAAAGATTTATATTAACATTAATCTAAATTAAATATAATTATATTTAAATAGTTAGTTAATATTGCATTGTTTAACTAATCATATCTATTTAGTTATATTACTACATTATTTCAATTAGATATAAGTAGGTTTATTAAGTTATTTATGAAATTGGTATTGTATAATTAGATATACTTGTATGTGATATTAAAACATATGCATAGGCATGTAATTACACTAGTGTTAGCATGTGCATATGTGTGCATTACAGTGAGTGTTAGCATATGATTTTATGCATGGGCATGCAATTGAACTATTGTATGCATATGCATAAATGCATCTAAGTGATTGGATTAGCATGAGTTTGAGTGTTTGCTTTTATGTTAGAATATATGCATACATGGTTTGAGTGATTAAGCATGTAAACATAGTGTTATTTTAATGCATGAAGCTTATATGTATGTGTATGCATGGTTAGTATGTATGGGCATATATGTATGAAAGTAAATGAATTAGCATGACTGTGAATGTATGCATTAGAGCATGTGAATGTTTTAATGTATACATAAACATATGCATGTGCATAAATGCATTTAAGTGTTAGTATGAATGTGCATTTACCTAATGCTAGCATGTGCATGAATGTATGTTAGCATGCATGAGCATGTGTATGCTTTAATGTATGTGAAGTATGTCTTTTATGTTTCTTATTAATTTCTTGTAATGTTACTAATAGCTAATGTTTTTTTTCAGACATTGAAAGCAAAAGTATCAAAGAGCATCGTGACAAAAGAGAAGAATTCAACAAACTAAAGATCCATTAGATGATATAAACCCATCAAACTTATCTTTATTAAGCTTTTGTATAGGATTCTCTAGTTGTTAGCAATCTTTTTGAGAATTTATATCATTGATTTATAGCATTCTAATCACCAGATTATTGTCATTAGCATTAATTCAATTTCAATTTGCATTATCTTTATTGTCAATGTCATCTAAAAATCCAATTGAATCTGAAAATAACGCACCTTTAGAAGTAGCAGTCGAAGTAGAAGTAGTTAAGGATATTATTACACACGAATCGTTAATATCAGTATATCACAATTAGTGTCTAAATAGATTTATAGCATTATTTTCAAGTGCATCTAATGATCCTCAAGTTAACATAGATTCATTTCCACCACCCTTAATTAGGCGTACACAACCTAATCATTTAGAAATCCAAGAAGACGAAATTATAAAAGAAAAATTAACTAAGGAAACTTTGATATTACCTATACCTCAAGAAGCTATTGATAGATATAGAGCATCCCAGCCTTACGGTTCTTAGAAGTTTAAAGTGTTACAATTATCCACTCGATATTTCGTAGATTTTTCAGTAATTTAGAATTTCAGTTACCTTAGATGAAAGAAAAATATACCTAAAACACCTACGATTGTCTCATACACCCTGCATGTGCGAGGGATTTAGTGGCTAATTGATCCACCAGCTGTATGTCCGCAACTTCCCGACAACGTGGAAGCACTTTACACGTAAAACATCGTGTGCCTTGTGCATTTACATCTTCTTTAACATGAACATTATTGTCCATATCACCATATGTAGATCCTACATCTATCATAAATAAAAGTACATCTATTTTGAAGTTTCCTTTATGATCATAAGTGTTAGCAAACCATTTCATGTCTTCTTTATGTGTCAAATCAAAAAATTTCTAAACCTTAATCTTATTTGAAGGAACCTTCACCTTGCTTGTTTTTTATAAATTTTCCAATGAAAATATATCATCGGTAACATTGCTTTGAAATTCAACAGTATCCATGTTTTCCATTGCTCTTGAAAGTCAAACAAATATTTTCTTTTAGATCACAATAATATCAACATAATAACATCAACATAAAAACAAACAATATCAACATAATAACATCAACTTTCTCATTCATAGTCATCAAATTTATTATAATCAACTTTCTCATTCATAGTCATCAAATTTATTATCAATACTATTATCTCTAATTCTTAAACTTTAGATTATAGGTTATTATGAAATTTATGAAGTTCGAGCCTTCTAATACTTGAATTTATGTTCTCTACATAAAGGCTCTAACTTAAGTTGGTTCAAACTTGTACTTTTTGGTGCAAGTATTCATAATATTGAACTTAAGTTGCAACATCTTACTCTTTTGGAAGATTTAAACTAGCTTAGCTACTCTTGAGTTACAGAGGTGTCTCCGTTTTTCTTGATATGGTTCGAAGACTTGAACTTAAGTTAAAGTAGATTTGAGTTAAAAATTCTACTCTTTTCATTTAAGAAGCTGAGAAGCTCGAACGTGACACCAGACTAAAAGTTGAAAGGATTCATAAGCTCGAACTTAAGTTCAAGCCTCACATCCTAGAACAACAAGAGACTCAACTTGATATGATTGAGAGGCCCAAACTTACGTTTGATCCTCATATCATGTAACATAATAGATTCAAACTTGATATGATTCAGAGGCTCCAATTTCAATTTGAGTCTCATTCCATGTGAGCCAATGGACTCAAACTTGATATCATTTAGAGGCTCAAACTTAAATTTGAGCCCTTTAGCTCTTGCAAGAGTTTACATGCTTAAACTTAAGTTCAAGAATCTTTTGTCCATCTTTCAGAGGCTTGAACTTTTGTTCATGAATTGATCATCTTGACATGATTGAAAGGCTTGAACAAAAGCTGAGAAAGTTTAAGCTTCATATCATGTGACTCAAGAGACTCAAACTTGATATGATTTGAAAAGAATTTGAGTGTATTTTGTTCAAATTTGAATAGATTTGAGTTAAAAATACTACCCAATAGACAAAAACTTGATATGAGTCAAAGCCTCAAATTTAAGTTTGAGCCTCATATCATATGATAGAGCAGAGTCAAAATTGATATGATTTAGGGGTTGGAACTTAAGTTTGAGCCTCATACCATGTGACCTAATAGACTCATACTTGATATGATTTAGAGATTCAGAGTTAAGTTCGAACCACTTACTTCTTGCTCAAACTTAAGTTTGAGCATGTTTTGTTCTTCTTTGAGAGGGCTCAAACTTAAGTTTGTGCATCTTTTGTTCAAAGTTTGAGCTTCATATCATTTGAATCAATAGACTCAACTTGATATGATTCAAAGGCTCAAACTTAAGTTCGAGACTCTTATGAATGTAAGAGCTAAGAGGCTCGAACTTAAGTTCATGCATCTTTTGTTCAAATTTCAAAGCAAATTTGAGTTAAAAATACTATTCTTTGAGAATTTAGGAGGTTCTGACTAAAGTCCGAGCCTCATATCATGTGACCCAATAGAGTGAAACTTGATATGATTCAAAGGCTCAAACTAAGTTTGAGCCTCATCTCATTTCACACAACAAACTCAAACTTGATATGATTTAGAGGCTCGAACTTAATTTCGAGCTAGATATCTCTTGCAAGAGTTAAAATGCTCGAACTTAAGTTGGAACGTCTTTTGTTCATCTTTCAGAGGCTCAAACTTTTATTCATCCTTTGATCATCTTGATATGATTTAAAAGCTCGAACTTAAGTTTGAGCCTCTTAGCTCTTTTGGATGCATGAGTTAAGAGGCTCGAACTTAAGTTCCAACATCTTTTGAAAAACCTAAAAAAGTTTGAGCTTCATATCATGCACCCCAACAAACTCAACTTGATATGATCTAGAGGCTTAGCCCTTACGAATACAAAAGGAATTGAGTTAAAACTACTAGTCTTTCTGCTAGAGAGCCTGAGAGGCCCAAACTTAAGTTTGAGCCTTATATCATAAGCCCAAAAATCCCAAAGTTGATATGATTGTGAGGCTCAAACTTACCTTCGAGCCTCTTAGTTCTTTTGCATGTAATAGAGTGTTCAACTTAACAGGATCAAACTTAAGTTTGAGCATGTTTTGTTCAAATTTTAAAATAGGTTTGAGTTAAAAATACTATTCTTTTTACTCAAATAGTTGAGAGGCTTGAACTTAAGTTTGAGCCTCTTTTGGATGCATGAGTTAATAGGATGCAACTTAAGTTCTAAGATCTTTTGAAAAACCTATAAATATTTGAGCTTCATAGCTTAACTCTTTTGGATGCATGAGTTAAGGGGCTCGAACTGAAGTTCTGTTGTGTTTACAAACTTTTAAACATCAAATTACACAACAAAACATGATGAGAACTCCCAAGATCTTCAAAACGCCAACCAAATATTTCCAAACTTCAAAAACAAATTTTCCTCCAAACTTCCAAGAAAATAGAAATAGGTCACTGTAGCAAAATACCCACCAAACACTTTTTGAGTAGACTTTGACAAAACTAAACATATATCCTGAACATAGATTCTGCGTAGCATGCTTTAGAAACAAAAAACATCAAAAAAGGTGGATTATAGCTCCCAAACCAAGAGCTTGAAGTCAAGGTAAGAAGAAGGCATGCAACAACAAAGTATTACTAACTATCTGAATTGCAAAATGATGTATAGCAGCAAGAAAACTTAAAGATATATGAACAATTTTGCTATAGATAGAGAGTACAAGAGCTAAGGAAATTGCTCCAAGTGAGATCACTCAAAAAGACCTTATAACAACTGAGATATGAAAGTTTGAAGAGAGGTATGTCTCTGATGAGACACCGGATAGACACAAGAAAGAAGATCTGAAAACATGCCTAATTGCGTGGAGTTTTCTCATTGAAATTTGTAGAAAAATTGATCTACTTATATAGTACAAGTTGTAAGATTTGCAACGAAACAATAATCACTCAATTTGTCCACCTACACTAAGAGAACCACTCTTTTTATTGAGAGGCTATCAACAAAAGCGCCTTCCTTGTTTAGAAATAGACACCTCTCCTTTCCTTCTTACTTTTATCTACTTTTACTCTAACTTTGGAAATGTGAGTGCCTCCACATGTTATTTATCATAAATAATAAAATCCATAAGCCTAAAAAACAATACTTTAGAGCTTGTTCTTATGTAACATTTCCCCCCCTCAAGCTCTAAAGCCACAGCTTTGACTCCAAGTAGAACTTTGATTCGCTTGAGCTTCTGAGCATCCACTGCTTTTGTGAGTATGTCTGCTAATTGATCTTTAGTTCCAACATGTTGAATATCAATATCTTCATTTACCACCTTTTCTCGGATATAGTGATAGTGTACTTCAATGTGTTTGGTTCTTGCATGGTATACTAGATTAGACGCGAGCTGTAATGAACTTACATTATCTCCAAAGAGTAATGTATGTGTTGTAGATAGATTCATATCTTCATAAGCTTCAAATACCACATAATCTCAAATGTTGCATTTGTAAGGCTTCTATAATAAGCTTTTGTGCTTGAAAGTGCTATTCTGTTTTTTAGAACTCCATGAAACCAAATTATTACCTAGAGATATCAGATATCCACCTGTACTCCTTCTATCATCCTTATTTCCAGCCCAATCTGCATCATTGTATGCTTTCAAATCCAAACCTTCATGATATTTATAGCTTAGACCTTCATTTAATGTAGCCTTCAAATATCTCAAGACCCTTTTAGCTACTTGCATATGAACATCTATGGGTTTGTTCATGATTTGAGACAATGTACTTACACTAAATGTAATATCTATCCTTGTTAAAGTTGCATATTTAAGAGAACCAATCAAAGACCTATAGATAAGTGGATCTTCTAAAGGTTCACCATCTTAAGCACTGTACTTCACATTGGGTTCCATCGGATAACTCAAACTCTTGCAATGTTCCATGCCATATTTCTTTAACATATCTAAAATATACTTCCTTTGTAGAAGATATACACCATCGTCCTTCTTCATAACTTCGATTCCAAGAATGTACGTGAGTTCTCCTAAATCTGAAATTTTAAATTCAGATCCAAGCTCTACTTTGATCCTGGCTATCTCACCTTCATTGTTTCTTGTTATTATCAAGTCATCCACATAAATTGAGATATAAACAATCAATGATCCTTCAACCTTAAAATACAAAGAAGTATCTTCATTTGAACACCTGTATCCCTTCTTTTCAAGAAACTTTACCAATCTAAAATTCCAAGCCCTTGGAGCTTGCTTAAGACCCTACAATGCTTTCAAGAGTTTACATACATGCGTAGGCTTCTTGCGATCTTCATAACGTGTTGGTTGCTCCATGTACACATCTTCTTTTAAATCACCATTGAGAAATGCATTTTTTATATCTAATTGATAAAGGTTCCATACCTTGCTTGGAGCAACACTTACTAATGTCCTTATTGTTGATATCTTGGCAACAGGAGAAAATGTCTCCTCATAATCGATGCCATAACTCTATGCATAACCTTTACAAACAAGCCTTGCTTTATATCTACTTTTTGAACCATCACTGTTTCTCTTTATCTTGTACATCCATTTGTTACCGATTACCTTCATGTTAGGTTGCCTTGGAACTAAACTCCATGTATTGTTCTCATACAAAGCTATCATTTCTTCATCCATTGCTTTAACCCATTTCTTTACCTTTGATGCTTCTTTAAAAGTTGTTGGTTCTTGCTCTTCAAGAAGTTTTGCCATATAAGCTTCATGAGAAAATCTTTGCGGTTGCCTTCTTTCTCTTACTGGATACCTTTATTGGCTTCTTGTCTTACTATGATTTTCTTGCCTTCGAGTTTAAGTTCTTCTTGATGTAGAACCTTCACTTTCTTCTTCCTGTGCTCAATTTCCTTTGAAATCAAATCGAGAATTTTCTTCAACTTTTGATCGGGAGGAGTTATCTCTTCATGTGTAATTTGACTTTCTGGTGAGCTTGAAGAACTTGGCTCTTCTTCATGACTTCTTGTAGTTTCTTCTTCATCTACCTGCACTTCATGTTTATACCAAGATTTATCTTCATGAAAAATAACATCCGTTGAAACAATTACCTCTCCTGTATCTGGGTTTACACATCTATATCCTAGTTGCCCTTCTGCCATACCAATGAAAACCATTTTTTGTGACCTTGGATCCAACTTTAACCTTAACTGTTGTGGAACATGAACAAAACATGTGCTTCTAAAAATTCTACATTTAGCAATATCTGGTTTTGATCCATAAAACAATTCATAAGGTGCTTTCTATACATGACTTTGAGTAGGTGGTAACCTGTTCATCACATAAACTGCCATATTGCATGCTTCAACCCAAACTGTAAGTGGTAAGTCCTTTTCATTTAAAGACATTCTCACATGTGGCCAGAATGCCAACCATTAGAGTGTTGGTAAGTGTGGCTACATCAAAAAATTGGAATATGTACCAATTGGATGTCAAGAATGCTTTCTTGAATGGATGGATTTCAAAGGAGGTATATATGTCACAACCTCCTGGCTATGAGGACCCTAAGAAGGTAACATATGTTTGCAAATTAAAAAAGGCTTTATATGGATTGAAGCAGGCACCTAGGGCATGGAATTACAGGTTAACTACATATCTTCAAGACCAAGGATTTGTCATGAGCAAGGCAGATACTTCTCTGTTCATTAAGAGAAGTAATTCAGAGGTAATATACCTTTGTGTTTATGTTGATGACATCATCATTACAGGTAATGATGTCAATGGAATAAGATATATCAAAAGTCAAATGATGAAGGAGTTCAAGATCAATGATCTTGGTCTATTGAAATATTTTTTGGGACTTGAATTAGTCTACACTAATTCAGGGATATACATCACTCAGAAAAAATACATACAAGATATGTTGAAGAAGTTTCACTTGTAGGATGCCAAAGTAGCAAGCACTCCAATGGAGGTAAACATAAAGCTAAGTGCCCATGAAGGTGATGAAGTCAATGACATTACAGGCTATCAAAGTATGGTGGGTAGCTTGAACTATGCTACCTTAACAAGGATAGATATTGCATATGGAGTTAGTGTGCTAAGTCAATTTATGCACAAGCCAAGGATACCTCACTTAGAGGCTTCCAAGAGAATCTTGAAGTATCTCAAAGGTACACAGAACCATGGTTTGTATTTCCCTTACACTTCAAATATTGATATCAAAATTTATTCAGATGCAGATTGGGGTGGATGCAAGGATGATACGAGGAGCACTTCTAGATATATTTCTTTTGCAGGTGACAAACCAATTTCATGGTCTTCAAAGAAGCAACCTAATGTTGCTTTGTCTTCCACAGAGGCAGAGTATAGAGGACTAGCTAATGCCACACAAGAAGCAATATGGATTAAGCTCTTGTATATAGAATTGGGATTATATACTAGGTCACCAATTATCTTTAAAGATAATACAAGTTCTCTTCACCTTGCAGCTTATCCTATTTATCATGCTAGGACCAAACACATAGAGGTCCATTACCATTATGTGAGAGAGAAGTTGATAAGCAAGGACATTCAACTTACCTATGTATCAACCAACATGCAATGTACAGATTTGTTAACTAAAGCTTTGGATGAAACCAAACTTTACAGGTTCAAATCCATGATTGGATTGCAGGATATACTTGAAGATTGAAGATGAAGACTTAAGCCAAAATGTTTGGCTTGAGGGGGAGCTATTGGTGTAAATCACAAGCCTACACATTTGGATTGAAAGATATCTTGAAGGTCTTACATATGTGAAGAAGCATAGGAACCATTGCTAGTGGCTAATTACCACGTTATCTCATTGTAAAAGTCAAATTGACATGGAATCTCTTCTAATCACCTACCAAAAGGATTTGTGGAAAAATTAGTTGTTTGATTGAAGGAATATCTCATAACATATAGGAGCTTGATCATAGGCAGCAAAAAGTTTGAATGTGAATTCAAATTTTTACTCATTCCTTATAAAAATAGACATGAAAAGTCGCGGGTAAGAGAGAGCACTCCCGAGCCTATCATTACTGATTTTTGAGTGTGTGTGTGAGGTCTACACTATAGCCCACACCTCTCTACACCATTTTTAAATGATGTTCATGCCAATGGATTTGTATACAAGTGTTTATTAATACATACATTCAAATTGTCCATCTCTGAGTTCTCTGTTAGTCTACTCAAAAGTTTGTCAAATTGTCAAGGGCATATCTCGGTCAAGTCTTCACCAAATTCAGTGATTCAAAGCTTGTTGGATTCATATTGAATACATGTGTCAAAGTTTGAAGACATTCTATTCAACCATTTTGGAGAAATCTGCATCGAGGTGATCTCTGGTCATTTTCTGCTACAGTCCTAAAAAGTCGGGGGTATAACTTAACTTGCTAAATTAATTTCTCTTAGCATAGTTTATCATTTTACATCATTCCACTTGGAATAGGTAGCTTACAAAGCTAATTAGATACCCATATAAGGAATTTTTCCAATTCCTACTGTGCTGGTCATACTGAGCAAAATACCGAGCAGGTATCAAGACAAAAATAGAAGGTTTTCTTGAGTTTGTGAACTACAAAGATATCTATTTTGATTCAATCATTGCACACATCATTTCCAAAGTACATAGGACATTTTATGGTGTCATTGGATAGCTAAGAAGGTCTATTTATCAACTCTAAAGCAAAAGAGGGTTGGTACAAAGCAGGTTTAGTAGTATCTACTCAGTCTCTTGGAGCATCCATCCATCTTTCCCAACATATCATGTGACCCAAGAGTCCCAAACTTGATATGCTTCTAAGGCTCAAACTTAAGTTCAAGCCTCTTGGTTCCTTTCCATGTAAGAGAGTGTTCGACTTAATAGGCTCGAACTTCAAAATTTGAGTGTGTTTTGTTCAAATTTCAAAATAGATTTGAGTTAAAAATACTATACTTTTTGTTGGAGAAGGTGAGAGGCTCGAACTTCATGTGTCTCAAAAGATTTAGATCGTATGATTCTAAAGCTCAAACTCAAGTTTCAGCCCAATATTATGTGACACAACAGACTCAAAATTCAGAAGTTCAAACTTAAGTTTGAACCTCATATCATGTGACACAACAGATGCAAACTTGATATGATTTAGAGGCTCGAAAGTTTGAGGCTCAGATCATGTGACCAAACAATCCCAAAGTTGATATGATTTGAAGGCTCAAACTTAAGCTCGAGCCTCTTACTTAATTTGGATGTAATAGAGTGTTTAACTTAACAGGCTCAAACTTACATTCCAGGGTCTTTTGTTTAAATAGAAAAATAGATTTGAGTTAAAAATAGTATTCTTTTTGCTGGAAAAGTTGAGGTTCAAGCATCATATCATTGACTCAATAGATTGATAGTTGATTTGATTCAAAGGCTCGAACTTAAGTTCGAGCCTAATATTATGTGACACAGAGGCTCGAACTTATGTTTGAGCCTCACATTATGTGACACAATAGACTCAGACTTGATATGATTTAGATGCTTGAACCTGAAAGACCCAAACTTAAGTTCGCGCCTCATATCATGTGACTCAACAATCCCAAACTTGAATTGATTCTGAGGCTTAAACTTAAGCTTGAGTCTCTTAGTTCTTTTGGATGCAATAGAGTGTTCAACGCAATAGGCTTGAACTTAAATTTGAGGGTCTTTTGTTCAGATAGCAAAATAGATTTTAGTTAAAAATATTATTCTTTTAAATGGAAAAACTGAGGTTCCAGCATCATATGATTGACTCAATAGCCTGAAAGTTGATATGATTCAAAGGCTCAAACTTACGTTCGAGCCTGATATTATATGACACAGAGGCTTGAACTTAAGTTCAAGCCTCACATCATGTGACACAATGAACTCAAACTTTATATGATTTAGAGGCTCGAACTTAAGTTTGAGCCTCATATCAAGTGAGCCAAGGATCCCAAACTTGAATTGATTCTAAGGCTTGAACTTAAGTTTGAGCCTCTTGGTTCTTTTGGATATAAGAGAGTTTTCATCTCAATAGGCTCAAACTTAATTTCGAGAGTCCTTGATTCAAATTTCAAAATAGATTTGAGTTAAAAATACTCTTCTTTTTGCTCAAAATAGTGAGAGGCTTGAGCTTAAGTTTGAGCCTCGTATCAAAGTAAGACTTGATATGATTCAGAGGCTCAAACGTAAGTTCGATCCTAATATTATATGACACAATAGACTCAAAATTCAAAGTCTCAATCTTAATTTTGAGTCTCATGTCATGTGACACAATAGACTCAAACTTGATATACTTTTCTTCTCGCTAGAGAAGTTGAAAGGCTCAAATTTAAGGTCGAGCCTCACATCACGTGATCCATGTTGATATATTTAGGTAGTGATGTGTGTGAACACTCTAGGACCGCCGGGGCACTTTTTTCCCTCTTTAGGAGGTTTTTTTCCCCCGGCTTGTATATACGCCTATTGCCCTAATGGGCTACTTATCTTTGTACATTCTCTAGTAATACATTCAGTCTTGTGTGTTGTGCTCCAAGCTTCTTCTTCTTCCTTGTGCTGTTCGCGTGCTTCCGCAGACGTCTAACTCCAACAATTGGTATCAGAGCAGGTCGTTGCTTCTTCTAGGGTGCCGTCGATACTCCTCCGTTTGCAGTCTCAGATTCGCACAAAATCTGGTGAGCATACTCAGGGTGTTTTCGAGATCAAAACAGCTTTGCTATGTGGTGCCGAAATCGCGATCTGAGCTCGTTTCGGCCTCCGAACGCACTATCGCAGTGCTTGTGTAGGCTATTTCGTCCTTTTGTGCCAAAGGTATATACTAGTATTTGTTCGCCAGTTTAAGCGTCTCGAAGTCTGCTACAGGTCTAGCAGAACTCGTCTGGGCAGTTCTGTTCAACTTTTTGAGATACAGTCAATTTTCTGCATCAAGGTATTTTAGTCACCGGCCATGGCTGAAAGCAGTGATGTATTCCGTATGTTGCTGTTGAGGATAAGTTGGATGGTACCAACTACGCATTATGGGCTTATATGATGCGACATGTACTGGTTGCAAAAGGATTGTGGAACATTGTGCAGGGTGTTGAAAGACGTCCTGTTACACCTGTAACGACAGGTACTGAAAATACAGGTGTTGGAGTTGATGAAGATGGTGTCGAAGATGATATTCCGCAGATTCCTGTTCGTGCTGCTGTTTCTGTTGCACCTGCTGCAGAGCAGATTCATTGGGATGGCAGAGATGCCCAGGCACATGCATTGATAGTTCTGTCTGTCAAACGTGCCATTATTCCTCACATTCGCTCTTGTAGAACAACAAAGGATGCTTGGGATACACTTACCACTTTGTACCAGGCTAGGAATGAGGCTCGTGTTGCTTACCTCCGAAAACAGTTGGAGAGTGAGCACATGAATGAAGGTGATTCGATGGATAGTTTTCTTACAAAGATCAAAGACCTGAAGGAACAATTGATTTCTGCTGATGAGGTTATACCAGATAGCTCACTTGTGTAGACCGTTCTGAATGGCCTTCCTGATTCATATCAGAGTTTTGGCTCTACTCTTCGATTGATGATGAAAGGCAATCCGAATGCCTTGTCATTTGAGGAATTAGTCTCTGTTCTGTTGCAGGAAGATCAGTCCAGGCAGAACAGGTCCATTATGCGTGTTGCAGATCAAGCTTTCCTGGCTAGTCAGAAGGGCAAAGGAAAATGGAGCTCTTCTACTAGTAAGCAGAAATCTGCAAATGCTGCACAATCGAAGAACCAGGATAAAGATGAGAAGAAATCAGAAAAGCAGAAATTGTTCTGCAAGTACTGTAAAGGAAATGATCATATTATAAAGAACTGTACAAAACTGGCTGCTAAAGAGGCAAAGAAGAAAGAGGCTGGAATGGTTGTTGTAGAGGCCTCTACACCAAAAACAGAGTCTGCAAATCTTGTGCAGGAAGAAGAATGGGCGTTTACTACTGTCTGCAGTTTTGACCCATCTTCTCATGATCAGTGCATCTCTGCAGTAGACTCAGATGTTTGGTACTTTGACAGTGGGGCGACCAAACATATTACCTCGCAGCGCAGTTTCTTCTCTTCACTCGAGCCTACCCCTACAGGGAATACTGTCACATGCGCCAATAACTCCTCTTATCCTGTTATGGGAGTTGGTAAGATCATTCTGACTACTGCTGATGGTAGTTCTTTCACTTTGTCAGATGCTTTATTTGTGCCAGGGATCAAAAAGAACCTGTTATCAGTTTTTGCATTAGCCAAGATTGGCTTGGTTGTGAAATTCGTTGATGACAGGTGTACAGTCCATGATCTCTCAAATGGCGATGTGATTATTGCTTCTGGCATTTTATGTCGTGGGCTGTATAAGCTCATAGACTATGAAAAATCTGTGAATGATTCGGCATGTGCAGTTCATGATTCTCAGGCTATGTCAGATGCAAAGCTTTGGCATGCACGCTTTGGTCATCTGAATTTTGCTAGTTTGTTACGCCTGCAGAAATCTGAAATCGTGTCCTCTTTGCCCAAACTTGAGGCACCTGGAAAACATGTTTGTGAAGGCTGTATTTTGGGCAAAATGCAGCATTCTTCCTTTCCAAAAGATGGTTCAGTTCAGGCTATGCAGAAATTGCAGCTTGTACATAGTGATGTCTGTGGTCCTATGCAGACACCCTCTTTTGGAAATTACCTTTACTTCGTGACTTTCATTGATGATTTTTCCAGGCATGCATGGGTATATCCACTCAAAGCAAAGTCCGAAGTGTTCATGTGCTTCAAATAGTTTTTGGTTTTGGCTGAAAATCTGTCAGCATGTAAAATGGGCACCCTCCGTTCTGATCGAGGGGGGGAATATATGTCTTCAGATTTTAATGCATTTCTGGCTGAACGTGGGATAAAACACCAGTGTACAGTGCCGTATACACCTCAACAGAATGGAGTTGCTGAACAAAAGAACAGGTCACTCATGGAGATGGCGAGGTGCATGGTCAAAAGTCAGGCTTTACCACATAGTTTCTGGCTTGAGGTTGTCATGTGTGCAGCATATGTACTGAACAGGTGTCCCACAAAAGCGTTGCAGTCTATCACTCCATATGAGGCTTGGCATGACCGCAAGCCATCTGTTGCTCATCTGCGTGTTTTTGGTTGTTTGGCATATGCATTAGTGCCTGAACAACATCGCAGAAAATTGGATGATAAGGCAGTAAAATGTATTTTTGTTGGGTACAGTTCTGAAAGTAAAGGCTATCATCTGTATCATCCACAGACTAAACGCATTCTGGTTAGCCGTGATGTTGTCTTTGTGGAAGATGCTATTCAGCCATTGCTTTCATGTACTAAGGAGACATCTGTTAGCTCCAAAGACATGTATGATACTTTGATGCCTCTTTTTACAGGTGGACAGGCTAGCGTTGGTCCTAATGAGGCAACTTCTCAGCCTTTGTAGGTTTCATATGATGATGCAGATCATTCCATTTCTGATGCAGATTTACATGATGCACTTGTTGATGAGAGAGCTGATATTGAACAGGCAAAAACTATGCCAAAATGGCTGGTGCAGACTTTGCGTGACAGCAAATTAGATGCACCTTTGTCATATCGTACTCGTTCAGGCTCTCATAGTACCTCCTTTGCATCAGATTGCTATGCTATGGCTACATCTAGTCTCTGTGATGAGAATGAGCCTGTTTCTTTTGATGAAGCACAAAATTCAGAAAATTGGATGGCTGCTATGCAATCTGAATATAATGCTATAATGAAGAATGGTACATGGTCTTTATGTGACTTGCCTCCTGGCAAGAAGGCCATTGGCACTAAGTGGGTATACAAGCTGAAGCGTAAACCTGATGGTACAGTTGACAGGTATAAGGCTAGGCTTGTTGCAAAGGGTTATGCGTAGGAAAGAGGCATTGATTTTGATGAGACCTTTGCACCTACATGCCGTATGACTACTGTTCGGAGCATTTGTGCACTTGCAGCCCATCATGGTTGGAATGTACATCAGTTGGACATTAAAACAGCATTTCTGAATGGTGACTTGCATGAAGAAGTGTATGTTTTTCAGCCCCGTGGCTTTGTGCAGAAAGGGCATGAAAACCAGGTGTGCAGGTTAAAGAAGGCGTTATATGGTTTAAAGCAAGCACCACGTGCTTGGTATGAGAAAATACATGCCTATCTGATTGCACATGGTTTTGAGAACAGTCCAACTGAAAGCACCTTATATGTTAAGCGTGCTAATGATGTGCTTTTGATCATTGTTGTCTATGTAGACGACATGCTGCTCACTGGTCCTCTTGAGAAGCATATTGCTGATTTCAAGGCTGATTTGCATGCCTCATTTGAGATGTCTGATTTGGGGCATTTGCATCACTATTTGGGCATTCACTTTATGCAAGTTGATGGTGGAATGGCTTTGTGTCAAACGAAATATATTGACACATTATTGCAGCATTTTGGCCTTGAAGACTGTAAGCCTATTGCCACTCCTATGGAGACAGGTTTACGATTGAGTCTTCATGATGCTGGAGATGCATTTGATGCTGTTCTCTATCAGCAGGCTGTTGGATGCTTGATTTACTTATGCATTACTCGGTCAGATATTCAGTTTGCTGTCTCACAGATGAGCAGGTTTATGCATTGCCCAGGAGTCACGCATTGGAAAGCGGTTAAGCGCATCTTTCGCTACTTGAGTGGTACTCGGCTACTTGGGTTGTTTTATCCCAAGGGGGGATCACTACCGCCAGATTTGCATGCTTTTTTTGACTCAGATTGGGCTAGTTGCTATGACACTCGTGTGTCCACCAATGGTTTTTGCTTCATGCTTGGTAGCTCATGTATATCTTGGTTGAGCAAGAAGCAGCCTACTATGGCCACTTCCAGTTGTGAGGCTGAGTATAGGGCAGCTTTCACAGCGACTGTTGAGTGTGTGTGGCTCAGACGCCTTATGGCTGATTTGGGTGTTGGCCAGTCTTCTGCCACCACCATCTTCACTGACAGTCAGAGCGCATTGGCAGTTGCGAGGAACCCTGTGTTCCATGCTCTCACTAAGCACATTGAGGTGCATTATCACTATGTCAGGGAGAGGTTCTCTGCTGGGGAGATCAGCTTGGCATATGTGCCCACGCAGGAGAACATTGCAGACCTTTTCACGAAGGCTCTGCCTAGGGAGAAGTTTGAAGCTTTCTGCAAAGCTTTGGGCTTACTTCCTTTTGTGGAGTGATTTCCACATAGCTCGGCACTTCCTTATACATGAGTGCCAGCTCCTTGTTCACCGCATCACTCCCAGGGGGGATTTGTTGATATATTTAGGTAGTGATGTGTGTGAACACTCTAGGACCGCCGGGGCACTTTTTTCCCTCTTTAGGAGGTTTTTTTCCCCCGGCTTGTATATACGCCTATTGCCCTAATGGGCTACTTATCTTTGTACATTCTCTAGTAATACATTCAGTCTTGTGTGTTGTGCTCCAAGCTTCTTCTTCTTCCTTGTGCTGTTCGCGTGCTTCCGCAGACGTCTAACTCCAACAATCCAACATACTGAGAAGATCTCATATACATATAAACATACACAAAACAATGTCATAATAGCACAAACTCCTAATTTTCAATAGCCCTTATAGTGGACCTAATAATATATCACTACATAGTTCATATGAATCTATTTCAATTAATCCACATATTTCAAATCACACCACATTAGTTAATCCACATAATTCAAATGAATCCACATCATTTTAATCTATCTATCACAAATGAATCCAAGTCATTTAGTCCACATAATTTAAATGATACCACTACATTTAATCCACACAATTCAAATGATACCACTTCTTTTAATCCACTTAACTCAAATGATACCATTTCATTCAATCCACATAGTTCAAATGAATCCACAATATTTACTCCACTTAATGTAAATAAATCTATATCATTTAATCCACATAGCTCAACTGAATATACAGATCATTTTAAAATATGGTCTTAATCCATCCATCATTGATATTTTTAAACCATATTGATTTAGATTCGAAAATACTCTAAGTATTTCATGTGCATCTACTCTTTTTGATACATCTCTATCACAAGATAGTTCTAAATCATATTTGAACTTGTAAATCCCATTTCTATCAATGGGATAACTATTTAAATCTATATATTTCAAGAGTTGCAATAGGAGTATCAAAATCATAAATGTCTCCTAACGTTTATTAAAAGATAGAGGACTTGTGGATATACATTCGGGTGCTTCAAAAAATATTTTTTTGTTGGTAAATATGTTGCTCTACCAAAATCACATAATCCAATATAAACATGCTCACCTTCAAAATGCAACAAAATATTGCTTAGATGGATATCATTGTGGGAAATATTACAAGTGTGTAAACCTGATATCATTTGCAACAATCCGTTGATTAGCTTCCAAATGTTTGTCTTCACAGTTGTTATGTCTCCTTCCATGTCTTTTATACCCCTACTTTGTGGTATATTTAAGTACTCTTTTTTCATTTTCTCCACCCACATGTCTAATGTATCACCATTCCATAATTTGAAAATGAGTCACGGGCTTTTGCTACGATGCATGGCTAATCCAAGTGGACTAATAATTCCACTGTGTGTAATAGATAAAATTGTGGCTTCATTCTCTCTTGTTTGTGTGTCAGCACCAATATTCTTAGGTGGATTATTTTGACTTTATGAATCATTCAGTATTGTCCTTCCCCTACAAGAGTTGCATCTTCAAAATGAGTCGACGAATATGGAAACAAACAAAGATTATTTGATGTTTGATCTCCCATATTCACATGTATATCTCTTGTATTTGTATCTACCAATGGTCTTTCTCCTTGTTCAGGCATGGAAGATTTCACTCGCTTTCCTCTCTTCATTTTCTCATAATGTAAATTGACAAATTTGATTTTATCAATGAATCCATGCATTGTGGTGGTCCTCAACGCAGATGACTCTAGTTAGACATGCATGAATTTAAGTTTGGGAGTTAGAGCGGCTCAAACGTAGGTTTCAATTCCCATATAACTCAGATTTAGAGTTGAACTTAAGTTTGAGCCTCTATTCAACTGTGAGTAAGATAAGTTCAAATTTATAGTGGAACCTTTATTCAACTTCAAGTCCATGAAGCTAAAACTTAAGTTGGGATGTCAATGCAAGTTGGAGCTTAAGATTGAATCTTAGTTGAACTTAGAGTTAAAGAGGCTCAAACTTAAGTTTGAGCCTCTATTCAATGTGCAGTGTGAAAGGCTTGAACTTGAGCTTAAGCCTCTATTCAAGTTGGAATCTAAGAAGCTCGAACTTAAGTTTAAGCCTCTTATCAAAATCAAATTTGAGAAGCCCGAACTTAAGTTTGAGAGTGAGAGAGGATGGAACTTGAGTTTGAGTTTCAATTCAACTTGGAGATAGAGAGAGTTGGAGCCTGTATTCAATTTGGAGTCGAACTTAAGTTTGAGCCTCTATTCAACTTTGAGTAACATAAGTTCAAATTTAAAGTGCGACCTCTATTCAACTTGGAGTCAGTGAAGCTATAACTTTTGTGTGTATTGTACACACAAAAATACACACACACAAAGAAATACATGGCAGCATTTATGTATGTATTTTATATATGTTGTTTGATTCATAGAGGGTAAAATTTTAGTTAGAAACTCTATTTGACTTAGACTTTGAGCCTTTATTCAATTTGGAGTCGCACCTAAGTTTGCACCTCTATTTAACTTTGAGTAAGATAAGTTTAAATTTATAGTGGAAACTCTATTCAACTTCAAGTCAATGAAGTAGGAACTTAAGTTTTGATGTCGATTCAAGTTAGAGTTTAAGATTCAATCTCTATTGAAATTGGAGTTGAAGAGGCTCCGACTATCCAAAAGAACTAAGAGGTTTGAACTCAAGTTCGAGCCTCTGAATCATATCAATTCCGGGATAATTCAGTCACATGATATGAGGCTCAAACTTAGGTTCGAGCCTCTCCTGTTCTTGAGCAAAAAGACTAGTATTTTTAACTCAAATCTTCTTCCATCTACAAGAGCTAAGCCTTTGAATGATATCAAGTTGAGTCTACTAGGGCACGCGATATGAAGCTCAAAATGTTTTGGCTTTTCCAAAAGATGTTTGAACTTAAGTTTGAGCCTCTTAACTCATGCACAAAAGAGCTAAGAGGCTCGAATGTAAGTTCATTCCTTTGAATCATATCAAGATGATCAAAGGATGAACAAAAGTTGGAGCCTCTCAAACATTAACAAAAGATGCTCGATCTTAAGTTCGAGCCTCTTAACTTTTGCAAGAGATATCCGGATCAAACTTCTGTTCAAGCTTTTGAATCATATCAAGTTTGAGTCTTCACATGATATGAGGCCCATGAATTTTGACTCTATTCTCTCACATTTTAATATGAGGCTCGAACTTAAGTTTGAGCCTTTGAATCATATCATGTCTTAGTTTGTTAAGTTACATGATATGAGGCTTGAACTTAAGTTCGGGCCTCTAAGCTTTTCCAGCAAAAAGAATAGTATTTTTAACTCAAATCTATTTTGAAATTTGAACAAACGATGCTCGAACGTAAGCTGGAGCCTCTTAAGTTGAACACTCTCTTACATCCAAAAGAGCTAAGTGAAGGTGGAACTTAGGTTTGGATGTCGATTCAAGTTGGAATTTAAGATTCAATCTCTATTGAACTTCGAGTGAGAGAGGCTATAACTTAATATTGAGCCTCAATTCAATGTGCAATTTGAAAGGTTCGAGTTTAACTTTGAGCCTCCATTCAATTCAGAGTTAGAATGGCTTGAACTTAAGTTTTAGTCTTTATTGAACTTGGAGTGAGATAGGCTAAAACTTAAGTTTGAGTCTATAATATTCAAGTTGGAATCGAAGAGGCCACAAATTCAGTTTGAACTTGCATTTACTTTTGAGTCTTAGAAGCAAAAAGTTATGGTTGAGCGTCAGACAGGCATGAATTTAAGTTTGGGAGTTAGAGGCGCTCGAACCTAAGTTTGAGCTTCCATTTAAATTAGATTTAGAGCCAAACTTAAGTATGAGCCTCTATTCAAATTTGAGTAAGATAATTTGAAATTTATAGTGGAAAAATTTAAGTTGGGATGTCATTTCAAGTTGGAGTTTAAAATTTAATGTCTTTTGAACCTAGAGACAGAGAGGTTTGAAGTTATGTTTGAACCTCTATTCAATGTGCAGTTTGAAAAGCTCGAACTTAAGTTTGAGCCGCTGTTCAAGTTGGAATATAAGAAGCTCAAGCTTAAGTTTGATCCTCTAATCAAGTTCAAATTCGAGAAGCCCAAACTTAAGTTTGCGAGTCACAGAGGAGTGAACTTGAGTTTGAGCTCAAATTCAACTTGGAGATAGAGAGAGTTTGAGCTCATATTCATTTTGTTGTCGAACTTAAGTGAGCCTCTACTCAACTTTGAGTAACATAAGCTCAAACTTAAAGTCGAACCTCTATTCAACTTGAAGTCAGTACTGTACACACAAGAATACACACACACTAAGATATACATAGTAGCATTTCATGGTCAAATTTTAGTTTGAGCCTCTATTTAACTTGGAGTTTGAGCCTCTATTCAATTTAGAGTCGAACTTAAGTTTGACCTTCTATTCAACTTTGAATAAGATAAGTTCAAATTTATAGTGGAACATCTATTCAACTTCAAGTTAGTGAAGCTCAAACTTAAGTTTGGATGTGATTCAAGTTGGAGTTTAAGATTCAATCTCTATTGAACTTGGAGTCGGAGAGGCTCAAACTTAAGTTTGACCCTCTATTTAATGTGCAATTTGAAAGGCTTGAATTTAAGTTTGAGCCTCTATTCAATTTGGATTTAGAGAGGCTTGAACTTGAGTTCCAGTCTTTATTCAATTGAGAGGGAAAGTGGCTAAAAATTAAGTTCGAGGCTATTAAGTTAAACACTCTCTTGCATCAAAAAGAACTAAGAGGATCAAACTCAAGCTCCAACCTCTGACTCATATCAAGTTTGGGATAGTTGGGTCACATGATATGAGTCTCAAGCTTAAGCTCAATCCTCTCACATTCACCACAAAAAGACTAGTATTTTTAACTCAAATCTTCTTGCATCTACAAGAGCTAAGCCTCTAAATCATATCAAGTTGAGTCTGTTGGGCACATGATATGAAGCTCAAACTTTTTAAGCTTTTCCAAAAGATGTCCAAACTTAAGTTGGAGCTTCTTAACTCATCTATCCAAAAGAGCTAATAGGCTCAGGCTTAAGTTCGAGCCTTTGAATCATGTCAAGATGATCAAAGGATGAACAAAAGCTTGATCCTTTGAAAGATGAACAAAGGTTTGAGCCTTTGAATCATATCAAGTTTGAGTCTTCACATGATATGAGGCTCGAACTTAAGTTCTAGCCCATACATTTTGAGTTTTTTGTTTCACATAATATGATGCTCAAACTTAAGTTCACACCTTTGAATCATATGAAGTCTTAGTCTATTGAGTCACATGATATGAGGTTCAAACTTAAGTTTGACCCTGTCAACTTTTCCAACAAAAAGAAAAGTATTTTTAACTCAAATCTATTTTGAAATTTGAACAAAAGATGCTCGAAATTAAGTTTGAGACTGTTAAGTTGAACGCTCTCTTAGATCCAAAAGAACTAAGTGAAGGTGGAACTTAGGTTTGGATGCTGATTCAAGTTGGATTTTAAGATTCAATCTTGTTGAACTTGGAGAGAGAGAGAGAGGCTATAACTTAAGTTTGATCCTCTATCCAATGTGCAATTTGAAAGGTTCAAGTTTAAGTTTGAGCCTCTATTCAATTCGGAGTTAGAGAGGCTTTAACTTAAGTTTTAGTCTTTATTCAAATTAGGGTGAGAGACGCTAAAACTTAAGTTCGAGTCTATAATATTCAAGTTGGAATCAAAGAGGCTAAAAATTCAGTTTGAACTTGCATTTACTTTCGAATCTTACAGGTGAAAAGTTATGTTTGAGAGCTAGATAGGCATGAATTTAATTTTGGGAGTTAGAGCAGCTCAAAGCTAAGTTTCACTTCCCATTTGACTTAGATTTAGAGTCAAACCTAAGTTTGAGCCCTATTCAACTTTGAGTAAGATAAGTTCAAATTTATAGTGGAAAATTTCAAGTTGGCATGTTGTTTCAAGTTGGAGTTTAAAATTGAATCTCTGTTGAACTTAGAGTCGGAGAGGCTTGAAGTTAAGTTTGAACCTCTATTCAATGTGGAGTTTGAAAGGCTCGAAGTTAAAGTTTAAGCCTCTATTCAAGTTGGAATCTAAGAAGCTCGAACTTAACTAATCAAGTTCAAATTTGAGAAGCCTAAACTTAAGTTTGAGAGTGAGAGAGGATTGAACTTGAGTTTGAGCTTCAATTCGAATTGGAGATAGAGAGAGTTTGATCCGGTATTCATTTTTGAGGCAAACTCAAGTGAGCCTCTACTCAACTTTGAGTACCGTAAGTTCAAAATTAAAGTGGAACCTCTATTTAACTTGAAGTCAATATTATACACACAAAAATACACACACGCTCAGATATACATAGCAGCATTTCAGGGTCGAATTTTAGTTTAAGCCTCTATTTAACTTGGATTTTGAGACTCTATTCAATTTGGAGTTGAACTTAAGTTTGAGCTTCTATTCAACTTTGAATAAGATAAGTTCAAATTTATAGTGGAACCTCTATTCAACTTCAAGTTAGTCAAGTTGGAACTTTTGGATGTTGATTCAAGTTGGAGTTTAAGACTCAATCTCTGTTGAACTTGGAGTCGGAGAGGCTCGAACTTAAGTTTGAGCCTCTATTCAATGTGCAATATGAAAGGCTTGAGTTTAAGTTTGAGCGAGGCTATTCAATTAGGAGTTAGAGAAGCTTGAACTTAAATTTGAGTCTTTATCCAACTTAGAGTGAGAGAGGCTAAAACTTAAGTTTGAGTCTATAATATTCAAGTTGGAATCAAAGAGGCTAGAAATTAAGTTTGAGCTTGCATTTACTTTCGAATCTTACAAGTGAAAACTTATGTTTGAGACTCAAACATGCTTGAATTTAAGTTCACGAAGAAAACATTTCAAACCTAAGTTTCAGTTCCCATTTAACTTAGATTTAGAGTCAAACTTAAGTTTGAGACTCTATTCAACTTTGAGTAAGATACGTTCAAATTTATAATGGAACATCTATTCAACTTCAAGTCAGTGAAACTAGAACTTAAGTTGGAATGTCCATTCAACTTTCAATTTAAGATTGAATCTCTTTTTAACTTAGAGTCGAAGAGCTTCTATCCAATGTGGAATTAGAGAAGCTCAAATTTAAGAACATTGTTTTGATGATATACAAATTGTTTCTCCTCTTTGAATGGAATCAGATCAACAAGAGGATTTTCATATGGAAAATAGTGAGTGTAGATATTTTGAAGTGAACAAGAAAAATAGAAGTTACATCCACAAGGTGGTAGTGCATAATAGAAAAAGTACTATATTGACTCCTAATAAGAGATGCTCATTTGAAAGAATTCAGATGGTTTCAATGCATGATTGTTGTGAAGAGAGAATTTGTCAAGTAGCTAGTAGGGCTAAAATAATGGATGCAAGGTTAAACTTTTTGGAGTAATGCTATTCAAATAGATGCAAATATGCATGGGATTGCATGAATATGGTCTAGAAAGGTAACAGCGTGAACTCAACTCATTTCTTGAGTCTTAATTTCATGTTTGATGAAAAAGAAGTATGTACCAAGGCATGGTATTTAATTCATGGTATTGGAAAGAGCTCATTTTATAGGCTATGAGAAAATTTTTTACTTAGCCAAAAGGTATCCATTCATGTGAATAATGGAATACTTGGAAAAAGTATCAATCATGTAGAAATAACAAAAGCTTTGATACATGATTTCATTGATAATAAAGCAGATCAAATGCCACACAAGTTGAGAACATGTATGGATGGTTCTTGTGAAACACAAGGAGTGCTTTCATCACATTACAAACAAGTGGATATTCTTCGAGAGGTGAATATGACATTAGAGAGTTTGGGATATAATAAATTATCTCAACAAATATTTTCAAGAATGTGGAATACAAAATTTAAAACAGTCTCTTTAGCAAAGTCAAGTACCTTTTTTGAATGTGACTTTTCTACAGGAATAAAATCAAAATTACAATCTACAAAAAACCATGAAGAAGGTGCAAGATATTTAGCACAAAGAAGATATCATATGCTACCTCAAATGAGTTGTAGAAATATATACTATGCTTGGAGAGTTTTCTCAAAATTATTTCCAGATAAATATTTATGCATTATTCATGATAAAATGGATCAAAGTAAAACAGTTATACCATAGATTAAACCAATTTCAAAATCTCTTAATGACATTGAGAGATTACCATTATCTTTAACACGAATGATAACTCATGGACATGGACAATGTGCTTATGATCATTTTGCTTTAGGATTATGGCCCGATGATCCAAATTTCATAGTTGCATCATTTTCAATGTGTTTAAGAAACTTAGAAGAAAATATAGTCGATTGTATGGAGATTTGGGATTGAAGAGTTTTGATGTGAATTACACAAAGAGTCTATTTGATTCTATGTTGTGGCCTGATGCACTTTATCATCATATGGATGTGTTAAAGGAGGAAATTTTATATGACAAAGCAACGCAATGTAATATCACATGTGAAAATCAAAGTATTCTATTCAAGGAATTACCTAGAACATTATTTTTGCAACTAGATAATTATGGTTGAGAAGATAAGAATCGCTATATCTTTGCATACTTTTCTTTGTTAGTTGCTAATGGGATATTTGATATAGTGCAACTTGGATTCCTTATGGTTGGACATACACATGAGGATATTGATGCTTTATTTAGTTACTTTCTAGAAAAGCTAAAAAAAAAATCCATTTTCAGTTTTCCACATCTTATGAGAACTTTTAACGAATGTTATAGCATGCATCTGATACCTTTTCTTATACAAAGAGTACCATATTTCAAGAAAATTTTCAAAGGGTATTTAAATGATGGAGCAAATAATCTTATTGGGCATTTGAAACCATTGCTCTTCAAATTCTACATGAGTCAAGGGGTACCCTTGATGCAATATAAATTGCATCTAAAAAACATTGATTGGTTACCTACAAATGGTATAGAGCTGTGGAAGAAAAATGAAGATAGCATATCAAAGCTTCTTGAAGGAGTTCCAAAATTATTGCCACCTAGTGAGTATGTGAAGGATAATGAAAACGTCATGGAAGGACTCCTTAGATATGTCGATTGGTGGAAAACACATCTCGAAGAGAAGGGTGATAACTCAGATTATGGCAAGTGGATTAATCTGGTACTTACTTATTGGAAAAACCTTATGGAGCTCTTGAAATCTCAAATAATATGCAAGGATACATTTTATCATGATTTTTGGTTAAAAAGTGGATGCAAAGCATTTGGATCCTCAAATTTTGTGCAAGATAATACATTTGATAATGAAGATAAATTATGAATATTTTGTACACTTTTGTGGTCCATTGCATAACAAGCCAGCAAAAGAATTTGATCCATGCCTTGATGTGAGAAAAGGAGACTTCATTTCTCATAGAACCATGTGATTTAATGTACCTTGTGTGGCTTGGCATGGTAGAAATTGAAGTTAATCAAACTAGAGAATCAAAAACATATCTTAAGGTTCATATACAATATTGGATACCTATTTCAAAAAGGAAAAACGTCAGTGATGAAGAACTATATAGGGATTGTTGGAGAAAATATTGGAGAGAAAATACTGAGGATCCTCAATGTTGGGAGAATACTTCTTCCATTCTTTGGGCTTGGACACCAAAAGATGGACGCAAACAAAATAAAACCAAAATTCCAATAGTAGTGATATCGAAGGTAAAACAAAGCCAAGGGAAAGGAAATGAAGTATTCAAACATTTGAGATACTTATCAAATGAAGATGATTGCAATTTGTAATTCAATATGATATTGATCATATTTAAAGATCATTATTGTTTTTAATATATCCATGATACTATTCAACATAACTATGTTATAATTTGAAAGTAATTACTAAGTTATTATTGTAATACTTTATTGTGAAGTTTTGATTGTTTGCAACACCCTTATCTCAACTTAATTGCTTAGATATTGATAGTTCTCTTGTGTCTAATATATGGAATGGTGGAAGGGGGTAGATCCTCCCAAGCTTGTGTTTTCTTTTGCTTTGCTAAATTTTTATGTTGCAGGAATTAGTATCAACTAGATGACTTTGCTAAATTTTTGTGAAGGAAATAATGTCGATTAGATGGCTCTCCATTGTGAAGAGATGGATTTGTAGTAGAAGAAGATGAAGTGGTGCTGCAAAAACTTTGCACTACACCAACCAAATGGACTCTAGAGATATGTCATGGGCCCTTTTAGCTTTCCAAAGGATGTATTAGACACCCTATGTACCTTGGGATATCATGCTCAAAAATTTGAATCAACACAAATAAGTTGGAGTAGATTTAAGAGCCAAAATCTTGTTATTTATGTTCATACACCTGTCCAAAGTTTTGAATAATTCTTTGGCAACAGCAGCAATTAACTTAATTCCTTTTGGGGAACTCTTATACACTTAATAAGCTAACAATCATGAGTGACTTGATAAAAAATGATGAACCACACAAAGAAAAACAAACTTAGCAAGTCATAGGATGACCCCGATTTTCTCGGGCTGCAATAGTACACAAACCCATGCGCAATAAAATAGAGATATTTCATGATTAAAGAGTCCAATGCTCATGAGAATATCTATGTCTATACTAGATAGTATGAGAATTCTAACAATATTTAAGTCATGGAAAATGGTGATTTACACACTGAGAAACAACTCTGACAAAATGCCTATTCTGAGAGAGTGCTCGCAGAGAAGAAGAAAATGAGGTGACATAGTTGACGTGAGATTATTTTAACTGAAGATTGAAACATTCAAATACAATGAAAATTGGTGATCATACAGTAGACTTATAGAGCTAACTTTATCAAGTTGAATCATTGAAAATGATGCACCAAGCTCAGAGAAATCATCTCTGCAATATGACTGAGAAAACTGAGAGATGGCAATGAGTAGTACACTTCACAAGAACATGAAAATATGAACTCAAATGATCATGAAAATGAAAGTATATTGATTGTAAAATACAATGGACTTACTGATACATATGTGTGCCTTGAAACCACACCTTGATATGGCATAAAGCTCAGCTCTTGGAGGTCTTCTGTTCACCATGACTAAAACTGCCATGTATTTATAGTTGATCTTGGGAGCCTAACATACCTCAATCACTCTTCAATCTATTAGTGATTGATTTGATTTTCCAGCTACCATCAATCATGAGTTCGTGGCTTCTCTTTCCTATTTTGATCAACTAGACTCAACCACTTAAGATTCTTTCACTTTTACATCAAGTAAGACTTCAAAAAGTTACAAGAGGTAGTTCACAAGTGAAGTTTACATTGTCTTCATTTTAAAGCTTCTTCTATGACTTTGTGGGACTGAAGCCAATACTTAGGCTTCTCATAGACTTGCTTCAACATCTCCCCCTTAAGCCAAGTATGCTTGAGGTCTTCAATACTCCAAGATTACCTGCAAACCTATCATAGCCTTGAATTTGCAAAGATTTGTACCATCCAACGATTTGGTTAGAATATATGCACATTGTTGATGAGTGGCACATATGATATTTGAATCTCCTTGCTCACAATCTTCTCTCTTACATAGTGATAGTGAACTTTAATATGTTTAGTCCTTGCATGAAAAATTGGATTAGTAGCTAAGTGAATAGAGCTCATATTGTCACCAAAAATAGTTGGAGTCCCAAATTCCAATCCAAGATCTGTGAATAATGTCTTCATCCACATAGCTTCTTGAGTAGTTATGGCAAGACCTCTATATTTAGCTTCAATAGAACAGAGAGAAATTGTGGGTTGCTTCTTGGATGACCATGAAACAAGTTTTGAACCTCCAAAGGTAAGATAACTTGAGGTGCTCCTTTTGCCTTCCTTGGAGCCAGCCCAATCTGCATCAGAGAAAAATTTCAAATTTAAATAAGATACATAAGGGTAATATAACCCCTCATTCATGGTCCCTTTGAGATATCTAAGTATCCTCTTGGCAGCCTCCATGTGAGGTCTCCTGGGTGTGTGCATAAATTGACTTAGCACACTCACACTCACACCCAAGTGATTTTGAAGGTAACCTATTAATCAAATAAGTGGTTGTGGATACAGCCTCAACCCATAAGTAACTAGGTAATTACTTTTCATTTAGCATAGACCTTGCAACTTCAACAATTGTCATATTCCTTCTTTCTTCCACTCCATTTTGCTTAGGAGTGTACCTTGTAGTGATCTCCCTTTTGATTCCTCTTTCTTGAAGAAAGGAGTCAAATTCATGGGAGAAGTACTCTCCCCCTCCATCTCACCTTAGTCTTTTTAGTGTTTTACCTGTTTGATTCTCCACAAGAGCCAAATATATTTTGAAGCATGAAAAGACTTCATCTTTGTGTTTCATAAAGTATAATATAGTCCACCTACTGCAATCATCAATGAAGGAGACATAATACCTTGATCGAGATATTGAAGCATCCTTGCTAGGTCCCCATACATCTATATGAACCAACTCCAAGAGATCTCCATGCATATATCCTTTCTTCATGATTGGTAACATGTGACACTTTCCAAATTCACATGCACTACATTTATAAATCATATTTTGTTTTGAAAAGCTAGGAAGTCCAAGTACACTTGGGTCCTTGCAAATTTTCTTTAATGATCTTTCACCAATATGTGCTAAAATTTTGTGCCATACTTCCAATTTTGTAAGTGTCTGACTATCATAATTAAAGAGAACAATGTTTCTAGTGTCTTGTAATTCAAATGTGAACAATCTACCTATCTTTTCACCTTTTGCAATTCTTCTGAATCCTTCACTTGGATCTTCGACAAATGCTCCTGCTTTTGTGAGCCTGACTTGCAACCCTTTCTCTACTATCTGCCCAACACTTATCAAATTCTTTGTAATGGTAGGGACAAATCAGATTTACCTTGTGGCATGGCCATATTCATGATTAGCAATGAGTCTTGAGTTGAGTCTTCTGTGTAGTTATTGAAGTCTCTTCTTCCTCTATTGCCTCCTTGATAGTTTGAATGGTTGTAATTGTTATGGTTGCCATGGTAATTGTTGAACCTTCCTCTTGAGTAGCCACAACTTCCTCTATTGTAGCCTCTCCCTCTTTGATTCTTGAAATTCCTAAAGCAATTTTCAATTGTATGATTAGTTAATCCACAAATAGAGCATGAATTAGAGTCTTGGGATCTCCCCCTGCCTTGTCTTCCTCCTCTACCTCTCCCTCTACCTCTACCATGGCTTCCTCTACCTACATAGTTAGCTTGATGTGTACCTGCTTCATCATCCACTTTATTTACTCTTCCTCTATTTTCCTTTGACTTGCTTTTATCACTATACAAGGCTGAAGATTGATTACTTTTGGAGCTTTCTCAATTCTTGATAAGCTTGGCCTCTTGAGTAAGTAGTTGTCCTATGAGTGTATTGAATGATACATGAATATCCATGTATAGATCCATGGTTCTGGTGAATGTTTCCCACTTGTCATCTACCTTCATGCCATTGATGACCTCCCTTACAATTTGTTCTTCATCTATTACCTCTCCAAGGCTTCCCAACTGATCTGCTATGTCCTTGAGCTTTGTGACAAAATTAGTCACATTTTGTTTGGGAGCTTTCTTGAGAGTTGTGAAGTCTAGCCATAGTTGATGCTTCCTAGCCTTTCTACTTGAAGAGAAGAAAGCTTCAAGTGCATTCCACACTTCCTGAGCTGTTTTACAACTTCTAATGTGAAGAAACAAAAAATCTAAGATAGAGTTTAGGAGATAAGATCTTGCAAGTGCATCCTTGGAGCACCATGTGCTCAATCTTTCTTGCTCTTCTTGTGTTGGTTGACCTTTGTTTCTGAAACTTGGCATAACTTCATCTCCAGCTATATAACTATAAATTCCTTCCTTGAAGATAAGCTTCCATCCTTAATGACCAGGCTGAGTAGTTACCTCTATCCAATTTGTCAATTGATGAAGGAAATCCATCTGCCATGTTGCTCAGCCTTGCTCTAATACCACTGTGAAGAGATGGATTTGTAGTTGAAGAAGATGAAGTGGTGCTACAAAAACTTTGAACTACACCAACCAAATAGACTCCACAGATATGTGGTGGGACCTTTCATCTTTCCAAAGGATGTATTAGGCACCCTATGTACCTTGGAAGATTACTCTCAAAAAGTTGAATCAACACAGATAATTTGGAGTAGATTTAAGAGCCAAAAACTTGCTATTTATGTTCATACACCTATCCAAAGTTTTGAACAATTCTCTAGCCATAGCAGTAATTAACTTAATTCCTTTTGGAGAACTCTTATAAACATAATAAGCTAACAATCATGAGTGATTTGAGAAAAAATGATGAACCACACAAAGAGAAACAAACTTAGCAAGTCATAGGATGACCCCGATTTTCCAGGGCTGCAATAGTACACAGACCTGTGCACACTAAAATAGAGATATCTCATGACTAAAGACTTCAATGATCATGAAAATTTGTTAGCATATACTAGACAATAGGAGAATTATAAGGAGTTTTAAATCATGAAAAATGGTTAAGTACACACTGAGAAATAGCTCTGACAAAATGCTTATTCTGAGAGAGTGCTAGTAGAGAAGAAGAAAATAAGGTGACATAGTTGACTTTCAATGATCATAAATGAAGCTTAAAACATCGAAATACAATGAAAATTGGTGAGCATACAATAGACTTAGAGAGCTAACTTTACAAAGTTGAATAAGTGAAAATGATCCACCAAGTAGAGAGAAATTATCTCTCAAATCTGACTGAGAAAACTGAGAGGTATGGCAGTGAACAGTACACTTCACAAGAACATGAAAATATGAACTCAAATGATCATGAAAATGAGGTATATTGATTGTAAAATACAATTGAATTATCGATACATATGTGTGCCTTGAAACCACACCTTGATATGGCATAAAGCTCAGATGTTGGAGGTCTTCTCTTGACCACGACTAAAACTGCCATGTATGTATAGTTGATGTTGGGAGCCTAACTTCCCTCAATCACTCTTCAATCTATTAGTGATTGATTTGATTCTCCAACTATCATCATTCACAAATTCGTGGCTTCTCTTTCCTCTTTTGATCAAGTGGGATCAACCACTTAAGTTTCTTTCACTTTTACATCAAGTAAGACTTCAAAAAGTTACAAGAGGTAGTTCACAAGTGAACTTTACATTGTCTTCATTTTAAAGCTGTTGGAGTTAGACGTCTGTGGAAGCATGCAAACAACACAAGGAAGAAGAAGAAGAAGCTTTTGAGCACAACACACAACATTGAATGTATTACTAGAGAATGTACGAAGATTAGTAGCCCATATACAAGCCAAGGGAAAAAATCCTTCTAAAGAGGGAAAAAAGTGCCCCGGTGGCCCTAGTGTATTCACACACATCACTATCTAAATATATCAACAAATCCCCCCTGGGAGTGATGCGGTGAACAAGGAGCTGGCACTCATGTATAAGGAAGTGCCAAGCTATGTGGAAATCACTCTACAAAAGGAAGTAAGGCCAAATCTTTGTGGAAAGCTTCAAACTTCTCCCTAGGTAGAGCCTTCATGAAAAGGTATGCAATGTTCTCCTCCATGGGCACATATGCCAAGCTGATCTCCCCAGTAGAGAACCTCTCTTGACATAATGATAATGCACCTCAATGTGCTTAGTGCGAGCATGGAACACAGGGTTATTTGCAACTGGCAATGCGCTCTGATTGTCAGTGAAGATGGTGGAGGTAGAAGAATGACCAACACCCAAATCAACCATGAGGCATCTCAACCACACACACTCAACAGTCGTTGTGAAAGCTGCCCTATACTCAGCCTCACAACTAGAAGTGGCCACAATAGGTTGCTTCTTGCTCAACCAAGATATACATGGACTACCAAGCATGAAGCAAAAGCCACTAGTGGACACACGAGTATCATAGCAACTATCCCAATCAGAGTAAAAAAAAGCATGAAAATCTCACGATAGTGATCCCCCCTTGGGATAAAACAACCCAAGTAGTGGAGTACCACTGAAGTAGCAAAAGATGCACTTAACTGCTTGCCAATGCTTCACTCCTGGGAAATGCATAAACCTACTCATATGTGAGATAGCAAACTGAATATCTGGCCGAGTAATGCATAAGTAAATCAAGCATCCAACAACCTGCTGATAGAGAACAATATCAAATGCATCTCCAACATCATGAAGACTCAGTTGTAAACCTGTTTCCATAGGAGTAACAATAGGTTTACGCTCTTCAAGGCCAAAATGCTACAATATTGTGTCAACATATTTCATTTGACAAAAAGCCATTCCACCATCAACATGCATAAACTGAATGCCCAAATAATGATGCAAATGCCCCAAATCTAACATCTCAAATGAGGCATGCAAATCAGCGTTAAAATAAAAAATATGCTTCTCAATAGGACCGGTGAGCAGCATGCCATCAACATAGACAACAATGATTAGAAGCACATCATTAGCACGCTTAACATATAAGGTGCTTTCAGTTGGACTATTCTCAAAACCATGTGCCATCAGATAGGCATATATCTTCTCATACCAAGCATGTGGTGCTTGCTTTAAACCATATAATGCCTTCTTTAACCTGCACACCTGGTTTTCATGCCCTTTCTGCACAAATCCACGGGGCTGACAAAACATACACTTCTTCATGCAAGTCACCATTCAGAAATGTTGTTTTAATGTCTAGCTGATGTACATTCCAACCATGATGGGCTGCAAGTGCACAGATGCTCCGAACATTAGTCATACGACATGTAGGTGCAAAGGTCTCATCAAAATCAATGCCTCTTTCCTACGCATAACCCTTTGCAACAAGACTAGCCTTATACCTATCAAATCCTCCATCAGGCTTACGATTCAACTTGTAAACCCACTTAGTGCCAATGGCCTTCTTGCTAGAAGGCAAGTCACATAAAGACCAAGTACCATTCTTCATTATAGCATCATATTTTGATTGCATAGCAGCCATCCAATTTGTGCTTCATCAAATGAAACAGGCTCATTCTCATCACAGAGACTAGATGCAGCCATAGCATAGCAATCTGATGCAAACAAGGCACTATGAGAGCTTGAAGAAGTACGATATGACAGAGGTGCATCTAATTGTTGTCACACAAAGTCTGCACCAACCATTTTGACATAGTTTTTTCCTGCTCCATATCAGCTCTCTCATCAACAAGTACATCATGTAAATCTGCATCAGAAATGGAATGATCTGTATCATCACTTGAAACTTGCAAAGGCTGAGAAGTTGCCTCATTAGGACCAGCACTAGACTCTCCACCTGTAAAAAGAGGCAGCAAAGTATCATACATGTCTTTTGAGCTAACAGATGTCTCGCTAGTACATATAAGCAATGGCTGAATAGTATCTTCCACAAAAACAACATCACGGCTAACTAGAATGCGTTTAGTCTATGGATGATACAAATGATAAACTTTACTTTTAGATTTGTACCCAAGAAAAATACATTTTACTGCTTTATCATCCAATTTTTTGTGATGTTCTTCAGGCATTACTGCATATGCCAGACAACCAAAAACACACAGATGAGCAACAGATGGCTTGCGATCATTCCAAGCCTCATATGGAGTGATAGACTATAGTGCTTTAGTGGGACACCTGTTAAGTACATA